>JAIVEN010000006.1:32807500-33432500 GCA_026686845.1 Adenanthera pavonina
TCTGTTTGAAATCCGAATTTTGAAGACTTGAAGTTTGTCTGTCGCTAAAGGCTTCTTTCAGACTCATATGAAAATTTGAATTTTGGGGAAACAAAATTCGTCTGACAGAGAGACATCTCTTCGGACTTGTTCAGTTTTAGCTTGAAATTTGAATTTCCAAAGGTAAAGTTTGAATTTCCCATATGACAGTTCAGTTTAAACTTCTCAAACTTCGTCTGTTTGTGGGTATTTTTCAAATGAGTCAAGATTTAACATAAAATCGAGGTTTAAAAACATCTTTTCCTCAAATCAAAATCTTTTACCCATTCATAACTAAAACTAAAGATCCTACAGCAGATCTAGTAGCAATTACTCTGAATCTCTTCACTTGAATTATTTTGAGCTCCTTTGATATCTTCAATCCAAGCTCTTGATTGTTGGTTTGGAATCATCAAAACTCTTAATTCAACAGAAGAGATGAGAGTTGAGGAGTAGGAGGAGGGAACATCTCATCAAGCGTTTTTTTTTGAACTTGCACAATAGCATCATGTGCAATAGCTGCAAGATCCATGAAAGGTATAATGCTTTTCTCCTCATTCAGGGTAGCTTGTATGAATGATGCGGTAGAGGTGGCTGCCACCAGTTTCTCCACTTGCTCAGATTCTTCAATAGAAAGAATTGAATCCTGAGTGTCTTCAGCAATAGGCTTAGGGAACATGCTTCTTGTGGAGCCTCTTCCTCCATGCCATAGTCCAAGGGTGGAGCAGGACTTGCCTCATTGCTGGAGGCCTGTGGTATAGCCAAAGTGCCAGCAGCCTCAGTAGCATATACATCATTATTTGGTTTAAAGGAGGCTAGCTCAAACGGACTCGGAGGTTTAGGAGTAGGGGACCTGACAGGCTCAGAAAATTTTGGCTGAGGTGGAGCTGTGTGGAGGGAATAGCACTTCTGATGTCTTCATAAGCATCAACAACCACTTTCAAATTCTTTGCCAATTGATGAATCTGATCTTACAGATGAGCAAATTTGGCATTTTGCTCATCCCTAATGCTCGGCATGAGTGCAGACAAGTTGTTATACAACTCAGTGATCTTAGTTGGCTTAGCCCAGGTGGAGGGAGTGGATGGCACATGTGTTTGAGTAGGCTGAGATGGAGATGAAACAGGTTGAGAAGGCTGAGGTATGGACTGTGGAGCAGCCTCAGAGGTTCCTGCTTGTTGTTAGGAGTCATCTTCCTCAAAGCATAGATCTTCTATCTTCCCAACTCCCTTTCCAATCCATCTTCCATCCTTCTTTTCTATCCCCATCCTTTGCAATCCTTCCTCTTTAAAGACTTTAGTAGGCTTGCCCTTTCCTTTCTCCAGGTGTTGGATCCTGGCATACTGAAGTATCTTAGAGATGATTGAGGCATATGGTAGGGTAGAATCTTTCTTCTGATCTCTTTCCTTGATCATGCATTGGAGGATGATATGTCCCATATTGATCAACTTGCCACGCATGAGTACTGTCATCACATGTGCTTCAACTATTGTGATCAGATTGAATTTGCCTCCTTTGTTGAATATGATCATAGACACAATGTAGTGTAGGATTTTGACTTGGGCATTGAGGTCAGTGGGCTTCAGCAAACTTAGAGGTGGCATGTTCTCTTTTCTTTTGAACAATGTGTTCAGTACATTGCTTTCTTTGTAATTCAGGAAAGGACCTCATTCCTCTTCTGCAGCCTCATCTTCATTCATGTATTTTGAGGTAGAAATGTCAATTTTCAATCCATCCTACCCAGGGATCTCCAGTATCTCATTGAAGGTTTCATCTATTAGCCAGATGGTCCTAGACCTTAGATTTACTTGTCATTTTTCCTTCTTGCCATTGTACTTCAGGGAGGCATACCAGGTCTTAACAACTTCATCATCATATCTTTCCAAAATTTCTAATAAATTCTTGTATTTAATCATCCATATCCCGGCATCAAAGTTTTTAGAAATGAGGAATTCTTCCATATTTACACAGTGAGACTTAATTACCTTTTTGCCAACAAACTTGGTAGTATATTCTCCCAGAATATAAGCATTGCTCCACAATGGCAATGTGGTCAACTGGTACTCTCCAGACTCAGTGCTGGAGGAGGAAGAAGAAGCAGGAGTAACAGGAGCAACAGGTACAGTAGGCCCAGGTTTCTTTGAGAGAGTAGGAGCAGATTACTTTGAGTCTACCTTGGGAGTTGTTTTCTGATTCTTGGAATGAGTTCCTTTGCTAGATTCACCCTTCCTTTTCTGAGTTTCACCTTTCTTGGAGGCGTATTGGGATTTGACAGCTCTCTTTGGCCTTGACTCCCCTTTCCCCACTTCCAAATTTTTAACCCTTGCCATTTTCGGAAGTGAATGAAGCAGAAAGATGCAAGGAATGAGCTTATAAGGTGCAAAAAGAAGTTTAATTGGTGGAAAAGGAGGATCCATGAACGGAGTTAATGGGAATTTAAGAGAGAATTTGAACAGACTTGAGAGAGAGACAAATAAGATTGTGTCTATTCAGAGGGAAACCTTTGGTTTTAACGTCTGTAACCATTCAACAGACGAATTTCGAGCAGTCAAAATTTGAATTTCGAGCAGTTACATGTTAACCACAAGGAGAGATTTACTAACAGAAGAATTTTCATTTGGAAGTTCGTCTGACAGAGGCTTAGTTTAGAGAACAAGAAACAATAAGACGAACTTTGTTTCAACAAAGTTTGAACTTCACAAGATTCAAACAATAAGCAAACATTAATAATACAAGAAACAGACGAATTTTACTTATGAAAGTTTGTCTTACAGAGACCCAATTTGAGAGCATGTTTTAACAGACAAATTTTGATTCAAAAATTTGAATTTCAAAATTTTGTAAAGAGTTTTTAAAACGCGTATTTTGAGATATGAAAATTCGTATAATAAGCATTTTGAATAGAGACAACATTAGCATTATATTTTTGAAATTCGAATGTCTACTATTCAACAGACAAATTTTGAGGGTTATGAGAGTAATGTTACAGTGTGTAGGCAACTGAAATTCGTCTGATGAGCATCTAAGTTCGAATGTTGAGCATACTAATTCATCCAAAAACACAATTCAAAATGAAAATTTGTCTAATAATCATTTAAAATGCAAATTTCAAGTTTCTGAACTTACAGATCTGGTCTAGAAGTTCAAATTTTCAGCTTCCTTCAGCATCTTTTGATTATGCAGGTCTGATTAGCTCTGGTATACAAATCTAAGCACATGTAGAGTACCTACAAAATATCTTAAACATACTCTGATGCCAAAGTTAGCATTTATTTGATATCAAAACTTTAAATAAATTCAGATAGAGATTTGCTTACAATTCATTGAGATTTGCCATTCCCAATTCTCTTCTAATTTGCAGTGTCTATCTTTTACAAGGGGCTTAGTCAAAATATCTGCAATTTGATCTTTTGTAGGGATGTATTCCAATTTGATGTCTCCTTTCAAAAGATGATCCCTTATGAAGTGATGCCTTATTTCAATATGCTTTGTCCTTGAATGCATGACAGGATTCTTTGTGATGTTAATAGCACTTTGATTATCACACTTTATTGGTATTTCCCTCATCTTAATCTTAAGATCTTCAAATTACTGATTCATCCAAAGGACTTGAGTACAACAGCTGCCAGCTGCAACATATTCAACTTCTGTAGTGTAGAGAGCCACACTGTTCTGCTTCTTGCTGAACCATGAGACCAAGGATCCTCCAAGAAACTGACACGTTTCACTTGTGCTTTTTCTATCAGTTTTGGATCTAGTGAAGTCAGCATCAGTATATCCCATGAGTTCCTCTCCATTGCCTTTTGGAAACTAAAGTCCCATATGTGATGTTCCAATTAGATATCCGTAAATTCTTTTCACAGCTGTTGCATGGAATTCTTTGGAACATGATTGGAACCTTGCACACATATAGACACTGAACATAATGTCAGGTTTGCTAGCTATTAGAAATAGCAAAGAGCCAATCATTCTCCTATATTGAGTTATGTCAAAGGTCTTTCCTCCTTCATCCATATCAAGCTTGGTTGCAGTAGCCATAGGAGTCCCCATTAACTTAGCGTTTTTCATGCCAAACTTTTTAAGCAACTCTTTTAGATATTTTGATTGATTGAGGAAGATGACATCATCACATTGCTTAATTTGCAATCCAAGGAAGAAGTTGAGCTCACCCATCATTGACATTTTGAATTCACCCTGCATTAGCTTAGAGAAATTCTTGCAAAGAGATTCAATAGTAGCACCAAATATAATATCATCAACATAAATTTGAATAATAAGTAGGTCTTTATTTTCTTTCTTGGTGAATAGAGTTGTATCTATTTTTCCTCTATTAAATCCCTTTTCAATTAGAAAGTTACTTAGCCTTTCATACCATGCTCTAGGAGCTTGTTTTAAGCCATAATGAGCTTTCTTCAGTTTATAGACATGGTTTGGTTTTGTTGAATCCTTAAAACCTGGAGGTTGATCAACATAAACCTCTTCCATGATATATCCATTCAGTAAAACGCTTTTTACATCCATTTGATATAATATTATGTTTTTCATGCATGCATAGGCCAAGAGGGTTCTTATTGCTTTTAATCTTGCAACTGGAGCAAAAGTTTCCTCATAGTCAATATCTTCTTCTTGATTATATCCATTGACAACTAATCTTACTTTATTTATAATAATTGTTCCTGATTCATCAAATTTATTTTTGAAAACCCATTTAGTGCTAATAATAGGATGATCTTTAGGTCTAAGTACTAAATCCCAAACTTGATTTCCTTCAAACTGATTTAATTCATCTTGCATAGCTAATATCCAATATTCATTAGTTAATGCTTCTTCAGCACACCTAGGTTTTATTTGAGAAATGAATGCACAATTGTTTATTTGATCCCTAAGTTGTCTTCTGGTTTTAACATTCTCATGAACATCCCTTATCACTTGATCAACTAGATGATTCCTTTGATATCTCTAAGCTCTAGGGAGTTCTTGAGACATTTCTTCATTGCTTTCAAATTCAAAATATTTCTTCTGAATATCTTCCTCCACATTAGTAAATTTAGATATTTTTGGAGGTTCAATTTTTTCTTCTCCAGAAAGATTCAAGTTCTTAAAGTTGGAAATAAGATCATCTTCATCAATGACATGCTTGGAAACAATTTCATTCTCAATAAACACAACATGCATAGATTCTTCTATGGTCTTAGTCTTTTTATTGAAAACTTTATATGCTTTACTTCTACTTGAATAGCCAAGAAATATACCTTCATCTTATTTGGCATCAAACTTACCTAGATTCTTTTTTCTATTATTGTGAATGAAGCATTTGCAGCTAAATACATGTAAATGCCAGAGGTTTAGCTTCCTTCTTTTATACAACTCATAAGATGTCTTCCCCAGAATTGGTCTGATGTAGGCTTGATTAATGATATAGCTTGCTGTGTTTACTACATCAGTCCAGAAAACTTGAGGTAGCTTATGTTCGTTTAGTATTGCTCTTGCCGTTTCTCCAATTGTTTTGTTCTTCCTTTCCACTACTCCATTTTGCTAAGGAGTCCTTGGTGTTGAAAAGTTGTGATCAATTCCATACTTTTCACAGTACTCTAGAAAGCTTGAATTTTCAAATTCTCCTCCATGATCCGACCTGATAGACATAACATTAATACCTTTCTCATTTTGCACTTTCTTAGCCAAAGTTACAAATGCATCAAATATTTCACTTTTAGAAGAAAGAAACAAAGTCCAGGTAAATCTAGAGTAATCATCTATAATCACAAGCACATACAGGTTTCTACCAATACTTTTTACTCTAGATGGACTTATCAAGTCCATATGCAATAGTTGTAGTGGTCTAGATGTGGTGATTACATTTTTAGATTTGAAAGATGATTTGGTTTGTTTTCCTTTGAGGCATGCATCACATTCTTTATCTTTTAAGAGATTTTCGATAAACCAGTAACTAAATCATTCTTAATCCGTTTGGATAGCTGGTTCATGTTAAAATGTGCTAGTCTTCTATGCCACAATCAACTATCATTATCTTTACTAATTAAACAGACAGAATCTAAGGAAGGAAGTTCATCAAGATCAATGGTATAGCAGTTACCATCCCTTTGAGCCTTGAGTATTACTTTATGACCACTTTTTAGAAGACCAGGCAGAACTTTAAGTTAAACTGTACCTAATTCCCTTTGTCACATGTCTGACTCACACTCAGCAGGTTGTAGTTGAGTCCAACTACAAACAACACCTTTTCTATAGATGTTTTAGGATTTTTGCTCATAATAACAATGCCAACTATCTGCCATATTGATCACCTCCAAATGTCACCTTTCCACCTTTCTTGTCTCTAAGGGTGATGAACTTCTCCTTATCACCAGTTATATAGCTTGAGCAAGCACTGTTTATATACCATTTGTTGCTTTTTCTTGCTCTAAGACAAACCTGCAAATAGGGTTTAGATTTTTTTTTAGGTACCCAAATCTGCTTGGATCCTTTTTTGTCAGTGGCATTTTTCCTAGATACAAATGTACCTTTAAGAACCTATTCTACCTTCCTGTCAAGTCCATTTTTCTTCAATAAACATGAACTGGAAACATGTCCTTTCTTGTTACAGAAGCGGCGGGTGGTAAAGGGACTGCTAGATTGTGATGCAAGAAGAAAGCAATGCAGATAATACTTTTGTTTCACATATTTTAGTTGGTCATAAGATTCAATGCGTTTTGAGGTGTGGCTTTTCTTTTGATGTCCATCAGCATGCACAAAATATCTCATATACAGATTTTGATTTTTCTTTTTATTCCTTTCCCTAACTGCACAAGGATCATAGCCAAGTCCAGTTTTTCCTTGTGCAATTCTTTAACTTCCTAACAGAGCAAACAACATATTTTTACCGTTAGTGAGTTTAGACATGGTTTTCAAAAGATATTCATTGTTCTTTTTCAGTTCAGTGCATATTGTATAGCAAGTAGATTCAATTTCATGCAGAGATGCAGTGTCAGATATTTTGCAATCAGATTCTAACTTGCTAAATTTTTTTCTTAGCCAGTTTTAGTTCTTTTGCAGTTTTAACAAACTCATCATGCAAGTCATGAAATGCATCAAGCAATTCAGAATAGGAAAGTTCATATTCATATACCTCATCTTCATGATCACTGTTGGATGAACTTGGAGTCTCTTTAGAAGCAAGTGCCATCAAGCAGATGTTGGCAATTTCTTCCTCATTTTCATCTTCTTCGTCTGAACTGTTGCCCCAAATTTTTGAGATGTATACCTTTTTCTTTCTGCACTTGTCAGCAGCTTTCTTTTCTTTTTCCTGCTTTTTCAAGAATTGAGGACAATCCCATTTGATGTGCCCTTACTTTTTGCATTCATAGTAGATGATAGGCTCTTTGCCTTCTTTCTTACTTTCTGCAGCTACTCTTTTCTTGAAGAATTTTTTATTTTTTCTCTTATTATAGAATCTTCTAAATTTTTTGACCAACATAGCTAGAGTCTCTTTATCCTGGTCTTCATCATCATCATACTCTTCTTCTTTTTCTTTTGCAGCTTTCAATGCAAGACTCCTTTTCTTTTTGTCTTGACCAGTTTCCTTGAGGGCTTTTATTTTACCCTCATACTCTTCAAGATTACCGAAAAGTGCTGTAACAAAAGTCATTGACTCTCCTCTGGCTTCTTTAATAGCTGTCACTTTTGGTTGCCATTCCAGAGGAAGAGCTCTAAGGATTTTTCTGACTTTTTCTGGCTATGTCTATTCCTGGCCAAGACTCTTTAGTTGATTCACAATGAGAATAAATCTCTTTTGCATTTTTTTTATGCTTTCTCTTTCCACCATTCTGAAGCTCTCATATTCACCAATACAGGAGTTCAATTTGTTCTCCCTTACTCTAAAAGTTCCTTCGTGAGCAATTTCTAGAGTGTCCCACATACCCTTGACTGTAGAACATTGTAACACTCTATAGAATTCATCCTGGTTGAGTGCACTGACCAGACAGTGTTTTGCCTTAAAGTTCAGCAGGACTTTTCTCATATCTTCCTTATTCCACTAGTCTTCTAGCCTCTTTTTGTATTTTCCATCATCCTGCAACTTCATTGGGACAAAATCCCCCTTTTGGATGACAAACTAGATGTCCAGATCAATGAACTGGAAATAGATTTGCATTCTCATCTTCCAGTATCCATAATGCTCTCCACTGAAGCTAAGAGGTCTATTTGTGTTATTTCTCTCTGGTAGAATACTCTCTCCAAAGCCAGCCATTGATTTTCCTAGATTGTTAGATCCTTTATTTGGGAGTCCAAGCTCTGATACCACTTGTTAGGTTTGCTATCTTCCCAAGAGGGGGGGTAAATTGGGAAGATAAAAATTTTCTGCAAAAGTGTAAAAGAGCAGTGAAAGCAAGATTGACAGAAAAACATAGTACAAAATATAACAAAGTGAAAACCAAGATAAGGGAAGAGAATACACAATTATTTATCCTGGTTTAGTCTCTTTCTCTTATTCTACGTCTAGTCCTCAAGCAACCACTTGAGATTTTCCACTATCTTGCAAGAATTTGTTGGGCTTCTTGCAGTGCCACAGTATAACTCCATACTCTGTTCTAAGAGCTTGCAGCTTCACTCTTTGCACTCTATCTTAGTACTTCCCAAATCCCTTGTGAAATCTCCTCACAAGAATATCTATCTTCCAGATGAAGATGAGATTATTTATGGCAAATAAACTCTCTAACTTAAAGTAAATATGACAGTTGAAGTACAAGATAGGAAGTATGTGACAGTAGAAGGCTTTGACTAAAGAATTTTGCAGAGTTTCAGTATATACAATGCAAAATAGTTACCCACATTTTCAAATGAAGTTCTATTTATAGATTTATGTCTTAACTATTCGTTAGAGATATTTGTTAGATTAGCTGGCTTCCCAAGAGGGGAGGTGAATTGAGAATATTAAAATTTTTTTGCAAAATATCAAGAAGGTGAAGAAAACAATATATATGATAGTAAAACAGAGTATAACCAAATAACTGTAAAGATGGCAGTAAAGAGAAGAAGAATCAGAAATTTTTCCTAGTTCGGTCTCTCCACTTGACCTACATCCAGTACTCAAGTCACCACTTGAGATTTTCCACTATTCTGTAAGAATTCCGTGGGCTTCTTGCAAATGCCTCAGTACAAAAATGTTGCTCTGTTTCTAGAGCTCACTCTATCTCTCTGTGCACTCTTACAAAGTGCTTTCCAATCCCTTGTGATATCCCCTCACAAGAAAATCTATCTTCCAGATGAACAAAAGATTGTTTACAAAGATTAAACTCTCTTAAATAGAGTGAATATGAAAGTTGAAGTATAAAATATTGAAGTGAGAGAGTAACAGACTTTGAGTAATTGATTTGGCAGAATTTCAGTATATACAATGTTAAAATTGTTACCCACAACATCAAATGATGTTGTATTTATAGATTTAGGTCTCAACTATACGTTAGAGACAAAATCTATCCGTTGGAGAAGTTATCCAACAGTTACTCTGAGAAACTATCCGTTAACCAACCGCATTTAATGCTTCTGAGATACTAAAATTCGAATTTCGGTTAGTCAACAGACGAATTTCGCAGACACCGAAGGTTAACAGCTTCAACATTAAAAGCCCGAAGTTCATCTGTCATGTTGGAACATATGAATTTTCAAGTTTAAAGTTGTTTTGATAAATGTGAATTGTTGTTCCATTTTGCTACAGTGCCTTCGAAGTTCGAATTTTGATGCCGAAAATTCGTCTGTCAGTGAGCATCTCAATATACCACAAAAATTCTTCTTTTCAAAATTTGATTGTTCAAATACTAAAGTTCATCTGTCAGAGAGATCTCTTATCAGACTTAATTCGAAGTTTGAATTTCTGAAGACTAAAGTTCATATGTCAAAAATGTGTTTGAACATATCAAGTTATCAAAATTTGAATTTCTGAAGACTAAAGTTCATATGTCAAAAATGTGTTTGAACATATCAAGTTATCAAAATTTGAATTTTCAAACTAACATATCAAGTTTAACACTTCAAAATTCGTCTGTTAGTGGTTATTTTTCAAGTACTTAATGAGTTAACTTGAAAACACATTTTTAAAATATTTGTGTGCAAGATCAAAGCCTTTTACTCATGTAAATAACATGAGAAATCCTGCATCTAATCTTATACTCATTTTTGCTTGTATTTCTTCACTTGAGATCTTTTGTATGCCTTTGATATCTTCCTTCAAAGCTCCAGTTGGTTTGGAATCATCAAAACACATGATTCAACAAATATGACATAACGAAAAAATGATATAAAATAATATAATATTAAGACATATGGATAATAAACATTATATGCATAATTATTGTTATTTAAAAATAAAAATTGAATTTAAAATTTGGTTAGGAAAATATTTTTTTCTTACCAAAGAAAAACAAATATATTTATAGGAAAATTATTTAAGATTTAAAAATAAAAAATTATAACATAAATATATAGAAATAAAATATTTTATGATATTAATAATTGAAAATATAATATATGTGTATTTTTTAATAATATGTTATTTTTAAATATATGTGTGTGTGTCACACTAGTAATATATATTTTGTTTTTAAAAAAAATTCTATTATTTTGTTTATATTAATTGATTTTATAATGTATTTTTCTTTATATATCTTATGTAATACAATTATTATATGATTACTATGAAATTTTTTTTAAGTTTTTGATATTTTAATTTTATTTAAAATTTTTAATTGATTTCTTAATTTAATATTATGTGAAAATAATATATAGTTGTAAATATTTATAATTTTTAAAAAATTAATATTTATCTTAACATTATTTGTTAAGGAAATTTATTTTTATATAAATAATTATATTTTTTGTTAAAAAATAAAGTTAATTTTTTATTTTATGATGTTTCAAAATGTTATTTGGCACAGGGCCAACCTAAGCCCGGCCTGGTACCTAGTCTAGTTTGCCTGAGTAATCATTTGGCCGAACAACGAGTTGGAGTGAAACTTGGCCAAACTAACCCATGCATACCCATATATGTGCGTTTTAGTATGTAGATAAACATTTGGTGGTGACAATTTATGTTTTTAGCGACAATTTAGTATGCACACCCCTAAATGCCGTCGCTAAATAACAAACTTTCATTGGAGGCTAAAATGTTGTCACCAAATGATAAACTTTTAGCTGTGCGATGACAATTTACATTTTTAGTAACAACTCTTTTCACCACTAAATGTCTACCTTTGGTGGTGACATTTTTTGTCCTCGCCAAACTTTTAATGATAAAACTTGTGGCAACTCTAACAACCTATTCCAAATTACCCCCACACAAAACTTATAGCCCTAAAAACAAGCCAAACAAAGCAAAACACAGATCAAGAAAAGCCGCCGCCGTCGCCGCAGTATTGCTACAATGTGAAAGCTCTTAGGTTGAAAAATTTTTTAAATAGAGGGGACTAGTGCCGCGGTGTCCATATTAGCAACCATATTAGCAACTTTGTGCTTTGACCTTCTATTGACTTGATTCCAACTCCTACAAGTCAATTTTGTCATAATCTAACTATAGATACCTGTTTCATTTCAATCTATCTCCGTATGGAAATGTTAGACACCCGTGACGGATTGGGTCACTTTTTGACCAAAACTTACAACCAATCTCCTCCAATTGCCTTCAAAGGCAAGTCGGCACTCAAAGACCATTCACACAGGTCCTATTTGACTCAATCAACTTGTCCAAGGAAGTTTCACCCTGGAAAAACAACTCCTCTGAGAATTGACCCCCCTTAAACCTTAATTCCACACAATGGGCCACAGGTCCAAAATACATCTACAAGGCTCAAAACCACCTTTGGGCTCCTACATATGGCCATTCTAGCTCATTAACACATACTCCAACAATAATGACCCATACCAGGGTCTAAGTCATCATCATACACATACACCAACACATGAATACATCCATACCACATCATCATCGGTATCATCACATTCATTCATCATCATTAACACTATACAATCAATATCATCACAGTATCATTGTCCTCATATCAATTATAGATATACTATCCTACTTGGTACAATTCATAACATAGACAATAATATAACTACTGTTGACTTGAATATTCCCAAGGTCGAAGAAGCTACGACTCCTTTATCTTTTTTGGATTAATACTAGAGTCATCACCTGAAATATTAGTTATGGGGAGGGGGTGTGAGACAAAGTCTCAGTAACCGGGAATACAAACATAGGCAACCGATATCGATAATTCACACATGTATGCACATGGTGCAATGCAATGCAAAATGATATGATATGCATATTTCTCCTTGTACATAGCTAGAACCACGAGTTATCGTCATCATAAGACATTTCCAATAAGTGATTTCCTTCCAACAACCGGTGAAAACTGATCCTAAGACATCACCAAACTCACCTTACACTAATGCACCCAGCCAAAGGTCACCCTAATGGTTGAACCGTGGTTCTCCTTCCCCTAGACTACTCAAATTGGTGATGATTTAGGGAAGGTGTATCCCCAAATCCACTACCACCTGGCTCTCCTGGCCATAGGAGAGGATTTTGTGGCATGGATATTTCATCGTATCATCATATCATATTAATCATCATCATCATATCATATCTCATTATCACCTCAACGTCCACCTCACAATATGCATCAAATGGTGATGATGTCAATGCCATGCTAACATGCCTTTAAATATATATATCATCATCATAATCATCATCATGGCTATGCTAGCATGTAATGATGTGGGGATACTACAAATCACACATGCACATCATATACAATTATCATACCTCAAATAGCCGTATACATATCACGATATGTAGAAAAATCATACATATACACAAACAATATCGTGGTATGAACAGGAACACACACACACACACACACACACACACACACACATATATATATCAACATATAACACATATATCACAAACATTCGATTACCTTAAATTGCTGACACCATACAAATGGTTCTCACAAGCTTTCAAATTGCCAACCACGACTTGAACTCTTCCGATCAACCAAACAACTACTGTCATAATATTCCCAATTAACATAATATACATAACAACCAAAATCCACAATTTAGCTATTCAAGTTTAGCCCATAATTCCCACAACATAATTATATACTAATGAACTCTAATTAATCATCCACATCATAATCATCTTCATACATTTTGAATTTTATACTCCTTTCATAATTTCCAACCTACGGCTCCACTCAAACTCATCACAATCTAACCAAAATTCATACTCAAAGCTTCTTAATACTACATAACACTTCTACAACACCAATACAAGCATTTTAATCAGTTGAATCATCCATAAACTTGAAACCTAACATACTTCCACCAATTCCAAACCAAAAATGAAAGGAAAAGAGGGGAGGAAGCAAGATCCACTTACCAACAATTAATCAAACTCCCTAGGTCCAGAAATCACCTCTTAAGGTTGGACTTCTCAAAGACTAGCACAATTCCTCCATTTCTCCCTCCAATTCTTTTTATTTCAACGACTGAAACTCGTCTAATTTAAATAGATTTTGTGACTCTCACCACGGTGCGAGTGCTCTCAGCCCAGAAATTTTTTCAGTTTCCATGAGTGCCTCGCCACTACGGCCCTATACCATGCTGCGGCATGGTCCTTCTCTGTCTCCATTATCAAATTTGTCTCATTTAAATCCTTTCTCCGATCCTAGTTCCGAATCTGCACATATAGTCCAGTATATTTCCCGTTAGCTTGAGACTAAGCCTAGGATAGTATACTGAGGGTTGTTACAGCAATGACAGGGGTAGCTGTTGCTGCTGAAAACTTTTGATAACAATATTTCATTTTTCAGCAATGACTTTTGTCCCCACCAAAATTAAGTTGAATTTTTTGTAGTGTGTATTAGATTCTTGATTTACTATGTTGATCCTTTTTCTATAAATTGATTTTGATTTGTTTTGATGAGGTATAAAATTAATAAATTTTATAATATGATCATAATTATATCATTTTTATAATTTGCTGAAAAATTTAAAAATATACGTGTTTGAAATATTTTTTAGCCAATATCTGTATTTAATGTTACAAAACATATAATTTTATATAAATGTGTTTAAATTTAAATGGTCAATTTACGGTTGGATGCATGGAAATATAATCTTATACATAGAGGTGAGGTATATATAACATAATTATTTATTTTAGGGGAGGTTTGTATGAGTTTTCAAAATAGAAGGAGGTTTTTATAATTATGGAAAAATAGAAGAAATGTCATTGTATTTTACTTTAAAAATTAATTAGATTATTAAAAAATAAATTTATATTCATGCACTTATTTATAATTTTATATAGTTCTTTTTTTTTAACCAAGGAGGAACCCATAAAAAGTGACTAACTAGGCCAAATTATTAGACTGTGGCTCTCTCTCTCTCTCTCTCTCTCTATATATATATATATGAAATTCAATTTATTTTTATCTTCTTGGGCTTTTTTGTAAGATGCTTCAAGAGCTTCTCTTGTGATCATGAAGTTGTTGGAGCTGTCACAATGAACAGGAATAATTTGAATCCCAGTTCTCCAGCACAAGTCACGCACGAATCTGCAATTAGAATATATCCATGGGAGATTTGTGAGTTAAACATAGTAGTCGTACGTCAGTTAACAAGTTAGACCATTGATCAGCTAACAATTACAACTTTGCCACCTCTTTAATCAAGCCATAATTTGAGCCTAATCAAATCTCTTCTTTGACCAATACAGTCATTAGTACTATTCTGGTCCGATTTACCAAAAGAAAAAAAAAACATAAAAAACTCGTGGTGCATGCATTCAATAAGCGGCCAAATTGGAACAAAATTTTAAGGGTGTGAAAAAAAATCTAAAAGCATGTCAGACATGTTTTTCTAAGGGAAGTTTACTTCAACAACATGTTTGATGTGGGATAAAAGAAATGTCAGCCATAACTTAGAGAACCTGACCCTGAAATTTTTCCAAAAGAGTTTATATATTGATGCGTGTTTGAACCCAAGGTGACCGTACACTAAGATGGTTATGGTTTCAAGTTCAACTTTCAAAGGTCAAGGGTCCACAAAGCTTTGAGTTTAGAAGTGTCAAATTGGGTTTTAACATTATAAGTGTGAAATTTCTCTTGCATGCTTGTTCACTTCTTTTTATTTTTGTTGGCCCTGACATTTTTTTAATAAGAAGTTAAAAAGAAAAAGAAGAGGAAGACTGAAGCAATGTTTTAATTTGTTGATTATTTTATTTTTTGGCTGGACATGCATTTGTGAACACAAACTACTTCTAATTTAATATTTGGAGCCACATAATAGAAAACCTTAATTTATCACCTAAAACTTCATCTGCTAGTTCCAGCGTTTTCCAGGATCCAAACCACTTGATAGCTACTGCTATGACTCATACTAGAAATTTCCTCAAATAACTCATCAATTTTTGCTCTTCAAATTATGACCGGTCAATGTTGGTCAATGGTCACTGGCTACTAGTCAATGCCAGTCAATGATTGCGAGTAATCGGTCAACAGTTGTAAATAACCGGTCAACATTTACCAGAAATTTTTACTAGATTTTACAATTTGCTTATTCAAAATTTACAACTTAATTTTCAAATTTTTACTTTGCAATTTCTTTTCCATAATTTACAATTTCTTTATTCTAAATTTACAACTTATTTTCTAAATTCTTATTATGAATTATTTCTGTGTTTTTGTAACTTCTTTTTTAGATTTTACAACATACCTACTCTGAATTTACAACTTGTTTTCCAACTTTTTATTATGAATGATTTAGTATTTTACAACTTCATTTCTACAATTTACAACTTACTTACTCTGAATTTATAAATTATTTTCTAAATTTTTACTATAAATTATTTCAGTATTATTGTAACTTATTTTACATATTCTGCAATTTACTTACTCTGAATTTGTAACTCATTTTCCAAATTTTTACTATCAATTGTTTGAGTGCTTTGCAACTTGTTTACTCAGAATTTGTAACTTATTTTCCAAATTTTTACTATAAATTTTTTTAGCGCTTATCAACTTTTGTTCCAAAATTTTTTAACTTGGAACAATTCATGATAAAGATTTAAAAAACATGTTGAAATTTTAGAGTAGACAAATTGTAAATTTTAGAAAAGAAATTGTAAAATACTAAAATAATTTATAATAAAAATTTGAAAAATGAATTATAAATTAAGAGCAAGTAAGTTGCAAAATATATAAAAGAAGTTGCAAAATCACCGAAAAAATTTGAAATAAAAATTTGAAAAATGAGTTACAAATTGAAAGTAAGTTGTAAAATATGGAAAACAAATTGTAAAAACATTGAAATAATTCATAGCAAAAGTTTGAAAATGAGTTGCAAATTAAGAATAAACAAGTTGCAAGTTCTACAAAAGAAGTTGTAAAATATTGAAACAATTTATAATAAAAATCTGGAAATACGTTTCAAATTTAGAGTAAGTACGTTGTAAATTCTAGAAAGGAAGTTATAAAATACTGAAATTATTCATAATAAAAAGTTGAAAAATAAATCACAAATTCAGAATAAATAAGTTACAAAATTAAAAAAAAAAGTTGCAAAAACACTCAAGCAATGCATAGTAAAAATTTGGAAAATAAGTTACAAATTTAGAGTAAAGAAATTATAAATTCTAGAAAAGAAATTACAAAGTAAAAATTTGAAGGCCAAGTTACAAATTCTAGTAAAATTTCCGATGAATGTTGGCCGGTTGCCGGTGACCTGTCAATGCTGGGCAACGGCCAATCAATGGTCACTGGTGGCCGTTGAACAATGTTGACCAATGATGGTAGGAAGAGGAATAAAAGTATAAGGTATTTTGTTAATTTTATATATTTTTTATATTTAATTTAAAAAAATTGATTTCTTAATTGTAATTCCAGTAGGTCCTATTTTGTAATTGAATGTTAATTTTAGTGCTACATAGTAATTTTCCCTTTGGGCAATGGGGTGAGTGATGTGATGATGATGTGAGGAGGAACACATGTGGGCAATTTGAGGAAGGGAGAGATGGGGACCGAATTAGAAGGGAGGCTTTTCGTCGGTAGCTGCTAGTTTTTGGGGCCTTGCGGTCAGTATTAAGATTGAGTAGTAAATAATACAACAGATTTTTAATTAATTATTTTCACTTGTTCATAAAAATGTTTACTTTAAAATTTTAATGAAATATTAATTATTTTTTTTATTATTTTACTCTTTATTATTTAAAATTAAAATATTTAAAAGAGAATTTAAGTAAATGATATCTTAGTAGATTACTATTACATTTTACAACAATTTAAATCTTTTAATAATTTTGGTTGGCTATGTAAAAATCTTAAAATAACAACTTTATATAAAATGGACGGAGTAATTAAAAGAGGAAATGAAATAAAATAATTGGGGTAAACATGGAAATTAGGGGGACGGAGACCTCATGGGACGGCAACTAAAGGGGGCCCTGTGCGCTACGCGTTCAAGGATTGGACCCTTCCTCGGATTCCTGTAACACGTATAATATATATTTTAGAGGAATGTTGGTGTTGTGGTTGAAGAGGTTGAGTGAGCTGTTTGAAGTCTCTACTCTATCACCAAATATGAGTAGGTCCAGGCTTATTTAATTTAAACCTCAAGAAATAGCAGCTCAAATGTTGGACATAATTAACTTGATAATTTTTTTTTTTAACAAACTATCTGGTCACCAGTATTATCGATTAATATGAATTTGAATTGAATTGGATTCTAATTTCTGGAAAAAACAAACACTCTCACTATAACTTTATCTTTTTTTCAAAAGGCTCAAATTAATTATAAACTTAATTTAGTACTGAATTATTTATTATTCAACTTAATCGGAGAAGGTAAATGGAAGACCTGTTCGATGGATGTATTTATCACACGAGTCAAACAAAAGGGGAGGCATGAGGCATGCATATATAGAGTTGATTAGAGTTTCCAATTTTGGGGTGGGATTTGAACGGTGGACATGGAAACGTTGTGAATCACATACGTACAATGGAAAGCGTCACACACCTACACACACCCACATGGGCAGTGGGCTATACTATAGTGGGCATTTGTTTTGTTTTTTGTGGCCAAATGTATGTAGGCTTCTGTTTTTAATTTGGATTTCACGTGGGTATTAATTCTCATGCAGCACATTCTTTTCTCCAATTCGATTAATCATTATTAAATAGGCTGTATTGCTTTTTCAACATGAATGAGATAATACATCAAATTTTTTTACCTATTATATTTGGTACTAAAATGATGCTATTTTTCCTAAAAGTAAAAAATAAAAAAGTTAAAAAAGAATTTGAATTGATTGAACAAGTAATCGGTTTAATTTTTCCAATTTTGACTGGTTTTATAAAGTTTTGGACCAATTCTAATACCCATTTAGTAGTTTTAACCAGTTTGATCTAATTTAGACAACAGTGCTTATAGTATTATGATTTTAATCTAGAGAATAAATTTTAGGACTCCATAAGTAGAATTTTAAAGATTCAATTTTTTTGCCAATAAAAAATTCGTTAATATAACTTAATATCAACTTTGAATCATAATATTTAATTTCTTCAAATGACTATATTTATTACCTATGATCATCTCATTTCTATTGGAAAGACACCTAATTTTGATTGGCGGGTAAGTCAGCCCAAAGATATGCTTACCAACAAAATATAAGTGTTGTTATATTTTTTGGCATTATATCTGAGGAGATCTCAAATCCAGATTCTCTAAAGTTGATAATCTTTGAAGTTGGTGAAATTAAACATAAATTACTAATACTTTGCATTATAGTATATAAATTTTGTCTTATAAACATAGAATCCTCGTACTTTGTCTGGGTTTGTGCCTTGGTCCCATTATATATACCAAAAAAAAAAGTCTTATAATTTTATTCCTAATAATCATTTAGAAGAATCTAAGTAATTACTATTACTAATATTTAGTATATAAGTTGATGTTGTTTTGCACGAATCCACAGATATGAAGTCAAAAGAAGGAAAAATAATATGATTTGGAATACACACACACACACACACACACACACACACGTATAAGTGAATCACGTAAGCTATCACTTACACTATTTTATTTTATTAATACCTCTCATGCTCTTCACCTTCCTCATACCACGTGGAATATGGTTTGTCTTTTACTTTCTTGGCCTTGCTTACAACTCACTTGTTTTTCTTGTTAATAAAATTTAGAAATCTCAACTTCTTTGTTCCATTAAAAATTGTATTATATTTTTATTTGGGATAATATAATTACTTTGGATGAATAATGTAAGCCACATTTAAATTATGAAAAAATTTTGTTTTGCACGTACCGAAAGATGAAGTCAAAATAAAACGAAGTAATGTCGTTTGGAATTAATATATATTAAAAAAGAAATTTGATTGCTTTTCTTTGCAGTTAATTAGCAATCATTCTTGTTTGGCCACTGGGAAATCACAGTAAAATATGATAGAAAATTGTAGTAGGGTTTAGAATCAATTTCATCAACACAAACTATTTGGATTAATTATAAAACAAACTGAACATTAATTCCTTTTAAGAGTTGAAAACCTACATTAGAATTGATCAATGAACTCTTCGCCGTCGCTTCTAGGCTGAACCAAAACTAGCATCAAAACCAGAGTCTTTGTGTTCATTGAGATCATAGCTCCGCCCTCTAGTGTCATGGCTTTAAGGATTGGGATGTCATCGCTATTGAGGTTCAAACCTGGACAACCCTCCCTCACCTCCTCGTCACTGCCTATACCGCCACTACACTTTGCCAGATTTAAGTTTTATTGGCGCTCAATAGTTGACATTTATTTTTAAAAATACCAATAAAAATCTAAAGTAGAAGATTAGTTGGCATTTATTAAACAAACGCCAACTAAAGTCCATACTTTAGTTGGCGTTTGTCTAATAAACACCAATAAAATATTACCAAGTTGGCGTTTGTCTAAAAAATACCAATAAAATATTATAAAGTTGGCATTTGTTAACAAACGCTATCTAAAGTCAGAGTTTAGATGATGTTTGTCCAACAAACACCATCTAAAGTTTGGACTATAATTTTAGGATATTTATTTTAAAAAACATCGAAGGCATGGATTGATATTTTGGACCATTGATTAGAAAAATATCAATGGATCAGATTATATTATCTTTTTGTTACTTGTCTCTCTCCCATTTACTTTGATTTTCTTTTTGTACGCATACGCACTTATCCCTTTTTGTTCAGATTTCCAGCCTCTTCTTCCTCCGTTAGCCCTTTCTCTTTTCTCACCAACTAAAATTAAACATAAAAAATATAGTTAGCATTTTTAAAATAAATGCCAACTTTAATATGTTAAAGTTGGTGTTTGCCCATAAACGCTAGCTTTACTTTAACATAAAGATGGCGTTTATAATAAGAAACGCCACATATGGCAAAAATTAGTTAGCGTTTATTTTATAAATGCCAAGGCACAATTTATGTTATTTTTTCCACCCACTTTGTTGCCTCACATTCAGAATAGGGTTCTCAATCATTTCACCCTTAGCCTCCTCCCTTGATTCTCAATCACCTCTCGTTCCTTTCAGATTGGGCTCTCCATTTCCACCATCGATCTCCTTGCCTAATTTGTTCGCATCTAACCTCATCTAGCCTATCCCTTTGGCTCGTCTCTTGCATCTCCCTCTCAAATTTGTGCAAACCCTAGATGCCCATGTGCGAAATCTGTCTCTCGCATCTCCCTCTCCATTTGATGACCTCGAGCTCCATCGTCCTATCATCTCAAGTTGTCTTCATTTATTTTAATTTATTTTATACAAGTGTTGCTTTGTTGTATAATTTTGATTCACACCCAGTTTTGATTCCAATGGCGATTGCTGTTAGTGGAAGCCGAGGAAGAGACCTGGTGGATTCAACCTGTGTAGCTTCTTCTCCTACCAGGTCTTCATCTCTGCTATCTTTTCTTTGCCGAAAGACACAAAAACAATCCATAGTCACACAAGTTGAAAACCCTGATTTCTTTTTAATTCTCCTGAGGTTTTGGTTTTTGTTTTTTTTTTCTCTTTTCAATCTCCCGAGGTTATAACATTTGCTTCAAGCTTTGCCAGAGTTGCTTTGAGACTCTCAAAAGGATCTTGTGTAACACCCTACCTCCTTTCACCTCCAGAATTAACCAAAAACTTCAATATTCTGCCAAACACAACCCTGACATCTCAAAACAACTCTCCAATGGCTCAAAACAGCGGAAACGACCTTAAAACCACCAAAAACTGGGCTAGGGCCGCGGTCGCTACAGTACCGCCGCGGCTCCGGCCTCCCCTGTTTCTACACCGCTTCTGGCTTCACTGGTGCCGCGGCCTGGACTCTGGAGCCGCGGCGCCCCATGCTGATATCCCATGTCAGCAATTTCCATCTTCCGGGATGAACTTTCGACGCACATAACTTTATGCTCCGACCTCTGATTGACTTGATTCCAACTCCTACAAGTCAATCTAGTTCCCATCTATCCAAAGACATCACTTTTATCTCAATCCAACTCTGTATGGAGATTCTGGACCCTTAACACCGTTTTGGCTACTTATTGACCAAAACGCACCATTAACAACCTCCAATTGCCACCAAAGGCAAATGGACACTCACCGACCAACCATACAGGACCAAAACCCCCAAACCAACTGGTCCAAAGAGGCTTCACCTCAAAGGAACCACTCCTCTGAGATTTGACCCCTCGAACCCAACTTGACCAAATGGGCTCCAGGCCCTAAAACATACCAATAAGGCCCAAAACCACTATGGGCTCACCAACACAAACTTACAGACTTCTCAACATCCAAAACCATGCAACCATACATACAACACTCATGATCATACATACATTCATCCATAACAATCCTTATCAATTCCTTTAAGCTATCCTTTACAATCCATTCTATCCTACTTGGCACAAAGTACAAATACAAAATACACGCACTATATAGACTATTCCCACATACGTATCTACTCTCGTGGCTTCTCCGGACTAGTGCCAGAACCATCACCTGAAAGGTTAGTTTATGGGAGAGGGGGGTGAGACAAGGTCTCAGTAACCGGGAACAATCACATACAAATATATATATACATATATTCCATACAACTCATGAATGCAATGTGTAATGAATGATATGCATGTCTCCCTCGCACACAGCTAGAACCACGGGCTATCATCATGACGTGACATTTCGTATAGGTAACTCCCTTCCAACAGTCGGTGAAGACTGATTCCGGGACATCACCAAGCTCACCTCCCACTAGTGCACCTGGCCAAAGGTAACACTAATGTTCGGACCGTGGCTCTCCTTCCCTTTTCCCACCACGAATTGGCAGCGATTTAGGGAAGGTGTAGTCCACTGCGCGCCTTTCCCTCCTGGCCATCGGAGGCGATTTAACCGCAGGGATCCCATTCTTATCCTCCATAAAATATATAATCCATCCTTATCCTCCCTAAAATATATCATCATATCATATCGTCATCACATCATCACCACCCAATTCGCCATATATCAAGGCCTCACAATGCCATGTGGTGATGCTCATGTATCATCATATAATCATCATCATAATATCACGATCATATGTATGCATCATGTCATGTCATGCCAAAGTCATCATCATAAACATAATCATCGTCATCATCATCATAAACATCATGGCTATCATCTAGCTGTGTGTATACCATGATATATATAGAAAACAGTACACACAACACATCAATATCGTGGTATGGAAGAAACATGCATATATATATATATACATACACAAATATACATACCAATATACAATACAATACAAATAAACAAACACCCGGTTACCTCAATTGTCATTACCACACGCACACAAGTTCCACAAGCTTCCGTGAACTGTCCAATACACGTGAACCCCTCTCAATTAGCCAACAACATTTACAATACCACAATTCTTCCATTAACACAATATACCAATAACCCAAACGTCACAACTCAACTACATTAGCCTAACCTAAGGTTCCAACACCCTTTTCATGCATCAATAAGCTCTTAGGGATCACTCAAACACTACACAACCACATACACTTCGGATTCCCAAAAGCCCTAACCAATAACAACCTAGGGTTAAGCTCAAATCACACATACACCCTTCAAAACTCACATCCAAGCAACAAGAATACCAAAACACACTCCATTAACCTCAAATCATCCATTTCAATCGGTGGATTTCGGTCAAAACCGAAGATCCAACCTTACAACCAAAAATCCCAAATTATAACCGAAGAAAATGGAGATGGAGGAGTAGAGAACACTTACCAACTTGAATCCAAGCTTCCAAGATCCGAAAATCACTCCTAGAAACTGGAAATCTCGAACCCTAGCACTGCTCCTCGCGGTCTCCCTCGGTTTCCTCCATTTCTTTCTTTTTCGTTTGTCCGAAATGATCCGGATTTAAACAAATTTCCCGACTCTCACCGCGGCTCTAGCATACCTTGCCACGGCTCCACCAGTTTCAAGCGGATACACCGCTACTGGAAAGTTCTTGCCGTGGCTGCCCTTCATCTCGCCGCTACATGGAGCTCTTCCAGACTCCACTTGAGTCTTCCTCCGTCCTGTTTCCTCCAGTCCTGAACACAATGCCAAGGAAGAAATCGTGAGGGGTGTTACACTCACCCCTTCTTATAAAAATTTCTTCCTCAAAATTTCAACTCTTACCTCAAGCAAAGAACTCTGGATATTTCCTTCGCATGGATTCTTCGGTCTCCCACATGACATCATTTGATGCCAAGCAGCTCCATAGGACCTTTAACAACTTTATGGTCTTATTTCTTAACTGCTTCTCCTTAACATCCAGAATTTGCAACGGTGCAACCTCAAAAGTCAGATCCTCTCGTACTTGAACTACTTTGTCATCCATTATATGAGATGGATCCGGGTGATACTTCTTGAGTTGAGACACATGGAAAACAGCATGCAATCCAGCAAGACTAGGTGGTAGCGCCACTCGATACGCTACTAGCCTAATTCGCTCCATAATCTGGTATGGACCCATATACCGCAGAGTGAGCTTCTTAGCTCGAATCGATCTTCCAACACCAGTGGTAAGAGTGGCCTTCAAAAACACATGATCTCCCACATCAAACTCCAATGGTCTCCTCCTCCTATCCGCATAACTCTTTTGTCGACTCTGAGCTGTAAGAAGCTTCTGACGAATACTCTCTATTTGCTGAGAGGTTTGATCCACAATATCTGGGCCCAAAAGACTCCTTTCACTAAGTTCAACCTAACACAACGGTGACCTACACTTTCTACCATACAACGCCTCATATGGAGCCATTTGCAAACTCGAGTGGAAACTGTTGTTATAGGCAAATTCTACCAATGGCAAAACTGATCCCAATTGCCTTTGTTCTCTAGAACACATGCCCGCAGCATGTCCTCCAGAGTCTGAATAGTCCTTTCAGTCTGCCCATCAGATTGAGGGTGATAAGCAGTACTGAAACTCAACTTCGTACCCATGGCCTTCTGGAGAGATTTCCAAAACCTGGATGTAAACCTAGGATCTCTGTCCGACACAATATTCATCGGGACTCCATGTAGCCTTACAATCTCATTCACATACAACTGGGCCAACTTCTCCATTGAAATAGTTTCCCGAATTGGAAGAAAATGGGCCGAATTCATTAACCTATCTACAATGACCCATATCGCATTGTGTCCTAAAGAGGTCCTCGGTAATCCCATCACAAAATCTATGGAAACGCTATCCCATTTCCACTCCGGGATCTCTAACGATTGCAATATACCTGCAGGCAATTGGTGTTCAATCTTTACCTTCTGACAAATTAGACATCTTGCCACAAACTCTGCGATGTCCTTTTTCATGCCTGGCCACCAATAACCTCTCTTCAAATCCTGGTACATCTTAGTGGTACCTGGGTGAATAGTATACCTGCTCTTATGAGCTTCCTCCAAAATAATTTCACGTAACCCCGCAACATTTGGCACACAAGTCCGACCTCGATACCGGATGATACCATCCTCCAGAATATCAAAGTCTTGGGTCTTCGCCATTTCAACCTGTTTTCGAATGCCCAAAAGATAGTCATCCTCCATCTGAGCATAGCAGATGTTCCTCAATAAATCACTTGATACACTGATGGAGCTCATTACTAGTACTCCAGGATGGACATTGATGAATAACTTCATATCTCTTAGGCTTTCCAGCAACTGTTGCTCCCTTATCATCATCGTGGCCATATGGATTGATTTCCTACTCAATGCATCCGCCACAACATTGGCTTTTCCAGGGTGATACTTTAGGGCAAATTCATAGTCCAAAAGGAATTCAACTCAACGCCTTTGCCTCATGTTCAGCTCTTTCTGATCGAACAAATACTTCAAACTCTTGTGATCACTGAACACCTCAAACTGAGCGCCATAGAGATAATGCCTCCACAATTTCAAGGCAAACACTATAGCCGCTAGCTCATGGTCATGAATAGGATAATTCTCCTCATGAGGCCTTAACTGCCTTAAAGCATACGCCACAACTCTGCCTTACTGCATCAAAACACACCCTAGACCCTTCTTAGAGGCGTCCGTGTAAACAGTGAATGACTCTAATGGGTTAGGGATAATGAGCACTGTGGTGGACGTTAGACAAACCTTCAGCTCTTAGAATGCTCTCTCACACCTGTCATCCCAAATGAAAGTTTGATCCTTACGAGTGAGTCTAGTCAATGGCATAACAAGCTGAGAGAATCCCTTAATGAACTTTCAGTAATATCCAGCCAATCCCAGAAAACTCCGAATTTCAGTCACCGATTACGGTCTCTCCCAATTCAACACCGCTTCGACTTTACTAGGGTCTACTGCCACACCTTCTGTAGAAATCACATGACCCAAAAATTTCACTTCCCGTAGCCAAAACTCACACTTACTGAGCTTAGCATACAGTTGGTGATCCCGCAATACTTGCAATACAATCCGAAGATGATGCACATGTTCTTCTTTACTCTTGGAGTAAACCAGAATGTCGTCAATGAAAACCATCACAAATTTATCCAAACACGACCAAAACACCCTGTTCATATAATCCATGAAGATTGCCGGGGCATTTGTCAACCCGAATGGCATCACAAGAAACTCATAATGACCATATCGAGTTCGAAATGCCGTTTTAGGCACATCCTCAGTACGCACTCGTAATTGATGGTATCCTGACCTCAAATCGATTTTTGAGAATACAGAGGCACCTGCCAACTGATCAATCAAGTCCTCAATCCTAGGCAAAGGATATTTATTCTTGATTGTCACTCGGTTCAGCTGCCTGTAATCAATGCACAATCTGAAGCTACCATCCTTCTTCTTAACAAACAACACTGGAGCTCCCCAAGGTGAAACACTAGGTCTGATAAAACCTCTCTTCAACAAATCCTCATTCTGTTTCTTCAGCTCTTTCAATTCAGACGGTGCCATTCGATATGGAGCTTTTGAAATAGGACTAGTCCCGGGCACCAGCTCAATGGAAACTCCAGTTCTCGTGGTGGGGGTAAACTAGTAATCTCCTCTGGAAACACATCAGGAAATTCATTCATAACCGGATATCATTTGACACCTCCTTGCATATCAGAGAAGAAAACCAGGAACCCTTGACATCCTTTCTTTAGATACCTGTCAACTTGGGCAAAGGACAAACAAACATTCTCATCCCCTTTAACACTAGGGATGTTCATCGGCAAGGACACAGTCTTCCGAGCACAGTCAAGAATAGCATTATTCGCCTCCAACCAATCCATCCCAATTATCACGTCAATCTCTTGCAACGGCAAACAAATTAAATCCAGGGTAGTGCTTCGATGTTCAAAACGAACCACACAATTCAAACAAGCTTGAGCAGTTCTTAATGAAACTCCCATGGGTGTGGCTACCGACAACTCAAAAGGCAACTCCATTGCCACAATACCCAATCTCTGAGCACAATCAAAAGAAATGAAGGAATGTGATGCACTTGAGTCAAACAAAGCATGAATAGAGTAACCATTAAGTTTAAGTTTACCTCTAATCAGGTTAGGCGCTGCATTCGCTTCTTGTCGGATGATGGCAAAAACTCGTCCCGGCATCGTGGGTCTCCTCATCGCATCCTCACGCCTTGGCTCATGACAATTCCGCGACATATGACCCGGTTTCCCACAATTAAAACACATCAAGCACGGACGGTCACCATGACTAAACCTGTATTGTGTGCACGGATTTGATGCACTACCAGAACTGTATTGAGATGGAGCGGGGTTCCTTCCTGCATACTCACTCTGACTGGAACTCCCTTGTTCATAGCCACCTTGATAAAAGGGTCCTCTGCCAAACCGACCTCTATTGGACTGATCTCTACCAAACCTGCCTCTTCCTCTACCATGACGACCTCAATTGTGCCGATGTCTTCCTCCACTAGAACCTGTACTACCACCACTGCTACCACTTCCTGAACCACTTCCTTTACTAATTCCTCCTGTAGGTCCTAGGTGAGAAAATGCCCGAATCATGGAATTCCTTCGATGCTCCTCACCCTTCTTCATCCGTCTATACAAGGCACGAATTTTTGCACATAAGTCCTCAAAGGATATAAACTCCACCACAGATAGCCGCTCCTTTATCTCTAGATGAGCACCCTCAAACAACCTCTGAGCCATCCACCTATCGTCAGGATAATTATTCAGATAAGTGAAATATTTAGCCAAGTCCAAGAACTGATCAATGTAGTCATCCGCTGACAGATTCCCTTCTTGAAAAGTTAGGAACTCGGCCCCCTTTTGCATCATTAAGGCTGGAGGGACATAGTGTGCAAATAACCGTTCCTTAAACTGTCCCTAATTCATAGGAGGATTCATCACTTCAACACTCAGGAGAATACTCCTCCACCATCTCTTAGCCTTCTTTTCCAACTTAAATGCCGCCAGTTGCACCCTTTGCTCTGTGGTGCAATCCATTATACTGAAGATGTTCTCCATTTGTTCGATCCAATCCTCAGCCTGTGACACATCCATGGTACCTTCGAAAGCCGGAGGATTAAACTTCCGAAAGTCCTTCAGCTGTGAGGAAATACCCCCTTCTTCCGACCCTTGGGGCTTTCTTAGGCTCCACCACATTCTCATCTTCTCCTGCATTCAGATCCACAAATATACCAGCTTCTTCATTCACATCCCCCTGTTCTTGCCTATCCATTCTCTCTTGCAAACTGTTCAACGTCTCCCCCTGAGTATTTACTTGATTACTGACGCCAGCCAACATCTCATGCATCTGCCTTATCGGGTCACTATTACTCTGTCTTGCTCTGCGAGACATTCTTCCTACACACAAGCAATAACACATTCAATTATATGGTTCTGAACTAGCATTGCAGTGGGAATATAGTCTATGCATTTAAATTTGTGCCAAGTAATACTTCAAGCAGAAACAATGACCCAAAACCATTGCTCTGACACCAAAATGTAACACCCTACCTCCTTTTACCTCCAAAATTAACCAAAAACTTCAATATTCTGCCAAACACAACCCTGACATCTTAAAACAACTCTCTAACGCCTCAAAACAGTGGAAACGACCTTAAAACCACCAAAAAGTGGGTTAGGGCCGCGGCCGCTACAGTACCGCCGCGGCTCCGGCCTCCCCCGTTTCTACACCGCTTCTGGCTTCACTGGCGCCACGGCTTGGACTCTGGAGCCGCGGCGACCCATGCTGATATCCCATGTTAGCAATTTTCATCTTCGGGGGCGAACTTCCGACGTGCATAACTTTATGCTCTGACCTCCAATTGACTTGATTCCAACTCCTACAAGTCAATCTAGTCCCCATCTATCCAAAGACATTACTTTTATCTCAATCCAACTCCGTATGGAGATTCTCAATCCAAGTCATTTATGTTGGATATAGTAATAAATTTGATACTGTCAAGTTTATGGTGAAACCACTTCTAGCTTCCTCAAAGCAACATTGTCATTGTGACTTCCTAAATATTGTTCTCCACTCTACTTCTCATATTTGTGATTATTATTAGTTGTAGTTCTGTTATATGTATGACTTTGGTGAATTTTGTTGAAAACTCTTGGCCTAGTTCCTTCTTACCTTTTTCCTTTGTAGGTGAAAAGATATTGAGTGAAATTTGGCTGTGCTTTGGCGTGGATGGGATTATCGAAAAGCAGTTCTTGAGTATTTTTTGTAATTGTATTTTTAAACTTTTAATGTCATTACCTTGATTGAAATTGAATATATTGTAAATGAATAGATAAATGAATTGCAAATGAATAGATATGTTGTATGATTTTAATTTAATATGTTTTTAGTCAAGGGTTTAGAGTTACATACATATATATAATTGTATTTTAAAAAAATACTGGCTTTTGTTAGCTTTTTAAGAAGTAGACAAAAACTAGTATTTTCTTAAATAAAAAAAAAAAAGAAAAATTGGCGTTTGTGCAAGAAACGCCAACTAAAATGGTCACTTTAATTGGCATTTGTATAAGAAACGCCAACTAAAGTGATCACTTTAGTTGGCTTTTGTATAAGAAATGCCAACTAAAGTAGTCACTTTTGTTGGCGTTTCTTGCATAAACTCAAACTAAAGTTAACTTTAGTTGGCGTTTAATAAACGCAAACTAAAATTTTCCCTTTTTATCTGAAATAGTTGATATTTTTTAAACACCAATAAAGGTAAAAAAAATAAATGCCAACTATTCCCTTTTTTGGTATAATAGAAATTCCTCAATCTCAAATGCCAATTCGCCTCCCAAAGTGATGATGGCATTCTTAAAACCCTCGTCACCGGTGACAACATCAATCACATCCCCTAGCTCGATGAATTGAGGAAACTACGTGTTGCTGAACTCCAGCAAGCTGTAAATCGCTCGGACATGTCCATTATGTAAATCTCTCTGCTTGGTGATTATGAATCTTTTGCTTGAATTTAGGTTTTAAATCTAATGTTCTTTTTTCAAATTTCTTTTCAGTAATTGTGTTCGACTCACTTCAGAGGAGAAACGAACGACGGAGAAGGGTGCTATAGAGGTGAAGAAAGGGAGGAGGATGGAAAAAACAAAGTCTGAGAGGAGAGAGACTGATGGGATGTTTCTGAGCACTTGAGAGGAGAGATAGGAATGAGTAGGTGGAAAGAGAAAATTGAGGGAGTGGGAGATGGAGTGCTAGGATTGTTGATTTACATTTAATAAATGGTGGAAAATGGGATTTGTGTGGTGTGTTTCTTATAAAATAAATCCTAAAGTTTTCATTGGCAGTTCTTTAAAGAACCACAAAGGAAAGTATCAATTTTCCTTTTTGATTATTTAAAGAACAACAGAAGAAAGTATTATGTTTCTTTTAATAACAGCAAACAAAATATTGCCCACTCCTCTAGTTCACTTTTCTTAGCATTTGTTTGTATAATCACAAACATTTTTTGTGTCAGGAAGAGCCATTTCTAGGGGTTTCCTGTCCATGAGTACTTAGAAATAGAATGTGAATTTACAATATCTTTATTGACACTTGAAAATTAAATACTTCCAATTATAAATTTCACATCATATTTTGATTTTTTTTTTGAATAGCCACAACATCTTTTGATTTAAAATCTTAAAATATTAATAATAAAATCTATGGATGACTTCCCTAATTATATAATCTTGACGTTCTCCACTTTCATTTTATGCGAAACTTCCTATTCACATTAACTTTTCAACCCAAAATAGACATGCTTGGAGAGCAAGACGTAAAGAGTTTGAACTCATCTAAATGATTTATCACAAGAAAGAGAGTAAAGGGATTAAAAAAGAATATAATGAGAATAAAAGGATTACGATGTATAGTTTCTTAGACAAAAGGTGGTTAGCTGAATATCAAAGGAGTAGTGTCCAACTTTACTATATTGGATTCTGCAAACTGAAGAAGGTTTTCAAAGATTACTTAGCCCAAGAAAGAGAATATTACATGTACCAAAAGTTTTTTTTTTCAATTAATAACCGATTAGGTCTAGTGGAATGAATCCGATGTTTTTTAAGAAAAAAATTTGTGTTCAAGTTATAAATAAATAAAAAAGTTATGATGGGAGTGATTTCCTTGATTTGAAACCTGACATGGCATGAATCTAGATTAATTGGTATTGGTTCTCATTAAAAAATATATATTTTCTTCAAAATTAAATAAATTGAATGTTCGTGTGTACTATGAATTATACATGATCACTTTGACAATTTTGAACCTTGTTGATATATAGAAATTAGAACAAAAGAATAACTTGTGGTCCACTTTATGAACATTTCGTCAATATGTGACTTTACCTGATTGTGTCTGTTCAAATGGATCCATATATTGTGTTCAGCATGCTTCCGCATTCGTGTTTCAAAGTCAGAAAAGTTTTAATTCTAATTTTAAAAAAAAACAAAAGATAAAAGGAAAATGTGTTCAAAACCGTTTAATGTTGTAAGTAACTCTCACGAAATAAAAGTAATTTATTCTAATTTTCAGAAAAAATCAATATTATTCTTTGAAGTGTTTTGATTATTTTATTACTTTTTGTAAACACCATATCATACTTCAGTTTTATTACTTGTCATTTAAATTAAATGAAATTAATGATGTAAATATAAATATGACAATAAAAGGTTAAAAATTATTTTTCTTGTTTTTAATTTAATTCGATAGCTAGTCATAATCTTATGTATTTGCATGAATATTGAATTTTTTTGAAATCACCACCAGTTAAAAACAATTATGGCAATAATTAGTTGTATCAAAGCTTCTTTCTATTTTGCTTAGTTCAGTTTGTATTATAAATAGGCAAAAGGACAATTTTAGTCCCTTAATTTTACACTAGGTTTTATTTTAGTTCTTGAGCTTTATTTTGTTTCTTCTTTATCCTTTAAGTTTCAAAAAATCCTAAAAAAATTTCCCTGTTACTAACACCATTAACTATGGTAACCCCAAATGTTGACACATGTCAATCTTCATTGCCAAATCCTTAATATAGTTATGTATTCATTAATCTTAGATTTAGAATATTTTTAAATTAAATTGAAAAATTAAAAATAAATCATTACAAATAATCTACTTCTAAACGAAACCTTAATTTTAGAATTTTTTTGCAATACAAAATAAGTTTGATAAATATGTAAGTATTTTAAAATGTTTTGTCAGTATTTTTTACATCCTACCTCCTGACACCTCATGACTTAACCAAAAACTTCAAAATCCAACAAAACGCACCCCAAACATCTTGAAATAACTTTCCAAATAGTGGAAACGACCCAAAAACACCAAAAACTGGGTTGGGGTCGTGGCCGCTACAGTACTTCCGTGGCTCCGGCCTCCTTTGTTCTGCAATCGCTTCTGGTCTCACTGGCGCTGTGGCCTGAACTCTGGAGCCGCGACACCCCATGTTGATATCCCATATCAGCAATTTCCACACTCCGGGGTGAACTTCCGACACGCATAACTTTATGCTCCGACCTCCAATTAACTTGAATCCAGCTCCTACAAGTCAATCTAGTCTTAATCTAGTCATAGACACCAACCACTTCTCATTCCAACTCTGTATGGAGATGGACTCCTGACACCGTTTTGACCACTTATTGACCAAAACTCACCACCAACCACCTCCAATTGCCACTAAAGGCAACTGGCCACTTAGAGACCAATCATACAGGTCCAAAACCCCCCAAACCAACTTGTCCAAAAAAGTTTCATCCCAAAGGAACCAATCCTCTGAGATTTGGCCTCTTGGAACCTCAACTTGACAAATGAGCTACAGGCCCCAAAAACACACCAATCAAGCCCAATTCCGACTCTCGCCATACATAACACATACACAACTCATACATACCACAAACAACACCTTTCCCACATAATCAAATATTCATTACAAATCATTCTATCTTACTTGACATAAGATACACTATCCAATACAATATTACTACATAGACTAATCCCACGTACGCCACTGCTCCCGCGTCTTCTCAGGACTAGTGCCAGAACCGTCACCTGAAAGGTTAGTTCATGGGAGAGGGGTGTAAGACAATGTCTCAGTAACCGGGAACAATCACACACATACATATATCCATATATCACACACAATTCATGAATGCAATAGGAAATGAATGAAATGCATGTCGCCCTCGCAGGGACCCCATCCTTATCCTCCCTAACACATATATCATCCATCCTTATCCTCCATAACATATATAATCCATCCTTATCCTCCCTAACATATATATATATCATCCAACCTTATCCTCCCTAACATATATATAGATCATCATACATCATATCGTCATCGTATCATTACCACTCCATCCACCACATATCACAGTCTCACAATGTCATGTGGTGATACTAATGTATCATCATATCATCATCATAATCATCATAATGTCATGTGTGTATCATGTCATATTATATCAATATCATCATCACATAACTCATTATCATAATCATAATCATCATCTAACTATACACATACCACGATATATAAAAACAGTACACACAAACACATCAATATCGTGGTATGAAAGAGACATGCATATATATATATATATACAAATATACATACTATCATATAATATAATCAATACAATTTAAAAAAATACTTGGTTATCTCAAGTTGTCAATACCGTGCTCACACGAGTTCCACAAGCTTTCTTGAACACCAATCCCATGACTTGCCTTCTTTGAGTAGCCAAACAACCTTAACAATACCACAATTCTTCCATTAACACAATATACCAAACATCCAAATTCCACAATTCAACCACTTTAATCTAACCCAAGGTTCCAACACCTCTTTCATGTATCAATAAGCTCTTAGGAACCATTCATACCCTACTCAACCATATATACTTCGAATTCCCAATAGCCCAAACCGAAAACAACCTAGGGTTAAGCTCTAAACACATATAATCCCTTCAAAACTCACACCCAAGCAATAAGAACAATAAAACACACTTCATTGACCTTATTCCATTCATTTCAATCGGTGGATTTTGACTAGAACCGAAGATCCAACCACAAAACCGAAAACCCCAAATTTCCAATCGAAGAAAATGGAGAGGCAGGAGTAGAGAACACTTACCAACTTGAATCCAAGCTCTTGAGGTCCAAAAATCACTCCCAATGGCCGGAAATCATGAACCCTTGCTCTACTCCTCGTCGCTCCCTCCGTTTTGTTTCTTTCTGATCACCCGAAATGATCTGGATTTAAATAAAAATCCCGAATCTCACCACGGCCCCAACATACCTCGCCGCGGGTCCACCGTGTTCAGCTGAAACAACGCCAATGGAATGGTTCTCACCGCAGCGGCCCTGCTTCTCACCGCGGCATGGAGCTCTTCCAGACTTCACTTGAGCCTTCCTCCGTCATGTTTCCTCCGGTCTTGAACACAATGCTAAGCATGATGGGTGTTACAATTAGTGATAGGGTAACTTTTTAATTGAATTTTAAAAGTTAAAAGATTAAAAAAAAATAAAATAAAGTTAATAAATTAAAATGAAATCTGGTGTAAAATAAAGCACTGAAAGTGTGCATTTGCTTTATAAATAAAATCAACGAAAATGTTTTAAAGACAAGTGGTGTTATACATAAATTACTCATAATTGAAGTGTCACATGAAGCAATAATGATGCCAGCAAATTGCATTGCTCCATAGCTACTCCCTCAGTTTCTTTTTATTTATAGTATAAGGTTTTTAAGAAATGCAATTAATATCTTAGAGTTTCTTTAAAATATTCTAATATACCCTCTAAGAAATTAATAAATAAAAAAATAATTAATGTTATTTATGACTTTTAAAATAAAAAATGAATAAATAATTAAAAAAATAGTAATTAATGTTATAATGGAGTTTCTAAGTGACAAATAAATAAAAATAAAAATTTTATTTATAAGTGATGATTAAAAATAAATCAAGGAGTATTTTCTTAAAAGGATTATTATTGATTCACTATGCACATCTACTTTCTGAATAGCATTTTAAAATTTTTATTTCAAATCAAGAATGATTAAGGGTGAAAATAGGCCATGAATTTATCTAGTGGTCTGATTTGATTTGAACTTGACCTGATTTAACTTGGTTAGTGAAAAAACTACGCTCAAACCTAAATGCATGCTTGTTTAATTAAGTAAAAAGGTCTGACTCTATAGGCTTGTCACGCCAACCTTTGTGCCACTGTCAAGCCAACCTGTTTAAATTATATCTAATATTATTTATATATAACATAATATAATTTAATATAAGTAGGATTTTAAATAAATTTCATGTTATGCTAGGGTTTTAAAAGGTAAAAATAACCTTACATATATGAAATGGTCAGACTCAAACTTTAGATCTACAATGTTGGTCTCGCTTATTTTTATCCTTATAATTGATCATAAGTTTTTTGGTCCGGTGGTTTTGTGGCAAAAAAAAAAAATCTTCTGCGTCCTTTGTTGCATAGATTCGTACTGCCTTTGTTCTCATAGTCGAAAACTTTATGAAGGTACGTACTAATATATTATCCAACCCTTTAAATTTGTAATTAAATTTAAATAACTCAATATGATTCAAAATTTAAATTGCATAAAAATTAATAATTACGAATTCAAGTTAAAATTTCAATTTTTTTTGTTATTCAAAACAATTTTAGAATTTTGAGCCTACACTGACATTTTTTGTTCGATAATTGAACATAAATTCATCATTGGGCAAACAAAAAGAATAATCAACCTCGAAGCTTATATTTCAAATTCAATAATTCAACCTCAATAAGTCTTCACTAAACCCTCCCCCTCCCCCCCCCCCCCCTCCACAACACTCAGATCTATTTACATAACAAGTTTACTTACGAATTAAATTGATAATTTCTTTCGTTGAAAAAAAAATTTAATATCTCAACCATTCAATGTCACACTTTTTTAATGATAATTTTTCCGAGAATCATCCTCAAAAACCATGTAAAAAAACAAGTCTCAAAAGTTCCAGCAATTAGGAGCCAAATTAGAATCAGAGTGAGTAGTGGAATCCAGAAAGCGGATTTGGCGTACGTGTGAATTCACAAAAATTAAAGTTTAAACACATATAATAATAACAATAAAGAAAAATGGAAGAAAAGAGCGTGTCAAAGTCATAAATGGCTTATTTGGTTTTGGAAGGTTTACTTAAATTCGAGGCAGAGACAACGGTCATTGTCAACCCTGAGTATGTAGCAGACGCCGTCTGGTGGCCGTCTGGCCGTTAGCCATGCACGTGGGCAACTTCGCCTATCTTTACTCTTCATCATATTACCACAAAAATTAACTGCTCCCCTCATAAAAAAAATAAAAAATTAATTATTATTTTTATTTCAATTTATAAAATATTTTTAACTATCTTATATAAATTAAGAGTAATAATTAACAACTTAAAAATTGGCCATCCTTTGTTAAATTATCTTAATTTAATATAGTTGATTCGTAAATTAAATTCTCAAATATTAATTAAATTTTATTTTTTTTCAGGGTCATTTTGGTAAAAAAAATTAAATACACTATATAATCACTAAAATATTTTATATTACGAAATATAAATTTCTTTAAAAAGTATTTTATATAACAAAACGGAGGGAGTTCTCCCCTATAATGCATTGGACATATTTGACTTTTAGAGTATTTTGATCAAAATTGGATGCTTCTCTTGTCTTTAATGTAAAGCTCACAAATTTGGGTCGTCTAAACAAAATTTATGAAACGTTTCGGATAATGGTAAAACGATGAAAATGACATAATATTTAAGCTGAAAAGCATCCTCAAGTACGATAAAACTAGGAAAGGGATGCATAGATTGTGTTTTTGCAACTAGATTGTCTTTTTGTAACCTTAGATAGCTGTTGTTTTTTTTCAAAGATGTTAGGTCTGAGATCTTCAGAAATCTTATAGATTTTGATTATAACAAAATAATAAATTTTAATGGTTTCTTAACCCGTTTTGATTATATCACTGCAAGAAATTAAACAGTGATTCACACAGACAAAATCTGTAAGATAAGCCTTGAAAATCCAAAAGAAACATGTTTTTTTCCTTTTTTCTTAATAAGCTATATACTCAACTTATTCTACATCTACTTAAATTTTAGGACCTATATGTTGTGAAAGTTTTAGGTTAGCTGAGAACTTACTAAATACTCCATCCATTTCAAAATAATTGTCACTTTATGCTTTTTTCTATATTTCAAAACAATTATCCACTTTACAATTTTCAAAATAATATTAATGATGTTTTACAAGTTTACACTTCAATCATAATGAAGGAAGAGAGAAGTATTAAAGGTATTATATAATTAATGAGGGTATTATAGTCAAATATAATTAAATTTTATTAATTTTTAGGCTATTTATTAGGTTCCTTAATCTATGTGCATAATTCTAATTTGACAATTGTTTTGAAATAGTGAGAGTACTATAAAAATTCATCAACATCAATGTATTGATACTTTTGATATTAAAGATCTTTTTTACATTACATAATATATAGTTTTTTTATTTAAAATATACTCCATCCAATTCAAAATATAAAGTAGATTTTTTGAGGATTAAGATTTTAAAATATAAGTTACTTTGTAAAAGTTTGTAACCATTTAATATTCCTCTTTTTCATTTCCCCCCACTTATGATCGATCTTAATTAAAGCACATATTTGACTTTTTTTTTTATGGTAGAGAGAGATTTAAAGAGATAGTCATAATTACAATACGATAATTTAATGAGGATAATTTTGAAAAAATATGATAATTTTTAAAAAAATGAAGGTATGTAATTAACTTTAATTACTTTTTCTAGTGAGAGTAAGGGAATTAAATATGACTTATATATTGAGTGTATATATAAGACAAAATAGAAAGACAGGAACAACAAGAGGTTGCATAATATATGTAATTCATCATGGAAGATGGAACATAATCTTCGATGTCCTTTACCTTGTTTTTTATTACCAGCAACACCAATGAGGATAATAAAGACTCATATGCAAAAGCATCCTCGTTCGAATGAACTAACTATTTGACTTTTGAATCGAAAACCCTATAATATATATGTTGTTTTCTTGTCTACGTGATTAATGGAAAAAAACGACTAACTTACTGATCCCCCCCGTCCTTTCACCCAGGAAACAAGAGAAAGATAAGTTTGTGTAAAATTCTGTTTATTACTTTTCATTTAAAAAAGAAAAAAAGCAGAGACTGATGAGATTGATTGAAATGAAAACTTTGGGCCAAAAGAACATGTATATAAAAAGCAGATGCTAGACGTAAGTCATCACCAACGTCTGTCTTTAGCCTTCACAAGAGAGATGCATGCATCCAGAAATGATGAAACATCGTTTTCCTCATTTGGATCATTCGTTTCAAATCCACACTTCATCTCTACCTCTTCATATGTGCACGTCCCTATCGCAGCCATGGAAGAAACTTCGACTCGACCTATATTTAATTAACAACAACGACGATACGTACATGTCCAATATATGTATCACGTAAAATACAACACTACTTTCCTCCTTTTAATTAATGTTCATTTAGGACGGTTTTATTACACCTTTAGCTTACTACCTCTTCATTTTTGTGTTCAAAAGGAACCAGGTCATTCAATGGTCCGCATGTTCATTAATGATCATAATTAAATCACGACTTCTTTTTCACATCAAGTCATTCTAGTTCTCATTCTCACTCTGTGTAAGACTCAACATTTTTTTCCCTCTAATTAAGTTGTGCTGAAACTCTTCCCTAACCTTCTATTTATAAACCTTCTAAGCTGAGTCCCGGGAGTACAAGGCTCTTATCAACCAAACTGATCCATGTCTCTAAAAGATTAGATATGATTGGATAACATATCCTAATTTAGAAATACAATCTCATCCATGGATAATATTAATCATCTGAAATAATTAATTTAAAATTTTCTTTTCACAGGCAGATATTACACCAAAACAATCAATTTCTAGCAAACAAAATGCCATACCTTAACTTTCTGAGATTTTTCCTATGCATTAGACATCTATTAGAGTCATATAGAGAGGATTGGAAAGCTTGAAATAATCAAAACTTCAAAATTCATTTTCGAGTTACTATTTATGAATTCTTTTGGGGTGTGGCTTTTCTACTCTTGATAATTATTGGCCTAATTTCCCTCAATTAAAATCTAATTAGCAAATTAACATAATAATTCCAATAAATCATAATTTGACATTTAAGAACCAAAAAATTGACAATTAAGGGCCAAAAATAATGATTACTAAAGACCAAATTAACATTACCAAATTAATGCCAAGAAAGGATCTAAAAAATGGCATTACCGTAATATTTTCAAATCCCAATTTTCTCAAATTTCTCTTATTGGCTTGGATTACTATTCATTCATTTTTCTTAATAGTTTCCTCTTCCTTTTGTTTCTATCTTTGAACTTCCTTCCCATTCTAAGCCATTTTGGATTCTTCTAGAGCACTATTTAGGCTCAGATTTTGCTAAACAATATAGTTTGTATGGCACTTATCCTTTTTCATCTACAAATATAAAGGTCAAGATTTTGGGATGTTACACAAAATGCTTGAGAAAAGTAGCCATAATAAGTGAGAAATATTTTTCTCACGTATTTTCTCCAAAAAAAAAGTGTCAAGATATTTTTCATAGGGAAAAAATCTCTCATGGAAAAGAGTCAAGAGAAACCACTTCCCATGGAAAATTGGGGAAAGGAATAGAAGTAGAAGACACACCACAAAGGCAACTTGATTAGAAACCTGAGCCTTGATACCAATTAATATGGCCCTCTTGGAGAAAACTCTAAGCAAAGAAGAAAACACAACGAAAGTATTCACTCATGAATGAAGCAAGATTGACAATCCTTTGCTAGAGTCCAAGAACATGTTCCTAAGCCCCAATAAGATGACACCCACACAGTTGATCACTTTGAATGGTAATTGTAATGTCCGGCCGCTTCGTTGGGATTGACGACTGTCCACACAGACCAACACAAGCCCTTTTGGTGTGCTTTGTCCTCACTCACACACCTTCTTCCCAGGAGGTCACCCATCCCAGAATTGCTCCAAGTCAAGCATACTTAACTGAGGAGTCCTTAAGAGATAGGCTACTGAAAAGGTAAGTGCACCTTGTTGGTATAAGTAGTACCTATTAATTTCTTTATGCTATCCTCAACCGTATAGTCTCATACCAATACAGTCTCTGGATCCCTCTCATTCCGGTATGCATTCGATTCATTCACATGCCCCTCCCGCTTAGAAGCCTGCCAGGAGCCGCTCCTTGTTCGTGCCTCATCACTTTTATCCACACCCCTTTTTTTGTACCCGTGATCACTCCCCACCCTCATCAGTACCCGGATGTCACATGCCCACCAGGGATCACATCCATATCCTCCCTAATCATATCTCATATCATCATATATCATATCGTATCGTCATCACCACCCAATCCACCATATATCACAATCTCACAATGCCATGTAGTGATACTCATATCATCATATAATCATCATTATCATATGTCACAATGTCATGTATGCATCATGTCATATCACATCAACATCATCATCTCTAATCATCATCATAATCATCATCTAGCTGTGTGCATAACACGATATATAGAAAACAGTACACACAAACACATTTATATCATGGTATGAAAGAAATATGCTTATATATACAAGTACACGTAACATCATACAATACAAACAAACATCCAGTTACCTCAAGTGTCAATACCACACACGCGGATTGCACAAACTTCTCGAGTTGTCTAACACGCTTGAACCCCTCTCGGTTAACTAAATAACCTTAACAATATCGCAATTCCTCAATTAACCATATATACCAATAAACCAAACATCACAATTCAACCAATTTAGCCTAACCCAAGGTTCCAACACCACGTTTATACATCAATAAGCTCTTGAGGACCATTCAAACACTATTTAACTACATACACTTCGGATTCCCAAGATCCCTAACTGAAAACAACCTAGGGTTAAGCTCAAATCATGCATAAACCCTTCAAAACTCACATCCAAGCAACAAGAACACCAAAACAACTTCCTTATCCCCATATCATCCATTTCAATCAGTGGATTCCATCCTAAACCGGAAATCCTAACTCATAACCGAAAAACCCCAAATTTAAACCAAAGAAAATAGAGAGGAAGGAGTAGTGATCACTTACCAGCGTGAATCCAAGCTTCCAAGGTCTAAAAATCACTCCTAATGACCAAAAAACTCAAACCCTAACATAGCTCCTCCGTTCTTCTCCGTCATCTCCCCTTCATTTCTTTTCTTCTATTCGTCTGAAATGTTTCTAATTTAAACCAAAAACCCGAGTCTCGCCGCAGCCTCAAATAAGTCCGCCTTGGCCCCACCATGTTTCAGCTGAAACAATGCCACTGGACTTGCTCTCACTGCGGCGGCCCTGCTTCTCACCATGGCAAGGAGCTCTTTCAGACTCCACTTGAACCTTCCTCCGTCCTGTTTTCCTCTAGTTCTGCACACAATGCCATAACAATGTCATGAGGAGTGTTACAAAAGATAGTTGATCTATTACAAGGCATAGGAGGCCTAATGACGATATTCAGAGCTAAGACAATTAAAGAGGCATTGAATGGTTTGATTTACAAGCAACTTGAGATGGAACATTTGTGCTTAAGTGAATTTGAAGCCCAAGAGCACAAGGATGACGTGATTATGTTCTCATGTGTAAAAGTTTCAGATTCAAGCCTAAATCAAGCCCAATATGAAGAACTTACTTACAGAGCATATGACTTGGAGATTATGGGCTTAATTATTGTTAATTTCATTTTTATTAATTATGGGTTGAACTTTGTTGATTAATAAAACCCAATTAGTTAGTTAGTAGTCTTTTTAATAGCCCACCTTGTAAACAAGGATGACATATGTCAAACATGTGATTTCATTAATATGATGTCATGTTTATTAGGGTTTAGGTATTATTTTTATTATTTTCTTCTGAATTTTCATTATTTATTTTTGGGTCTTTCTTTTACTAGTTTCCTAGATCCATTAAAAGTGTTATTTGAGTCCAAAGTCTCGTAATCCTATTAGGATTACTTGAGTCCAAATTAATTAGATTTCGTAGACTCATTAGATTAGATTTTTCCTTGTCTATTTAAGACTCTCTATTGTGTACGTTTTTCATAGATTTTGATGAATAAAGTTTTAGATTTTTGTAAGTTCCTCTTGCATTCTTTAAGTGCTAAAATGATACCATGACATATCAAGTATTGGTCCATCATTGTGGAGTAACTAGAACTAGGGTTCAAGAGACCGGTTCTCTTAGATTCTATTCTATATAGACCAACATCTTTCTTTTATTTCTAATTCGTTTTCTTGTGTTCACCATTTGTGCATTTTTCGTCGTTCTTCTTTGCTGTCCAGTTTGTAGCATCTCTTGTTTGCAACGTTCTGAGTGTCTAACATATCAAAGTGGGTTTTTTAGATCAGTTCCACAAGGGTTCACCTATTAAGCTATGTCAAGATGAAGAAAATCATGGTAGTTTGAATTCCGATATGCAAATCTCTTGCTATAAGAAGTTCATGCCATGTGTTTAAGCAGCTATCAAAGATGATATGCGGTGTTTGGTTTTTAGCCATCACTGTATCATTAAATAGTTCTACAAAAGGTGAAAATTTTTATAACACCCAATTCACTCTTTCTTAGATGACCAACCAATTAATTATTTAGATTTATTGAAAATAATAAATTAACTTAATTAGGATGTTAATTATTCCTCTAATTACATTTGGAAAAACCAATACTTATCACTTAATTTAGCCTAATCTAACAAATTAAAACTAATTAAGCAAAATCACACATGATATCACCTAAATTATATCTAATAACATTGAATTAATCTAAAAAATATCATGGGAAGAAAGCAAGAACGTGATCTCAAATCAACATATATTAATTAATAAAAACTCATCAATATAAATCCAATCCAAGAGGTTCCAACAATCCAATATCAAATTCATTACAAATTCCATAAAATCCATCACTATGACCTTGGCTAGAATCAAAGGAAATTTGTAAGAAGAGGAGAGACCGAGAAAACATCCCAATGCTTTCAATAGCTCCTTGCCTACACCATAGATAAGCGGATGATGATTCAAACACATGAAGAAGATGGAAAAAGCTTCAAAATCAACAGGTTACTGAACCAAACCAAACCTTTAAACACTCTTAGCTATTATTATTGTTGTTGTTAATTAAATGTGAGTTCTGAAGTTTCTTCCATGGCTGCAAGGGTGAGATGAAGTGTTGATTTGAAACAAAAGATTCAAAAGAGGAAAACGATGTTAATCATTTCTTGATGCATGCATCACTCTTGTGAAGACTAAAGACAGACGTTGGTGATGATTTACGTCTAGCATGTGCTTCCTATGTTGTTTTGGCCCAAAGTTTTCATTTCATTCAATCTCATCTTTCTCTGGTTTTCTTTTCTTTCTTCTTCTTCTTTTTTAAAATGAGAGGTAATAAATAGAAGATTACACTAACTTATCTTTCTCTTGTTTTTTGGGTAAAGGACCAAGGGGGTCAGTGAATTAGTCGTTCTTTTCCATTGAAATTATCGTACTCATCATCACATAGGCACAAGAAAGCAATATAATATTGGGATTCTTGATTCATAGGTGAAAATAATAGTTCATGAAAAAAAGAAAAAAGAGTTTGAATCAAACAATTTAAATATAAAATACGATATATATATATATATTATCAATAAAAATATAAAATACAAAAGGAAGCATGCATGCATGGGAATAACGTTAACATGAAAGACTGGTAAGAAAGTGAACAGAGAAGGAGATTATGGTAAGATCTTCCGAACGAGGATGTGAGTCATTATTATCCTCATTGGTGTTAATGGTAATTAACAAAAACAAAGTAATAAAGAACATTAAGGTTTTCCTTCTTCCATGATCGGTTATATATTATATATGTATCCTTCTGTTGATTTTATCTTTTTATTATGTCATTTTTTTTAAAAATCAAGGCAGGGACAAGATGAGATCGAGGTGTGATAGTCTTCTGTTGATTTTATCTTTTTATTATATCATGTTTTTTTTAGCCAAAATTAATAAAGAAACAAAAAATCAAGGCAGGGACAAGATAAGATGGAGATGTGATAGTCTTCTGTTGATTTTATCTTTTTATTATATCATTTTTATTAGCCAAAATTAATTAAAAAAATCAAAGCAGAGATAAGATAAGATCCAGGTGAATGCAATGTAGATGGTGCAAGAAATAAGAAAAGAGAGGGAAATTGTCTTTTTAAACAAAAACCAATTTGAAAGGACTAAATACTTGGGAAACCTTTTAAAAATACTTCTTAGGGTCATAAATATAAGGCTCCATTATTTATCTCACATAAATTAATAAAAAGTAATTAAAGTTACTTACTATATTTCATTTAATTTGTCATTTTATAAAATTTTAAATATTCCAATTTATTTATTATTTTACAATACAAATGGAGTATTAATTATTTGTTACTATTTTACCTTTATCAAAAGTTATAGTAGATAGAGTATAAGTAATTTTTTAGTATTTAATTTAAAAATATTTTAGTAAAATATCATTAAATTTTACTATAACTTAGATTATTTAATGATTTTATTGTTCTATATGAAAATTCTTAAGACAGCAGATAAAATGAGATAGAGGAAGTAGGTAGGCTAATTAAATTTGTAGCAGAATATTTTTGTCATATTTGCCCTTAATTAATGAAATACTATATTTGGGAGCACTTTTTCTTTAACGAGAAGCACTCCCAAAACCTTCGGAATTGCTTCAGAAGAGCTCCAATGCTCTAAAAACAAGCATTTTCTTTCATTTTTTTGAAAAAAAAAAAGCATTTTCCAAAGGTCAATTTTATTGTAATGTTTTATTATATGTGTGAGGTGAAATTAAAGCTAAACATCAAAATTAGCCTGGACCCAAAAAAATATCAAAAGTAGCTTTACGCACGCTTTAATGTTGATGATTTTTTAAAGTAATACTTAGCTAAAAGTATTAGCTAACTTGAATACAAATATTACGCCGATTAGCTAATAGAAATCCTACAATCAGTTAGCTGAAAATAACAACAATAAATAAAGGAGAAAAGCAAGAATACTGCCTACATCCAATTTCCTTAAGAATACTCCGAAGATTTTTTCCTCTATAATATTAATCAAGTACAACTTAATTGATCAATACTCAATAGTTCAACTAACTTTTAGCATAAAACTTTCACAACACACATTGAGTAATGCTCAGTATTATATTTTTTATTTTCTAGCCACCGTCCAATTTCCTTCTAAAAGCTTGTCATATATTGGTTGCTTCAATATTCACACATCTCAATTATCTTATGAGTAAAATAACATGACCTCTCTTAGATTTTGCATTAATTACAGGGATCTCCTCAGGGGCAGACACAGGTACACTGTTAGGGGGCTGTGGTCCCTTCCAAATTTTTTTTTCTTTCCCAAAATTTTTTTTCTTCTTAAATCTTTTTTTATTTATAAGATAAAACAAAAAATTTATATACTTTAATCCCTTTAAGAGTTGAACCCACAACCAAGACAATATAACCTAGTATTAAAATCACTCATCTACACCATAAATATGAGTGCATGTTATAGAAATTATTTATAAATATTTGTCATCATCTAACTCCCCCCCCCCCCCCAAAAACCTTTTTCTCTGGGTCCACCCCTGGATCTCCTTACTGTTTTGAAAATTTATATTCTAGTTCAATCTGTTAACACTATTAGAAATATTTATAAAAGATTCTAAAAATATTATTTATTAATTAACAATTATAATAACATAAATCATATGTACAAGTTTTTACCTCATTATATTAAATCATAACAATTAACAGTTATTCTTTTTTCTACAAATATGTTTAAATAAATGTAATTAAAAATTTTATAATTATAAAATTAATCAACTTTATAATATAATAAAAAATTCTAAAAATATATTTATCTAAAATATTTTTGGCTAACATAAATATTTAAATTATTTTAAATATTAATTATTTATGTTAAATAGTGGTATTTCGGTGCAACCAAAAGTTTAATAATCTAATTTAATAGTTAATTAATGGTTGAACAGATAAAAATAGAATCTTTAAAATAGAGGGAACTCTATGTAATATAACTTTTCATTTTAAGGAAGATCTATATAGGTTTTCAAAATAAAAGGGAGATCATGCTATTTTACTTTTATATTATTGCATTTTCATATATGAGTCACACCAATATTATTACAGATTTAATGCTCATATATTAATATATTAAACGATTTTAAGAAGTATTCCATCAAAGACACATGCAATTGACAGTCAAAACACATGAAAGGTTAAGAAATAATTAAAATTATTTATTTTGTTATCATCAAAATTAATCAATACGATCTCTCAAGATCTCAGGCCTAACAATTTTGGGGAGGGGGAGAGAGAGAGAGAGAGGGAGAGAGGCATCCAAGGTGACAGAGACACAATTCATGCATCCCTTTCCTACCATTATCGTACTTGGGGATTGGGGATGCTTTCAATTTTATATTCTTTCATCATTTAATTTTAAATAAGTTTTAAGGCAATAGGGAAGTGTTTTTTTTTTTTTTGTGGAGAGGATGACCAGTGAAGACACGTGCATGTGAACGGAAGGCCGCCGGACGGCGTCTACTATAAACCCAAGAGTTGACCAACCAATAAACTTAACTGCCCCATCAGTCTCACGCCCACCGTTAACGTTGACCGTTGTTTCTTCCTAAGTCAAACCCTCCAAAACCAAATAATCCATTTATGATTTTGACAAGCTCATCTGGTCATTTTTTTTTCTTATTATATTTATATTATGATTTTTTTTTCTTTTCGGACACAATTATTATTGTGAGTTCACACGCCGCCAAATATCCACACTCTGATTCCACTTCTCAGTATCATTCGAATTTGGCTCCTTGCTTTGAAACTTTTGGGACCCTTTTTTGTCATGGTTTTTTGGGATTATTAGAATAAATTATCATAAAAATATATATAATTGGTAATGTCATACTTTTTTTTCCCGAAAGGTTGAAACATTAAATTTTTATTATTTTAACTAAAGAAATGATCAATTTATTTGGTTAGTCTCTTGCCCAGTTTTACTCCATGAATAGAAGTGAGGTTTTTGTTTTTCTTCTTTTTTTTTTTTTCTTTTGGGCGTTTTGATGAAGAGTTAAGGTTGAATTATTGAACTTCAAATTTAAGGTTCGAGGTTGATTATTTCTTTTGTTTTTCCTATGAAGACTTTATGTTCATTTATTGAATATAAAAAGTCAAAGTCAGAATGAAATTTCACGAATATACTTCTTTTTCCATTCCCTTATATAAGTCTTACGAAAATTACACATATTAAAAAATAATTAAAGTTAATTGGTAATCTTAAATTTTACAAAATAGTTATTGTGATACAAAAAGTGTCCTTCAATCATATTAATCAAAATATTAAAATGAGAGAGAGATGATATTTAAACATTTAATATAGTGAGAATAGTGAAATTTTGTAAAAAATCTTATAATATGTTACGGAGGGGAGTGTTGAATAGCCTAAATATTTAAAAATTTAACTTGAATTCTTAAATTTTACAAATTCTTCATGCAATTTAAATTGATAATCACATTAGTTCGTTAAATTTAATTTCAAACTTAAAAGTTTCCATCATATATTTGTATCTCAAAGCTTTCAACTATAAGATCAAAGACAGTACAAATCCACAACAAGAAAGCCATGACAAAGCCTATACAAATAAAAGGAAAAAAAATAAAAAGAAAAATGAGAAGATAAAAAGGTTGATCATTGAAGCTAAAATATTAAATTGCATTAATTTTCAAAATAAAAACTACTCTTCCCATTTTTTCTCAGCTGTCACTTTTGAATAAAATTTTTTATTTATCAATTTAATTACTATTTTTCATTTATACCCTTAATTGTCATTTTAAATGTAAAAAAATAATATTAATTATTCTTTTTTATCTATCACATTCTTTAATGGCATGTTAGGAAATTAATCTACGTGTTAAAATCTTAAACCACAGATTAAGAAATAGTGGAAGTAGTGATAAGTTACATATTTTCATTATTTTTGTCCTTCATACTTAGGGTTATATTGTGTGATTTTGCTTAATTTTAGGTCTATAAATATAATTTTCACATTTTAGTTGGATTCACTGTTTAGTGTAATTTAGGATTAAATCCTTGGAGTTATACTTATGTTGTGTTAATTATTCATATTCCATGGATTTGGGGCTTATTTTTTTCTATCAATTTCCATTAATTTAAGTTAATTACATACTTAATTAAGCCTAACAAGTTAACTAAATTAAGGATTTTAGGGTTATGCCTTGTAAGTTTTCTCTGGGAAGCTACCATTCCATTCGCCGGTCGACATTTTCTACCAGCTTGTGTCATTAGTTTTTCACTCATGTTGTACATAAAAATTTACTCTCTCTCCATTTTTCACTTCGAACCCCATCTTACGCTCAGTTAGAATCTCACCTAATTTTAATTCTAATTTCCCTCAATGATCTTGGACTCAATCACCCAACCACTATCTTAAGCATGTAATTAAGCCCAATCCTAGTTATTTAATCTGGCCAAAGTAATTAAGCATTGAAAAGTAGAAAAGGTCAACATTTACTCAACCAAGGCTATTTTGGTCATTTTTCTTAGGAACCTAATTTCTCCCTATTTTCTTGGGATTTTTAATTCCTTTCTTTTGCATTATTTCCAAAATATTTTCTCCCATTTTTAATGTTAAATTTGTTGTCATTAAGATCCCCAATCATGGTTCTTTTGTGACTATGAAATTAGACCTAAGTTTTATTAAATTATGTTACATGTGTTGCATTGCCACATTCACTACTATTTTTTGAACATTTTTTATAGGTTTTGGGGCATGCCATGTGAGAAGCTTAGTTGTCATTTTGAAGGCATAAGTGGCGCCATTCTTCTCTCCTATTTGTTCTCATCATTTCTCCTATCCACATCATACTTACACACAAGCCCTTAACACCTCTTCCTTGACACATCATCACCACATCATCTCTTTTATCCTATTCATCCCTCTACTTAGGATCCACCTCAACCCTATTTTGACAACTCATTGCCACCTCAATATTCTCCATTCCTCTCCTGAAAATACCACTCCTAACCTGGCTTAAACCTAACCTAATTGAACCATATGTAAAAGCCTCTCCTTCAACGCCTCCTCTCTTTTCCTGTTCTTTCTCTCTTTCTCTCTTCTACTTCTCAATGTGTTCTGCATTTTTCTAGCAGTTTACTCCATTTACTCTGGCTTCTGCCTTCATTCCCACACCATTTCCTCCTTTCTTTCCATCATTCCTACTTTCCCTTACTTGACTTTCACAATTTGCTTCCATTTTTGCCTTCTACTTACTGTGGCCGAGAAGAACAACACCATGAGAGATTAGGAGTAGCTGAACCCGTGGATTTGAAGCTTTTTCCATCTTCTTCATGTGCTTGAATCATCATCCCCTCATCATTCTTGCCATGGCCAAAAGCTATCTTCCCTTCCTTGGTGGTGATTTTCACATTATGCAAGAGTAGAGACTAGGTTGATCAACTATGGTGTAGGCAAGGAGATTGAAAGCATTAGGATGTTTTCTCAAACTCTCCTCTTCTTATTCTTGCAAATTTCCTTTGATTCTAGCCTAGGTTGTAACATCCGACCGCTTCTTTAGGATTGACGACTGTCCCCACAAACCAACACAAACCCTTTCGATGTGCTTTGTCCTCACTCACCCACCACCTTCCCAGAAGGTCACCCATCCCATAATTGCTCCAAGTCAAACATGCTTAGCTGAGGAGTTCTTAAAGGATAGGCTACTGAAAAGGTATGTGCATATTGTTGGTAAAGGTAGCAACTTTCAATTCTTTTAATCTATCATTAACCGTATAGTCTCATACCTATACAGTCTCTGGATCCCTCTTGTTTCGGTATGTATTCGATTCATTCATATGCCTCTTCCGCAAAAAAGCTTGCTAGATGCCGCTCCTTGTCTGTGCCTCATAACTTTTATCTCACACCCTCTTTCTTGCACCGGCGATCACTCTCCACCCTCATTAGTACCTGGATGTCACATGCCCACCAGCCTCCATGTGGCTTGTCCTCGAACTATACCATACTGAGAGAGGCCGAGCTCTGATAACAACTATTACGTCTAGCTGCTTCTTTGGGATTGACGACTGTCCCTACAAACCAACACAAGCCCTTTTAGTGTGATTTTACCAAAGGTAGTTGCACCTTGTTGTTATAGGTAGTACCTATCAATTCCCTTAAGCTATCATTAACCATATAGTCTCATACCTATACAGTCTCTAAATCCCTCTCATTCCGGTATACATTCGTTTCATTTATATGCCCCTCCCGCTTAGAAGCCTGCCAGGATCCACTTTTTGTCCGTGTCTCATCACTTTTACCTCACACCCCCTTTCTTGCATATGCGATCACTCTCCGACCTCATTAGCGTCCGAATGTGACATGCCCACCAGCTTCCATGTGGTTCGTCCTCGAACCATACCGTATTGAGAGAGGCCAGGCTCTGATACCAACTGTAATGTCTAACCACTTTTTTATGATTGACGACTGTCTCCACAAACCAACACAAGCCCTTTCGGTGTGCTTTATCCTCACTCACACACCTCCTTCCCAGAAGGTCACCCATCCCAGAATTGCTCCAAGTCAAACACGCTTAACTGAGGAGTTCTTAAGGGATAGGCTACCGAAAAGGTAGGTGCACCTTGTTGGTATAGGTAGTACCTATCAATTCCTTTAAGTTATCCTTAACTGTAAAGTCCCAAACCCATACAATCTCTGGATCTTTCTCGTTCCGGTATGCATTCGATTCATTCATATGCCCCTCCCACTTAGAAGCATACTAGGAGCTGCTCCTTGTCCGTGCCTCATCACTTTTATCTCACACCCCCTTTCTTGCACCGGCGATTACTCTCCACCCTTATCAGCGCCCAGATGTCATATAGATCATAGTGATGGATTTGATGGATTAATTTGTAATGAATTTGATGCCAAATTGTCGGAACCTCTTGTACTGGACTTGTATTGATGATTTTTTTCTTAATTAATATATGTTGATTTGAGCTCATGTTCTTGCTTTCTTCCTATGATATTATTTAGATTAATTCAATGTTATTAGATGTAATTTAGGTGATATCATGCGTGATTTTGCTTAATTAGGTCTTAATTTTTTAGATTAGGCTTAATTAAGTGATAATTCTTAATTTTTTTAGATTTAATTTGAGGGATAACTAACATCCTAATTAAGTTAATTTATTATTTTTGATAAGTTTAAATGATTAATAAACACTAGGGCAGACTTTTGTTAATTGAACACTTAAATTGAATTTAATCGGTAATTTCTTGGATTGGCTAGTCACCAAGAAAGAGTGAATTGGATATAATAAAATTTTTCACCTTTTGAAAAACTACCCAATGATACAGTGATGGCTAAAAACCAAACACCGCATATCATCTTTGACAGCTGCTTAAACACATGGCATCAACTTCTTATAGCAAGAGATTACATATTGGAGTTCAAAGTACCATGATTATCTTTATCTTGACATAGCCTGATAGGTGAACCCTTATGAAACTAATCCAAAAAACCCACTTTGATGTATTAGACACTCAAAATATTACAAACAAGAGATGCTGCAAACTGGACAGCAAAGAACGATGAATAATGCCCAAACAGTGAACACACTAAGGAAAACAAATTAGAGACAAAAGAAAGATGTTAGACTAGATGGAATAAAACCCAGGAGAACCAGTCTCTTGAACCCCAGTTTTGGTGATGCTGTAAGAATTGACCGATCTTTGATAAGTCATAGTTTTGCTCTAACACTCAAAGAACGCAAGAGGAACTCACAAAAGCCTAAAACTTTATTAATCAAAATTTGTCAAAAATGTAAACAATAGAAAGCCTTAAATAGGCAAGAAAATCTAATTAATTTGGGTTCAAGTAATCCTAATTAGATTATAAGAATTTGAGCTCAAATAATATTCTTAATGGACCTAGGGAACGAGTAAAATAAAACTTCAAAAATAAATAACAAAAATTCAAAAGAAAATAATACATAAGCCCTTATAAACATAACACCATATTAATAAAATCACATGTTTTGACACATGACATACTTATTTATAAGGTAAGTTATAAAAAAGACTAATAATTAACTAATTAGACTTTATTAATAAAAAAAATTTAACCCGTAATTAATAAAAATGAAATTAATAATAATTAGGCTCATAATCCCCAAGTCACATGCTATTTAAGTGTTACATGCTCTTTAAGTGAGTTCTTTATGTTGGGCCTCATTTGGGCTTGAATGTGAAATTTTTATATATGAGAACATAATCACGCTATTCTTGTACTCTAGGGTTTCAAACTCACTTAAGTGTAAATGATCCATATCATGTTGCTTGTAGATCAAACCATTCAAGGCCTCTATAATCGCCTCAACACTGGATCTCGTCATTGGGCCTCCTATATCTCGTAAAATTGTTTGAGTCTTACACAAGAGTGAGAATGAGAACTAGAATGACTTGATATGAGAAACAAGTCGTGATTTAATGACGATCATTAATGAACATGCTGACCATTGAACGACCTGGTTCCTTTTGAACTAAAAAATGAAGAGATAGTAAGCTAAAGGTGTAACAATAAAACCGTCCTAAATGAACATTAATTAAAAGGAGGAAATTAAAGCAGTGTTGTATTTTACGTGATATATATATACATTGGACATGTACGTATGGTCGTTGTTGTTAATTAAATATAGGTAGAGTCGAAGTTTCTTCCATGGCTGCGAGAGGGACGTGCACATATAAAGAGGGAGAGATGAAGTGTGGATTTGAAACGAATGATCCAAATGAGGAAAACGATGTTTCATCATTTCTGGATGCATGCATCTCTCTTGTGAAGGCTAAAGACAGACGTTGGTGATGACTTACGTCTAGCATCTGCTTTTTATATATATATATGATCTTTTGGCCCAAAGTTTTCATTTCAATCAATCTCATCTTTCTCTGGTTTTTTTTTTCTTTCTTTAATGAAAAAGTAATAAACAGAAGTTTACACAAACTTATCTTTCTCTTGTTTCCTTGGTGAAAGGACAGGGGGGATCAGTAAGTTAGTTGTTGTTTTCCATTAATCACGTAGACAAGAAAACAATATATATATTATAGGATTTTCGATTCAAAAGTCAAATAGGTAGTTCATTCGAACGAGGATGCTTTTGGATATGAGTCTTTATTATCCTCGTTGGTGTTGCTGGTAATAAAAAACAAAGTAAAGGACATCGAAGACTATGTTCCATCTTCCATGAAGAATTAAATATATTGTGTAACCTGTTGTTGTTCATGTCTTTCTATTTTGTCTTGTATATATACTTTTTCCATTTCAAAATATAAGTCATATTTAATTACCTTATTCCTAATAGTTCAATTTAATTGCATACCTTAATTTTTTTAAAAAATTACCATAACTTTCCAAAATTAGTCTCATTAAATTTTCGTATTTTAGTTATGACTTTCTTTTTAAATCTCTTTCTACCATAAAAAAAAGTCTAGTATGCACTTTAATTGAAATGTATCATAAATGAAGAAAAATGAAAAAAAAAAAGGAATATGAAATGGTTACAAACTTTTATAAAGTAATTTATATTTTGAAATCTTAATCCTTAAAAAATTTGTCCTATATTTTGAAATGGGCAAAGTATATTTTAAATAAATTAAAATGTATATTATATAATGTAAAAAAATCTTAACTATGAAAAAGTATTAGGACATTGATGCTGATGAATTTTTAAAGTAGTACTCCCTCTACTTCAAAACAGTTATCACTTTAGAGTTATGCACACAGATTAAGAAAACTAATAAATTACTTAAAATTAAAAAAATTTAATTATATTTTACTATAATACCCTCATTAATTATATAGTACCTTTAACACTTATGTATTCCTTCATTATTATGGAGTGGTAAACTTATAAAACATTATTAATATTATCTTGAAAATTTTAAAGTTGACAACTTTTTTGAAATATAGAAAAAAACATAAAGTGACAATTATTTTGAAATGGATCGAGTACTTTGTAAGTTTTCAGCTAACCTAAAACTTTCACAACATATAGGTTCAAACTCATCCCAAATTCAAGTAGATGTAGAATAAGTTGAGCATATAGCTTGTTAAAAAAAAGGGGGGGGGGGGGGGAGAACAAGTTTCTTACGGACTTTCAAGGCTTATCTTACAGATTTTGTCTGTGACAATCACTGTTTAATTTCTTGTAGTGATATAATCAAAACATGATAGGTTAAGAAACCATTAAAATTTATGATTTTGTTATAATCATAATCTATAAGATTTCTGAAGATCTCAGACCTAACATTTTTGAAAAAAAACAACAGCTATCTAAGGTTACAAAAACACAATCTATGCATCCCTTTCCTAGTTTTATCGTACTTGGGGATGCTTTTCAGCTTAAATATTTTGTCATTTTCATCGTTTTACCATTATCAGAAACGTTTCATAAATTTTGTTTAGACGACCCAAATTTGTGAGCTTTACTTTAAAGACAAGAGGAGCATCCAATTTTGATCAAAATACTCTCAAAGTCAAATATGTCTAATGCAATACAGGGAAGAACTCCCTCCATTTTGTTATATGAAACATTTTTTGGAGAAATTTATGTTTATAATATAAAGCATTTTAGCAATTATGTAGTGTATTTAATTTTCTTTTATTAAAATGACCCTGAAAAGGGATGAAATTTAATTAATATTTGAGAGTTTAATTCATAAGTCAACTATATTAAATAATGATAACTTAAGAAAGAGTGAAAAACTTTTAAATTATTAATTATCACTTTTAATCTTTGTACGATAGTTAAAAATATCTTATAAATTGAAATAGAGAAAATAGTTAATTTTTTTTATAAGGGGAGCAGTTACTCCCTCCGGTCCTATATATAAGATATTTTATCCTGATTCTAAATATAAGACCCTTTACAATATACGAAGTACTCCCTCCGGTCCTATATATAGGACATTTTGTCCATGTCCTAAATATAAGACCCTTTATAATATATGATGTAGTATTTATTATACATTTTCAAAAAATACCCCTATTTAATGTATCCAAGGAAAAAGAGAAAGAGATTAAATGAGGATAGTTTTGAAAAAAAATTGAAATTTTCAGAGAAATCGAGGTAGTTAATTAGTTTTAACTCCCATTTTTAATCCACGTGATTTGATTAAAATTGTCTTATATTAAGGACCAGAAAAAGTAGTATTTATCATACATTTTCAAAAAATGTCCATATTTAATGTATTCAAAGAGAAAGAGAGAGAAATTAAATAAGGATAGTTTTGGAAAAATAAGGGTAGTTTTGGAGAAATTAATATAGTTAATTAATTTTAATTCTAATTCTTAATTCGTGTAATTCGGTTAAAAGAATTTTATATTAAGGATTAGAGATAAATTTTTATGGTAATAGGATGAAGAGTAAAAGCGAAGTTGCCCACGTGCATGGGTAACGGCCGCCAGACGGCGTCTGCGACAACCTCAGAGTTGACCAACCAACAAAACTTAACTGACTCATCAGTCTCGAGCCCACCGTTAACAATGACCGTTGTCCCTTCCTCGAATTTAAGTCAAACCTTCCAAAACCAAATAAGCCATTTATGATTTTGACACGCTCTTTTCTTCCATTTTTCTTTATCATTATTATTATATGTATTTAAACTTTAATTTTTGTGAGTTCACACCCCAAATCCGCTTTCTGGATTCCACTACTCACTCGGATTCTAATTTGGCTCCTAATTGCTTTGGAACTTTTGAGACTTTTTTTCACATTGTTTTTGAGGATGATTCTCGGAAAAATTATCATTAAAAAAAGTATAATTGGCAATGTCATATGATTTTGTGACTGGTTGAAATATTAAATTTTTATTTCAACGAAAGGAATTATCAATTTAATTCGTAAGTAAACTTGTTCTGTAAATGGATCTGAGGGTTTTTGTGTGTGTGTGTGTGAGAGTTTGGGGGGGGGGGGTGGGGGGGGGTGTTGGGTTTTAATGAAGACTTACTGAGGTTGAATTATTGAATTTGAAATATAAGCTTCGAGGTTGATTATTCTTTTTATTTGCCCAATGAAGAATTTATGTTCAATTATCAAACATAAAATGTCAGTGTTGGATCAAAATTCTAAAATTGTTTTTAATAACTAAAAAAATTGAAATTTTAACTTGAATTCGTAATTATTAATTTTTTATGCAATTTAAATTTTGAATCATATGTAGTTATTTAAATTTAATAACAAATTTAAAGGTTTCCATAATATATTCGTACCTTCATAAAGTTTTCGACTATGAGATCAAAGGCTTAACGAAATCTATGCAACAAAGAAAGCAGAAGCAATTTTTTTGCCACAAAACCGCCAAAAAAATGAAGATGATTTTTAAGGATGGAAATAAGTTAGACCAACATTGAAGATCTAAAGTTTGAGTCTGACCGTTTGGTATATGTAAGGCTATTTTTATGCTCAAATCTGGACCTTTTTAAAACCGTGACATAACATAAAACCTATTTAAAATCATGCTTAATTACATTAAATTTATTATGTTATTTATATATAAATAATATTACATATATTTTAAACAGGTTGGCTTGACAAGCCTACAGGTTGTGAGTCAGACATTTTTACTTAATTAAACAAGCAACTAAACAATTAAACTCAAACATTTTTACTTAATTAGGTTTGAGTTTAGCCTTACTAAACAAGTCAGGCCAAGATCAAATCAAATCTGGCCACTAGATAAATAAAAATTTAAAAATCTCATTGAGAAAGTACATATGCATAGTAAATCAATAATAACCCTTTTAAGAAAATACTCCTTGATTTATTTTTAGCTTTCACTTATAAATAAAATTTTTGTTTTTACTTCTGTGTCACTTTCAAACTCCATTATATCATTAATTATTATTTTTTCAATTATCTATTCATTTATTATTTTAAAAGTGAAAGATAACATTAATTATTTTTTTAATTTATTGATTTCTTTAAGGGTATGTTAGAATATTTGAAAGAAACTCTAACATATTAATTGTATTTCTTGATATATGCAAACCTTAGACTATAAATAAAAAGAAACTGAGGGAGTAGCTATGGAGCAATAATGCAAGTTGTTGGCATCATTATTGCTTCATGTGACACTTCAATTATGAGTAAGTTATGTATAAGACCACTTGTCTTTAAAACATTTTGGTTGATTTTATTTATAAGGCAAAAGCACATTTTTAATTCTTTAATTTTACATTAGATTTTATTTTGATTTCTTAACTTTATTTTGTTTCTTTTTAATTCTTTAACTTTCAAAATTCAATTAAAAGTTACCATATCACTAAAACCATTAGTTATGCTAATAAAAAATACTGACAAAATATTTTTAAATACTTACATATTTATCAAACTCATTTTTTATTACAAAAAAAATCCTAAAATTAAGATTTCGTTTAGAAGTAGATTATTTTTAATGATTTATTTTTAATTTTTCAATTTAATTTAAAAATGTTTTAAATCTAAGATTAATAAATAGATAACTATATTAATGATTTAGCAGTGAAAATTGACATGTGTCAACATTAAATGATACTTTGTCAATATTTGGGGTTACCATAGTTAATGGTGTTAGTAACATGAATTTTTTTTAATATATTTTCAAAAATTAAAGGACAAAGAAGAAACAAGAACTAAAATGAAATCTAGTGTGAAATTAAGGGACGAAAATTTTGCTTTTTCCTATTTATAATATAAACTGAATTAATCAAAATAGAAAGAAGCTTTGATACAACTAACTATTGCCATAATTATTTTTTTCAACTGGCGGTGATTTCAAAAAAATTCAATATTCATGCAAATACATAAGATTATGACTAGCTATTGAATTAAATTAAAAACAAGAAAAATAATTTTTAACCTTCTATTGTCATATATATATTTACATCATTAATTTTGTTTAATTTAAATGACAAGTAATAAAACTGAAGTATAATATGGTGTTTACAAAAAGTAATAAATATAATCAAAACACTTCAAAGAATAATATTGATTTTTTTCTGAACATTAGAATAAATTACTTTTATTTCGTGAGAGTTACTTACAAAACTAAACGGTTTTGAATACATTTTCCTTTTATCTTTTTCTTTAAATGAGAAATAAAACTTTTTCTGACTTTGAACAGATACAATCAGGTAAAGTGACATATTGACCAAATGTTCATAAAGTAGACCACAAGTTATTCTTTTGTTCTAATTTTTATATATGAACTGGGTTCAAAATTGTCAAAGTGATCATGTATAATTCATATGGCTCCAATAAACAATTTTTCATTAAATTAAAAATAACAAATAGTACACGCGAGCATTCAATTTATTTAATTATGAAGAAAATATATATTTTTTAATGAGAACCAATAGCAGTTAATCTAGATGCATACCATGTCAGGTTTCAAACCAAGGAAGTCACTCCCATCATAACTTTTTATTTATTTATAACTTGAACACAATTTTTTCTTAAAAACCATCGGATTCATTCCACTAGACGTAATCGGTTATTAATGACAAAAAAAATTGGTACATGTAATATTCTCTTTCTTGGGCTAAGTAACCTTTGAAAACCTTCGTCAATTTGCAGAATTGAATAGAGTAAAGTTGGACACTACTCCTTTGGCATTCAGCTAACCACCTTTTGTCTAAGAAACTATATATCGCAATCCTCTTATTCTCATTATATTCTTCTTCAATCCCTTTATTCTCTTTCTTGTGATAATCATTTTGATGAGTTCAAACTCTTTACGTCTTGCTCCCCAAGCATGTTTATTTTGGGTTGAAAAGTCAATGTGAATATATAGGAAGTTTCGCATAAAATGAAAGTGGACTATGTCAAGATTATATAATTAGCGAAGCCATCCATAGATTTTATTATTAACATTTTAAGATTTTAAATCAAAATATGATGTGAAATTTATAATTAGAGGTATTTGATTTGCAAGTTTTGATAAAAGATATTGTAAGCTCACATTCTATTTCTTCATACTCATGGAAAGGAAACTTCTAGATATATAGTGACTTTCAAAAATTTAGTTTTATTTAAGAACTAAAAGCACTACGTAAAAAATGGCTTTCCTTGACACAAAAAAGTTAGCGATTACAGAAAAAAATGTTAAGAAAAGTGAATTGGAGAAGCAGGCAATATTTTGTTTGCAGTTATTAAAAGAAACATGATACTTTCTTTGTGCTTCCTTAAATAACCACAAATGCATGGTTATTTAAAAAATCACTAACGAAAACTTTAGTATTTTATTTTATATGAAACACACCACACAGATCCTATTTTGTACTAATGAAAACTTTAGTATTTTATTTAGTAAGAAACAAACCTCATGGACCCCTTTTTCCACTGTCGATTAAAAAAAAAAAAAACAACGGTCCGAGCACACTATCTTCCACCCTCCCAATCTTCTCTTTCCACCTACTCATTCCTATCTCTTTTTTGAAGTGCTTAGAAACGTCCCATCATTCTCTCTTCTCTCAAGTGCTCAGACTTTGTTTCTCCATCCTCCTCCCTTTCTTCCCCTCCATAGCACCCTTCTCCATCCTTTGTTTCTCCTCTCAAGTGAGTCGAATACAATTAGCGAAAAGAAATTTAAAAACAAATTAGATCTAAAACCCAAAATCAAGCAAAACATTCTAAATTGCCAAGCAAAAAAGAGATTTACATAATGGAGATGTCGGAGCTATTGGCAGCTTGCTAGCGTTTAGCAACACATAGTTTCCTCAATTTGCCGAGCCATGGGATGTGATCAACATCATCACTGGCAATGAGGGTTTTGGGAATGCCTTTATCACGTTGGGCAGGGAATTGGTGTTTGAGATTAAGGAATTTCTGCTGGAAATTTTAGGTGGTGATAAGGAGGTAAAGGAAGGAGGTCCAGGTTTGAGCCTCCATAGTGACAGTGTAATGACCTTGAATATTAATCCTGAAATGATTATTGATAATTAGTATGGGACCAGAGAGAGCCAGGAGTGGAGGAAAGGTCGAAAATGAGACAAATAGAGAAAACAGGACAGAATGCCATGGTGTAGTGATAAGGAATAGTAGTGTCGCGGCTGCTAAGAGACAGTAGGCATTGGTGTTGAATCAAGTATTTTGATGATTCTAAACCAACTGGAGCTTGGAAGGAAGATATCAAAGGTGTACAAAAGATCTCAAGTGAAGAAATCCAAGAAAAATGAATACAAGATTAGTTTTAAGATTTCTCACTATATTCATATGAGTAAAAGGCTTTGATCTTGCACATAAATATTTTTAAAATGTGTTTTTATGTTAACTCATGATGTATTTGAAAAATACCCACTAACAGACGAATTTTGGAATGTTAAAAATCATATGTTACCTTGAAAATTAGAACTTTGAAAGCTGAAATTCGAACTTACAAAGTTATTGCCTTTGACAAACGAATTTCAGACTATGAAAATTTAAATTTCGGGTAAAACACAAGTTATGAAAATTGAAAAATTCGTCTATAGATATGTTGAAGTTCATCTGAGAGTGAAATTCAAAAAGAGTTTCATTAGTTCTCTGACAGATGAACTTTAGTTTTGAAAATTCAAACTTTAACTTTGGTAGAATTCTGTTCAGGTGTCCCTCTGACAGACAAACTTCGGTCTTCTAAAATTTTAACTTTGGTATAAGTCTGATAAAAGTTACTCTCTGATAGACGAACTTTGATTTTTGCAATTTAAATTTTGAAAAGAAGAACTTTTATGCTATATTGAGTTACTCACTAACAGATGAATTTTGGGCACCAAAATTCGAACTTTGAAGGCACTGTAGAATTATGGAACAACTGTTCACACTTATTAGAATAACTTTAAACTTGAAGATTCATATGTTCCAACATGGAAATATTTGTCAAAGATGAAAATTCAAATTTTGCTTTAGAACGGACGAACTTCAAAGTTCAACATTAAAGTCTTTAACATACGGTCTTGCGAAATTCGTCTGTTGACATCCCAAAGTTTGAATTTTAGATGTCAGACGCATTAAATACAATTGGTGACTGGATAGTTTTACAGAATAACCATTGGGTAACGTCTCAAATGGCTAGATCTTGTCTCTAACATATAATTAAGACATAAATCTATAAATAGAACTTCATTTGAAGATATGGGTAACGATTTTCCATTGTATATACTGAAACTCTGTCAAAATCTTCTATCAAAGCCTTTTACTCTTTCCCACTTCATAAACTGTACTTCAACTATCATATTTACTCTAAATTAGAGAGTTCATTTGTTGTAAATAATCTTATCTTCATCTGAAAGATAGATATTCTTGTGAGGGGATTTTACAAGGGATTTAGGAAGAACTAAGATAGAGTGCAAGGAGAGAAACTGTAAGCTCTTAGAATAGAGCATTGAGTTGTACTATAGCATTGCAAAGAGCCCACCGAGTTCTTGCAAGATAGTGGAAAATCTCAAGTAGTAGCTTGAGTTCTGGACGTAAGTCAACAGAAAGAGACCGAACCAAGATAAATATTTGTGTCTTCTCTTCCTTTACCTTGCTTTTCACTTTGTTATATTTTATACCCTGCTTTTCTGTCACTCTTACTTTCACTGCTCTCTTACACTTTTGCAGAAAATTTTTAATCTTCTCAATTCACCCCCCTCTTGGGAAGTCAGCAAACCTAACAAGTGGTACCAGAGCCCGATTTCCCAAGTAAAGGATCTAACAATTCGTGAAAATCAATAGCTAGCTTTGGAGAGAGTATCCTAAGAGAGTATCCTACTAGAGGAAAACAACACAAATAGACCTCCTAGCTTCAATGGAGAGCATTATGGATACTGGAAGATGAAAATACAAATATATCTTCAATCCATTGATCTAGACATCTAGTCTATTATCCAAAAAGGGGATTTTGTTCTAATGAAATTGCAGGATGACGACAAATATAAAGAAAAGCAAGAAGATGAGTGGAATGAGAAAGATAAGAGAAGAGTCATGCCGAACTTTAAGGTAAAATGCTGCCTGGTCATTGCTTTCAACCAGGACGAATTGTATAGAGTGTCACAATGTACCATAGCCAAGGGTATGTGGGACACTCTAGAAATTGCTCACGAAGGAATTACTGGAGTAAGGGAGAACAAGTTAAAATCCTGCATTGGTGAGTATGAGAGCTTCAGAATGGTGGAAGGAGAAAGCATCAAAGAAATGCAAAAGAGATTCACTCTTATTATGAATCAATTGTAGAGTCTTGGCAAGTAGTACACACAGCCAGAAAAAGTCAAAAAAAATCCTTAGAGCTCTTCCTCTGGAATGACAACCAAAAGTGATAGTGATTAAAGAAGCAAGAGAAGAGTCAATGACTTCTATCACAGTACTCTTCGGTAGTCTTAAGGAGTATGAAGGTAAAATGAAAGCTCTCAAGGGAGCTAGTCAAGACAAGAAGAAAAAGGGCCTTGCATTGAAAGCTACAGAAGAAAAGAAAGAAGAGTCTGATTATGAAGAAGATCTAGATGAGGAGACTCTAGCTATGTTGGTCAGAAAATTTAGAAGATTCTACAACAAGAAACGAAATAAAGATTCTTTAAGAAAGTTACAGCTGCAGACAACAAGAAAGAAGGCAAAAAGCCTATCACCTGCTATGAATGCAAAAAATAAGGGCACATCAAATGGGATTGTCCTTAATTCCTGAAAAAGCAGGAAAAAGAAAAGAAAGCTGCTGAAAAGGGTAGAAAGAAGAAGGCATACATCTCATCAATCTGGAGTAACAGCTCAGATGAAGAAGATGATGATAATGAAGAAATTGTCAACATCTGCTTGATAGCACTTGTATCTGAAGAGACTCCAAGCTCATCTAATAGTCTCATGAAGATGAGGTATATGAATCTGAACCTTCCTATTCTGAATTACTTAATACATTTCATGATCTGTATGATGAGTTTATTAAAACTACTAAAGAACTAAAATAGGCTAAGAAAAGGATTAGCAAGTTAGAATCTAATTGCCAAATCTCTGACAATGTATCTTTGCATAAAACTGAATCTGCTTGCTATACATCATGTACTGAACTAAAGAAAAACAAAGAATATCTTTTGAAAACCATGACTAAACTCGCTAAGGGTAAAGATAGGTTGTTTACCATATTAGGAAGTCAAAGAATTGCACAAGGAAAAGCTAGACTTAGCTATGATCCGTGTGCAGTAAAAGAAAAGAATAAAAAGAAAAATCAAAATCTGTATATGAGACATTTTGTGCATGCTGATAGACATAAAAAGAAAAGTCACACTTCAAAACGTATTGAATCATATATCCAACCAAAATATGTAAAATAAAATTATTATCTGCATTGCTTTCTTCTTGCATCATAATCTAGCAGTCCCTTTACCACCTGTCACTTCTGTAACAAGAAGGGATAAGTTTTCAATTCATGTTTGTTGAAGAAAAATGGACTTGGCAGGAAGGTAGAATGGGTTCCCAAAAGTACATCTGTATCTAGAAAAAATGCCACTGACAAAAAAGGACCCAAGTAGATTTTGGTACCTAAAAAGAAAAACTGAACCTTGTTTTGCAGGTTTGTCATAGAGCAAGAAAAAGCAACAAATGGTATATGGACAATGCTTGCTCAAGTTATATGACTGGTGATAAGGACAAGTTCATCACCCTTAAAGACAAGAAAGGAGGAAAGGTGACCTTTGGAGGTGACCAATATGGCAGAATAATTGACATTGGTATTATCGGTAAGAATTCTGAAACATTTATAGAAGATATGCTGTTTGTAATTAGACTCAACCACAACCTGCTGAGTGTGAGTCAGACATGTGACAAAGGGAACTGGGTATTGTTTGACTCAAAGTTCTACCTAGTCATCTGAAAATGTGCTCGTTAAGTAATCCTCAAAGCTCAAAGGTCTGATCATGGAGGAGAATTTCAAAACTCAAGCTTTCTGGAGTACTGTGAAGAGCATGGAATTGATCACAACTTTTCATCCCCAAGGACTCCTCAGCAAAATGAAGTGGTGGAAAGAAAGAATAGAACAATTGGAGAAATAGCCAGAGAAATAATGAACGAAAAGGAGCTTCCTCAAGTTTTCTGAGCTGATGCAGTAAACACAGCAAGTTACATCATTAACAGAGCCTATATCAGATCAATTATGGGGAAGATATCTTATGAGTTGTACAAAGAAAGGAAGCCAAACCTCTCATATCTGCATTTATTTGGCTGTAAATGCTTCATCCATAATAATGGAAAAGAGAATCAGGGTAAGTTTGACGAAATATCTGATGAAAGTTTATTTCTTGGCTATTCTAGTAGGAGTAAAGTATATAGGGTTTTTAATAAAAAGACTAGAACTATAGAAGAATCTGTGCATGTTGTGTTTATTGAAAATGAAACTGTTTCCAAGCATGTCATTGATGAAGATGATCTTATTTCTACCTATAAGAACTTAAATCTTTCTAGAGAATATAAAATTGAACCTCCAAAAATATCTAAACCTACTAACATAGAGGAAGATATCCAGGAGAAAGATCTTGAATTTGAAAACAATGAAACAATATCTCAAGAACTCCCTAGAGCTTGGAGATATCAAAGGAATTATCCAATTGATCAAGTGATTGGGGATGTTCAAGAGAATGTTAAAATCAGAAGATAACATAGGGATCAAATAATCAACAATACATTCATTTTTGAAATTGAACCTAAGTATATTGATGAAGTATTAACTGATGAATATTGGATACTAGCTATGCAAGATTAATTAAATCAGTTTGAAAGAAATCAAGTTTGGGATTTAGTGCCTAGACTTAAAAATCACCCTATTATTGGCACTAAATGGGCTTTTAAAAATAAACTTGATGAATCAAGAACAATCATTAGAAATAAAGCAAGATTAGTTGCCAAAGGATATAATCAAGAAGAAGGTATTGATTATGAGGATACTTTTGCTCCAGTTGCAAGATTAGAAGTAATAAGAATCCTTTTAGCCTATACATGCATGAAAAACATAATGTTATATCAAATGGACATAAAAAGTGTTTTTCTCAATGGATATATCATGAAAGAGGTTTATGTTGATCAACTTCCAAGTTTTGAGGACTCAACAAACCAAACCATGATTATAAACTAAAGAAAGCTCTTTATGGACTAAAACAAGCTCCTAGAGCATGGTATGAAAGGCTACATAGTTTTCTAACTAAAAAAGGATTTAATAGAGAAAAAGTACATACAACCCTGTTCACCAAGAAAGAAAACAAAGACTTACTTATTGTTCAAATTTATGTTGATGATATTATATTTGGTACTACTAATGAATCTCTTTGCAAGAATTTTTCTAAGCTAATGCAGGGTGGATTCGAAATGTCAATGATGGGTGAGCTTAACTTCTTCCTTGGATTGCAAATTAAATAATGTGATAATGATATCTTCCTCAATTAATCAAAATATTTGAAGGAGTTGTTGAAAAAGTTTGGCATGGAAAACGCCAAGTCAATAGAGACTCCTATGACTACTGCAACAAAGCTTGATATGGATGAAGGAGGAAAGGCCTTTGACATAACTTAATATAGGAGAATGATTGGCTCTTTGCTATATCTAATAGCTAGTAGACCTGACATTATGTTTAGTGTCTGTATGTGTGCAAGGTTCCAATCACGTCCCAAAGAATCTCATGCAATAGCTGTGAAAAGAATTTTCAAATATCTAATTAGAACATCACAAATGGGACTTTGGTATCCAAAAGGCAATGGAGAGGAACTTACGGGATATACTGATGCTAACTTTACTGGATCTAAAACTGACAGAAAAAGCACAAGTGGAACGTGTCAGTTTCTTGGATGATCCTTGGTTTCATGGTTCAGCAAGAAGCAAAACAGTGTGGCTCTCTCCACAGCAGAAGCTGAATATGTTGCAACTGGCAACTGTTATGCTCAATTCTTTAGATGAAGTAGCAACTTGAAGATCTTGAGATTGAGATGAAGGAAATACCAATGAAGTGTGATAATCAAAGTGTTTTCAACATCACAAATAATCCTGTCATGCATTCAAGGACAAAGCATATTGAAGTAAGGCATCACTTCATTAGGGATCATGTATTGAAAGGAGACATCAAATTGGAATACATCCCTACCGAAGATCAAATTGCAGATATTCTAACTAAGCGTCTTGCAGAAGATAGATACTACAAAATTAGAAGAGAATTAAGAATGGTAAATCCCAATGAGTTGTAAGTAAGCCCTTATATACATCTATTTAAAGTTTTTGACATTGAATTAATACTAACTTTAGCATCGGAGTGTGTTTGAGATGTGTTGCAAGTGCTCTACATGAGGTTAGATTATAACAAATCTATATGTTGGAGCTAATCAGACCTGCACAAACAAAAGATGCTGAAGGAAGTTGAAAATTCAAATTTTTAGACCATATCTGTAAGTTCAGAAACTTGAAATTCACATTTTAAATAATTATTAGATGAATTTCCATGTTAAATTGTGTTTTTGGATGAATTAGCATGCTCAACATTCAAACTTAGATGCTTATCAGACAAATTTCAGTTGCTTACACATTGTAACAGTACTTTGATAACCCTCGAAGTTCGTCTATTGAACAATGGAAATTTGAATTTCAAAAATAAAATGTGAATATTGTTTCTGTTCAAAATGCTTACTATACGAATTTCCATATCTCAAAATTCATATTTTAGAAACTCGTTACAAAATTTTGAAATTTAAATTTTTGAATCAAAATTCATCTACTGAAATTTGCTTTGATGATTGAGTCTCCGTAAGACAAACTTTCAAAGGAAAAACTTGTCTGTTGCCTGTATTGTTTATATTTGTTTGTTGTGTGAATTCGTGAAATTCGAACTTTGATTATTCAAAGTTCGTTTGTTGCTTCTTATGCATTAATCTCAACCTCTGTCAAACAAACTTTAAGATGAAAATTCATCTGTCAGTAAGTCTCTCCTTGTAGGATAACTCGTAACTGCTCAAAATTCGAATTTTGACCCGTCAAAATTTGTTTATTGAACGGTTACAGACGTTAAAACTAAAGGTCTTCCTTTGAATAGACGCAACCCTATTCATCTCTCTCTCAAATATGTTCGCATCCTTTCTTAAATTTCCATTAACTCCGTTCACGAATCCTCTTTTCCCACCAATTAAACTTCCTTTCGCACCTTATAAACACATTCCTTGCATCTTTCTACATCATTCATCTATTAGAATGGCGAGAGGTAAGAATCCAGAAGTTGGGAAAGGGGAGTCAAGGCCAAATAGAGCAGTTAAATCTCAATACGCCTCCAAGGAAGGTCAAACTTAGAAAAGGAAAGGTGAATCTAGCAAGGGAACTCCTTCCAAGGAACAGAAAACAACTCCCAAGGAAGATTCGAAGAAAACTGCTCCTACTCCCTCGAAGAAACCTGAGCCTGTTGTACCTGCTGCTCCTGTTCCTTCTGCTTCTTCTTCCTCCTCCAGCACTGAGTCTGGAGAATACTAGTTGACCACGCAACCATTGTGGAACAATGCTTAAATTCTAGGAGAATATACTACCAAGTTTGTCAGTAAAAAGGTAATTAACCCTCACTATGTAAATATGGAAGAATTCCTTATTTCTAACAATTTTGATGCTGGGCTATGGATGATGAGATACAAAAACTTGTTAGAAATTATGGAAAGATATGATGATGATGTTGTTAAGATTTGGTATGCTTCCCTGAGGTACAATGTGAAGAATGAAAAATGGGAAGTAAATTTAAGGTCTAAAACCATCTGGTTAACTGATGAGACCTTTAATGAGGTGTTGGAAATCCCCGGGCAAGATGGATTGAAAATTGACATCACCACCTCAAAGTACATGGATGAGGATGAAGCTGCATATGAGGAAGGTGGTGTCTTCTTGAACTATAAAGAAAGTATTATGCTGAATACTTTGTTTAGAATGTGTGAAAATATACCTCCTCTGAGTTTGCCGAAGATCATTGATCTCAGTGTCCAAGTCAGAATCCTACACTATATCATGTCTAGGATTATATTCAACAAAAGGGGAAGTTTCAATCTAATCATGAGGGCTGAAGCACATGTGATGACTGCTATCATACGTGGGAAGCTATTAAACGTGGGGCATATCATTCTTCAACGCATGATCAAAGCAAGAGATCAAAGGAGAGACTTCACTCAGCCCTATGCCTCAATCATCAATATGCCAAAATTCAACACCTGGAAAAAGGAAAGGGTAAGCCTACTGAAGTTTTTAAGGAAGAAGAACTACAGAGAATGGCCATTGAAAAGAAAGATGGCAGATGGATTGGGAAAGAAGTTGGGAAGTCAGAAGATTTGTTCTTTGAGTAAGGGGGCTCACTCTAGCAAGCAGGAACTTCTGAGGCTGCTCCACCTTCTTAGCCCACACCTCAGCCTTCTCAGCCTGTTTCTCTACCATCTCAGACTCACATTCCATCCACTTTATCCACCTGGGCCAAGCCAACAAAAATTACTGAGTTGTATGACAGTCTGTATGCATTCATACTGAGTATCAGAGATGAGAAAAATGTTAAGTTTGCTCATCTACAAGATCAGATTTTCCAGTTGGCAAAGAATATGAAAGTGATTGCTGATGCATATGAGGACATCAGAAGTGCTTTTCCATCTACATCAGCTCCACCTCAGCCAGGACCTTCTAAGCCTATCAGATCTCCTACTCCTGAGCCTCCAAGCCCATTTGAGCTAGCCTTACCTGAAGAAGATGATAATAAACAAGCTACTACTAAGGCTACTGACACTTTGGCCACTCCATAGGCCTCCAGCAATGAGGCAAGCCCTGGTCCATGAGTCTATTGCTGAAGATGCTCAGGATTCAATTCTTTCTACTCAAGAATCTGAACAAATGGAGACATAGCAGCCATAACTACTGCACCAATTATTCAAGCTACCCTGAATGAAGAGAAAAGCATTGTACCATATGTGGATCTTACAGCTATTGCACATGATGCTATTGTGCAAGCTTAAAAACAAAGGCTTGATGAGATGTTCCCTCCTCCTGCTCCTTATCTCTTATCTCCTCAATATGGCATAAACTTAAAACGAAGGGTTAGATTTGCCAATCTTCAGAAGGAAGTTCAGGAAATACTTGAAGATGCTGAGGATGATTAACCTGAGGATGACATGCCTACAACATCACCCCCTGTACCTCTTCCTAAGATTAATCCTGAACTGCCTTTTGTCCATGTGCGTCTTTAAGCTATTCCAGTATCCCAGATACCTCTTCCTGCTACACATGTTCAAGTTCCTGATAATGTCAAAAAGGGGGAGAAGTCATCTGAGCAAACAGGGAAAACTGCTGCAAAACCATCTGGCAAGACCTACAGCAAGAAATCCAAGCCCAAGAAAAAGTGATTAGATCTTAGGATTGCTTGGTCTTTCTTGTATTACTGTTTATATCTTTTGTATCTCTTTTATAATGGATGACAATCTTGCCTTTGAATTCTATGTTTGCAATGTCATATATCTATACTGAAACTTTGGATGAATTCAATGAGATTCTCTATTTTTCCTCCTGATCTGTTGTACATGCTACACTTATCTTCAAATTTTAATGCACATGTTAAGGGGGAGCTCTTAGAAGCTAACCCAAATACTAATCCAGTTTGCAAGCTGTTTTATCATCATCAAAAAGGGTGAGAATGTTGAATCAAGTGTTTTGATGATTCCAAACCAACTGGAGCTTGGAAGGAAGATATCAAAGGTGTATAAAAGATCTCAAGTGAAAAAATTCAAGAAAAATGAATACAAGATTAGTTTCAAGATTTCTCATTATATTCACATGAGTAAAAGGCTTTGATCTTGCACACAAATATTTTTAAAATGTGTTTTGATATTAACTCATGATGTATTTGAAAAATACCCACTAACAGAGAAATTTTGGAGTGTTAAACTTCATATGTACCTTGAAAATTAGAACTTTGAAAGCTGAAATTTGAACTTACAAAGTTATTACCTCTAACAAACGAATTTTAGACTATGAAAATTTGAATTTTGGGTAAAACACAAGTTATAAAAATTGAAAAATTCGCTTATAGATATATCAAAGTTCATCTAAAAGTAAAGTTCAAAAAGAGTTTCAAATTAGTTCTCTGACAGACGAACTTTAGTTTTAAAAATTCGAACTTTAGAAGAACAATGTGTAAGTCTGTTCAGGTGTCCCTCTGACAGACGAACTTCAGTCTTCTAAAATTTTAACTTTGGTATAAGTCTGATAAAAGTTATTCTATGACAGACGAACTTTGATTTTTGCAAATTTAAATTTTGAAAAGAAGAACTTTTGTGCCATGTTACTCACTGACAGACGAATTTTGGGTACTAAAATTTGAACTTCGAAGGCATTGTAGAAATTAATATGGAACAACTGTTCACACTTATCAGAAGAACTTTAAACTTGAAAATTCATATGTTCCTACATGGAAATATTTGTTAAAGATGAAAATTCAAATTTTGCTTTAGAACATATGAACTTTGAAGTTTAATGCTAAAGTCTTTAACTTACAGTCCCTGTGAAATTTGTCTGTTGACACCCCAAAATTTTTTATATTTTATATTTTGCTTTTCTGTCACTCTTGCTTTCATTGGTCTCTTACACTTTTGCAGAAAATTTTTAATCTTCTGAATTCACTCCCCTCTTAGGAAGCCAGCAAACCTAACAACTGTCACTACGACAAACTTAAGTGATGCTGCGACAAGCGATGTTGAATTAGTTTAAATTAAAAGTCAAACCAGTCACCAAAAGGAGAAGAAAATAGAGGATAAACTACGTCCTCTGCTAGGGTTCAACATTTTTGGCCTTGGGGGTTCGATTTATGGCATTTGGAAGTTCAAATCTTGTTAGTAAGTCATCCCTTAACTCTCTTATGCCTTTCTCTTTAAGTTTTACCAAAGATTTTTCATGGATCTGGTTAGGGTTCTTATTTGGGGTAAGTTTCCACCGATTAAATTGTATATAATGTGTTCTAGAGGTGTTGTTGAACATCTTTATGGATTGGGTGTGGGTTTTGTGATGTTTAAGTGATATACCTCTCAAACCCTAACCCTTAAACCTTGATACAATTGGGAATCCAATTATGTATAAGTATAATGTTCACTCTAAGTGCTGTTTTGGGGCATTTTGATGCTTGGGTTTGCTTGATGAAGCTTTATTTCCATTCGGTTTATGTTCAAGTTGGTAAATGTGTATGCTAATGATTGAGGATTTGTGATGGTAACGAGGAAGTAATGTCATGTAAGCTGTTTGTTAACTCAATTATGATCTTTTGGCTCCAGATTGTGATTGGGAAGGCATCAGATTGTTTGTGGTCGCTCCATTGGCTTACTGAGGTGTCGAGTGTGTCAGAAGGTTAAGGTAACTGGGGCTTTTTCTTTCTGTGTTTGTGGTATATGTTCAATCATTTTCATATCATGATATGTATGCTTTATATATATGTTTTACCTTTTCATATCATGATATGTATTATAGCTCAATTATGGTTGATCATAATCATATCATGATATGTGCAGCCACACGGCTAATAAGCTATCTATCCCTATCTCGTTGTATAATGAAAATGGCAATCTAATGTTATTAATTATGATATATGTAAACCGTGATGATTATTGATATGAAATGATGATTATGCACCCCACAATGTATTGTGTACATTCATATGGCATGCTAGCACATTAGAAAGTGATATATATATATACATGTTAGCATGTGTTGGGTATTGTCACATTTTGTACATGGTTGGGACATATGGTCTAGGTGACGATGCTCTATATGCCACGGGGTATGTTAATCTGCTAAATAGCACATGAGGTCTTGTATTCAGGTAGTGCAGCTTATGATTATTCCATTCACTAAATAGTCATCCTATGGCCAGTAGACTCAGATGGTTATGAATTAGGGTGCACTTTCCCTAAATAGCCACCAATTTGGGTGGTTCAAGGGAAGGAGAGCCATGGTTCAACCTTTGGTGCAGTGACCTTTGGCCGAGTCATGATCATTAGGAAGAGAGCTGGGCGATGATCCTGGAATCAACCGTCACAATTTATTGGAAGGGAGCCACCGGTTAAGGTTACTTTGTCATGGTAACTAGCTCATAGTTCTAGCCGTGTATCAATGGGATTAGTGTATGCATATCATGCATACTGCATTGGTGATGAATTAAATATGTTATTCGCATGAAAGCATGTTTATGTGTATGTATGGGTTTACCCTGATTACTAGGATGTATATCTCACCATATGGCTAACAATTTCAGGTGAAGGATCTAGCTCTAGCAAGGACAAGGAAGGCTTGGTCAAAGAAGATTGAGAGTACAATTATAGTTGCTAAGGACTACACTCCCTAGGTGTTTATTATTCTTTTATTCATAGTGAAGTGCCACCGTAGCATTGTGTAATGTCTTGTGAGCCTATGTGATTTAGGGCATGACTGATGAATGTTTACTATTGAACCCTTTTGGGTACATTGGATGGCCTACTTTGTGTTGATGGGCCTAAAACCATGTTAGTATCGTGCTAAATGTTGACTATGTCTTATACATGTTATGTGATGTATCTCTCTTGAATGTTAGCTTGTGTTAGACCTAAGGTTGATGCCTCTAGTCCACTTTAAGTTTGTATGCCTAGATTGTGGGTCTAGTGTTGGTTTTGGATCCTTGGTAAGTGAAATGGGCATATAGCCCATTAGTTCAACTCGGCGTTTGAATGGGGTCAAAACTCGAAGGAACAATTTCTTTGGGTTAAAACCTTCTTGGGAACCCTTCTTGTACCTCTTATGACTTGTTAGAATGGTCTATGAATGTCAATTGCACATGGGTGGCCATTGGTGATGTTGAGCTCTTGTTTTTGGTCAAAAGTAATCATTTATGTGTTGGATGTCCTAAATCTACATATGGAGGTGTTTCGAGGCATGGTTGGTGTCTATGCTTAAAAGGGGAATAGAGTAACTTGTACGAATTAGTTTTAAGTCAATCGTAGGTCGAAGCACGAAGTTATGCAAGTCGGAAGTTCGATCAAAAAACCAGAAGTTTGCTGATATGGCATAGGCAAGTGGCACTGCAATGCCAATCTATTCCACCTCCAAGAGGCCAAGGCGGTACTATTGCTGGCTGCGGCCTTAGCCTATTTCATCCCTTTTGTTGGTTTTGATGTTTTCAGGTGTTTATTTTGATAGGGTGTTACAGACGATGTCCCAATCCTAAAAGCCATGATACTCGAGGGCGAAGCTATGATCTCGATGAAGATGGAGATTCTAATTCCAATGCTAGTTCTGGTTCAGCTTGGAATTCACAGTGAGGGAGTTCGTTGGTCAATTTTGATGTAGGTTTTCAACTCTTAAAAGGAATTAATTCAGTTTGTTTTATAGTTGATCTAAATAGTTTGTGTTGTTGAAATCGATTATGAAGCCTACTACAATTTTCTATCATTTTTTACTGTGATTTTCTGGTGTTGGCCAAACAGAAATGATTGCTAATTAACCACATAGAAAAATAATCAGATTTCTTTTTTTAAAAAAGATAATGACTTTCGTTTGTGGTTATCAACTGTAAATTAAATTTCCTCAATGCTCAAATCCTTTGCAGTTGAGAACCGAAAAGAAATACAAAAAGTAACTACCAAGGAAAGCCATCTTTGGTGTAGTGAAATTGGTTTATGCAATACATAAAATTTAAGATGAGTCACACTGTTTATAGTTAATAAAAACTCTCCCAATGTGATTGCTTTAATTCATAATGCATAAATTAAAAGGTTTATTTATGCAGTGTAGTGTCTCTTACTACTTAACCTAACTATCATTAATTATCGAAATTCCTCTCTAGACACCGTGAAAATTATTATCTCTAACCTTGAATTTTTTTTAAGACTTCTTTTTTTTTTCCATGGAGTTTGACATACATACACATAATTATATATATATATATATTATGATAAGGAAACCCCAATTGGCAGAACCCAACCACCCATGAGGGTGGTGCCCGACTACCAATTGGCTAAAATCTGGCTAAAATCTGGGTGTAAACCAAGCCTACAATAACTCACATCAAATAATCAAGTCAATCAACCTCATAGTTTTAGTATCTCCCTTTGGGAGTTCTGGTGTATATAAAAATTCTTTTTCTTTAAGGGTCAAAGGAGAATATGTTAACTTTCTTAAATATGCTATATTTTGTTTTAATTAAATTCATTGATTCATTCAAGACGAGACATTGTTCTATGACTAACTAACAATGCAAGTCCATTAAAATGTCAATGAGATAAATTAAGGCCTAGCTTAATTGCTACTTGTTAATATTTTCTTACTATATGTTAATTTTTCTTTTTATTAAATTCATAGTAGTTATCCTTATCCCCAAAAAAAAATCCTAGTAGCTAAATTATGCCCTAGCTTAGGTACTTAATAATTCATTGAAGAAGAATGGCTATTAAAACAAGTTTTTAACATTAGAATATTCGAACTCTTGCAGTATGCGTGACCAAAACGATTTGTAGGGTTTTTTTTCCCCCTTTTGGAACAATAGAATCAAGTTGCGTTAACATCGACACAATTTTTAGATATAATTATTGTCGGAAATAGATTTGTTAATATATATATATATATTGGCATGTTTAGAAAGGATTTTTTTCATTGTAAATTTTTATTTCTCTTTGCATATTAACAAGAAAAAATTTCTCATACTTTCTTCTAATCAATCAATATCAATATAAACTATAAAACTTCTGAACTATCCATAAATTATAAATATTGTCACTTGTTTGTAACTTAAGACTAACTCATATGAGGTATTAATAATAGTATCAGTCATAGCTTACGTAATTCATATATATACATACATATATATATATATTAATTCCAAACGACATTACTTCGTTTTCTTTTGATTTCATCTTTCGCTACATTTCAAAACAAAAATATCTCATAATAAATGTGGTTTACATTATCCGTCCAAAGTAATTATATTATCCCAAATAAAAATATAATACAGTTTTTAATGGAACAAAGAAGTTGATATTTCTAAATTTTATGAATAAGATGTCCCTCATGATAAAAGAATATTGTGATTGCATTGAGGACACAAATAAAATAAACTTAAAAAAATATTAAAACATGAACAGAAACCTAAGATCCAGTTACATAAATGCTTAAACATATGACCTACGTAAAACTAAATAATATATGGCAAAACATGCAAATTATTAATTTCTTAAAAAAAACAAATAAGAAGAAGAAAAAATAACTAATTAAAACCGATTTTACTTTCTTATAGTAGGGAGGCCTATCCTATCAACTTGATGCATCATCTAACCATAGGTTGCTGCAGCCATTATAATAATAGACAAATTTGTGATGGAATTTAAGAAATTTGCAATAAAAATGGTTTTGCAACGGAATCTGTGATGAAAAATTTTTCATTGCAAATCTCTGAATACTTTATTTCTTCCTTTCCCTCCCTCCTTAGTCACACCTCACACACACAAGTTGATATATATTAAATAATCATGTGAATATAATCATATCTACAGACAATTTATCTTTTTTCTTTTATATACCCACTGCATGCTGATTAAAATAAAGACCTTAATGCACGAATTGGGAGGGTCTTCAAAAGACACTCAAATATTAGGCCAAAAAACATAACAAAATATTTTTATTTAAATGAGGAACACGTTGATATATAGAAGGCATATTCTAAACTTCATGTCATAGATGATATGAATTATTATCTACAAAAATTGTCAAATATCCTTTGTGTAGAGAAAAAGTTAAGCAACGAATGACAAATTTTATTCATCGTTAATTTATATAGAGAAAAATGTTACATTTTCTTTTTCTAATTTCTTTTGGAGGAAATCATGTGTTACATGAAATTTGTGAGCTGAAATTGGAAGCTAATTAATAAATAGTAATTATAGTGTGACGCGTTAATTCCATTGTGATACACTCCTCACCACACCACAACACAACACAATACGTCCCACTTAGTTTTCTTTTTTGACATCTGACTCTGACTGTCTCAAATTTTCATGTGAAAAATAGAGTCATGTAATCCGTCTCAACTTTAATTAGTATATCATCTTATTAATTATCTCCAACATTTGAATTCTTATTTCAAGCTAATTAAACAATCCTTTATTAGCATTTAAGTCAGGACTATTTTAGTAAGATAATATTAAATTTTACTATAATTTAGGCTATTTAATAATTTTATTGATATGTGTGAAAAATCTTAAAATGACAAATAAAATGGAATACAAAGACTAATTAAAATTTGGTGATAGAGATCGAAGAGACTTTAACCATTAATTAATTAGACCAGTGTTCTAAAAATGTGTATATATATAATAACAACATATTCTTATATATGTATTATATTAACCTTGAGTCTGAGAGAATATGTCACAAAGCGTAACATAAACAAGAAAAACAGGTGAGTTGGAAGCAAGGCGAAGAGAATAAAAGAGAAACCGTAATATGAGGGAGGTGAAGAGCATGAGTGGTATTAATAATATAAAATAGTATAAGTGATAGCTTACGTGATTCGCTTATACGTATATATATTCTAAATCATATTACTTCCCTTCTTTTGACTTCATATCTTTGGATATATTCGTGCAAATCAAAATCAACTTATATACTACATATTAGTAATAGTAATTACTTAGATTCATCTAAATGATTATTAGGAATAAAATCATAAGACATTTTTTTTGGTATATATGATGGGACCAAGTCAGAAACCCAGACCAATTAAGTACGAATAATGCAAAGTATTAGTAATTTATGTTTAATTTCACCAACTTCATAGATTATCAACTTCAGAGAATCTGGATTTGAGATTTCCTCAGATATAATTCCAAAAATCATAACACTTAGATTTTGTTGGTAAGCATATCTTTAGGCTGACTTACCCGCCAATCAAAATTAGGTGTCTTTCCAATAGATATGAGATGATCATAGATAATACATATAGTCATTTGAAGAAATTAAATATTATGATCCAAAGTTGATGAACATGATATTAAGTTATATTGACGAATTTTTATTGGCAAAAAAATGAATTTTTAAAATGCTACTTATGGAGTCCTACAATTTATTCTCAAGATTAAAATCATAATACTATAAACACTGAATTAGACCAAACTGGTTAAAACTACTAAATTGATGTCAGAATTGGTCCAAAACTTTATAGAACCAGTAAAAAATTGGAAAACCTAAACCGATTACTAATTCAACTTCTTTCTAAATTTTTTTTTTCTTTTAAGATAAAATAACATCATTTTAGTACTAAATATAATAGGTAAAACAAAATTTATGTATTATCTCGTTCATGTAGAAAAAGAAATATAGTCTATTTAATAATGATTAAAGGAATTGGAGAAAAGAATGTGTTGCATGAGATTGGATAGAGAATGAATACCCACGTGAAATCCAAATTAAAAACAGAAGCCTACGTACGTTTGGCCACAAAAAACAAAACAAAAGCCTGACGTGGAAATGATGATGAACCTATCAAATTTAACTGGTGCAGTGCTGAAATTGGAAGCCTACTATACTAAAGCCCATGTGGGTGTGTGTGGGGGTGTGACGCTTTCCATCGTATGAATGTGATTCACAACACTTCCATGTCCACCGTTCAAATCCCACCCCAAAATTGGAAACTCTAATCAACTCTTTATATGCATGCCTCATGCCCCCCCTTTTGTTTGACTCGTGTGATAAACACATTCATCAAATAGGTCTTCCCATACCTTCTCCGATTAGGTTGAATAATGAAGAATTCAGTACTAAATTAAGTTTATAATTAATTTGAGCCTTTTAAAAAAAGCTAAAGTTATACTGTGAGTGTTTTTTTTTTCCCCGAAAATTAGAATCCAATTCAATTCAAATTCATATTAATCGATAATACTGGTGACCAGATAATTTGTTAAAAAACAAGAAAGAAAGTCTCAAGTTTATTATGTCCAACATTTGAGCTGCTGTTTCTTGAGGTTTAAATTAAATAAGCCTGGACCTACTCATATTTGGTGATAGAGTAGATACTTCAAACATCTCACTCAACCTCTTTAACCATAAGACCAATATTCCTCTAAAATACTATATATTATATACTTTTAAGACATTATGTAATACAGTTAGGAATCATTACGCCTGGTATCGGAGGAAGGGTCCAATCCCTCAACACGTAGGGCACAGGGCCTCCTTTAGTTGCCGTCCCATGAGGTCTCCGTCTCCCTAATTTCCATGTTTACCCCAATTATTTTATTTCATTTCCTCTTTTAATTACTCCGTCCATTTTATAAAAAGTTGTTATTTTAGATTTTTACATAACCATCTAAAATTATTAAATAATCTAAATTATTGTAAAATTTAATAGTAATATACTAAGATATCGTTCACTTAAATTCTCTTTCAAATGTTTCAATCCTAAATAATAAAGGATAAAATAGTATAAAAATAATTAATACTTTATTAAAATTTTAATAGTAAAAATTTGTATGAACAGGTAAAATAATTAATTAAAAATCTGTTGTACTACCTCCGTCTCGCTATATAATACATTTTTTTGATAAATTAAGATTTCATAATATAGTGTAATTTACGGATTACATAGTATAATTTTTTTCTCTTTCAAAGATTGCCCCTAATTAATAAATCCAAATATTTGTTTATTATTAAAATATTTCATTCCCAAAGCATTTAATGAGGTTAATTTGAGAAAAAATGAAAAATTTTGTTAGTTATTGATTATTATTTTGATTTATGTGTGGTAGGTAAAAATACACTATAAAGTAGAACGGAGAGATTATTATTTACTAACCAATCTTAACACTGAGCGCAAGGCTCCAAAAACTACCGGCTACCGACGAAAGGCCTACCTTATAATTCAGTCCCCACCTGTTGCATCCTCAAACTGCCCACGTGTTCCTCTTCTCATCATCATCACATCACTCACCCCATTGCCCAAATAACACTTCATAGTCAAAACTTTATATTTAGGAAAATTTGGGTTTTTTATAAAGAAAGAATAAGTTTTTCTCATCAAACTTAAAAAATTTTCCATCATGAACTAGGAATTTTCTATTCTTATTTTATCATGAATTGAAAATTTTCTACTCTTATTTGGAAATAAGATTTGAAAATTCTTTATCCTAACTTAAAAAAATTCTATCTTGACTTTTGACTTTAAAACAAGATAAATTTTGATCTTATTTTTTAAGCATTTTATTTTTTTGTCTTTTTTCTAATTTTTCCTTATATTTATATATAAAGTTTTACTTTTTTTTTTTATATATCAAATCTCTTAATATCCAGAAGCCACATCAGATTTCCATTAAATCATATCTGAGTCAGATAGGACCACAAACTCAATAACAACACCGTGGAGCTAGTATTTTGAATTCATATATTTTTTATATTTTTGTAACTGGTAAAAATATGACTTTTCATTTATTGTCTTGGACTTATTTTGTTTCTGGGTTAGTTAAAGACTCCGATTAGTCTTCTGTATGGAAATGTGAATACGCAGCTTCCGACGAAACTTCTGTATGGCTTAATATATAGAGTATGTATTATTTTTCATGTTAAATTAGTAATCGACGATAAAGGAACAAGTACCTAACCTTTCTGCGAGAAATTTCATTCCCAGGTACAGCAAGAAGAAATTCTCCGACACGTGATACCGCGGGGAGATTACGATATCACACGTCACCCATTGCGATTGCTTCGTTTGACTAATGCATTATCAGTTTACGTCTGTTATTTCTTACGCTTTGAACTGCGAGGAAGACATGTCCATCTTTGCTTCTTGTAGGATTTTGAGTTCCAAACTCTGCAATGCCTATAAATACCAGTGTTTCTCACTTCCTCCCTCGTACCCTTCTCTGCATTTACAACCTCAATTCATATATCAATCATCTCGCAGCCATTGTTGCTACTTCAGGTAGCTAGAGTGACCTTGACTTTACCTTGTTTAGATCAGAAAAACTGAACTGAAAATGGGTTTGGGGAGTGAGAACCATCAAAATCACCTTCTATCTAAGATTGCTACCAATGAAAGCCATGGAGAGAATTCCTCTTATTTTGATGGGTGGAAGGCTTATGACAGAGACCCATTTCACCCCACAGAGAATCCCCATGGGGTTATCCAGATGGGTCTGGCAGAAAATCAGGTAACTGACAAGTTTTTTGAACTGTATCAAATCACAATAATATATGAAGTGAAGCTGCTTGATAAATTGACTCACTGGGGTGTGTTTCAATTTTTTCCAGCTCTCTTTGGATTTGATTCAAGAATGGATCAAGGACAATCCCAAAGCCTCCATTTGCACTCCTGAAGGAGTAAACCTGTTCCAATATATTGCTAACTTTCAGGACTATCACGGACTCCCAGAGTTCAGAAATGTATGAAATATTGATATGGAAACACTCACTAGTTTAACTTTTTTCTGTGTTAGTTACAACTCACTGAGTATTTAGTAATGAGTATACTGTGTGTTGTTTTGCAGGGTGTGGCTAATTTTATGTCCAAAGTGAGAGGTGGTAGGGTCAAATTTGATCCTGACCGTATATTGATGAGTGGTGGAGCTACAGGGGCAAACGAGCTCATCATGTTCTGTTTGGCCGATCCTGGAGATGCCTTTCTGGTTCCTTCACCCTATTATCCGGCGTATGTACCCTTTCTTTTTCTTAACTTTCTGTGTTCATTCAATGTATGTTCAATATTCCACACACCCCATCATAAGTTAAAAGTGGAAGCTGTAAAAGCAATCCACAGTATCATTACTGTTCTGTTATTTTCAACGGACAAAGATAATCAAATGGGCGAACGTGCAATTTTGAAACAATCTGAATACATCCAAACAAGTTTTATACATTTTATTTACAGAATCATATACAAAATAGTAATTTGAAGAGAAAAACCTGTTGAGCCATTTGAGGAAATTTCTAGTATGTGTCATAGGAGTAGCTATCAAGTGGTTTCGATCCTGGAAAACGCTGGAACTAGCAGGTGAAATTTTAGGTGATAAAATCATTGTTTTCTATTACGTGGTTCCAAATATTAAATTAGAAGTAGTTTGTATTCACAAATGCATGTCCAGCCAAAAAATGAAATAATCAACAAATTAAAACATTGCTTCAGTCGTGCTCTTCCTTTTTTTTTTTTTTACTTCTTATTAAAAAAATGAAATAATGGGCTGCTTCCTCTTGGGGTGAATTATTGAGAATTAAATAATCTACAGTCATCTGTTGTTTCACTGACTAGGGAAGTTGTGTTAAACCACTCAATTAATTTCCCATTTATGAGATATATCAAACGTGTCAAAAAAGTAGATATCCAAGTTTGACTTTGGGGATCAAGCACGCTGTGATATAAAATTCTATCTTCTGTGGCCTAAGAAGTCAACAAGCATGTCAGGCCCAACAAAAAAAAAAAGGAGTCAACAAGAGGAATTTCACACTTATAATGTTAAAACCCAATTTGACACATCTAAACTCAAAGCTTAGTGGACCCTTACCCTTGACCTCTGAAAGTTGAACTTGAAACCATAACCATCTTAGTGTACGGTCACCTTGTGTTCACACACGCATCAATATATAAACTCTTCTAGCTGGTTCTTGGAAAAATTTCAGGGTCAGGTTCTCTAAGTTATACTTTTACCAGTTTGCTGACATTTCATTTATCCCACATCAAACATGTTGAAGTAAACTTCACTTGGAAAAACATGTCTGACATGCTTTTAGATTTTTTTTCACACCCTTAAATTTTGTTCTAATTTGGCCGCTCATTGAATGCATGGACCACAAGAGTTTTTTTGTTTTTTTTTTTTTCTTTTGGTAAATCGGACCAGAATAGTACTAATGACTGTATTGGTCAAAGAAGAGACTTGATTAGGCTCAAATTATGGCTTGATTAAAGAGGTGGCAAAGTTGTAATTGTTATAGCTTATCAATGGTCTAACTTTTTAACTGACACACGACTAGTATGTATAACTCACAAATCTCCCATGGATATATTCTAATTGCAGATTCGTGCGTGACTTGTGCTGGAGAACCAGGGCTCAAATTATTCCTGTTCATTGTGACAGCTCCAACAACTTCATGATCACAAGAGAAGCTCTTGAAGCATCTTACAAAAAAGCCCAAGAAGATAACATTAACGTTAAGGGTTTGCTCATAACAAACCCATCAAACCCTTTAGGCACCACCTTGGACAGAGAGACACTGAGGAGCATAGTGAGCTTCATCAACAAGAAGAACATCCACTTGGTCTGTGATGAGATTTATGCAGCCACAGTCTTCAACTCCCCCAGTTTTGTAAGCATCTCTGAAATCATACAAGATTTGGAATGCAATCTTGATCTCATTCATGTTGTATATAGCTTGTCTAAGGACATGGGACTTCCTGGGTTAAGAGTTGGGATAGTTTATTCATACAATGAAGCTGTGGTGCACAGTGGCCGTAAAATGTCCAGCTTTGGATTAGTCTCCTCGCAGACTCAACATCTACTCGCTGCAATGCTCAACGATGATGAATTTATTGATTATTTCCTAAAGGAGAGCTCGAGGAGGCTGGGAGAGAGGCACAGTGTCTTCACAAAGGGGCTTGAAAAGGTGGGGATTACTTGCTTGCCAAGTAATGCAGGCCTTTTTGTGTGGATGAACTTGAGGAAGCTGCTTAAAGAACAAACATTTGAAGGTGAAATGATGATATGGCGTGACATTATCAATGAAGTGAAGCTCAACGTGTCTCCCGGTTCATCTTTCGACTGTTCAGAACCCGGTTGGTATAGGGTTTGCTTTGCAAATATGAACGATGAAACAGTGGAAGTTGCATTGAGGAGAATCAGAGCATTTGTGGGCAAAGAATCACACAAGAAACCAGTGAAGGTTAAACAATGGCAACGCAATCTCAGGCTTAGCTTCTCTTCTTCAAGAAGGTTTGATGAGACTGTTATGTCACCTCACAGGATGTCTCCTCATTCACCTATGCCTCACTCACCCCTTGTTCAAGCCACTTAATTACTCATATGGTGCTGATGATCTCAGATTATTTTCCGTGATAGACGGTTAATTAAGTTGTGTTTTTCAATGTGTAGTTTTGATGATTTTTTTCCCTCCCATTTTTTAGATGCTTATAGCTTTCTGATGGGAGTGGAAAGTATTCTAGATATATGAAGATATGTTCATGTGTGCAGCTTGTCCTAAATGGACACAGCTAACTATAGTGTAGTTGGTGATTGAAATTATTAATTCATATGTAATTGATGAACTGATATATGATTGTGAAGAATGTATCATTTATTCTATAAATAAAGTTTCACCCCCTTTTTTATACAAATCACATATCTTTCATTTCTTTGTATGTGTACATTCATATACCTAATTTTTTTCAAATATTTGTTCAGAGTTGAGTTTTTGTCAGAAGGGCTTTTTGTTCTACTTTTCCTTTTGATGTGAACACTAGTAAAATGACATTATAGTAGAGTTAAGAATCTAAATGAATTAAATAACTTTAAAATGTAGCCTTAAACAATTGAATTCTATCGAAATGTAATATTTTTTTCCAAACACAAAATTCGATTGACTGAAAAAAAACCACCTAAACTCATTACCGAAAATTCTATACTTAAATTCTTAATAATTCCAAACATACCCTAATATCGTTTCTTTCAAGAATATTTTTGTCACCTAATGGTGCATGCGCGGCTTGATTAGTTCAAAGGATATAATATTCCTAAACCCGAAGGCATAAAATTTGACGTGAAAAAGATATCCTTAATTCGGTCAATATATGCTTTGCCAAGTGCATACGTGTGTCTATTTGTGTGTGTGTGTGGTATAATGCTTAAGTTTCATCACTATGACGACGAAACAAAAAAATATTTCAAGTGATAGATATTCTTATTCTTATGATTATCGGCTCCAGAACATGATAATGTGAACGCACATTCCTTACATATTGTGCCCATCAACTCAGACAATGATGTTCACACTCACAATATGAATTCAGGTATAATTAATTTTCCACTAATTATGGTATAGCCCATTTAATTTACGCATGTTTTTAACAATATTACTTTGTGCTTTTGGCTAATGGAGACTAGCTCATCCTCATTGGCTTCACTAATATTAACAACTTGACGAGAAGTTCATATTTCCTTAGCTTTATTGTATATAGTACTATCATAATATGTCCAGTGGGACTAAATATTAAATACTCTTTTCCTGCCTAATATATATTTTCAAATATGAGAAACATGGATGAATTCCAAAAGGACCAAAATTGAATAAACAAAAACTAACGGACATACATAATTAACAAATGGAAAGTATTTTTGTAACAAAAAAATTACCAAACTTGTAAAACATTTCCAAAATTCTCATTCATCTAGTCACTTAAATCAACTTAGTCACGGTAGCTCATTTATACTAACAACAGTTTGCTCAAGAGGTGTCGTGTTTTTTTCCCTTATATAAAGTCTGAAGTTCAAGTTTTGTCTATGAAGAAATTCGTTACTAGAAGAGCTTTGCATCTATATGATTTGATATGAATTTAATTTGGGGCTCAATAGAATTTCCAAGAACTGGTTGGTATTGAAAAAAGGAAAAGAAAGAATTTTTTTTTTAGCACCAAGATATTTTTAACTTATAACAAAAAATTAATATCACTTTAAAGCGTAGAGATAAAAAAAAGTATGTTTTATCTTTTTCAACAAATTCTTTTCTCTACACAGTTACTCCCTCCGGTCCTATATATAGGAGCTTTTGGCTTGATCCTAAATATAAGATCCTTTACAATATACGAGGTAGTATTTATTATACATTTCCAAAAAATGCCCCTATTTAATGTATCCAAAGAGAAAAAGAGAGAGAATAAATAAGGGTAGTTTTGGAAAAATGTTGGGATTTTCGGAGAAATCGAGGTAGTTAATTAGTTTTAACTTCCATTCTTAATTCGCATGATTCGGTTAAAATGATCTTATATTAAGGACCAGAGGGAGTAAAAATTAAATATCGCTAGTTACCAACTACATCCAACGTTATTAATAATGTCAACTCGTTTATTTGACATAAAATAGAGAATCCATTGGTGCAAATTAATTACAGAATTTCGATAGAACGAAGCTGGTGAGGAAATTCGTGAAATGATAAGAGTGACGATGGAGAAAATTGGGAATGGATATGAATGAATTTAATTAGTTAGGTAGGAGAGGAACGTGAGTGGAGGTATGAGTTAAGTTAGGTCATTTTCCACAACATATTTGTGAGGGAACACAGTGACCCACAAGCACGCAGGGTGATGGACACATAAATATTTGTGTTTGAAAAGAGATGAAAGTTCTTTGAGTTGTGTCAGAACAATCCAACCGACCATTGTCGTGAAATCCCATGTAATTGGTCCACATTGGCAACCTCAATCTCCAAAGTGTACGTTTCTTGCCGTCTGGGGCATAAATAATTACTGTTCTTGTCTCATTGGTCTTCTTCACAACAGCAGAGGGATACAGCCATGCACACAACGTGGACGATCAATATTATATAGTACACAAATTTGTCGCTGGCCGAGGACTTTCGAGAAATTCTAAAATCAAGTATTAAAGTAGAAGAATTATATATTTGGTAAAGTCTCCACTTTGTATGCTCCACATTGTGAATATTTCTGACCTCTGCGGTTTATATATTCAAAATTACATTATGGATTTTTTAAAAAAAAAAAACGGTAGGTGTACTCAAACTCTAGAGCAGAAATCATTTTTTTTGTTTTTTATTTGGTAAGGTCCTATATAGCTAGTATGATTTTTTTTTCTTTTCTGATAAAAAAAAGATTAATTGAATTGGGTCTCGAAATTGTAGGAATGAAAAATGGTAATTGTTATGGCTCACAGCATTAGTTTGGATTAGTGTGGTAAATACAACTTATATCTACAAGGTCATTTAATATGAGAAATGGTAGAATATATGTACATATATATATATATATAGGTACTTGTAGCGACAAAAAGATGGCTGCTAGTTCTTTTAGTAGTGATATAAGTGTTGCTACTAAGAAAATTATTTCCGAAATACTGTATCTTGTAGCTTTTTTTAGTAGCGATAATGATTTGCCTTAAAAGTCACTAGCTAGTAATAGAATAGAGTTCTTTTGTGGCGATTTCCACAGGCGAGATTGCCACGAAACGATTATCAATATGAAAATAGTCACCGCTAAAGTTTTAAATGAAGAATTTTAGTGATAATTTTTGTAAATTTTTAGCTTTGTCATAAGTTTTGTTCATAAATATAAAATCTGTCAAATTAGAACCTATATTAGCATTGAAATATATAGAAAGTCGCATTAGTTAATTATATAGTAAATTTAGCCTGAAATAGATGCCTAGTTGCTCTTATTCTGATGGGTGGTCCTTAGACTCATTGGGATAAGGCGTGAGCCTTTTGAACGCGATTCTTTGTGTTTCATTTTGCCTTTTATCAACTCAAACGTCCATTCCCTCCAATAAATCAAGAGAAATGCTTCTCTGTTTGTACGCATTGGAACCCGTGCAAACGTAATTCCTTATCATATTTAGATTTTCAAATTTTAAGATTTTAGCTCTTACTTCTTATAAGAAAGTGAAATGAAAATGCAATTAATTCGGAATTCAATAATGGTTAAACCAGAATATGTCATTTGCATAATTAAACTCTACATATTGCCATGTATCATTATTATGCATATTTATATAAAATGTAAAATAAAACTAAATACTCTCAAAGTCAAAAGAAATGTACCAAATAACATAAATTTACAAGAGTAAACAATACTCAAATAACATAAAATAGTGTGAGCATCAATCCCATTATCCCATATTTACATCTTGAATCTTCACCTTCATGTTCTTGGATTGTTAATTAAAGCCTTGATCACCAATGAATTGCTAGCTTAAATAAGCACAAATTTTCAACTCCATCCATTTAAATCTCAACACTTATTTTCACCAAAAGAAGAATCCGTCATTAAGATTGCTTGGACACCAAAATATATATATATATATATATTTTGGCGGATGTTCGGTGATTTGTTAAGGGTGGGTGATCTATCATCCTACAATCTTACGGCAATTTTAAAAGGCCTCACAGCTATTGGACCAAATTGATTTTGACCCAATCATTACCAGACTCGTATCATAACTAGCTTAACCACAATCACTATAATTTGACAAAATCATTGTTAGGCTCAATATTGAACTAACAACGATTAGATCAAAATCATTGTTTAGCTTAATTGTTCACCAAAAAACAATCATTATTTAGCTTAACCTAACATTAATTATGACTTGATTGTTTTTGGCCGTTATATTAATTATCATTAAAATGATCATAGTTAAAAGATGTCCTAATTATCGTTAAATTTGTGTCCCTAAAAAAAAAAGTTTTGTGGTGGCTGGTTCTTTTAAAGGAAAAAAAAAACATTTGGTATATATCTAGTCGCTATTTTGGACTCTGATTGATTCAGATCAAATCACATCAAGCCCCAAATGTATTTTATATATTCACATGATCTCAAATCCGAAACATCATGCTTAAACGACCTTAACCATTTCCACTAAGGTCAACGTCTGTTAGTGTGGTGAGTTCACTTTGAATGTCAACAACTTTTAATCAATACTCAATAGTATTTATTGATTTTACTTTCAAATTTGAAATATTTCTTTTGTGTAATAAAGATAATTTTAAAAAAAATTAAGAGATTGAACTCTCATTAATATTTTTATTATGCAATTAAAAAACGCCCTTTTGATATTTTTTTAAAAAAAAAGGTAATTTTGATCCAATGGCCGCCTTCATCAGTTCTCATCTCTATGATGTGATAATGCCACCCACCCTACACTGTTGTTATATGTATCATCCCCTACACCCACCCTTTCTATAATATTTGTTTTTGAAAATAAAAAATATATAATTTTCATTAGCAGACTAAAATAGCAAAGCAATAATTTTTAATCAGGTAATGAGATATCATTTATATCATTTGTATTTATTTAATAAGTAAATCTACAATATATATAATTAAAAATATGAATTGTATTTATAAATATGAAGTACAATATTAAAATTCTTCAATCTTTGTTTGATATTAATATAATCAAGATTCATGTTAAATGAGATTTGACCTTTGTAATTTTTTTTAGAAAAAGTAATGATAACCTCATTGATCAAATCATCAGGTCAATGCCGCAAATCATCATTACTTACCCAGATTAATTTAAGATGTAAAAGTTAACAGCTGTAATCATACCTCAAGCTTGTTTTAGGGCGTTGATAAATATAGAAGAAAGCATAAAGGGATGTTCTTTAACACTTGTTAATTTTCAATTATAAGGAGGTTAAATAATGTGATGTGAAGAGTATTAAGGAATGTAATGTGATGATAATTTCTTGTGGGTTTGTTTGGTATGACTTTTTAGAGGTAAGAAAATGATTTTTATTATTATCAAAAGAACAATAAAAATTTACAGTTTTACCCCTAAAAACAAAAATCTTCATCCCTTCCAACCATCTTCCCTTCCAACGGCCATAGACAACAACGCAACACAGCACAAATCAAAACCCAGATCTAATTAGAACATGTGGGGAGTTTGAAACCTCCTCTTTCCTTGATTGAAACACCAACCTTGATGGATGACAAAGAACAGAGATATGGTTCAAAACCTAGATCTAGTTCGAAACATGTCAAGTTTCCAGACGATAAAGAACAGAGTTCAACAGACGCCAACCTTGGTGATGGTGAAGAGAGCATGCAATAGAGAAGCTAAATCTGGTTAATTCTGATGAGGACACCAATGAAATTCACAAGTTGTGATCGAGTTTGAAATCCAAATCTAGTTCGACCATGGAACTCAAGCTTAGTGACGATGAAAAGAAGCTATGGAATCTGTGGGCTTACCTTGCTGATTGGTCAAGCCTCGTCAACAGGATCTCTCCTCTGACATCAACTTGCTTCTTGGACTCCCCCTTATGTTGATGTTGAATGAGTTTTTTTCTTTTAAGGGTAATATGGTAATTTCTCTCCCATTTACAACAAAGTGAGGGTCTTTACATTGCAAATTGAGAGTGAAGGTCTTCACATTAATTGAGGTGATGAGCTTCACCTCATGTCATGAACAATGAAAATAGATGGCGAGTGCCTGATCGAATTGATCGGGTCATGTAGGAACAAGGTTCAAGTCTACCGGTCTGTTAGGATGCCTCAGCTGCATACATCACTGCACTTCCACTTGACACCTATCGTTAATGATAAACGGCTCGTCTCGCCGTGACCTTCTCTTGAATTCTCAAAACTTCTGTCGCTCCATCCCCGCAGGGGCAAAGAACCATCACTTTTGACCAACCAAACAGACTAAGTAATGTGATGTGATCATTAACCTCTTATCTACCCATTTATGTAAATCAACCAAATAGGGTTATATAGAATCTCTTATATGATAATATTTCCCAAGGAAAGCTACTATTCATGACAGTGCCTTATGAATAGTTTTTCTCTATTTTTTAAAACTTTTTTAAAAAAAAAATTTAAAAATCTTCAAAATCTTTCCCATTATCTCAACTTTCGTTCCCCATAATCTTTATTTCTTTTTATTTTATATTTCTATACAATTTTAATTTGATGGTTTAGTTAAGCATATGTTATTATTTTTAAAATTTTCTTTTTATTTAATTCTTATAATCTATTTTAATTTTAAATAACTATTTTTACTCATTATTTTAAATTATTTTTTATTTAAATCTTCTTATCATTTATTTTTATTTTGAATACTATTTTTAAAATTAACATTTTTTACTTTTTTTATTAATTTTTTATTTAATATCCCTCCATTTTTTCCTTTTTTTAAATATAATTTTTAAATTTTTATTGGTTAGTTTTAAATTGTTTGATTATTTTTTATATCATTTTTTGAATGTAAACACCTTATTTTGTTTGGGTATTAAATAAATTAAAATTAAAATTAAAAAATATAAAATTAAAATAATAGAAAAAGAAAAAGAAATAAAAAGCCCCTTTCCAATTATGTAAATCAGTAAATTTCTAGATAAATACAAGTTTTTGTAAAAAAAAACAAGAAGAAGAAGAAGAAGGAGAGAAAAAATATCAAAAAAATTAAAAATCAAATCACTGTCTAGGTCACAAAATCAATCTCTAAATAAGTCAAATTTCTACCTTTTAAAATGTTCAAAATTATATAAAAGAAAATTAAAAGAAGAAAAACTATAGAAAAATTCACTTCAAAATTTTCAATTAAGCAAACTACTTATCTTTTAAAAAGGTTTGCAACTTGCTTTTAGAAATGAATAAAAATTTCTCTTTAAGCAAATAATTATTAAAAGATTTTATTAAAAAAACACAAACAACAAAACAAAATAAATCAAATAATAGAAAAATAAAAAATAAAAAAGAGGAGAGATGACTTCAAGCCTAACAAAAAGGAAGGGAAGGACAAGACAGAGTAAGGTCGAGATGGGAGAGCAAGATCGTGATGAGAGAGAAATTAAGCGACAGGGAGATGATTTGGAAGGTAGAAGCAACCAAGCAAAATTCCCCAACTACTTCGTACCCTATTATGTTTAATATAATATAAGTTTTGATAATGATAAATATATGATCATAAGGAACAAATGTATCATATGTTTCTAACCAATATAATATTTATTAAAAAAGTAAAATGTGCATTAGCATGTACTTAATTGAGTTTATAATACATATATCATGCTATGTACCAATATATCCATTGTGCTCTTATATTATATAATACAAGTTGGATATATAAATTGGACTAACTACTTGATTTGTAAGTGTAATATATTAAATGTAGAATAGTCCAAGTAGGAAGAGTGAGCATTGAAATAAAGAAATGACAATCAACACCATGTCTCACTCAAGAAAGAAGAAGAGATAAGATGCTCCAAGAATTGAAAATCAGAAAAAAGCATGCCAATAAGAAAATGACCAAGTGAAAGTGAAGCTCAACATTTGAAAACTTAACTATTATATATATCTTGTTTTCGCTTAGGTCTTGAGTTAATTTTAACCTTTGAAATTTATTTAATCTTGTTATCATATATTTTAAACAAGTTAGATTAAGTAAATCTAATGTTAGCAAGTGTTAGGATTGAGAAGTATTGGCTAACAGACGAATTTTGCTTTTAACTCATGTTTATTTTGTACAAAATTCAAACTTTGCTTAGTGAAATTTGAAGTTACAGAGATATTACCTATGACACACGAATTTCAGTTCTGAAATTCGAATTTCGGGCTAAGCATTATCAGTGAAAGTATACAAAATTCACATTAAGTGTAGTCAAAATTCGAATGTTGGTGAAGTTCAAAATGAGTTCATTGTCACTACCTCTTAAAGACAAATTTTGGACTTCAAAGTGCAAATTTTAAAATGAGAACTTGTAAATTTTGTTAGAGCATGCCTATGATAGACGAACTTTACACTTCAACAGTGAAATTTTGAAGAGAGAACTTTTGTATCATATTGAACGTGTCTCTAACAGATGAATTTCAACTTCTGAAATTTGAATTTTGAAGTTAATTGTGAAAACTTGAAACAAATGTTCAAACTTTAACAGATGTACTTCCAATATGAAAATTCGCATGAACTAACAAGGGTTAATTTTGGAAAACTTGAAATTCTATTTCACTCTGTGATAGACGAATTTTTGAAGTTCAACATTTAACACATAACTATGTTAATTCTGCAAAATTTGTCTATTGAGCCTTAAAATTCAAATATTGATATGTCAGATGCATTTAATGCAGTTAGTGAACAGTTTTTTTTATAAAGTAGTAGCTAGAACTTGTATCTAATGGATAGTTAAATCACAAATCTATAAATAGAACTTTCTTTAAACTTTTAGGTAACGAAATTAAGAGAGTTTGTACTAAAATACTGCTTCAATTCATAAAATCTTTTATTTTCAACATTTTTAGTTAAATACACCGTAATAGAATGAGCTTTTAGTATATCATCTACTCTAAAAGAGAGTTTCAATTCCGTATTCATTCTTTTCCACTATTTTCTGGATAAAATCTTAGTTTGGGGATAACACTAAGAGAAATACACATCTTGTAAGGGTGTAGGGAGAATGGATTCACAAGTGCCTACTGAAACTTTTAGGATGTATTGAAACTTCATAAGTGGTTGGTCAAACTTGTGAGATATAGTGAAAATTTCAAATGGTGGCTTGGGGACTAGACGTAGACCAAGTGATTTGGGCCAAACTAATATAATTTCTGTGACTTGCTCTTCATCTACACATTTTATCTATCAATTTCTTCACACTCTATTCATCCCTGCTCTGTTACACATATGGTGAAATTAGGCTGTGCTCTAAAAAGGTGAAAATCTTGTATTACCTAATTCATCCTCCTCTTGGGTGACCAGCCAAGCCTTAGATACCTAATATTGCAAAGTAGTAGAGGCAAGGGCAAATCTGAGCAACAATCAAAGTGAGCACATTCGAGGGAGTGAAGAAGGTAGCCATATGCTTAGGGCAATTGGGTTCTTCCACTACACTAAAAAGAGGTTTTCTTGGCAGTTATTTTTCAATTTTATTCACCATTTTAACTGTCAACAGTGCCAGTGCTGAGAAAAAGGGTCACAAAAGGTACCCTTTGTTGGTGGTTCTATATAACAATTACCACAAAGAGTCTATTTTTTAAAAAAAAAATACCCTTTGTTAGCGGTTCTATATAACAACCGCCAACAAATGGTCTATTTTTTATTAAAAAAATGAAACTGGAAAATTTTTTATGAACCTTCCTCTGCTTTATCACTAAAAGCATATATGGAAAAGGAAATTAAGAAAAAATCAAAGGAAAATTTTATACCAGCTCCAAATCAAAATATATAAAAAAAAATTCATACCAGATACTTTCTCTTTGTGACTTCCTAGATGTTGAATCTTCTCAAGCCATTGACGTCACTAGATCTTGATTCAAACCATATATCACGATGCCAAAAAATTCCAGAACATTAGCAAGGCAAGAAAGAACCTGTATAAAGAAAGAGACTGACAAGGAAGATGAAGGTAACGGATGAGGAAGACTACTAAGAGATGAGGAAGATCACTAATAGAAAATACCAAAATATTGGTGTCATCGTTCTTGATGAGGGATGAAGGTCACGAATGAGGAAGATTGAAGAACCGCACTAAATTTGAGATCATAAGATGATGTTCTTGATGAGGGATGAAGGTTAACAATCATAGCACATTGGACTCAATCACTGATGCAAACATCCACGCCTACCATTGCGAATCTGGAAGGAGATAGCGGAGGCAATGAAGATATGAGAATGTGAAGGTAAACTTTGCAAATGAGAATGGGAGAAAAAGGAGAAAGAGATAAGAGGAGACTTTGTCGATATCAATCACGAGACAGAGAGAGAGAGAGAGAGAGAGAATAGAAAATATGGGTTGGTGAGAGAGATGTAAAGGAAATGAATTAATCTTGACCATTAAATTTTTTAATCAATGGCTATACATATCAATCCGTGCCATGTATTTCTTTTGAAATAAGGTTACTAAGAAAAATCTGACATTTTCTTGGAAATTATTAATATAACTGCCAACAAAAGTCTCGACCAAGCTTTTGTTGGCAGTTATAGAAATAACTGTCAAGAAAAGTCGGAACTTTTTTTAGTAATTATTTTTATAACCACCAAAAAAAGTCTCTATCTCATTTTTATTGGCTTTTTTAACTTTAACAGCCAACTATTAGGTGCTAAAAAAAGTTATTTTTGGTTTATGTTCACTAGTAATTGACACCTATAAGAAAGAGAGACAAAGAGAGGTTGAAGAAAAAAAATAAGGAACCCTAAGGGTGTGTTTGGTTTGGGGTTATTTAAGGGGAGAGGAGGAGGGAAAATCTCATCCCTTTGTTTGGTTGAAAAAATTAGAAGCGATTGGGGGATCCACCCCTTTATAAATTTCCTCTAAATTGGGGTTTTTTGGAAGGGAGAGAGTATTTATTACTCAATCACCTCCAATCTCCTTTTGAATTAAATAAGATTTTATTAAAATCACTCCAATCTCCTTCCCTCCAATCTCACCAAACAAGGAAATTTTAAAATCCCTCCAATCACTTTCCTTTCAATACCCTCTATTAAAAATCCCTCTAATTTTCTCCCCTCCACTCGCCTCAGTTGAACTAGCAAGACCCTAAGAATTAAAGGAGGTGGCAGCCAAAGGAAGAAAAAGAAGGACTGAAAAAAAACCGAGGAAGGAACCAAGAGAGAAACACGTAGACGAAGCCCTAGAAAGTTAGAGACAGAAAGAGAGAGGAAGGAGAAGAGCAAAGCCAAGGAAGAAGACAAGAGGCTTAATGGAAAAAAAATGATTTGTAAGGTTCTCCAATCACCAATTGGTACCCTTCATTTTAAAATTCAGGCTTAAACTAAGGTTTCTGCTCCTTTTCTTTGCTGTTTCCTCATCGTCTTCCCCTTCCCTTCACTTTGATCTCTATTAATTAATTTTGTCTCATTATTTGGTCATGTAAGTTGTTTCGGTACTCTGTTTTTGTATGAGATTAGCATTAAGCTATGTTTGATAAGTTACGTAGTTGAGCTCTGTTCTCTTAGGATAAATGCAAAATGTTCGGTGTGAACACCATATTTTATCCAGACTTTTACATGAAAATTAAAAATGGATAAAATAAAAATAATAATAATAATAAAGATAAAATAAAATAAGGGATAAAAAAAAGAGAAGACAAAAAAGAGGAAAAGCAGAGTTGGGATGGAATTTGGGCTGAGTGCAAGTGGCCCAACTTTCAAAAAAAAATTAAAAAAATCATATAAAAATAAATAATGATAAATAAATAATATAATAAAATAGCAAAATATTAAAAAAATAAAATATAAAATATAATAATAAATAATAAATGAATAATAATATAAAATATTAATAAAGATATAATAAAATAAAATGAAAAAAATAAATAATAAATAATGGGAGGGGGTTGAAACACCGAGTTTTCAATGTTTCAACCCTAATTTCCTGAGCCCTCAATTAGGGCTCAAAAACAAAGAAACCAAGGGAACCAAAGGCTTGAAGAGAAGTATAGAGAGAGCCTTAGGGCTCAGGTGCAAGAGACTGAGGGAGGCTCGGACAGAGAGGAAGCTTAGGCACTCTGAGCCAGAGGGCTCAGATGCAAAGGCACAGAGGGAGCCTCTGAGCCAAGGCTCAGGTACGCAAGAACCTAGGAAAGAGAATGGGATTGTGAAATGGTGTGAGACTGAGGGTGTGGCTGTGCGTGAGTAAGGGAGAGCTCAAAGCCAAAAATGACAAAATGAACTCCTCCACTACTCCGTACTCTGCTATAGCAGAGTAGTAGAAAGGAGGGAGCATGAGCTACATTCCAGACCAAGAGAGGGCAGGAGGGGCACGAAATGACAAAGGAACGTCTCCACTATTTTGTACCTGGTACAGCAGCGTGGTGGCGAGGATAGGGATGGACAAGGGAACAGGTGAGACAGAGGAGAGTAGGCATGAAAGGGGAGAGCCACGCGATTAGGGTTCGATTCTTCTCCACTCACTACAACCCTATAAAAGGAGGAAGCAAAGAAATCCAAGGGGAGGGAGAGGCCGAAAAACCCTAGAGGAAGAGCGAGAGACAAGGAGGAATTTGGGGACAGAGAAACTCTAAGAAGCCAAGGTGAATACGCCGAGAAGCAGAGAGAAAGAGGCGAAGGAGATAGTTGGTGACTCAGAACACATTTCCCATACTAGCCTCATTTGGGTCAGTTGTTCCTTTTTCCTTCAATCGCAATAAGGCTCGATATTGTTTCTTTTTACTTTATTTACAATGCTCTATATTCTGAGGTCTTATTGCCAGCTGAAATTCTAATGGTGGATTAGTTTAGCTCTTTGCTACCCACTAAATCTTAGTTTGTCCTTGGTCATCTTTAGTGCTCTGTTTTACTTTGTGCTCAGTTTCTGGAAATTTTGTTCTGGTCTATTATTGATTGGCGTTCTGTTTATAGTCGCCACAGTTACTGTTTGAATCCTGATAGTTTCCTTAAAGACAAATGGGAATGATTTGTTGAGGTTCTGGTTTGTTGCAATTTACAGAAGTGACTCTGATAGCTATCAAATGGTAGATTCAAACTTTGAAATGGTTTGTTACGATTGGAAATTATTATGTTTTGGCTTACTCTAGTTGCTTCTAACCCAAAAGAGATTTCTATTTGGCATATATATAAGTCTTAAATAAATGTTAACATCACTCGAGTATAGCTTGCTCAAGATCCATTAATGGGTATTGACGGTTGATGTCTCTAATTGCCAGTTCTTTGTTTTTCTTTCCTCTGTTAATCCATTTTACAAGATTGTCCTTTGTGGGTTCATACTTTGCACTTATGATTGTCTTTCTTCTTTTGGGTCTTGTCAGATTGTTGGCACTGTGTTATGGTACTGCACACTTTAATCTCCCCATTGGTTCAGTTGTAGAATATTTGGGGGTTATTATTGTGTCTCTTTATCCCTTGATAGCATATTGGCTAAGTGTTTAAGTGATGTTCATTCATTTCCAATACAGATTTTGGATATATGGTTTAATTGGAATCTTCCTTGTCATATGGTTTTGTATTTATGTTTGCTTAACTCAAGGCTGAATGTCGCGTGGTGTTATTACTAGCATATGTGTAAGCTGTGTTCCCCGTTTTTCCTGGCTTAGGTTCATGCTCTAAGTGATGGATTTTGCATTATGAACAAAACTGATCATGTGAATCTTAAGTAGGGCTCTAAGGTTTGAGTTAATGAGTTGTAGGTATGTCTTGATAGTTAATTGAAGGCCTCAAGGAGCTCTTTGAAGCTGTCCATTGAATGTTCCATATTCCCATAACCTCACATTGCTTTATGGTCCCATGCATGATCCTGATCTGGGTTGCTTTGAGCTTTTGTGAAGTTTAGTTTTAAATTTGAATAATTTTGGGTCCTAATGACTCTTTTATTTTCTCTTTTAAGTGAAACTAAAAATAATTAATAAAAATAAACATCCCCTATTTTTCTTTTGGCTTTTACTCCACCAGGAAACACTGTGAGCATTTAAACGTAAGTCAGTTATGAATGATCAAGTAGCTATATATGCGGTTTGGTTTTATTTTGAAATTGGTTTTAGGAAATAAAAACATGTAGTAATTTCTCCCTCATTTCTTTTTGAATATTATTTCAAGTTTAAAAGAAAAAAAAAAGAAAGAGCTTTTCCATTTTCACAATCTAAATTAAGAAAATACAAATAATTTACAAAAAAAATAAAGAAGAAAAAATCAATGTAGTTATTTTATTTTCCTTTTTCGAATACTATAATAATAATAATAATAATAATAATAAGGGATTTTCTAATGGAGTTTTTCATTTCATCATTTGAAATAAGAAAACAAAATAATTTAAACAAAATTATCCATTTTTAAAAAAAATAGAAAAAAAAAAGAAGGAGGGGAATTTTATAATTGCATTTTTCATAATTCGAAATAAATAGAAATAATTTAAACAGAAATTATTTGTTTTCCTCTAAACTTTTATCCTTTTCACTTATTTGTCCCGAGTGGTAACACAGTGAGTATTTAAGTATTAATCAGCAATTTATTAGTGATAAAGTCACCACATATGTTAATTATTTCTTTATTTAAGTATTAATCAGCAATTTATTAGTGATAAAGTCACCATATATGTTAATTATTTCTTTCTGGAAATATATGTAATAATGACATTTTAAATTCTTAACGCTTTCCTTTTAATAAATATGTATTAAGAGGATCTTATTTATTTCCATTTTTATAAAAATAATTCATATCAAAATTATATATTTTCCTTCAATTTGTATTCATTCTTTTATTGCCTTTTCATTTCATAAAAAAAATAAAAAATAATAATAACAAAAATGATTGAAACAAAAAATTATTTGTTTTCATCCAAGCTCTTATCTTTTATCAGTCCCGAGTGGTAACACCGTGAGTATTTAGGTATTGATTAATAACTTGTGAGTGATAAAATCACCACATATGCTGATTATTTCTCCTCCAAAATATACATAATAATCACATTTTGAATGTTAAAAGGATCCTATTTATTTCTATAATAAAAAGAAAATAAAAATAATTTGTACAAAAATTATGTATCTTCCTTCGAACGTTTTCTTTTTACCTTTATGCTCCGAGTGGTAACACGGTAGGTATTCATATGCCAATTAACGAGTTATGAGTGATAAAGTCACCACAGATTCTGGTTGATTCTTTTTTTCAAAAGAAATAAATAAATAAATAAAATAGATAATATATACATATATATATATATATATTATATTTTTAAGTTCCTTTTATCACTTTTCTTTTTATAAAAAAGTTACCATGATTGTGTTTATTTTTATCATTTAATATAAGGAAATAAAAATAATTTATGTAAAATTTATTTTTTCTTTAAGCTTTTTTTATATCTTTAAGCTCCAAGTGGTAATACCGTGAGTACATAAATATCAATCAGTGAGATATATTAATGTTAGATTCAAATCCAAACAAAAAAAAGGATTGAAATTGAGCTTTCTTTTCAATGGAAATGGCCCAACTATAACTAATTCAACCCATAAACGAATCAATGTACAAATTAATTCTATCATAAAAAAATTAAAAAAAAACATATCACTTATCAATACAAAACAAAAATCACTAATCTATAATAAAAAGCAAAAATTTTGAACATCTCCAAATTAAAATCAATTAGTGTTGTTTAAATATTTCAAGAGGGGTTATTAATAAAGATTGATCCAATTGATAAGAAGTTGGTTTTTATTTCACTAGAACATGGGTCTAAAAGGCTAAAGTAATGATGGAAATTCAAATCCTAAATACTAATTTTGATTCCATACAAATTGGATTTAATTAATATAATTAATTAAATCAATCACATGCTTCTGTACTGTATATGTGGATGGTGTTAATCAGCCGCTAATATGACCTGCCACCTAAAGAATGGTAGCTTAGGTTATTGTCTTGTGTGAAGGAAAGAAAAGACAAAAAGTAATCAAGTTGAGAGGGAAAGAATCACTTTAATTGTGCGCCACTAAGTATGAGATTAGAGAAATTACCGAAGACTTTGATTGTCATTTTTTTGGCCACTTGGATTTGATTGTCTTTAACACAATATTATTGAGAATAATTAACAGCCTACCATCCTTTATGCAGAAATTATTTAATTAAAGATTAAATGGTCTGAGGCTCATGAAGCCCATTGGTTAAAAAAACATTAATGATGATAAGTTAGACTCACCAATCACATCATTGGATTATGACACTTCAATTATACTCTATGGGGCCAACAAGTCCCATGATAACCAAGGCCCATCAGATTCTCTTGGTATAAAATCGGAGTCTTTTTTAACAGAAAAATGGATTCCATCAATATATTAATAAAAAATATTAAATTTATAATAAACCATTCTATTTAGTATATTTCAACAGTATGTAACAAAAAAGTACATAATATAATCTGTATTGTCAAAATAAATTTAGATTCGTAAATCAACCTACCTATTCATCTATTCATTTAAAAAAAAACTCACCTTGTTCAATATATATAATGAAAAAAGTAAAAAAAATGAAAAAAAAAATCATCACAGTATTTTTATTTTAAAAAATGATTAAATGATTAAATAATAATAATGACAAGTTAATAAACACCTTAAAATTCATTACATCTTTCACTTTTTTTTTCTTATATGAAATAGAGCATGAATGTATGAGGAGTGAAAAAGTAATAGAGAGATGGAAAATTAAAAATTAAAATCCACCATGGTCTAAATTAAGGGCCTGTAAAATTAAGTTAAGATAAATAAAGTTTGTAAAAATAAAGTTTAGATAAAGTAAGTTTGTTGCAAGTTGTTATGTTTGAATATTCTTTTTGTAAAAGTAAGTTTGACAAAAAATTTATTTGGATAATAAGGGTTAAAAATATTTTTAGATGTATAATATAAAGTAAATTTACTTCTCCTTTTTCAAAACCCATGTTTTATTAAAGAAAAAGTAATTATTCCCCTCCTTTTCTAAAACCACAATTTAACCCACTTTGTATTTTTCAAAAAGATAATTTATATTTGGCCAAATACATCTTCTTAGAAAATCATGGTTAAAAACTATAGTTTCTTTTTTTAAAAAAGATGAACCCAACAAGCACTAAATCTTTTTTCTGATAAAAAGACTATGGTTTGAACTATTGTAGGACCAATATAATGCAGTGTATTTAATATATCAATCTAATTAATATATATACATTATTTTTATATACTTAATCCACTCAAAATTTTCTATGCATAGAAAGACACAAATCTGTTCAAAGGAAAATTACAATGTGAACCGCCCTGCAAACTCAACCCCTTAGGTCCTCACTTGTTTGGGTCTGCATGTCCCACAAGATCAGAGACACGACCAAACCACCCATAATAAAAAAGTCAGTTTCCTTTACTATCAGCAGTGGAGAATGTGCTGAGATTGGGACTTCCTCTTATTTGACTATAATAACAAAAGCATATGCTTAGCATTCTCTGCTCTTTCCAGCATTTCTCAAGCATCCACAAACAAAATTAACAGATGATTTCGGTAGGCAATGATACGATCTAGTAACTATTACAGGGAATGAGTATGGAACTATAGATTACATTTGTGTGTCCCAAATAAGTCCCCCTAAATTTTATTCCTTTTTCTCTACACATGACTAAAGTCTCAAACTCAACAAGGGCTCACCATATTATATACAAGAGCTCCTATTGCCCCGGTTGTAGCCTATTATAGGCCTCAAAGACTTGGATCCACCATCAAATTAAGAAAGTTGAAGTCTTTCACTCACCTCTGGACAGCTTGCTGATCAACAAATGACACAAGCATTAGGATTCTCTTCCATGCTTTGAACATAGTAGTAGCTGGTCATGGGATAATATGTCCTTGCCCTGACCATCTCTAAAACAGGATCTGGGATTGGGATTGGGGCTGGCTCTTTCTTTTTCTCCTCTTCTTTCTTCTCCTCCTTCTTTTCTTCCTTCTTCTCCTCTTCTTTCTTTGGTTCTTCTTTCTTCTCTTCTTTCTTCGATTCTTCCTTCTTTTCCTCTTCTTTCTTCCCTTCCTCCTTCTTTGGCTCTTCTTTCTTATCCCCCTCCTTCTTAGGTTCTTCTTTCTTGGGCTCCTCTTTCTTCTCCTCCTTAGCTGGCCCTACCAAGATGAGATCAGCTGGCCAGTATTTGCGAAGTTTGCTCACCACAGATACCGGATCCACCGTTCCAATCACTGTTAATTTCTTCTGCTTCATGTCCATAGAGATGGAATCTATCCCTACAATATAGCAGAAGTTGATTGCTTTCGCTTAAAAAATTGGAACAAAAAATAACTTGAGAAATCCCAGAAAAAAGGGGCAAAAGATCAACTACATCTGCAACTATGGAGGGGGCTCAATTCAATCACAAGAAACAAAATAAACAAAAGTTTTTCAGTCCAATAATTTATTTTCAGAGAGTTCATTCCATGTGAGTGAGATTGAGGGTAATCATGTGGTATGAGTTTTGTTACTGAAGTGAAAGCCAGTCGTATAAATATTTCACCCCTGTAATAGCATAGTACCATAAAACTTTCCTAACATTTGATATAAGATTATTCATATCTGCTATCTTATATTCTACTTAATTTAATACTTAATCTGTAAGGTCCACTTTTGGCGATTTATATACCCAAGAGTCTTAACTACGCATTACGTGAGCCAACTGCAACTCTAAAGAAAGATACATGATCCTTACTCATGTTATCCATAACTATATATAGATATAAGAAAGATGCATTCCCTTTCCCCTTCTCTTTCCTAAATTCCCTTCACAAACAAGAAACCCCGTTTTGACGTTTTTTTTAACATAGCCCATTGACAATTTGTTGATAAGCTAACGGCCAATTAATAACTTAATGACCTCTAGTGAAATGAGGATTTTGTATCGTCCAGAAAAATAGAAATGAGGATTTAGTATTTTTAGCCAAAAGAAAAAAAAAATTGAAGATTTAATAGATCTCTTTCACCTACCACAGCCCAGAAATTAAACAATAATATTTATAATAGAAAAATATTAAAAGAGTGTATGACGATATAAAAATAACTAAAACACACATATAACACTTAAGAATTTAGAGATCTAAACTACTTTGGTCATTTTCTGACATTCCAAACATGAACATCCAAAAATTTAGAGCCTCTCAATCCTTAAATATGATGGATATGAAGTTCACCCTGGCCGGGCATACAAACGCACCCACAAAGATCTGTGAATATCCTATATTGGTCTAAATTGTTTTTGCAAGATAGACAGAAGGATAAATTAAAGAACTAAACAAGGCAAAATACTCTTACAATCAAACAACGTTTCTGTACCTAAAAGTGTTGAGACCGTTTTCAGGGCCTTCTGCTTCGCCTTGTCATCTTCCAAATCTAACTTGAGCACAAACTTCTGTAAGCATAAATCAGAAAGTAGTTCAGCTTAGATTCAAATGATCCTTAAGTAAATACACAACCGAACAACATACGAAATATTAATTAATGCTTGAAACCAAAGATTTTTCTTCCAACCAGAAGCTCTAACACTTCACATAATAAAGACATTTAATCCTGATTTGGGAATAGCAAGATTCCGATTCAGATATACACCTCAGATCTTATATAAGAGAGATGAAGAGAAAAGAGTAAAGCTGGAGGGGAATCAGAACTGAATAAATAATTTGTTGAGAAGCGATTCATCGGTTTTACGAGGAAAAAGGAGAAACCAAAAGAATCAAAAACAGGGAGTGGGAATCGTATCGTACCTTCATTTTTTTTATGAGCAGGAATCCGCAGATCAAGGGCAGAGAGATGAGAAGAGCTTTTCGAGAACGAGGAAATGGGGTTTGCTCGAGAGAGAGAGAGAACAATAATATTAATCAAATCTAGCTTTTATCGAAAGAACATTGAAAAAGAGAAGTTGGATCCACTTGGTGTTGGCAGCAGAAATCCGAATCGAAACTCGAAACAATGTATCTTAGGAGAGAGAAAGGGAAGTTAGAGAGAGAGTGAGAGAGTAAGAGTGTGTGTGAATCGTACGCAAATATACTGAAGTTTTGTTATGAGATGAAGAAGAAACGACGATCAGTAGCGATGAAGTGCGTGACCCTCCAACCACAGACAAGGCCACGCGAAGTAGAGAGCGCGTGACCTTCGTTTAAGGCCTTTTCTTTTTATGGCACCGGACTCTGTGGGAGCGCCGGTAAGAAAAAAAAAAAAAAAGAACGCTGGTAGATGAGGGTTATAATTAAAATTCAAAATTAAAAAATATAAAAAAAACCATAAAAATTCAAGTAAAATTTATTCGCAAAATATAAACCTGAATATATTTTTATAAATAGAACCTCTCATAGTTTTAGAACGGATTTAATTAATTAATTAATTATACATATAATATTTTCAATAATATTAAGGCCTCGTGTGGTACATAGAATATTTTTTTATGGAATGGGAATATGAAAGGAAATAACATTAAATGTATATTTGGTATGTGAAGTAAATATGATGAAAATATAAAAAAAATAGAGAGACAAAACAATATAAAATGACTCAAATGCCTCTACATTGAAAAAAAACAACTCCCCTCCTCCTTTCTTCTTCTTCGCTGACACAGACAAACCAATCCTGGAAAAAAAATAATATCATTAGACAAATAAAGCTCGCAGATCTGGGTGATGAACGACTTGCGACGACAAAATAGATCTAGGTGACTAAAATGGCTCACTATACCAATGATGATGGCGAGGAGAGAGAGAGAGAGATTGAAACAGGAGGAGACAGAGGTGATGCTAAGGTTAGATGAAGACTAAAAATGGAGGAGGGAGGTGATGGTGAGGAGAAAGGGAGACTGAAATGAGAGGAAAGAGAGGTGGAGTTGGGGTCAACGGTAGAGGGATGATGGCAAAGGGACAGCAGCGATTTTGATAATGACAACAACAAAGGGATGGCAGTGACTTTCACAGGGATGATGGCAGAGGGATGGCAACAACTTTGATAGGGATGATGGCAGCGGGATGGTGGCGACTTTGATAGGGATGATAGCAAAGGGACGACAACAATTTGTTGGATGGTGGTAGAGGAATGGTGACCATAGTAGAGGTCTAGATTGAGGGGGTAAAAATGTCATAATATTGGGTAAGCCAATGGGAATGATACATTCCCAAGGGGGGGCATGGGTTTGGCCATTCCCATGTTTAATGGATTGGAGCATTCCCAACAATCACATCTCCTTCATACCAAACGCAGGTATTGAAACAATCCATTACCTATTCTCATTCCCTCAGTCATATTACCGCGTACCAAATGTAGCCAATAGTTTTTCTTAGTAAAAACATGGTTGAAGTACATGCTTCCTCCTATCCCAAATATCAAATACAAATAATTGATTTGCATAGATCAAAGAAAATAGTTAAAAGTAGTTGGAATTATTAAATTTATTAGAAATTCAAAATAGTTTAAAAAAAATCCACATTTAATGTTTAAAATAAACTTGTATGATGCAATTAATAAGAATTACTAATTGTATTCACTTATTTAATAAATGACAAAATTGAAAAAATAAACTAATATATTAGAAAACTCTGATTTATATCTTATATTTTGGTCAAAAAAAACCTTGAATGTTTCTTATATTAAAAACCACAACCGGAAGAAGTAATATTATGTAAGTCAAGTAATGAACTTCAATAGTTTATCTCATAATTATTATTTTTATCTTCCTACAAAGTTCAAGTTATGAAGAAATTGATTTTTTATTACTTGATGTAAGTGTTTTAACTATTTACAATTTAATTTTAATTTAATAAGTATAACTAGGGGTTTTAGAATTATTCATAGAGAAGATTTTAGTCCACAAGTCTAAAGATAACATAGACAGTATAACCGTTGATTTAAAAAAAAAAAAGATGACCACAAAGTCTAAAGATGACATGAAGAATGAATCGTTTGTAACTTTTAAATATTATAATAAATTGCAAATTTTATATTTTTTATTGATATTAATAGTAATACTGATGATGAAATTATTGACATTTGACATTTTCTGATTTACATTATACTTTTTTTTTTTGCCAATCTAATTTACATTATATTAGAACAATTCAAGCCTAATCAAATTGAATAGAGTATGTTAGATGGATAACACGATATTAATATGCTCTATCAAAAATTTTTATTATTGCAATATATTTATCAATTTTAATGTTAAAAAAATATTTTATATTATTAATATAAAATAACAAAAAACAAAGCCACAATATTATTGCGTGTTATCTGATGTTTTTATTATCTTCTAAAAATTTTATCTACATTTTAATTAGAAATTAACTTTTAAAATGTTTATTTTAACTTATGCATAAGTTTTTATAATTTATGATAATATGAAAGATGGGGTATTTTATATCAAAATTTATATATAATAATGATTTATAATATTATATTTACTTTTTATCTAAAATCCAAAAATATAAAACTGTATTCTGAAAGAAATTGTAATTGTAATTTGTAGAGTGTACTTTAGCTCATCACCAAACTGACAGTCACGTTGGAATGTTAGGCTAGGTGGGCCCTGTTTTGGGCCCTTTTTTGGCGGTGCCATATTGGCTGACAATACTACCAATCAATCATATTCTATAATATCTAAAGTCATATTATTATTTGCACCGTCTTTAAAATAAAGCATTTATGGGCAACTAGATATGGAGTTAATTCCAACACCTTTTCCAGCAAAATATTTTGCATAACATTGAAACAATCAAGATCAACCCCAATTGCGATTATAACCCTACTTGCTTTTGGACTCACTCCTCTTCTGGAGAATTTACTGTCTCTTCTGCATATTCGGTTTCTCAAGAAGATACATGGGAAGATGCCAATCCCCAATGGGAAATAGTTTGGAAATGGCCAGGAGCACAAAAAATCTGGACCTTCCTTTGGCTTATTGTCAAGTAGGGTCTGCTCACTAATTCTGAAAGTCATCATAAGCATTTGACTCTCGACCATTTATGCAGCATTTGCAAGAAATCACAAAATAAGCATTGGTTTTGCAATTAATTTTAAACATTTGATAAATGATTCTATAAGTCCATTTTGTATATGAATATGTGTTACAGGAAGTTTAACTTTAATCCCAATGGACATATAATAATCATTGAAAGCTTGAGATGTAAACTCATCAATATTGTTAAGGTGTATTTTCTTAATTGAATAGTTAGAAAAATGTGTTCTTAGCCAAGTTAATTAAGCAAGTAATGTCACAAACGCTTAATTGTGAATTGACAATAAATAAATATACGACCATTTAGTCGATGTATAAATTAAAATTGTAAAACATATAAATGGTCTACATTGTGGGTGGATTGACTCACAAATATCGCCTTGTACGTGATCCAAAAAGATGATTTGATTCACTCCCATTTTTTGTTGGTGGTGGTTGAATATGTGACTATTTAGTCAATACATCGATTAAAATTGTAAAACATTTGAATGGTCTACATAGTGGGTGGATTGACTCACAAATATCACCTTGTATATATGATTCAAAAAGATGATTTGATTTACTTCCACTTTTTGTTGGTGGTGGTTGAATAATCAATTTTTTTTAAAATAAGCAGCACATGAAATACTATTAGACTGAATAATCTGTTAGCTCTTCAAGTCATGTCCACTTAAATTTTCAATTATTTTTTGCATCATTGATTTGGAATGACCTAACTAGTCATGTCAAATAAGAAATAGATTATAATTTGTAAACTTCTGATAGGTAATGGCATGTAATTCAATTTTATTAATATACGTGTAATACAAACAAAAGGAAAATGTAAATAATCTTTTCAATACATATTTTTTATTTGAGAAAATTCTTATAATATAAAGATACTTAACATTTTCTTCATTTGTTGTTTTGATATGATATCCATATCTATGGATATCTCTAAACTTAATAAGTTTCTATGAGACTTATATGAATATAATGCATTGTCAATTTGTAATTTTGTTTCTCTTGGTAACATTATATTAGTTCTTCCAGAGCTTTCAATTATTTGTGTATTAATAGATATAGCACTAACATAAGCTTGATGCATCACTAAATTTGAAAAATATTCCATATTCTTAAGGATTGTATGAATCGTAGCACAACCCGCAAGGCACTTTTCCTCATAATTAATGTTGGTGTCAACTGAAGAAATAGTCATTCTCAAATCTTTAAAAATAATCATGAGAAAAATATTACTAATATGATTAAGGAAAATACATAAAACATAAATTATAATGAAAAATACATAAAACTTTAATATTCTAAGAAAGAAAGAATATATTCTCACTTCCTTTTAATCATATATTACCAGTTTTGACTCATAATGCAAGATACACACACCTACTCGCCATGATTGTCACAAAATTCATCAATAATACAGTGGCATGTAAAGCCCAATTAGCAACAGATAGCTAAGTCAAGATTATAAAACATATTTATATATTTCTAACATTTCAAAATCACATAACAAACCCATAATAAATATATATGCAGAAACCTGATTCATATAAATAGTTTATCAAAGCAATAATAATTAACAATTAATCTAAACATTTAAGATTTCCTTTTCAAAATGCACCAATACTCCCATAGTTGGGAAAGGTCAAACCAAAGGCTAAAAAATAATTGCAATTTCAAAATATGCTCATAGCCATCAATCAGCAAAACCTAAGCTGTACAACGCTATGCTGTTTTATTAAGCAACTGGCTTGAGCTTCCACTTCAATTGTTAGGCCTTTAAGAGGTTGAGATATTTGGTGAGACAATAGGAGTTTTAAGTCTATATAAGACTCCAACAAAAAATAACTCCTTAATATTAAAAAATTACTAAAATTTAATATTAAATTATAGACCCAAAGAATTCACAAGATATTCTATTAAGGCCATCAAACAAGACTAAAAAACAAAGGCACATACCTTTAACAAGATTTTTAATAACTGCAAATCATAATTTATCTAAAAATTATCAAGATTTTAGGAACTAAAATTAAATTGAGTAAAAGATAAGGGCCAAAAATTGTAATTTAACCAAGTAAAACAAAAAGTGTAATTATAAAGATTTTAGCATGTCGGTGAATTTCAATGTAAAGCTGCTCAAGAATCAAATAATCATTACAAAAATAAACAATAAAAAGCTTCCTCGCACCATGAATATATATGATTCATGAAATAGAAACAAATACTTATTGCTAATATCAAGCATCAATCTTTAGAAAATTAAAACACTAAATAAGCAAAATTTATATGTAAATCCTCATAGAATCGGTCCAAAAAACTCACTTTGATGCATATGGCAAATGGATCTTTGCAAAATAAGGAATACGAAACTAGACAATAAAAAGAACGAACAAAACGCACAAGAACAACAACAGCAAAAGGAAAACAAAAATAGAGAAACAAGATAGATATATGTTAGTCTTGAGGAGTAGAACCCAAGAAAACTGATTTCTTGAACCATAGTTTCCGTGATGCCACAAGAAATGACTAATTTCTTGATAAGTCAGTTTTTTTTCTAGTACTCAAAGAATACAAGAGGAACTCACAAAAGTCTAAAACTTTATTTATCCAATATTTGTAAAAAAACATACACAATAGAGCCTTAAATAGGTAAGGTAAAATCTAACATAATGAGCCTAGGAAATCTAATTAATTTGGGCTCAAGTAATTTTAATGGTATTATAAAATTTTGAATTCAAATAACACTTTTAGTGGATTTAGGAAACTAATAAAATAAAATCCCAAAAATAAATAACCAACTAGGTTTATGAACATGCCTATACCCTTATAAATATGTCACCACATTAATGAAATCATATGTTTGGTATATGACATGCTTATTTATAAGGTAGTTTACCAAAAAGACTAATAATTAACCATATGGACTTTATTAACCAACATAGTTCAACCCATAATTAATAAAAACAGAATTAAAATAAATTAAACTCAATAATACTTAAGTCACATACTATTTTAGTGAAACGCATGATCTTTTAAGGTGGCTCTTCCGATTGGACTCTTCTTGGACATGGAACTGGAACTTGTAACAAGAAGAGCATCTTCACGCCATTTGAGTTCTTTTGGGCTGCAAACTTTAGTCAAATATATGGGCTCCAAATCATGTAGCTCTTGGATCACTCTCACTTTAATTATGCCTTGCCATAGATACCTGGTCTTCCAATATTGGTCTCCATCATCAGCAACCTTTCCAAACTCTTCAAGTTTGTCAAGCTCTCCTTTTGAATCAAGCCTCAAGCCTCCCCTATAAAAAATTCAAGATATTTAATTTTATGAAATATTTTTTCCTTAATCACAATCACATTTTCAAATAATTAATGGATTATAAATCATATAATCATAGGTTCTAGATAAAAAAGCAAAGATAACGAATAAAAAGATAAAGAATAATTGTGAATAACTTTAAGATCCACTACTACTACTACAAAAAAAATAGATTTTGTAGTGGTTATTACCGCTGTAATAGACAAGGACAACAATTATATGAACCGCTATCATGATAGGCCAGTACAAGCAATATAGTGATGGTTAAATGAACCGCTATTAAATTTAGTCAAACCACCTCTATTTTGGACGTGGGAAGACCATCCGCTGTTGAGCACTTGCTACAATAAAGGCTATATTGACCACGTGGAAGTTATTCCAGCACCCACTGCTAACATTTGGTAGCTGTTCAGTTAAAAATAGCAGCGATTAGCAAAACCGCTTCAAAATGTAGAAATGGAATTCAAGTTTCGTTCGGTAACATTTATTGTGTCATTTGTAGTGGTTGTCTAACCATCATTATGTTGAATTTTCATGCCAAATTTCGTCACAGTTACTGTAGCAGTTGTTAATTGCCACCAAGTTGTCCCAAAAAAAAATCTAATATTTCTCAGTAGCAATTAGTTTAATATTTTGACAAATTGAATTACACTATTTTTTATTTATTATTCAATAATCAAATACTAGATTACCAATATTTTATCTCCTATTCCAAATTGGCAATTAGTTAACTTTAATATTTTATATATAAAATAATAATAATAATAATACAATTTACAATTATTTAAAATTAATTATAAATTGTAAATATTTATTAAAAATATAACTTAACTTAATATAATCTATATAATTAAATTATCAATGAGTACAAATAATGAAATTAAATTACAACAACAATAGATAAAATTCAATAAGATTTCTTGAAATTTATTTTGTCCTCATTTTTTTAATAACTTTTCAGATATCTTTCCTCATCTTCAAATCTTTCTTCCTGCCATAATTTTATTGAAGAGATAGACAAACAGAGCAATGGAGAAGAAGGAAGAAGAAGAAGAAGAAGAAAAAGAAAATCGCACAAAGAGAAAATGGTAGGGGAAGGAGAATTTATAGGGATCGAACATTAATAACTGTTATAATAGAGGTTACAAACTGCTACAAATTACAAATTTTGTGGCGGTTACAACAGCAATTAGTAACTGCTTCTAATTTTAACTATTGTGTTGGTTATTATTTAACCGTCATTATAACCACTCCTATTTTTTAATATATATATATATATGAATTTGTAAATTCATATTATTTTAATTTAATTATGAGTTTGAATTGTTTAAATGCAATTATTTGATAATGACATATTTTTTAAGTCAACTAAATGATGACAAATTATAAATTTCTTTTATTTAATAAAAAATTCTAAATTAGAATCAATCAACACTACTACAGAATTGGCTTTCTGGAACACACATTCTGAAACGTTTATTAAAAAAACGTGCTTGAAAACCATATGGGGAACGTGTTAAAGAAAAGCGTGAAAGAAAGTTCGTCTTCGGGAACGCTTTAATAAGAAAGCGTTCCCAAAAATGCCCGTTTAAAAATAATTATGTTTGCGGAAGGCATTCAGGAACGTTTAGTTAAGTAAACGTTCCTGAATACTAAGTTTATTCAGTAACGTTCCAAGAATCTAAACATTCCTGGACATCTTTTCCCTAAATTTTAAGACAAAGGCCATCGAATCCAGCTAGGTCACAAGCTGCCCCTTCCTATCGTCTCTTCTCTTCTGGTCATATCTCTCTCCTTTCTTCTTTTGTAATCTCGCCGTTGGCATCTTCCATCTCCATTTGCATTCTCCTCATCAAAGATGGAGCCCTATCAAGATTTCAGCCCCTTCCTCCTCTGCTCGACATGAGTTCGCCTTCCACTAATGATTCAGATTCTTTTCGATTTCGGCCTCCTTTACTTGCAAAGCTTCATCAACTCCACGGCCAAAGACTTGAGTCCCTTCCCACCACTTGCAAAACCCCAACTGATGCATTCCATCTTGGCAGAAAACAGGGCTTGCTTGCTTTTTACCTCTGAGCCCTATCACAATTTCAGCCACAGTTCGATTACTCCTCTTCTTCTTCCTCTGATATTCTGGAAATCAGAAACAAAGAGCAAGTCACTTATGTTCTAGTGCCTATGGTGGGGAGGTTGGAGGGAAAGACATCAAATCTTGATGAGGGTGAGCAAAATGGTGAAGCCTAAGCAAATCCATCACCAGCAGAAGTTGAAGAACGCATTTGGAAGTAAGTCAGTTTAATTTCTTGTTTATCTCTATATGCTTGCAGTATATCACAGATATCAATGAACATTTAGGCGTACCTAGTGTTAGTGTTCTTTGCAACATATGTAAGCTAATGTTCAAAATTGATCTTTAGAGGCAAATTTGGAAGTTTATTATTGTCGAGTGATTTTGAACTATGTAGCTAAGATAGGAGTCAATTTCTTTTTCCTTTTTTTTCAGAAATAAACAAAGGAAAGGAAAGCTCCCTTGCATATGACTAAGAATAAATTAGAAATTTCACATTAATGGCCATTCTAGTTATCGTGACTATGATGCTCTTGATGTCTCAAAGTTTGGGTTTAGTTAGTTGGATTTGTTTGGTCTATGAGATATATCATAAGCCCAGACTCTTCACCCATTTTGGTACTGATGTTTAGAGAAATTCTTTACTTGGGTATTTCCAAAAACAGTTAAAATATACATTTACAGAAGTTGATTGATTCAGTTGAGTGAGTACTATTTGTATTCAAGATAAGCTCTTATCTGACTTAACCATGTTATTCTGGGGCTTTACTTCTCTACTTAATGCTTTGAGCATAGTTGAATATGCTGGTTTCGGTGAATGTCTGGAAAGGAGAGGAGTTTGAAAGTTGATTCTGATGCAATATTACTACGAATAGGACTAAATTTTGACAAAAGAACAGGGTTTGAAAATCTTGATTGGCATAAGTTGGAAGAGTTGCTTCTGCCTTTCAATGTTACAATTTCATTTGAGTCATTGGCATAGAGGATAAGCAAGATACACACTTATAAATATCCAAGAATGTAGAGGGGAGATGCAGATAGTATATTTTAAGTAACCTATTCACAAATCTGGGAAGAATGTCGTGGAGAGTTTTAGGTAATAGATATCAAGAAAGCTATTCCCATGGTCCTCATTTACTTGGTACTGATGATTGGTAAACGGAAAAAAATGACATAAAAAAGTTGATTGATAATTTACATTTACAGAAGTCAGTTATCGATAGACTTACTTTCCTTCCATTAAAGCTGAGATGCCACCTTTGGTTACAGCACATATATAACCAACCATCAATAGTAGGAAGAAAATTCCACCTAAAATTTCTATAATTGATGACCAAAAATGGATTAGAGAACGTGGGTCATGGCCTAACAAAATGTTAGACTATTCCATTATTTTTTTTCAGTTATTGTAAATTAACTATATATAATATAAAAATAATTTACTAAAAAATAACAAATACACACACTCCTGGTAAAAAAAATCATTTGCAATCATGCAATGGGAAAAAGATAATAATAAGAAGGTATACCTCTCTAACTAGGTTTGCTTCATAATTAATTTTCTAAACTATGTGTAATTTGTATTTTATTTTGTAATCAAGAATTTTCTCTCGGCTTGCCATAAAAACACCATTTACCTTTCCTTTTGTTTACACATAAATATAAGAATTATACAATAAGAAACTCTCTATTTTGGTACTCAATATTATCAGCTCAACATTTTATATCGTTTTTTGCATTATTCCAAAATTTAATTATAATTTATTTTAATTTTATATTTTTTAAAATTTCAATAAAAATTAATTCAATTGTACTAATCTAAATTTAGGCTTCATTAGTTAACGAAAGTGTGTGCTAGTTATGTGTTTAATAAAAAAAAGGTGGAATAAAAGTGTATGTACTATGCATAGAAGCAAACAAACAGAATTAGAGAGAACCAAAATATAAATGATATAAGAGAGGGGAAATTATTTTCTATCAATGTAAAATATTGGATAAGAATTTGACAAAAATGATCCACACTATCCATGATTTTGTGTAAAGTATGTAATCCACACTCCTCCAAAAATCGTGTGCAATTTGGACTCCCACACTAAGTAATCATCCCATCCCACCCACCTGCATCTTACCATCTCCACGACCCTATAATTATGTTTTAAACAACTTAAATATGTCATATAATTATGTTTTCTTGTTATGTGAAATAACTTAATAGTTTTTTTGTTGTAAGATGTAGCGAAGGTGACATATAACTGCATTTTCATGTTATACAAATTAGAATTATTACAAGACTTAGGTCTTGAAATATTTAATTAAATTCAGTCAACTAAATTGATTTATTTCATTTAAGTCTACATTTGAGAAAATTTGAGGCATCAAATTTAAAGGGAATTGTTTTTGATATTGGGTAATAGAATCTCACAAGGTATGTTAATCTTACATTCAAATATGATGAAAATGGTGTTGTATATTTTTATTGTTGTTGTGATGGACCGAACAAGTTTAATTTTTATATTGTAGAATTACTGGAAGTTCCAATTTTAAGTGGAGATTTTGCCAAAATTTTTTGACTGCTAGAGCTGCAGATGATATGTTATTCTTGGCATCACGTAGTGTTGGGTGAGTCATTTATTAAATTTCCAATTATGAACACCTTCAATGTGGAATATGCTTAGAATTTGTTAATGCAAGATTTAAATTTACATATGAATCCTTTGACTGCAACAATATTTTACATGGATTCCAAGCATGCAGAAGCCCATAGGGAAGTTATTTAATCTATATGCATATATATGCTTTATTTCTTTTTTATTATGCGTTTATATTTTCTTGTGTCATTATATTTTAATTAGTTTTTATTACTAATTATTCTTGTTAGAGCATTGAACATTTTTTGAGGAAGCTGTGGATTGTGGATACAAACTAAAGAGAGATCCTACAAATGGACAACAATACAAGTATTGACATATTTAAATTTAAGCAATTATAGTGAATATTTTTATTGCATGCATAAATTGATATGATTTTATTGTTCTTTTAGTGCCCATTCCAACTAGATGAAATTTACTATGGATATTAAATTATGAAATTTATGAAAGATGTCATTACACACGGCCAATCCATCATCCCTGACACTATGTGTACTTTCACTCTATTGTATATTGCATAATTTTTTAAATTATACCAAATTCATTTAACTTATTGTGTGTGATACTTTATTTTGCAGAATTTTTCTGACACATATTATGCTTCCTACTCCAAAGACATACAAGAAAAGTCATAGAAGAATGAGTAAAGTATATATTAAAAGAATGTAACTTATAGATTGTTTATAATATTTGAGATATTGTTTAAAGCTAATTTGTGGCTTAGAAATATTTTTTGGTGACAATTAGACATTTGTAAGTTAATATTAATAGATAAGTAATGGATATAAACTTTTTTTGGAAAAAGTATGTACTTTTTAATTTCTATACATATCTAATGAAATTCTCACAATGGTTAAATTATTATTTGCTTTTGTATTGTCAAATTGTTGGAATGGTTGTTGAAACAGGGATTGCCACAAAAAAATAGGAAATTTTATGGGTTAAGAAAATAATAATAAAGATTCGGGAACGTTTCCCCATTGAAAGCGTGCCCAAATACTAATATTCGGTCACGCTTTCCTTTTAGAAACGTTCCCGAAAACTAGTGTTTGGGCTCCTCTCCACTAATCAAGCGTGTCACAAAACTGGCATTCTGGAACGATTCCTTTAAAAAGTGAAGCGTTCCCCAATTTTTCCGGAACGGTCACATATGGAATGCTTCAAAAACGTTCCAAAAACCAAAAATTAAACGTCCCGGAAGCCCATTTCTGTAGTAGTGCAACTAGAAAATAAAATAAGTTTTAAAAATTATAAATTAAAATTTGTAAATTAAAATCAATTAAGTAAAAAATTTAAAGAACTAAATAAAATAAAATGTACATAAAAATCCACAATCCACAAATATTCATAAAGTATCTAAAAATCTGCTGCTAAATCTCAAACTGATCTGAGCATGCCTACTCCTCAGAATCCGGCTGGTCCTTATGCTTCTAAGGCTGTGATACAAAATAAGCCAAATAAGGACCAAGTGCGTGACCACTAGAAGACAACTGGAAAAGCGGTATGATAATCTACATGATCTGAATAGTTGGGGGCACCACTAGGGAAGAGCTGCCCGACTATCTAATGGACGGACATAGCAACAGCCTGTGACGCAGCAATGGAGGCGGCCTGCTGCACCATCTGCAGGCACTTGTGCCTGCAGCTCCTGATACTAGTTCTGCATAGTGTCAAGCATCTGATACATCTCATCATACAATGGCATGATAGGTGGTAGTGCAGATGTAGAGGATTGTGAAGTAGAGGATGCCTACCCGCATGTGTTCTTGAAGCTGCCTAGAATCTGAGTTGGTGTGACACATTGACCCAGCCCTCTAGGACGGAGCTATACCCAATGTTTCATAACATAAAAATCTTCAATTATTATATCTGTAATAAACTTTTCAGCAATCTCTTTCTCAATATAAACAACCATGTAATTAGTGAGAGACTCATCTTTGTTGTGAAGTCTTATCTTAACAATTTTCATAGTTGAAAAAGCCCACTCAATAGGAAAGTGAAAATATAGGATAAAGTGAGAGAGAGAGAAATGTAAAGGCTAATTTTTTTTTGGGCCTTAAGAAAAGTAAAGGACAATTAGAATTTAGAAAATATTAAAAAAGTAGAAAAAATTAAATGAGAGGGGGAAATTAGTATTTAGTAAGATAACATAGAGTATAAATTTAGTAACTAAGATATATCTAAAATACCAGATATTTTAAAAAAATATAGAGTGTTGACTTTTTTTATTTTTTACTTATTTTTAGAATAAAATATAAAACTTTGAGGGGACCATACATACATAAACTTTTACATAATATAAAAATTTGATACAAAAATATACATTATACTAAATAAAAATTGAAAAGTTGGGAGAACCATGGCTCCCCCATGTCCCCCTTTCCCTCCATCTTTGCCAGCCCTCGAACCCTCCTTAGGTGCTTTGGCACTCTAAAAGCTACCTGTAGGTGCTGCACACCATTCTTAACTGCCCCATAAACTAACCCCTATGACTCTATAATCTCTGCAGCCCGCATACAAATATTGTTTTGTTCAAATCAAAATGATTTATTAAATCAAGGTTATTAAAGTAATATAAATTTGATAAAATTTATAAATTAAAGTACTTACAATAATTTTCTGTGTGGCCCCACTGATTGCACTACCATCTTTGTGCGTGTGGATATGAATCCAGAGATCTCTCAGTGGAACTTGGCCTGCTATTGTGCCTCCTCCAAATATTTTGAGTATAAATGTAAAAAAAGTTAATTTTACTACGAACATAAAATTTTATAAATTTTAATTTATACCATTTCATGCTAGGTTCATGCAAAGGTCTTCGAACTAGTGGTGTGAACAATAGTTTGCCTTGCTCTATTCTTTCTATTCTGGGCCGCCACTGCCTGTATATATTATTAGCAGACATTAAAAAAATGCAAGTTGTATGGTTTGCTAACATATAACTTTCAAAATTAATTTAAATTAATGTCAACAAAATTAAAGCATAATTGATGCACCTTGCTCATCCTCAGGGTCATAAATCCCTCCTAATCAACAGTATTTCTGACACTCTCTAGCCTTGCTACAATGACCTTCCCCACGATCAAGTTACCACTCCTATTTGCCTTGTGGTACTACTTGTTCTGTGTATTCTTCCAGGACAAGCTTGTCTTCTGTAAACAATAGGGCTTGTGTTGCTCAATCACATTGAACTTGGACTACATATTGAAAAAATTAAAGTTAATAATATTAATGTAACATGAGTTGAAATAAAAATATAACAAAAATGAGAAGATTTTAATTAACTTCAATACCTGGATATTGTTTGAGAAATGTAGAGTCTTATGCTCCATAGGCACCTTCTTCCAATCACGATGATATATGAAGAATATATCATAATTTCGACCCAAGATGACCAAAAACTAATTCAGTAGTCCACCTCCTTCATCGACCGGCTGCACATTGTTTGTCTTCTCACTATAGGCCATGACAATTCACTGGCCTGCTGGGAGGTTCCAGACGTCTTGCTCCATCATCCTCCTGGTGGTGTGTTGGCCAAAAGTATCTGAAAAAATAGAATTTTTAAAAGAATTCTAAACATTTAAAATAATAAGTAAGATAATTAAATATAAAAATACAATACTTACGCTCAATATCAATGTTCCACCCCCTCCTCTACTGTGTTGGGGCATGGTCAATGTTGCCTCGCTCATGGGTAACGTCTTCATCTAGGAAGTCTATTGCATCTTGGAGGGGCATGTCAAGGAAAACATCGTCCATCAGTCCCTCATCATCATGCTCCTGGGAGCTGGGCTGTTGGGAAGTGCTATGATGCTGGAAGGTGCTAAGGAAGGAGGTGTTGGGCTATTAGGAGGATATAGGGTGCTAGGAGTCATGGGGCTGCTGACTATGACTCATCTTCATGATATCTAAAATGTAACAAAATAAATTATACTGTTACATTTCAAAGCAAATAATGAAAAGACAATAAAAAATTTCAAAAAATCACAAAATAAATTATATTATTAAATTTCAAAGCAAATAATGAAAAGACAACAAAAAATTCAAAAAATCACAAAATAAATTATATTATTAAATTTCAAATCAAATAATGAAAACATAACAAACAAAATTTAAAAATCACAAATAAGGAAATATAACCTCGCTAAGATTAAAGTTTCATCTCCTTCCAAAAATATTGAATCTAAGTTATTTGATTCGATCTATTCGTACTCATAGATTGTAGCAGTTTCATCCCCCATGTCATACAAGTCACAAGGCTTGACATGTACAGCCATGTTCCAATCCTTATTTCTCTCGTCTTCTACATAGTAAACTTGTTGTGCATCAGATGTGAGTATATATGACTCATTGTCTTCATGTTCACCAGAGTGAATCAATAGAAAGAAATTAACTAACATGATGTCGATGTCATCATTAAGAATGCCACATGCAGTCGTTGTATTTGCCCAGATGCATTTGAACAGAACCATTGTGAATTGACTACTGTAATTTAGTTCAATTATATCCACAACCTTCCTTGCCATAATATGGCACACCTCCAAATTGCATATCACTGTCACTATTGCTTGCATAACTTCTTTTCCCAAATGTGCCAAATACCCCATAATTTTGAGTTTGCAACCCTCCATCACGTCTTACGTGATGAATTTGAACCCATTGACATTATATGCAGTGAACCTCCTAGCACAATTGATTGGCCCTACAGCAAGCAATTTGAATTCAATTGAGTGAGAAGCAGTATGGTCATTCCCTATTCATTTGGAAAACCACTGCACAAACTCTCTGAGGACTCTCTTATCCACTTTTACAGATGATCTGCGACTTCACAATTGACACTTCACAACACTTTTGAATTCCTTACATGAATGATACAAATTAAATTAAAAATATACACACACATATAAATAAATAGATTTTTCCAACTGATAGTACTCACTGAAGGAATGAATCAATTTGTTTACAATTTGTTAGCACATGTCGATGAGCTTGCAACTTCTCTTTCGCTGTTAGCATGAAATACTCATAGCCTTCGACTACTTTGCAAACTAGAGGGATTAAAGAGGCTGGCATAGAAGACCTCTCATCATGGTAGTCATCAACACGTAAAGGATGATTGAACACAATCTCAACACCCTCAAAATAACTTGAATAAAATGTTAGGGCCTTATCACCTAAATATCCTTTAGTGATCGAACCTTCTGGCCATGCCTTATTTCGTATGTACAACTTTAATTTTCCTGAAAATCTATCAATCAATGAGAATCAATCTCAATATTAAATTTGGCAATAATAAGAATGATTAATCAATTACCTTTCTATAGGGTACATCCATCGATATTGCATTGGACTTGCAATCCTTGCTTTTCCATCTAGATGTACAGTCAAATGAACCATGACTATGAAAAACATAAGAGGAAATATCATTTCCAAATGACAAAGAGTGAGAACGATCTTGTTTTATAGTTGGTCAAGCTCATTGATGCTTAATACTTTACTGCACAACTTCCTAAAGAATGAACACAAATCAACTAGCACGATGGCTACTTCTTTAGGCAAAGTATTTCTCACAATCAAAGGTAATAGCTACTACATCAAAATATGTGAGTCATGACTCTTAAGTCCTCCAATCTTTTGTGTTAGCAATCCCATGTTATGATGATAACAAAACTGGAGAAGAAGTTGTTTTGTAGGAATATTTGGTTTATAGACTAAATATAAAGAAGTTCACAAGTCAAGATTTTTCAAGACTAGATTCTTTAGTTAAATAACGTAAGTGATTGAATTTATAAGAAAATGAACCTTGAATAATCTTTCTTTCTTTTTAATCTCAAAATTTAATATTTTGGAAGATTTCAAAGTTCAGTAGTAGCCTCGTGTCCAATCTATTGAAATCCATTATACGTAATTGATTATCCTTGTCTATGTAATCAGTTATATAAGCCTTGTTGTCCAGTTACATGCTCTCTTGTTGATCTATCGATTACCCCCTCCAAACAATTGTTTCTTACTTCTGATAGTTACATTATTTCAGCGCTCTAATCGATTATATGTCAATATAACCGATTATATCACTAATCTCTTCTGTCCAGTTTAATCCCTATATGATATAATTGATTACCTTACTCAAAGGAATCGATTATCAATCTTTAATTCTTTTGGATACATTTCAGTTCTGCGCACTAATCAATTACGCTCAAATCTAATCGATTATATTACCTCATATAACTTGTTACTTTCATATATAATCGATTATAATTCACCAATGAGATTGCAAGCACTCTGTTTAAAATCTAACGTACTACTCTTAAAGTCCTAATTGATTAGCTTGTGCTTTCATTTAAAAATTTCCCTAACCTAATCTATTATATCTAAAATAAATCGATTATCTTCTGTTTCCTTTTTGTTTTCCTCTATGATAATCGATTTTCTTTACCAATACAATCGGTTACTTCTTCATAATCCCTAGATACATTGATCTTGTCATTCTTTCCTTTTGGGCAAGCTAGAAAATGAACTTAATCTCTTCCTTTATATTAAAAATCTTTTCTTCTAGTTTAAATAATCATTTTAATTTATAGTAAAACACGTTACAATGAGAATACATACTTAGTATAATTGATTACTTTTTCCTTATAATTGCCTAATCTGAGTAGGTGAGCAATAAATGCACCCTCAATGGTCAATTAATCTCCAAGTAATGGCGAATTAATTGTGGCTAACGGCTAATTAATAAATTTCACCTATAAATAGTGGTTTATTTATGCATAAAAGAACAAGAGAGCATTCTGAAATCTTTAATACTATTATTTGCTGTTCTTAGTCATAAATATGCTCAATCACATCGGTACTTCAGTTGTATGATATTTACCTCTTTGTGTGAGAATAATTTATTGAAAAGCATTCAGCTTTACTCTCTTATCATTTTGAGTGGACTCAAGATAGAGGGTATCTTGAGTAGGCTATAAAATTATCCCTTGTACGCAGAGTTTTTTATCGTAAAAAATAAAGCATTGTACTGAGGCTACCAAATGCCCGTTCAAAACTTGTGGAGATAGTGAAAATCTCAAGTGGTGACATGGGGATTGGAGGTAAGCCAAGTGGTGTAGGTTGAACCAGGATCAATCTCTTGTGTCTTCTCTATTTGCATTATTTATTTCTCTACACCTTACATACTTTGTTTATCCCTTTTTTACCCACTTTACTATTTTATTTATTTCTTTAAGTTGGGTGAAAAATTTCAGATCACCCAATTCACCCCCTCTTGGGTGTTCAGCTTTATTAACATTTTGTGCTATCAAGTTAATGAATCTGGCAATATTACTAGAATATCCATCTGAAACAATAATCTTCTTCAATGTTCTAAGAAATATTTCCTTATTATCTTTAGTTACAGTGAATATTGTCAGTTGATACTTTCCATTCTCATCCGTCCATAGCTTTTGACGAATGCCCATTGTTTGTAAATCTTTCCGAGTGGATGAGTGATCCTTACATTTTCTAGCTTCATTTAGCAATGTGAAGAACAGATTGTCACAAACATTCTTCTTAATGTGCATAACATCAAGACTATGAAGAAACATGTTAGAAATCCAATAAGGAAGATTAAAGAATATACTTTTCTTTTGCCACTGCATCGGGTCACCATTAGTTTGTGTTTGAGGTCTCCTTCGCGTCCCTTTACCCTCATTATCTTTTTCAAAGACAACATTAATATTTTTTAACTACCTTAATATTTCTAAACCAAATAGAATAGCAAGAGGATCATTTCTCTCCTGTTTCCCATTGAAGCAATTTCCACACAATTTGAATTTGTGTGTACCATTTAAGAAATGATGATGCCCCATAAAACACCATTTGCGACTATGAGGAAGACGAAAGGGTTCTTAGTCAAAGTTGCATGATGGACGAGCTAAGGCAATGTGAATTTTCCACCCAAACAATGTTCCAAGGCCAATAAAATCATTAATAGTCCATATAAGTGCTGCATGCAAATTGAATGTCTTCTTTTCATGAGAATCATAAGTCTCAGCCCCAACATTCCACAAGTCCAACAATTCATGAATTAATGGTTGCAAATAAACATTGATATCATTGCTCAGTGCTCTTCTTCCTGGGATTATTATCGACAAGATAAATGAACTCTATTTCATGGATAACAATGGTGGAAGATTACAAGGTATCAACATGAGTAGCCAAATACTATAACTTGTACTTAAATTACCAAACGGATTGAAACCGCTAGTTGCCAAAGCTAGATGCACACTTCTTGGATCTGTAGCAAATTATAGATACTGACGATCAAAAAATTCCCATGCTTCAAAGTCTCCCAGATGCTTTAATAGACCATTAGTATTCTTTTCATTATCAAGCCACCTCAAGAGCTTTGTAGTCTTCGATGACATAAAAAATCTCTGCAAACATGGCTTCAAAGGAAGATACCTCAGAATTTTAATAGCTTTCTTCTTTTGCTTCTTCTTGCCCTTTTTCACCTGCTGCCATCTAGAAATGCATTGCATTTTTTACAAACTTCTCTGTCTGTATCATCTCCCCAATACAACATGGAGTCATTTCGACAAGCATCAATTTTCTCATAATTTAGCCCTAACTTGGTTATTGTCTTCTTTGACTCATAATATGAAGCTGGAATTTCTACATGACTAAATGCATCCCCCACTAATTCTTGTACCATTGACATTGTCTTATTGGTCATCCCATATAAACACTTGATGTGATAAAGTCTCACCAAGAATGATAATTTCGTGTATTTATTGCATCCTTGACACAACAGTTTCTCTCCATCACACATTAATTCATAAAAATCTCGAGCTTCCTGATTCATTTAAGCCATACATGATTGATTTGGACCATCTATTGCTTTGGAAAAGATGTTGTCATCATGCACTCCAAAAGCATCACGAACAACTACATTTATCGAATCCTCCCTATCAATTTCCACACCTACTTGTGATTGCACAGCGAAATTGTTGGCATGGTCGAGCATCTCATGAGTTTCCCCGTGCATTAACCAAATTGTATAACTGAGTGGAAATGGCTTCATGATTAGATGATCTCTCACTATTGCTCTCTTGTGATACTTTTTGAAATTACATTTTGGGCGGGGACGAGGAATTTTCCCTCCCTCACCTTCACGAGCCATAGCAAAATCTAAAAACAATTCTAAACCCTATAAATATTCTCTACTTATTCGCAGCATACATATCCAAAACCTATCCATTTTCTATACTATACAAATTTAATTATATTTCAATACAAATCAATTATCTCTAAATTAATTATAACAATACTAATTATGACCTATCACAAAAATTTTAGAGATAATTTATTTAGAGATAATTAATTTGTATTAATTATCTCTAAATTAATTATAAAAATTTGAAATTTAACTACATTTAACTATCACTAATTCTAACAAACAATATCCATCATAAAAATTCATCTACATTCAACAATTACTAATTATAAAAATTTAACTACATTAACATTTTAACTTCCACAAATTAATGCTACATAAACATACTTAATGTACAATAAAATAAATTATAAACACTAATTAATACAAATTAATTAATATAAAATAATTTGTATTAATTAATAGTATTCATTAAAACAAACCTTTTAGAGATAATTAATACAAATTAATTATCTCTAAATTAATTACAAAAATTTGAAATCTAACTACATTTAACTATTACTAATTATAACAATACTAATTATGAAAATTCATCTACAGCTCACATGATGTGATAGAGGGGAAAGGTAAGATAGAGAAATAGGGAAGGGAGAACTTAAGGAAACGAAGGGAGAACTCAATGAAAAAAAGGGAGAACTCAAGGAGGGAGAAAAAGAAGAACTTGAGGGAGAGAGAGAATTCACTTAAACTATAACTCAAATCATTCATCAAAGTCTCCATACAAATGAGTAATGAGCTCTTATTTATAGAGTTTTAATCCTAATCCTACTAGAATCCTAAAATAAGATATATCTTTTCAAAATATTCTAAATCTAAACAGAAGATAAATCATAATTTAAATAACTAAATTATATAAAAGAAAGATAAAATCTAAATCCTAATAAATTCTAAAAGATATGGTGAAATCTTATTAAATCTAAAAGATATTTTAAATATCCTAATTTTTTCTATCATTCCCCTTTTCTTCAAAAAGATTCGTCCTCGAATCTTTATCACCTTAGGATTAGGGTGGATTTGCTTCCTTGATTTCAATCTCCACAGTTGCTTTTGCTTCATCCATTCAAAATAATGTTTGATGCTAATCATTCCATCTAAGAAAGAACTTGAATCTAATAGTCCATCAAACTCAAGGGCTTCAATTTTGATCTTCTTGATTATGTCATTAGGAGGAATCCGCTTGTAAGCTTCTCGATAATCTCTTATATAGTCATTCTGGTGGTTGTCAGTCTTGGGAAGAGGACCCCTACCATCTTGGTTTTCGTCACCATGTTTGGATTGACGAGTCTCATGAGGTAGAACCTTAAATTGACTAGAGGAAGGTATCTCTTTGTAGCCATTTAGATTTCCAAGTATACTTTCTGATGTCTTACCCGAAAGTTGCTTGCCCATCATGTTTATGAACTGTCTCATCTCCTCGATCAATTGGTTTGTGGACCGCCTCATCTCCTTAATCAATTGGTTTGTTTTCTCTCGATCTTACTTTATCTCAATTCGTGTTTTCTCTTGATATTGCTTTATCTCAATTCGAAGAGATTCAAGTGCTTGATCTACATACTCTTTGTAACTCTTTGTAATTTGAAAATTTTTGGGCATGGTGAAATTTAGGCTCTGATACCAAATGATGTGATAGAGGGGAAAGGTAAGATAGAGAGATAGGGAAGGGAGAACTCAAAGAAACGAAGGGAGAACTCAAGGAAAAGAAGGGAGAACTCAAGGAGGGAGAAAAAGAAGAACTTGAGAGAGAGTGAATTCACTCAAACTATAACTCAATCATTCATCAAAGTCTCCATACAAATGAGTAATGAGCTCTTATTTATAGAGCTTTAATCCTAATCCTACTAGAATCCTAAAATAAGATATATCTTTTCAAAATATTCTAAATCTAAACAGAAGATAAATCATAATTTAAATAACTAAATTATATAAAAGAAAGATAAAATCTAAATCCTAATAAATTCTAAAAGATATGGTGAAATTTTATTAAATCTAAAAAATATTTTAAATATCCTAATTTTTTCTATCATCACAATTACTAATTATAAAAATTTATCTGCATTTAACATTTAACTTCCAAAAACTAGTGCTACGTAAACATATTTAATGTACATTAAAATAAATTATAAATACTAACCTTAATAGTCACAAAGCAATCTCATGGCCTAACTTGCCCTCCAAATACTACAAAAAAGAAAAAGATATACTATTAAATGCATATATATTAAAATGAATTAAAATAATTATTATTTATTAAAATAAATTGTTAAATTCAAATACATAAATCTAATGTTATAATATTAAATAATAAATTTAAATTATTACCTTGACCAATATTTGCTACAAGAATACTACAAATCTACCAATCAACCATATAATTTGCGTATGATAAACAGATAGAGAATGATCAAGAAAATTTAAAAAAATACAATATTTTTCTAAAAAATAAAATAAAAATTATATGTAAATATATAAATCTACTTCTCTAAAGTTAAATATTCAAATTAAAATATTATCTTAACCAATTAATGTAGAAATCTTCACGTTGGTTGGCAGAGAGATGGGGAAGATATAGTGTGAGTGAGTGAGTGAGAGAAAGAGTACGAGAGAAATAGAAATAGGATGGAGAAATGAGGATGTGAAGGTGATTTATGGTTGAACTTTAGCAGCTATTATGAGTCCAATTGCTGCTAAACATGCAGCCATAACTACCGTTAAACATGCAGCCACAATTGCCGTAGTTAAAAACCAATGCTTTAACTGCTACTAAGTGCACATTAGCGGCGATTAATCCAAAGTTGCCACCATTAGCGCTACTAATGGTAACGATCAAATTTCTGTTGCAATAATAGTGGCGGTTGTCACTTTAATCGTTACTAAAATCGCTACTAAATGTGACTTTAAACTTTCCGCGCAACTTTTAGTAGCTGATGGAACTAATCAACACTATATAGTAGTGGTTGCATCCATTGTAGTAACGGTTATAAGTTGACCCTTACTATATAGTGGTGGTTGACCTTTAACCATCATTAAAGTCATTTTTTGTAGTGGTTATAATTAACCAATGGTAAGAAACCACCATAGAAACATGTTTTTTTGTAGTGCACTTTGTACTTTATATGAATAACTTCAAAATTTATTTGATAGAGAAATTAAATTGTACCCTATATTTCTGGATGTAGAATTTCAATTAGATTGCCTCATATTTCGAGATGATATAAAAATTAAATTATGCTTCTTACTTTTAGACGTGACATTTCAATTAAATTGTCTTATACTTGGCATAACTTTTCTTTATTCAAAAGTTAACTTAAAGTCACTATAAATAATTAATTCATATGAAAAAAAAAGAAGGAAGAAGAAGAAGAACTTGATAATATATATCTTATTAACAAGTGAAAGAGAATATATATAAAATTTTCAAGTGAAATCGTGCTGATAATATCTCATGAAACTCATGAAATATATGGACAATATGAGGGAGGAGAAGAGATGAGTAAATATAAAGAGTTAAAGAATAAATATATTTTATTCATCTATCAAGGGGTATTTATAGAAGAGATAAATGAAGTATTAACCCTAAAGAATAATCATCCTTTTAATAATTAAACAAGAGAGTAATCATCCTTTTAATAATTAAACAAGAGAAATAGAAGATATGACTCAACCCTAATTTAAAGAACATTATAGATAGACAACAAAAAATCTTTATAACATTAATATATAGCAATATTAATATTAATATATTTTATGAAATTAAATATATATTAAAATTTATATAAAAATCTGAGGTGTTAGTGATCGAGAAAATTTTTATTGTAATTTGAAAGTTAAAGAGTTAAAAAGAAACAAAATAAAATTAAGATATGAAAATAAAATCTAATATAAAATTAAGGATCTAATATAAAATTAAGAATTCAAAAGTGTACTTTCATCTTTATAAATAGTATGTAATGCAGGATCAGATATCTAATTTATATACAAATATATAAAATATAATTAAATAGTATAATTTATTTTAAACTCTATGCAAAATAAAAAAAATGTCTACTTCAATAAAAAGTTCACTTAGTTTCGTATTGAAATAATATTTACTAAGTCTCTTATATCATAAAAAAATTATGAATGTTATTTTATTCATATTTTTACTTGAATAAAAATATTATAAAAATAAAAATATATCCAATCAAATAAATAATTAAAATATTATTAATAATCATTAATTAATAAAAGAATATACAACTTCACATCACATTATTTTCGAAATTGTAATTTGGATTTGGTTGCGTAGTGCATGCTCCCTCCTCCCCCTTCTCTCTGTCTTTTTTTTTAATATATATAATATATTTTTAACCTATCATATTTTAATTAAAAAATTTATTAAAATATAAATAATTTAAATTAAGTCAGATTACATTATTTTGAGAGATAGGCTCCATCACCAAATATTTAACTTGTAACCTCTTATTAAACTAGTACAAATTCCTTATCAATTAAATCAAATGCCATAATTTTTCTCTGTCTTTATGTGATTCTAGAAACCTCTGATAACATCAAGAATTCTTTCTATTTTTGCCTGAATAACATAAAGGACTCAAATTACAAAACGGTTGGGGAAGGGGAGCGTGAGGAGGTGAAGACAGGGGGTGCGCGTGAAACACGAAGAGGAGAAGGGGATTGGTGGGACCCATCATTCCATAATAATAATAATAATAAAAAGTGTCGCGTTTTCACAATCCTGACGGCACAGAACATATGTGGCGCCGTAGAACGTGATTGGATGCCGCCATGCCTACTTGGCTACTTGTATGCACAGCCTCCGTGGTGGACCCCAACTCTTCCTTTTAACATTCTTTTTCACCAACCGTTTTTCGAAACATTTTTTATTCTTAATTATTATAATACAATATAATTATAATATAATTTAATTTAACCATTTTTTATATAAGAGAAAAATCGATATATATGATATAAAAATTTTAACACATGACCACTCATTTTAAATGTTATGAATGCATGTAAATTGTGTGATATATTCATCTCCTCATGTGAATTTGTATTTCTTAAATGTTATAATTCTTTCATTTCATATTACAAGATATTTTATAAATTTTTTCTTATCCTATAATATAATTTTTATAAATTCACTTTACAACTAATCTAAACTTTTTTCAAACGAAGAGCCCATAAAATTAATGAGGGGCATTTTTGAAAAAATAGTAATTTTTTTATAAAATTAAAACTTTTAACTAAATTTAATTATTTTTTTTAATTTATGTAATTTTTTTAAAACATTATACAATATGAGAGAAAAGGAGTAATTCTCAAGTCTGTAAGCGTTTATCTTTCCATCCATTCATGTAATTTATGCATAATTTTATGGTTTATTATTTTACATTTAACATGATAAAACTTATGAGTTGTTAACTTGTGCATATAAATTAATAGGGATATCTTCTGTATTTATGTACTATTATCTCTTCTCTGTCTCTTTATTATTTTCCCATTTATATTACTTCATAATAGTATAATAATACTTAAAATTGTTTTATGTTAATTATATCTTTTTCAAAAAGTGAAAGGAAAGGAGGATGCCATGGTCATATTAAACAGTGATATTACCCTCTAGAGATTTTTTTTTAATTGCCAATAGCTTGAGTTCTAAAATATATTGTGAAAAAGAAAAGAGATCACGAAATATCAAGTGATTTCAAGAAGGCTTGATCTTATATAATTGGAAGAAAATCTTATTGTTTGACTTTTACCCCTTCGTGATAATAAAGGAAAAAAAATCTTGTTAAATTAACTTTAAAAAGAAAAAGAAAACAAAAGAGAGAGAAGATTGATTGGTTCAAAGCTTAGGCAAAGTTTTTTCTTTGCCAACAAAAGCTTAGGCATAGTTTGAAATTGAATATAAATCAGATTCTTTCTTGATATGATTTTTGTCCTCTTTCTTATTTGTAAAATAGAGTTTGAAGTTCGACAAAATATAACTGATTACGCATGATTTTTAAATTCTGAATTTTTTTACCCTCTTTTCAATAATAATAATAATGATAATCATCATCATCATGCATATAGCTGGCATGCCTAGGTATCAATTAGGATAGTAATCTGTATTTTTATTTTTTGCCAACAATTTATATTTTTTATTTGGTGCATAGATTAACGAAAAAAATAATATTTTTAAATGTAATCTTTTATATGACATATTGATTTTAACCCCCAAATGAAATAAGTGATCAGTATAAAATTAGAACATCAATGATCAATGTAGTAAAAACTCATAAAATAAATATAACACAAGTTGGTTAGTGAACATGGAACTCTATTATGCGTACGTGTAGAACATACGATATAATATGATATAAAAGATATATTAATTTCTAAATTTTTAAAATACAGGTGCAGAAATATTTATATATATATATAATATTATCTATATAATTATTTATATGTATAATTAATAAATCTACTCATTTAAAGAAAAATAAGTATTAAATGTTCTAAAAATTATAGTATAAATAATAAAATAAATCATAAAATATTTATAACAACTTCAAATGATCATATTTTACTATAATAATTTGAAGTGATATATAAGAGTACAAAATGATACGAATAGATACATATCTATAAATATGATATATATATTATATCGTATCATATATTAAATATAAATATATTTACTTTTTTAAATGTGGGTACTTCATAGTCCTAGCTTAACTTTATGCAATAATGCCTCCAAAAAGGTAGGGTTTATTTATGAGTATAGATAGGGATTTCCGCACCTTGCCTTCCGTTTTGAAGTTTCACATAAAGTCCAGATACGCAAAGCCCAATGATTTGAAAATCGGATCGGACCGGACGGTCGGACCGTCACCGGGTGTGAAGAATGGCTAGATTTTCAGTTTTGGACCGTTTTAGATGTTGAACTGGATTTTGAGTCGGGAACCAAAGCGGTTTTTAAAGAACTGGATGGTTTTTTAAATTGGGTAAAATTTAACTTAAATTTAATTTTTTTTGTCAAAATTATTAATTATAAGAATTATTAGAGAGTAAAACACTATTTTTCATTTTATTTTAAAATTACTAATTATAAAAATGAAAATTTTTATTGTATTGTACTCTCTTCATCCCAAATTATAAGAGAATTTTGAGACTCTTTATTTATCCTAAAATATAAGAGACATGGATAAAATTTATGGAGTAATTAATATCATTTTTCTTTTACACCATTGAGTAATTAAGATTGTATTGATAATTACTAATAATGAATTAGTCTTACTTCAGACTTTTAATGTGGGCAATTTTGAAAAAAAAATGAAATTATAGTATAATTAATGAATTTAACTACCAAAACTATTTTTTTCTTGATACAAATGAAGTAATTATTTATTTTTTATAATTGGGGATGGATGGAATATAGTCATTTTATAATATTATGGTCATATAGTATTATCATGTTAAAATATTTTAACATTATTTTCAATGATTTAATATATATTATTACTATGTGAACTTATTAACTTATTATGAACTTAAACTATTTAAATTTATTCTCTTAACAATTTGATATTTTATTATTATACATATATTATTATATATAATATTATTTTTACTTAATTATTACGTGATCGGTTCGACCGCCGGTCCAACCGGTTGAACCATAAAAATTATGACCAGATCAAGATTCCGGTTCGATGTCCGGTTCGGTTTTTTAAACATTGGCTAAGCCACTTGAGGTTAGATTATAATTCTTGTATATGTTTTAATCAGATATGGTTTCTAATACATTACATATGCAATTTAAGCAATAAGTTCTACTATTCATGATTTATAGGTATAATTTTTATTTTATATATTGTATTTATTTGATATATTGATGATATCCAGGCCTCTTAGTAGCATTAATCATAGCAACTTTTTTTCTTTATTTTTATCAATTTATTAAGGTTATATTTATTTTAAAAATGCTAAAAAAATATGTTATTACCTTAGTCTTGTTAGGTTAATTTTATATTTAAATTAATAAATATGGATTAGCATTAATTAATTATGAGAATAATGATATTCATATGTTTTAAGTAATCATTTTGGTATAAACATAGATATAGAGCTAAAATATGAAGTCTTTTAGAAAGGTAAAAATTGGATGTCAGGAACAAATAGTACTAAATAATAATAAAAAATTAGATCTTACTTTTATTAAAGAAAAAAAAAAGATCATACTCAATTCTTATTAAAAATTGATGGGGGTGAGATTTTATATTGAATTCTTTTCCTTATATTTTTATTACATTTAATTTGTGATTGGAGTCGATGTAGATTCTTAAAGTATAACTACACAATCGAAATAGGTAGGGTTTATATTGAAATTGAAATATCTTAAATTTTGAAATTATTTTAAGTATTATTTGAATAAAAAATTTTCTGCGTAGATTAAATTTTAGTCTGAAATAATGTGAAACTATAAAAGCATGCCGGAAAGCCCCGTGAAATACATAATTGATCTTACTTTCACCAAAAAGAGAAAAAAAGAATCTTACGACTCAATTATTATTAAAAATTAATGGGGTGAGATTGTATATGGAATTATTTTTTTATATTTTTATTATACATTCGATTTGTGATTATTAGAGTAGATCTAGATTCTTAAAGTATAACAATAAAATAAAAATCTTGGCCAAAAAAACAATAAAATTAAAATAGGTAGGGTTTATATTGAAATTGAAATATCTTAAATTTTAAAATTATTTTTGAGGATTATTTGAATAAAAATCTTGGCCAAAAAAAATTAAAATAGGTAGGGTTTATATTGAAATTGAAATATCTTAAATTTTAAAATTATTTTTGTGTCAAAAATTTAAAATTATTTTGAGGATTATTTGAATAAATTTTTTTTGCATCGATTAAATTTTTATTCTGAAACTCAAAGTTTGAAGTGAAGTATATTATTTGTGGTTAATGAATAATATGACTTCTTATATATTTATATATATAGATATTGCTATTGACATATTATTTTTCAAAATAATTTTAAGATTTAAAAGTTTTCAATACACACGTTTTCCACTTTATGTTCTTTCTATAATTTTGATCAATATTAGTCTTTTAGTTCAAGAAGTTGGATTTTCTATGCCAATATTTTGGGGAATATATAGCATGGTTTTCATCTCCCAATATTTTATAATCCTCAAGAATTAAATTATAATCAAATTACTTTGAGCTGTTATGTAAGTAGAAAATGTTTATAAAAATAAGTACAAAATAATGAAAAACTTCATAATTTGAATTCGGACTTTCCGCCATGCATGCCTAAATTTGTAAAGTGCTCAAGTATAGTATATATTGTAGGGGGGAAAATAAATAAAATGATAAAAGTGACATAAATATTTTAATTTTATAACTGTACCTGAACTACTGCACATGGATTCAGCCATACATTGCATCAAATTTACCATGTTCTTCCTATGTTTTTGTGTCTGGAATTTATTAAACAAATGCAAATTGATTGAATTTTACATCCATTTCTCTTTGCATCCTATTTGCAATGGCGTAGGCTGGAGATGGTATGGACTTGGACTTCGAGCAATCATATATAAAATATAAATTAAGGAGGAAAAATGACATCATATCTGGATTTTAAAATAGAAAATATTATTAAATTAAATACTAATTAAAAAATATCACATAAACAAAATAATCTCTTATCTTGATGGTCTCCAGAGAGGATTAGGATCCTAATCCCTCCAAAAATGGTCACAGTATAGTAGGTAGCTAGGTGTGTAGCCGCCCAACCTTGGTTTGATGCAACGTGGCAGCTTTTTCATGCGTCTTTTCCTTTATTTATTTATTTTTTAATGACATTTATGTGTCATCTTTATTCTTTCAATTTAAACCACGATTGAAATAATCAGGACTAAATAGCTAAAACAAGATTTTCTTCCTTCATCACCTAAGGAAACACTTGACATCTAAATGGCTTTCAGCTCTGATTGACATCTAAATTGCAGGATGAGGAAGATATGGTGGGGATGGAAGTTTTTTTTGTATTATGATATTTTAGTCTTTTCATATTTATTTGCTTTATACTTATATATATTGAATTTCCAAATAAATAAATGCATCTTTTTAGGACCTGAATTTGGGCTCAAAACTAGTTGGACCGAATTTGGGCTCAGCTAATAAATTAATTTTGCCATTGAACAGCAAAGAAGGCAAGAGGAAAAGAAGATGAAGGAAGTAGGTCCATTAACTCCAATCAGATCCCATTGGGTTGGATCAGTCATGTTTTATCGATTTGGATCTGGAATAGATCTTCACATAATAAGGGATTTGTGGGATCAGTGCCCTCTGAAAATTTGTCATGTAATGCTTTGGGTCTTGGACTGTTGGCTCTCTACTTGCACAACCGAAAAGAAAAAAAGGACATTCATAAAAAACAAGAACGAACAGGTTTTGTGCAGTCAAAGGGTGAGAGGTTTTTTTTTTTTTTGATACAAGCAGAAGAAAGACGAAGTCCTAACAAATCACGTGGAGATTAAATCCCAAACTATCATAAAGCACGAGGGTTCCAAGAAAGAGGGAACTTCACCAAACAAGACATCGGAGGTAAGCGTATCAACACTCTAACATGCTAAGTGATCAGCAAGTTTATTGACATTTCTATGGACAAATTTAACCTTAAGTTGCCAAGACTTATGAAACATGTTCAATAAAGCATGGACAGTTGAACTCGAGTTTAAGATCCCACATAATGCCCTGTTTATAAGTTTCACCACATTTATAGCATCAAGTTCGACTTCTACCTTTCTAAAGCCCAAATCCCAAGCTGTGCTGAGACCTTCAAGGATCCGTCTGTTTTGGACACTGGATAAGGATTCCTATTTCAGGACACAAATGTGAAATATTTGTTATATTTTATATGAATACTACTATGTCTCAATTCAAATATAAGAAAAAATTATACTTTACACGTAGTAATATTATCAGTTTTAATTAGTTTACTTCATTAATTTGTAGTAAAATATATTTTTTTTCTAAAATTATCCTCAATTAATAATTTTTTCCATATGATTGATGACCATTAAAAAGCAAAATTTTTCCCAAATTAATAAGAAATATTATTATAATATCTCATTTATTATATCAAATATTTATATTTTTTCTTATATTTTGCACCAACACAACTCTTAAAATTTTTTTTATATTTGAGATTGGAGGAAGTATTACTTAATGATACTTATTTGTTAATTTTTATTTAGGGATATATGTGACATTTCATACTTAAAAAATAAATTTTTATTTCATCCCCTTTTTCATTTCATTCCATGTATCAAATGAACCCTAGCTAATACTTTAATGGAGTAATATCATCTTAAATATGTGAGTGTGTATTGTATTGTAATTGTCTCAAAATAAGAAAAAACACACACATACAGGGGAGGGGAAGATCATGGGTTTGGTGGGAATGATGTTTGAACAACCACGGTGAGGGGGTCATACCTGTGAAGTTAATAAATAATAGGTACTGTGTAACGTTTACCCCAGAAAGGTTAAAATGGTCAGTAAAGACTTCAACGCCAAGTAGAATAGAAGCACATCCCCGAAAAAAGGGGGAAAAAAAAAGGAGATTGAAAGTGAGAGTGAGGTATATCCATTTTTTACTATTATGGTCGCGTTGAAAAGGTTACAAGTGACAACTGGTCAGATAACACATTAATTTTTTTAATAAAAATATATTACATAATGTATATAAGTACCTTTAGGAATATTCTAGCCTCGTCACTCCTAAGATTCTTAGCGTTTTGCCAAATAATATATGTTTATAAACTCAAGTGTTTTTTTGCTTTAACTTTGATTATTATTATTATTATTATTATTATTATTATTATTATTTCATATGATCTTTTGTTGAAAGTAACGAGAGGTTGCCACGTGATCACGACCTCTCACCATAATTGTCGTCACGAGGTCAAACAACTTTCTCATGGTATTGTTATTGTCCCTTTGCTTTTTGATATCATGACGACGAAAAATTACTATTGCCTTTTTTTTAAAGGACCGAAGGTTTTCAATCTTGCTTTGAATAGACCAAAAAATATTCCTAACTATTTTCTTTTCAGGAACCAGATGACTTCTGAAAATTATAACATAATTTAGAATCATTATTATCATTGTTATTGTTTACTTTCTTATCACCTTCTTCCTGACTCTCAAAGTTATAATCCATTTGAAAAACAAACCACTAATAAAGTTGTTCATGCTAACTCAACTCAAGCATTAATGTACATATGGATATAACTTATTACAGAATAATACTTAAAGGCTTTTGAACTAAATTAGACATGTTATATGAAATTTGAAGCAAATTAAAATCCTTTTTTCTTATAAATACTATAATTTTGTAAGTATTTTAGTAGTGATATACTCCCTTCCTTTTTTATTTTTTATTTTTGATAAATTTTTTATTTTTATTTATTAATCATTTTCAAATTTCATAATAATATTAATTATGATTTCTTCAATTATACCATTTTTTTTAAACCGGGAAATTATACCAGAGGAAACGGAGGTAGTTTACAGTAGATGTAAATAATATTCTGTTTTCGGTGATGGTCATTCAGTGTAATTTTCACGGAAAAAATATTCAAGCATTTGAACATACGCAATACTTTGACCCCAGAGATGCTCAAAATTACATCAAGAACCACACTAACTCGCTTCCCCAACGGTGGGATCCTTCATGTCCCAGGAGAGAGATCCCACTGAACTGGAAGGCTAAGTCGACGGCGCTTGCTGCTTCTCCCACCGTAACCAACGGTAGTCTCAGATCCTCCGCGCCAATGTCCCACCTTAAAAGCCATACGCCTCCCCCTCTTGTGGTCACCCTCAACTGCATCGAAGATTGCGCCTTGGAGCAGGATTCCCTTGCCGGCGTCGCCACAGTCGAGCACGTCCCCGTCAGCCGATTAGCCGAGGGCAAGATCGAGTCGGCTTCCGCCGTCCTTCTCCATTCCCTCGCCTACCTCCCCCGTGCCGCCCAGCGCCGGCTCCGTTCCTACCAGCTCATCCTCTGCCTTGGATCTGCGGACCGCTCTGTCGATTCCGCCCTAGCCAATGACCTTGGGCTTCGCCTCATCCACGTCGACACTTGCCGCGCCGAGGAGGTCGCTGACACCGTCATGGCGCTGTTCCTTGGCTTGCTGCGCCGCACTCACCTCCTCTCGCGCCACGCCCTCTCGGCTTCGGGATGGCTCGGCTCTGTGCAGCCCCTGTGCCTGGGAATGAGGCGATGCCGAGGGCTGGTTTTAGGGATCGTGGGTAGATCTGCTTCTGCTCGTGCTTTGGCCACTCGCAGCCTGGCCTTCAAAATGAGCGTGCTTTATTTCGATGTTCAGCAGGTATCTTCTTCTTCTTTGATTACTCCCGCTCTATGAATTTGTATTGCCATGAATGATCAGCTGAATATTTTGATTTGTTTTGATCTACCTCGATGACGATAGTGTCCTCATTCCTAACGAGAAGATCAAATGGAGCTAGACAGCTAGTATTTTCTAATTCATGTTTCATGATTCGCTTGATTATGATGGGACTTAGTGAGATACTCCGTTCTAATATGGTTTTTTTCCCCTTTGCTTTTTTTCTTTGTTGCGTAGCTGCATGTACTCTGAAATGTGTGTTCAGAACTAGTTTTCATATTACTTTAAGCATTGCCAACTTTGTCTTAACTTTGAAATGTGGAGATTTAATTTTCAAGCGATTGGAAGCCACATATAGGATATTTGGACGAATGGTATTGGAAAAATGTAAGATTTTATGTATTTGATATTTCGTAACCAACTTAGGAATATTGATTTTTGAATTAAACTTCATACTCAATATTCTTACAAAATATTTTTCCAATTACTTTGAAATTCATGATTTACCAAACAAATGGCATCTTAAGGATTTTGTTGCCTAACATACACGTGCATACGTACACAAGTTCATACACAAACAGCCAACATTTAATGATTGCTCATACGGTGATGACTTTTATTAATTGATGACTTTTCATGGGACGGCGTATGCCTTTTGCTATTCTGTCTTCGAATTGATATATATTTGTGTTTTATAGAATTGCTTTTAGAAATAACATATCTTGGTTCCAGCTTTTGTAAATGATCAAGTGATTGGAGTTTCTCAATCTCTCCAGTCTTCAACTTTTAAACCTTGCGCTTGCAGGACAGAGGAAAAGTTGGTTGGTCTTCAATAGATTTCCCTCCTGCAGCACGAAGAATGGAAACTCTTAATGATTTACTTGCTGCAAGTGACCTTATATCACTTCACTGTGCTCTAACAAATGAAACAATTCAAATTATCAATGCTGAATGTCTACAACATTTAAAGCCTGGTATATATGGGAATATATTTAAGAGATTTTCCGTTGCATATATCATTTATCATGGTCTATATTCTCTGAATGGATGGGTAATTTTTATAATGTTTTCACAGGAGCTTTTCTTGTGAATACCGGTAGTAGTCAGCTATTGGATGATTGTGCTGTGAAGCAACTTTTGATTGATGGAACCTTAGCTGGATGTGCTTTGGATGGTGCAGAAGGACCCCAATGGATGGAAGCATGGGTATGGCTGCTGTAGGTTTTGAATTCTTTAATTTGTAAGGTTTGATACAGGCATCCATAAATATATAAACTGCTGATTGAAATATGTTCCAATCTGATAAATCGGGGAATTTTGTTTGATATTTCGCTTTTTTTGGTTATCTATGATCTCTCAAGCCTTGCCATGATAACCAGCTTCGTGCCTGCTGTGGGTGCAGAGATGCTTTAAGAATTAAGATTCATCACTTAAAATTGGCAGCCTTATTGAACAAAATAACCCCTCTATACAAAAAGGGAAAATTAATGGCAAAAATGATCAAAGTGGACAGGTAGGATTGGGTGATAATCCAAAAGCAATATCTTCAAATTGAGTTTGTGATTTGATTTTTGCTAAACTCAGTGAGAAGAGAGTGGGCGAAATTATGTTGATATAGGCATGCTTAAAGTTCATCAACACACACACACACATCCAAACATACTCACATAAACAATGATGTATATTAGAGTCTGTTATAACGGTAAGAATTCAATAAATGTATGATTTTGACGTACTTCACCTTCTGTCTGCTTCAGGTAAAAGAGATGCCTAATGTTTTGATACTTCCACGAAGTGCAGATTACAGTGAAGAAGTTTGGATGGAGATAAGGGAGAAAGCTATATCTATATTGCAGACATATTTCTTTGATGGGATTATTCCAAGAGATGCCATATCTGATGAGGAAGTAGAGAGTGAAGTAGGTGATGAAAATGAACAATCTGATCAACATGACAAAGAAAATGCTCGGCAGATATGTGTTAGGGAGACAACAGGTGATGTTCACTTAAGCCCTGAAAGCTCCCTTAAGAAAGAGGTCAATTATGTTAAAGAGTCTTCTGCCCAGCATCAGATTTCTGGTTTGACTCAGAGCAGCACAGCTCGGTCTGAAGGAAGACGTAGTAGGTCAGGTAAAAAGGCCAAGAAGAGGCATACACGCCAGAAGGCCCAACAAAAGTCAGAAGATCCTTCTGCGTTGGAGAAAGAAAGTACATCTCACAGAGAAGGGGATACTGCAATGAGTGGTACTGATCAAGCCTTGAGCTCCAGCTCTCGGTGTCCTTCTCCTGAAGGCTCAAGAAGTAGAAAAACTCCATTAGAATCTAAGCAAGAATCAACTAGCAACCAACTACAGAAGTCTGGCATGAGGTTTAGTGGAAAGTGTAGTGAAGTTCTGAGAGATGGATATATTATAGCACTATATGCAAAAGACCGTCCTGCCCTCCATGTGTCAAGGCAAAGAGTGAAAGGGGGAGGTTGGTTTTTAGATTCCATGTCAAATGTGTCAAAGAGAGACCCTGCTGCACAGTTCCTCATTATTTTCAGAAGCAAGGTTTGGTTCAATGGAACTTAGTTCTTAATATGGACCTTACATTTCACCATATGCCCTAAAAAAACAATTTAAAGTTGTATGAGCTATACCTGATGCCAACTATTTGATATTTTGCAAATCAATGCTTTTGCTTCAGGACACAATTGGCTTGCGATCTCTTGCTTCTGGTGGAAAGTTGCTGCAGGTAATTACGATATGTCAAAAAGTTTCCCAATTTGATAAAGTACTCTCTCTAAATTGTTAATTGAAGATTCTTTTACTTGCTCAACTGCTTGTGTTAATAGTAGTTTATTCTGGATGAGAGCTGTAACTATGCTGTGGATATATTGGTTAGAATACTTTCCTGATTCAATTGTTGCATTTGATTTTGCAGATAAATAGAAGAATGGAATTTGTATTTGCTAGTCATAGTTTTGATGTTTGGGAGAACTGGACGTTGGAAGGTTCCTTGGAGGAATGTAGGCTAGTTAACTGTAGAAATTCATCGGTGAGTACTCTGTTTTTCTTAAATAAATCTGTTGCACATCCCATATGACAAGTATAAGCAATTGGATTTGAATGTTTCCCTACCAATATAAGTATTCTAGTTGTGAGATATCTTAACTGGCTACGTGTGTTGAGGATTTTTTTTCTGGAATTGAGGGTTTTTTTTTTCAATATTTTTTTTTTGATGAATTTTTTTACTTCTCCATGGAATATGCAGATTTTGAGAAAAAGCTTGCAGAAGAATTAATTGAACCTATCAAAAGCTCCTTTTGTTTTCTGACTCGCGTTTTGGTAGTCTTGGTCTTTCTATTGACATGAATAGATCATATTCAAGAGTTTTTACGTTGTATACTCTTATTTTTGAGATGTTATGGAATTTGCATATTTCTACACATGATATTGATGAGCTTCGTAAGTTAATTTCTGTGGAAGTTGGCCCAAAAAAAAATTCTGTGTGGACAGTTCTGTATTGTGTTTATGAGCTGAAGGCGTGCCCTTGGCATGTCATCTATATTACAGTTTAGTTGGCATTTAAATTATTCAGTTTTGACTGGGGCAGACCACCAATTGCGTTGCTTCATTCTGTAATCAGATTGGAGGGATAGACAAAAGCAGTTTTTTTTTTGGGCCAAGGTGTGGGATGTCATACCCAAATGTGTGTAAATGAACTCTTTGAGATTGTCTGATTTTTCTTCTTAATGATATGAATTGTAGGCTGTTCTGGATATACGCATTGAGGTTTTGGCAACTGTGGGCGAAGATGGAGTCACTCGCTGGCTTGACTAGCCTAATACGAGCGTTTGTTCTATAGTGTGTACTTATTCAGAATGAGAAGCTTGTAAATCATTCCTGTCCGGCAACTAACATTTTGTTAAATGTTTTTTTTACGGAAGAATGATTGTATTTCATAGTGTAGAGTGGGATGTTGTTTGTTTCCACAAACAGATGGTCTTTCCTTTTTTTTGAGGAAATTAATGATATTTCATTTGCGTGATTCTAGGACGCAAAAGAACCATCACTATAGAAGTCCTGTTTCCTCGAGGAAGATATGCTTTGTTAATACATATTTCTTCTAGTTACGTTTTAGAGGATTTGAATTCCTGATAACTATCTATACCTTATTTAATCCTTATTACTTTTGAGTTCAATGTTGCGGATATTGAATTGAATAAAGATAGTAATTTAAGGTTCAATGGTTTAATTATGATCTAATTGGGGTCGGATTGATAATAATTAAAATAATATATTTAAAATAAATAATATAATTTTAAGTAAATTTTATGACTTAATTAAAATTTTAAACTAAATAATACTGGATTATTAATATATTATTCATTACAAATAATTTATTAATAAGCTTTATAATTCGATATTTAAATAAAAATAAATTAATTTTAATTCATAATAATATTTTATGTTCAAAATAATAAATTAATAATAAATTATTATATTATTTATTATGTAAATATAAAAATTTTAATAATTATATATTATAATAATACTTATACAATATTATAATATATAAAGAAAAATATTTTGTACTAAAAATGATGTCATTTTATCTTAAAAACTAAAAAAAATATTATAAATTTTTTTTAAAAAAACATAATATGAAATTGATTTAGGACCGGTTCTACTGGTTCATGGCCGGTTCCACCGATTTTGAATTCTTTCGGTCCTTTACCTTAACAAAACTAAACTAGATACCAGTTTTCATAGTCAAACCGGCCAATCTAATTCTATTCTAAAAACAGTACTTGAGTTAAATTCAAATAACTATCAGCCTGATAGGAATTATGTTTTGGACCCCAAAACATGGTTCCAGCAGAAAGATCTGTTGGACATGGTTCCAATTATACATATTTTCCAACAAGGTGTTGAATGAATGGAAATGCGGCAATGATTTACTGAATTGGAGCATTTGGCTGCACTTACTTCATCTGCAGTCGAAGCAAGCTATACATTTTTATGATGGGATGTTAGACTCCCCCATGTTCTACTTAATATCAGCACCCACACAATAGCACGATAATTTTATCTTTAATATATTAATATTTAAAATGAAACCACAAAAACATATCAATATTATGTTCAGTCCAATACAAATATTTTAAGTGGAAAAAAAATCTGAATTGGATTCACTTGCTCTAGGTCATTGGTGTACCTGTTGGGTCATTCCAAGCTGAACCAGCTTAATTGTAGAGACAATTATTAGTGACCAAAATATACATAATCTCCCTTAACCTTGAGTCAATTGCATATGACTCCCTTGACCTTTTATAAGTTTAAAATTTAACTCCTTGATGTTTCGAATTTTGACTGTCAACCCCTACAGTTAGACTTAGAATCCCAGTTAAAGTTAACAGTATATGCCATCTCATACTAACTAAGAACACCTAATATTTGACCTGGAATTTTAAATATTTTAATAATTTAATTCTGACACAAAATGATCATGGGCCAGTTGTCATTCTGCCCATAACAATCCCTTCTTCATCATCATCTCCCTCTTGAGTGATGTGTCATTTCGGTGCTGCTGGACAACACACAGGTGGGCCGGAAAAAGAGAACAAGAATGGAGGATCCCAAAAGGCTATGAAAATCAATTTATAGGTGCAACAGAGTTTTATGAAAGTAACGTTAAGGACAACAAAATAAAAAAATTAGAATAAGAACAAAACATTTTACAATAAAACGAAGCATATTAAGGTTTGCAGATTTTCTAAGAAAAGGCACAAAATCAATTCAGATTAATTTATAGATTTGCTAACAAAGAGGATAAAATCAATTCAGATTTGCAGATTTACCCATAATGAAGAATTTAATACCGGTAAGAAGTTTCTAGAATGGCATACTCCTTTGGTTTTAAATATAAGAGATTTTTAAAGGAGAGGTTTGGTCTAAAATATTAGAGAAAAAATATGGATTTCGGTAGTAATAAATGAGGTATTCCAAAAATATCCCTCATCCATTGTGACTTTCAATGAATATTAATTAATTTAGTATAAGAAAAAAGACTATTAATTGAGGATAATTTTAAAAAAAAATTATATTTAATTACCAATTAAATAAATTTAACTAATTTTATTGATACGTGTAAAATGGTTCTTTTTCTATTATATTTGAGATCCAAGGGATTAATTCTTGATATGAAATGTGTCTCTTTTTCTTTTTAGGTTAGGTCGAATAGTCATCCCTTCTGGTACATGGCCAGAAAAAAAAGTCATCCATCTGGTAGAGGCTTAGAAGGGGGGGTGGGAAGTTTTTTATTCTATGTCAAACTGGTGCTTCTCTTAAGATGATGCAGGTGACTAGCCACTGGGAAGAAGATGGATGACAATCCTTTATTTAGGAAATCTTCGTTGCATGAAGTAGATCGACAGGAAACGGAGAGATTTCCGGGGGAATCACGAAGTGACCCTCCATCATTGTAAGATTGAACAAAATTATGAAAATGCTCACAAATCCATGTCAAGTGCCAAGTGGTACGTACGGATTGAAATATACTGTTAACTTTAACATTGATTTTAATGGTACCTTTTTTTTTTTTTAACCAACCGGTAAGGGGTTGATGATCAAAGTTTAAAACATGAGGGTGTTAATTTTAAGCTTTTAAAGGTCAAAGAGGCTATATATTTGCAATTGGCTTAAAGTTCAAGGACGTTTTATATACTTCAGCCATTATTAGTAGATGAATTTGTTTGGTTATTGGTTAAACTAACTGGGTCAATTTGAATACAAATATTATTATAAATATGATGCATAAAAGTTCATGTTATTTTTTCTTTGGCAAAAGGATGGAAATTTGAACGAGAGTGAAACTAATGTATTTGGAGCATGCATATGTTTAGGATCTGAGTACAATAAAACCTCAGTTCAAAGTTTTTTTAGCAAGATTCTTCAATTAAGCCAGCCGGCAGAACTTGTTTACATTGAGAATGTCGTAATCATAATCCTCCCCAATGCATCTAAAAATTGATCATTGCTTTCAATAATCACTCTAATCTCCTTTAACAACTTTACTTGATATTACTCCTCAAAATCAGATCAATTACTATAACTTTCCCGATGGCCTGAAAGAATATTCAATGGCTTATTTCTAGGCCTGAATAGTATTGATATATTTATATATACACGCACACATATCATTTCACCCATCAACTGATGTCATGTTTGGTAGGAAGGAGACATTTTGATGGAAATGAAAAGGGAGAAGAAAATGGAGAGAAGAATTCCATGAAAATGTTATATTTTATTTATAGAAATTTTGAATTATGTGTACCAAACAAATTTAATAAGAATTTCTCTCTCATTCTCCCTTTCAAGAAACTCCTTTCATTTGTATCAAACATAACCTGAGTATTAACCTTTCCTTTGGATAGGAAAGAAAATAGGACAGAGAGGAAAACTGATAGAAAAACACGAGTGAACCTAGACAACCCATTGACTTGACTCATTCTTTTTTTCTCCTTCAGTTTTTCTCTCCTCCTATTTTCTTTCATACTCAAATGGAACTTGAGAGACAGGTAAGACAGAAAAGATTATACATAGAGCCTATGGCATAACACTGCCAAGCAAACAACAAACAAGACTTACAAACATACTAAGAGAAGCAATGAATTAGACGGAAGCCATGAAGCAGGAAAAAAGCTAGAGGGGGTGAGGGTGAAAACATCCAACCCAAAGGATACAACCCATTTATTTGCAGCAGTATAATGCAGTCCAGTCTGCAGCTTTATAAACATCCCTAGAAACTGGAGAGAGAAACATTGCTCAACGACATGCTCAATCTGTGTACATCTTCCAATATCACTGAATAACTAAACTACTCACTCACAACCTGTTACATCAATATTTCCGCATGTGCAAGTGTTCAAAATGTACTGCACAATCGGTTTCCAGAAGTGCATGTTCAGTAGCAAAAGAAAGCCCTCCTCGAATATTCTCTATCTTTCCCTGGTGCGTGCATTTTCATTCTCATAGATAAAACTAAAGTTTGTTTGTTTCTTCCACAAACCTAGTCCTAGAAGTCTTCCTCATGGAGAAGCTCACTCTCAAATTTGACACCCACTTAATTATCTTTCAACTGAAAGCTAGCTTTTGGCTTTTGCGCCATGCCTAACCTTCCCTGTTGGTGTCTTCGTCATTATTGAAAAGTAAGAAACCTTTGCTATGTGATTAACCATATCTCACTACTACAGAAATTATTTTTAGGTATGCTTATTTTCTGCCTTTGGGTATGCTTTTGAAGTGTACCCTATGTTACCGCTCCAAAAACCTTTAGGTACCTTTTCTAAAAGCGTACCAAAATTATATTATTTGGGTATACTTAAGAAGAAGCATATCTGAAGGCCTTAATTTTTTCAAAAATATATATATATATATAATTTTCATTTGTTTTGCACCCCGACTATAGGTTTTTGGCCAAAAAAGAAATTTTATTAGTATTAAAAAATGTTTATACATTTAAACAAGAAAATAAATACCCTATCATACAACTTACGAAAGAATAAAATAAAATGCACAAATCACCTAGCATACAACCTATAACAAAAAAATCAACAAGAACGCAGCAAAACCAATCGGCCAACATCATTTCTAGCACAAACCTCTTCATCCTCGTGATGCCTCACAATTAACGACTATTCCTCCGCTATTCTTATATAAATCAGATTAATCCAGCATTTTACAAAAAATTCACACAATTAATTCAATTAAAAAATGTCATATATACATCTTAGAACTAGTAGGCAGGCCTCAACAAATATGGCACAATTATTGAAATGAGCAAAGCCAAAATTAAGTTTAAAATAGAACCACCAATATACATTCTCATATTCAGGCAATTGTTTAATATTCCCTACAATTCCAAAGAAACTGGCCAAAATTCAGCTGAATTTAGATTAAGCAATAAAACAGTCCACTTATTAATACAAGTAGAATACCCACTAGTTCTAGATATTCTTTAGCCAAAAAAATTGAATAGAGATTTTTTTCAAGGAATATGTTTTAATTGACTGTATCGTCAGCTTGAAACTAGCACAATAGTTTAATAATACTAGTAGAATGCTCTTAATTTACAGCTTGACTATGTAAATTTGATCCCTTCCAGAGTATACAGACTTGAAAATCTAGGTAAAAAGCAATTCTCCAAAAACAAAACACAAACGAATGTACACATGATTTTAGATGGGGTTCCAAAATTAAGTGAAGCCAAAATTTTAATTGAATACTTTGGCTTGAGTAGGAATCAGAAGGAAAAGCAGAGCCAACAAGATGAATAATGATGTGCTGATAAGATAGTAATATACAATGGTAGCCTATTTTGCTGGGGTGTTAGACTAACCTATGTTCCCCTTGAGTCTGGACAGCATCTAAATAGTAATATCTTCTACTTACATAAAATTTAGAACAACAATGTCTCAATCTTGAACTAGTTTTATGATGTTGTAGTTAAAATCACATGAATAACTACAGGTTTCCCCTGAAGCAAAAGGATGTGTGCTAGCAACAAAAGCGATATAACAAACTTTATGACTATAGGTTAAAATTTTTAGTAAATATATATTAACTGGAAAGATCATATGGCATGGCCTGCATGCCAATGAAGCCACTAAAGTTACACCTGTAGAGTGCACTTGCAAAGAGACACAACTTAAATGGAAGCTTTCAGTCATCAAAGATAAAGATCTTATTCACTAGTAAATAGCCATTCATACAGAAGATTTCGACAAATATAAAGACAGAAGGGAGGCACCAACCAGTACGCCGTAGAAGTAAACTTCAAATGCCCCAGAAATCTATCTTCTGAAATCTATCTTCATCCATTTCACATCTTTAATTAATTGACATTCATCGTAGACATGGACATTGGATGAAAATCCTCCATGCCATAATCTTTCCCATCTTGCAATCATGGCCTATCAAACCACAATCATGCCAGGAACTAAAAGCTATATCGTAGATCAACCGGGATTCCATTCTATGCCTTACAAACATATAGACCGAACCCGGGAGTCGTCCTTCCACTGCATCCTCAAAATGACTCATCTAATTTAAAAACAAATAGGCCGCTTGCGTTTGCCGGGAGTCGAACCCGGGTCTATTGCTTGGAAGGCAATTATCCTAACCGTTGGACTACAAACGCAGCTGTTGATAACATTTTCTTGTGCTAAATTCTATTAATTGTATAAAGAAATACTGGTGTTAAATCCTTGTAAATATTTTTCAATTTTCATCGCATCCTTTCTTATTTTAACAACGACAAGATCTACAGTATTAAATTTTAAATCAAATAATATAATTTTTTATTAACTTTGCATGATTAGTAAAAGGTAGAAGAAATTAATGTAATATTAAAAAAAATTATTGAGATGCTGGATGATATAATAAATTGTAATTAATGTATACAAATTTTGATAACATTATTCTTGTAATAATTTTTTTATAAATTTTATAGTTCATGGGATAATGATTTTGTTTCTATTAGTATGATATATCAGCTGAAATAATTCATTAACGCACCTCTGATGAGGGCATTGGCTAATATATTCTAGCTAGGAGTAGGAGGCTCTGGTGACGTTACAGCTGATCCTGATGCTCAGGGAGGAATGGCAATGGCATCTTCGGTAAAATATATCCCATTCTTTTTATAATTATTTCAAATGAATTATATTATAGGTTGGAATTCTTTAACAAGTAAGTGTTAATTATTAACTATATCGTCAAAACAAATAAATAACCCTTGATGATGATTATTATTATTATTAGTGTTAAATTTTTAATAGATTATGACACATAATGAACGACAACAATATATATAGATCGTTATATATAGATTAACTAGTCGTAAACTGCCCTCAACTAGCCCCCGGGGGTCTACATATATCTTGTGCATGAATAGCTTGGTTATTTGACATTTCAATTGAAGTAAGCTGCAAGGTGGATCTGACCTCTGCTTTTGCTGCCATTGGATCCATCTCTTTCCCTAGATGTTTCAATAGATTCCTAGCTTCCTAAATAACATTGGCTATAACAATTAATCACCAGCCTTCTCTTTTCTGCTAACTCTGAATATATCTCCTCTATCAAACTTGTTGAGCCAGCTCAAAAAGAAGGCACAGAAATCTTGTTGGACTCCTATGTTTGCCCTTGATGGGCCATTGTTCATGGAAGCCCACTAGGGATTTTCAATGTGACCATTTAATTGTTAAATGGATTGGTCAGCAAGTTTTGAATTTAAAAGACAAGTAAAAGAACCTTTTAAAGGTGGTTAGTGGGGAATGCTGGTTTAAAATACATATTCTCTCACCTGAGACATGGTGTGTGTGCAATCAGAAAATATTGCCTTGTGCTCTTGAGACTGTGTGAGCGATCTTTCCTTCTATGAGAAAGAGACGGTGCACCTGCTGTGAGCATACAGCTAGGTTCCATAACTCGGTGATCTAGCCACTACTGTTTGGGTTTCTGATTGTCTAGCCAGCATCTGGTTTAACGCAAGGAGAACAGAAAGGTATGCTCCTCTCACTCTATATACGACAAATCTCGTTCCTTAATCTCTGAAACTCTGATACAAACCTTATATTGCTCTTGCTATAGCTTCCATCATGACTGCCATCCCAAATCAATTTATCATCCTCTTCAAAAATTGAGAAAAAAGGATGATTTTAGGGTCTCCTTGTAAGCTGTCCCAAATGCCAAGAAACTTGAAGAATCTTCTACACCATTTGCCCGTGTGATCTCTTAAAAGACCACCCACAGCCAGCATTCAAATTTTCAATAGAGATGGAACCATCGCAGTTGAGTTTGAACCATCCAGGCGCTGGGGGAGACCAGTGTTGGGAAGTTCTGCGAAGATCCCACCTGCCTCTAACGGGAAAGCCAGTGGATTCGCCTACAAAATAATTCACCCTACTTGAGAGGAATGAAATAGGGTCACTAGGCTTAGAAAATTGATGATGTAGAAGCAAAGAAGAACAGATTCCCCACGTAGTTAAATTTTTAATTGTTTTTTTCTTAAAACATCTATAATTTTGTTTGTCAAAATTTTAAAATAAATTACGTACGGCCGCCACTCCACAGTCCACATGCATCTAAATCCACTTTTTGATTGGCCCAAATATTATATTTATAACATTGACAGTCAAATTAGATTACGACAAAATAGGTGCTTCTAGAATACCATGTCATTTGTACTCTATCCAATAAAATCATGCCAATTTAGATTCATTTAATCCACCATGTCATCCCCTATTTTCATATTGATTTTATTTAAGTAATGATAACTTATTTTTAATTTTGTTTAAAAAGTGCCTCTTCCTCTTCTCTCTCTTTGTCCTTCCTAGTTCCCACTCTACAATATCTATTTACCAAGATTCTTTTTCTTTCTCTCATCCTTCCTCCACTGATTAAAAAAAAATCATTTAAGTTTATTTTCTCTTTAGAAATCAAATCAGGGCAAGATTCAATGCCACCATATATATATATATATATTTAAATATATAATTTTAAGAACCCAAACTAAATAGGATACAGAGACGTGAACGGAAATTTGAAGAAGGAAGTTGGAGATGTAAGTGCCTGTTTGGTTCCCATTTTATAAAATGAAACTGTATTTTCTAACAATCATTTTCTCCTTTTTCATCCAAACAGTTTTTCAGTAAACTTCTCTAATTTTATCCAAACTTCATTTTTGTAAATTATGATTATTTTAAAAGTACTTTTACAAAAAGACAAACCAAACGGGCACTTAAATGAAACTAGAAACTTGGTATAGGCGATGCGAACGGAAATCAAAGGAACCAAAGCTGAGAAGCATCGAAGGTTGAAGACAAAGGTTGAAGATGCAACTTGAGCACTGAATATTGAAAGAATTCAAGGGGAATTATTTTTTTAGAGATAAGAAATATTATTAAAAAAAATTAGAATATATAAAAATCATATTTTTAATATATTTTTATGTAAAATATTATATATTGACAATTTAAAAAAATTATAATAGATCTTTAAATTTTATACTTCATTTAATATGATAAATGTGTAGTATATATATATATATATTTGTGTATTTACATATTATGCAAACATTAAATTACTAGAAGGGGCCAAACCACAAATATATGTATATCTAGAAATAACTATATAAAAAAAAACTAAATAACACATATTAAATAGGAGAGGGATGAGGGGGGCTGGGTGTCCACCCCTGAACCGGTGGCATCTTGGAGGAGATGGTCATGGAGGTTGGAGAAGGGGTTGTCATTGATTTCACAGAGATAGAAGGAAGAGGATGAAAATGGGTAGAAGGATATTTTGGAATTTGCTTGTCAGAAGTCGTGATTCATCCCAGTGCTTGAATGAAGATCAAGCTTCCTCTCAGTGATTTCAAAGAGTGTTATTCTTTTAGCTTTTTCTTAAGGAAAAAAATGTATAAATTAAATGTCAAGGATGAGAGAAAGAGAGAGAATATGAAAAGTGACTATCTAGGAACTTGAGAGAGAGAGAACGAGAGAGGAGAGAAGAGGAAGAGATTTTTTTTTTAATAAATTATCATTAATAAGAAAATAAAATTGAAATACTTTAAAATGATAAAACCAAGATATATAGAAAGAGAGGAGGACATGTTGGGTTAAATAATGAATCTGAATTGATATAATTTTATTGGGTAGAATATAAATGATGTGGTACTATGAGAGTACCCAAGAATTTCTTGTAAATTACACAATTGCAAAAGTATCATAGAAAAGTCTCCAATAGTTCACATGTTCATACTTTGGATTAATTATTGGTGAAATTGCCAAATGAGGGAGAACACTTAACCCAAAAAAAAAGAATTAATCCATGTTATTTTTGCTATATTAATTATTAATTATTTTTAACTTTTAATTTTTTATTTAAAGAAATGAAAATCATTTCTCATCCATTTCATTCAGATGTATATTTCTTTTTAATTTCAATATCTAATAATTATATTAATAAGTTGATATTTCTCAAAGTGTATTTATCTTAAGTGCGAAGAGTAATATGTATAAAATGGTGAGTTTTACTCTTGGCAAACGTCATGTTTGAAGTAGAGCTATCATTATGCGTCTAGCTGTCTTTTGACTCTAATTAATTTAAAACCTTCAAGGTCACCTTACTTTAAAATACATACATGTTCGTTGATTGACTCTGCTGTAAAGTCTACTATTGGGAACTTTATTCACTTTAAAATATAAGTTATATTTTAAAATTTTTATACTATTACGGAAAAAAGTTAAAAGCTGATCATTAACACATTATAATAAATTTGTCAAAAAAATGGCAATTCTTTTTATTATTACCCCTATTGAGTGTATTAAATTTATTTTTAACTTTTTAATTGAAGTTAGGGTAAAATAAGAAAAAAAATCAATACATAATATATTATTTAAATATAACTTATATTTTGGATTGAATGAAATATATTATTTTGATCATTAACTAGATTTGTTTCTTTAAAGTAAAATAAGGTCATGTTTCGTATATGAGAAAGAAAGAAAAAAGAAGACGGAGGCAATTGTTCCTGTGTTTGGTTTGATGGAAAAGGAGAATACAACCATTCCGTCGAAATAATTAGGTGCCAATGGATTCCATCATAAATGACATCGAGTTATAGTTTTACTGTTCACTCTGGAATAGCAGGCAAGAAGTTGAAATTGCTCTCCTTCCATTGTTAAATTTGGAACAAAATATCGGACAGAAAATTGTTTCTCCCCTCTCCCCCCTCCAAGAAGTTGAAATTACTCTCCTCCCCTTGTTAAATTTGGAAAAAAAAAATCAGATGAAAAATTTTCCTTCCCTCCAAATCCCTCCATCCAGACATATCAATGAATTCTATAAATAACTCCAATTAACGTGGCACCAACTTAGTCCTTCGTTAAAAGTGTGTTATTTTATTTTATTTTATTTTTGTTAGTAACAAAGATCAAAACAAATGAGTCATAAAGTGTGTTATTCTAAAATCCGAAGAATTGAGTATGTCTTTAAATGAAACTTATGAATCATAAGTACGTGTCTATCTTTCAACTAAGTGTTGATAGATATACCAACAAACATAAGAGAAAAGAAAAGTTTAATTAATGAAACAAATACATCTCAGCAGTATATCCTTCAATAAACATTGAACAAGGGGAAGAGTGGCAACGACATTCTTCGCCGTCGTCCTCGTAGTAATTTTATGAGCAAGAGAAGCCATACACAGAGTAGCATTAGGAAGCAGATAATGGGCGAAATGATGGGAGAGAGCAACATGGCGACGTAGAGTGATCCAAACAGTACCATAGCAATCCCGAACTGAGAAGCATAAGCAGGAAAGAGGAGCTTACCTGCAAAGGCCAAGTAATAGGCAATTAACATTGCAAGAGAAGCCTTAGATATGGAAGGGCGAAGCTGATAGAGGGAAGGGTTCATGCCAGAGGCTAATAATTGAAGGAAACTGAGGAAAGTTGGAATCATGGAAGCAAACAATGTTGTGTGGGAGGAAGAAGAATTATGAACAATGTTAAATACAATCACAGTATTGAAGAGAAATTGAGGACGTGGGAGGCTAGCCATTTCTGGGGGTTCTGGGCATGTAAGAAGAGAAGAGATGAGTGCAGGATAGAGAGTAAGGTGTGCCTTAGTTTGATTTATTTATAATTTGATTTTTCGTTTCACTGTACTGTTTATTTTAATACTAGATCTGGATGATCCGATTTAATCCACGACGTCCACATCATTTTAAGTTTCTTTCCCCCTAAAGTCTTTGATCTAAAATTTTGCTATCCAGAGCCTTGATTCGGAGAATGACATAGACATAGACATAAATTGTAATTGTTTTTATTCAACATTCATAATGAGGGGTATTTAAGAAAAACTTCATTTAATGACCTAGATAAATTATGAAAACTCTTCTCTCAGTCACTTATACTTGAGACTGAAAGGAGTATTTCATTATGATCATAAAAAAGATTTGTGTATTTTGAGGGAAAATTAAACTTTTAATTGTGTTTTACAAAATAAATGAATGCTATGAAGAGCATGATAACACTGTAAGTAATTAACACTCCCTCTGATCTTAAATATAAAATTTTTTTCTAAAAATAATATTTAATCTTAAATATAGGATATTTTATAGGATTGTCTCATACAATAATTATTTTTTCTATTCATGCCCATGCTCTATAATTAATGGGTGAGAAATAAATATTATAGAAAATATGATAAATAATGTAATTAATAACAATAAGTGGTTGAAAAAACTGAAATTTTTTTATAAATTTAATGACTTAACTCATTTTTTTATGATGTGTGAAATGGTTGAAAATATCATATATTTAAAAAATTGAGGAGTTTTAGGACTAAATAATTGTGAAAATTGGAAGGATAGGTCGGTTCTACGTTGTTGAAAGAAAACGTCGGTTCATGTGAACTGATCATAGTTATGTTGGAATTGAAGAAAAAGTCGGTTCTACCGGAAAAAAAAAATAGATGTGAAGGACTTATTATTATTACTAAAAAATAAAAATAAAAACAAATAAAGGAAGCAATATCATTTATTGAAGCTCAAACGCACGTTACATCATGCAATATTATAATGCATTTTGCATGTTCGTCCCCTTCTGAGTATCCTATTTCCTTATCACCTATTATTGAAGCGCATGCTTTCCAATGGATTGATTCATATTATTGGGCGTAATTTTTTTTAACATCGTTTTTCAATATTAAAATTTAGTCTGTATTATTAGCTATATCAAACAAATAGAAATAACCCGTCATTATTAAGTTTAGTGTTAATTCTTTAACCCAATATTACGCAACGGATCGGAATGAGTGACAACAGTGCATTATCTTAACAAAAAATACAAGTGCACACCATATCTATTCTTAAATTAAGAAATTTATATTTTAAATTTTATGACACCAAAGGGTGATCAAAACTCCATTTAAATTACCACCCCCCCCCCAAAAATCAACAAAAAAATAAAATAAAATAAAAAAGGATTGGAGAAAATGACAATGAAGGACCGTGTAAGAAGACAATTCCATTTAAAGACCACAAAATTTTAAAATTTCTATTAAAACCAACGTCCTTGGAGGGAAAATAAATATTTTTTACCGGACAAAAATTTCCAACCCAACCATTCTGTTTTAAATAGTAAATCTCTCAGTTTAAATTAGTCAAAATATTTTCAACCCAACCAAATTTCATTTTCAGTAATAAACCAATCATTTTTTAGTAGTTAAAATATTTCCAACCAAACCTTTCAAATTATAGTAATAAACATATCAGTTTTCAATAGTCTAATTTTGAAGAATTTTTGTTGAGTGAGAAATATTTTTTCCCTTCAAGGATCTTGGTCATTTTAGTGAATTTTAAAATTTCGTAGTTCTTAACTGTAATATTTCTTCTTACATGATCCTTAATATTTATTTTCCCAAAAAAAAATTATAGTCTACAATATGTTTGTAGTTCATAGTTGAAGCATTTTTGGTCTAAAAATAACAATTAAAGCTATTTGCCAATAAATACGTGGGATCAAAATCCTTGAGTTAAAGGATCTGAGATTAAATTTTAATATAGAAATTTTCATAAAAAAACTAAAGAACAAAAGAATTTTGTTTATGAAAATGAAATGAAATGAAATAAGGGCGATTATGATTAATAGAATAAAGAATTCAATGAAACGAGACTTTATGGAATGAGTTAATTTGCAGCAGACTTTACAGAGATTCATGTGTTTCGCACTGTACATGCTGGGGTTCTATTAGAATATTCCAACAGTGCCCAGAGATATATTCCTCTTCTTTTTAATATAAGATCTTTTAATCAAATCACATTGATTAAGAATGTGAGTTAAAATATATTAACTACATTGTTTTTTAAAAAAATAACAACATTTTTCAAAACTAAACTTATTAATTTTTTCTCTTTCTCACCATCATCTCATTGAATAAGGTATTTTTTTATAATTCATAATAAATATTATCTTGTATTTTATAAAAAGTATTGTATTTAAAATCAAGGCGAAAGTTCCTATATTTAATAAACCAATTTAATCCTATAGGAAACCAATTTAAAGAAATACTCATTAGTACCCGTTTAGTTTATCTTTTTGTAACATGTCGTTTAAAATAACCATAATTTACAAAAATGAAGTTTGGATAAATATAGAGAAGTTTACCATAAATTTATTTGAATAACTTTAGAAAAAATGATGGTTAGAAACTATGGTTTGATTTAAACAGACCCTTAATAGTGTTGTGATATTTTTATATGCACTTATTTTGAGCTCCGTATTTTGTGTTTATACTTCTGAAAGCATTGCACAGGTCAAAAATTTAGTTACGTAGATATAAATCTTTAAATTTAGTCGTCTATCATAGTTATTCATATCATTAAAAATACAAATCTTTATAAAAGAGAATAGAAGAAGAGTACATGGAGAGGGAATCGAATTGATATATATATATATCTTTAAAAGCAATCAAACTACTACACTAAAACTGCTTTAAAAACTAAATTAAAGAAAATAAAATCCTATTTCTTTTTTTTTTGTGGCCAACGAAAAAAATAAAAGTTACTTCTAAGTACATGATATTAAAACTTTTTTTGTTTTGGGCAGCGAGGTCCTTGTGGTTTCGGATCAAACCCCCACAGCCTGTTAGATATATGGTTTTGATCCTGATGGATTCTCGCTCTAAATTTTAAAACTATTTTATAACCAAACAAACACTAAAAATATACTTTCACCATTCCATGCATGTGGGTTTCCATTTTTAATTCATGAAAAAATTGTGTCGAGTGAAAGCGCATACATTTCAATATTACAATCAGAAGATATGCGTTTCACGTCATGCAAAGCACAGAGGAAACTTCCTAGTGCTTCTAGGAACATTTCTTATTCCAAATTAAGAAATAATAATAATAATAATGATAATAATGATAATAATAATAATAATAATAATAATAATATCTATCATCATCATCATTATTATATTAAAGGACCATCTTAGGAGAGAAAATTTTCTTAAAAAGATTTTGAAATTTAGGAATCTCCATAACGGACATAAATCCTTGGTAAAAGAAAAAAAATTTTGAGTGCACAAAAATATCTTTAGAATATGGAATGTTGAAAACTATCGTGACTAGTTGGAAATCTTTCAAATTTCACTTAGAAATTTTGGTTAACCCAATTGAAAATCTTTTTTCAATAGTGCTTTGTTCTGTATTACTAAAATATGGAATGCTAAAAGTTGTTTTGATCCTTTGAAAATTTTTTATACGTTACTTGGAAATTTTGGTCATCTCAACTAGAATTTTTTTTTCAAAATTACTTTTTTCTATACTAAAATATGGAATGCTGAAAACAATTATGATAATCACTTGAAGTGAAAAAATTTTCATATTTCGAAGTGGGTAACAAAAAATTTTCAACGTTTGAAAAATTTTCAACTACTAAAAATTGTTTTAAGCACTATTGTGTAGAAAAAAGGTAGAGTTTTGAAAAAAAATTATTTCCAAGCAGGTAACTAAAATATCCAAGCGACATTTGAAAGATTTTCAACTTACCAAAAATGTTTTCAACACTCCATATTTTAGTGTAAAAAATCACTTTTTAAAAGATAATTTTTAAGTCGGGTAACCAAAATTTCTAAGTGATATTAAAAAATAAAATTCTAACCAAAATTTCAATTGATAACAACAGTTTTCAACACTTCATATTTCAAACATATTTCAATTGATCTTTCTTACTTGAAGATTTTCAAATTTTGAGTCCTTTATAACTTTTTTTTTGTGAGCTTTTTCTTTTTCAAATCATCCGATATTTTGGATCTACTCCATTTCAATTGAAAAATTTATCAAAGTTTAGACTAATTCGGGTCCAGCTTGCCAAGACCAAAAAAATGGAAAAAAAAATCCATAATCAAATATTTAATATAACTGTATTTTCAAAATTTAAATTTAAAATATTTGATTATAGCTGGTATCACTACTACAGATTTTGCAAATAGGTACGCACATATTGGTATGCTTTTATAAAAAGCATACCAAAAAACACCTCTAGGTATGCTTACAACAAAAAGCATACCCAAACATTTATATTTTGGTATGCCTCCAATGAAAAGCATACCAAAATTTGTTTACTAAAAGGTAAATGGGTGCTCCTTGTTTAAAAGCATACCCACATAATGAGGATTTTTGACGCGCTATTTAGAAAAAGCATACCAAAAGTTCGTTAGAAATCTACAGTGCTTCTAAATCGCTGGACATAACCCGACTCCCATAAAAAAATCTTCACTCACTTTTCTTCTAAACCAAAACCTCTCCCGCCCTCTTCCCTCTATTTTGCATAAAAGTCGAAACTCCTCGTCGGTCTTCCTGTGCATCTCGGTCGGTTGCCTCTTTGGTTTGGGTCATTGGCTTCGTGGGTCATGTGTGGGTCACCGAATCTGTGGTGGTGGTGCCATTGGAAGAACCTTCATTGATGATGGTGGCTTGGAAGACGACGGTAGTGGCCCAGATCTTGTAGATTGGAGTGTGAATCCTAGACCCTAACCCTCGCTACCTCTGCAGGCCGCGAATCTTCAGCCGGAGCTCGCTTCGGGTAGAGACTTATTCAAAGTGGTGGCTGACTCTTCTACTCAATCTTTCATCTTTGGTAAAGCTTTCGTCTTGTTACCACTTCTGTAATCATTTGCCTTTGTCGAATATTTGATGACCCGTTGTCACCTTAGGGTTTTAATGTCAATTTTGGTGTTGAGTGAATCGGCAGTTTCCAATCGTTACCCTATCCTGACATATAATCATTAACATTGGTTTTGTGTCCATAAGATTGGTTCATGTTGGCAATTGCTGAAGGCTCTGATTTACATGCGGTAGTTCATAGCTCTTAAAATTCCTTTTCAGTGCATCGTCGCCTGCACTATATTTGAATAAATTGTTCTTTTTTTTTCCTTAAATAAAAGACTAGGTGAGGGGAATCTATATTTGCTACAATATGTTTGTGTTTCTACTAGGAATTGGCAGGGGTCGAACAATCTGGTTGCCTACAATTTGCAGTAATCTATGTTTTTGATATGGTTAAAGTAAATGACAATCCTTTGTAATTTGTGACTTTTATGGAACTGCAATAGAAACTCAAACAATATCATAAACTCCATGTAGATTTGTTGTCCTGAACAATATGTGACGTGTTATATAAATTTAAGGATGTAGGTGCTCAAGTGAAGCTTCTGCGGCTGATATATGGAGTCTAGGTGTGTAATCATTGACATGGTCACAGGGAAGCATCCATAGTGTCATCTTCATGAGGTTAACATACTTTTACTCTTTAATATGGAATTAACGTTGCATTATATTAGATAATCCAATTTCAGTAATTCCTCAAACTATTCTCATTGTGATATATATTATGTAGGTTCAAGTCATGTATAAGGTTTATTTTGGAACAGAAAATCTTGCATATATAATGGTTCTTCTTGCACTCACTGAGGAAGGAAAGTTGTGCCATGAAGTAACAAGGACTAATGTCAAGAGCCTTATGTAAGTCAAGTAGTGCATATTGATCAAGCAAGTAAGGCATTTGCTATTCTAGCTAGATAATTTATCTTTTGATTGTTGCTTTTATTAATTTTATGATACTTCTGAATATCAATAAGCTGTGTCTTTCATTAATGTTCTAGAAATAGTTCATCAGATGACTAAGTTGTAATGTTGTATTTTGGTAAAAAGGACAAAATTTACATGCAATTCTTTTAGGTGCTTGCTATGTGCAAACCTTCAAGTTTTTTATTTGACCATTTAGAATATAACTCAGGCATTTTCAAAATTTACAGTGATGGGTTATACGATGTCATCAGCATGAAGAAGGCAATTCAACTTGTGCTTCAAGTTTCATACAAAATAAATTCATTCAATTTTAATATAATTTTTGTCATTGGAACAGTTGAATCAAAGAGCGATGGTTCTCTGCTATTTGGTGTTTGAACTAAGATTGTGGCTGTTATTGGGCTTTTATTGATGCCATTAGGAGTTTTTTTAGTCTTACTCATATATTCTGTTATTAATTTAGGAAGCCTAGATATTTATAGGAGTTTTTGGTAGACCTGGCCTTTGGCTGTTAGGGGTTGTCAGAGGAGTCTCTTTTGAATGTTCAGAGAGACTCGAGGGGTATACTAAGTTTCATTAATGTTCAAAGTACCAAAGTGCATGAGATTGATGTGGCATTGCATTATGTATTTGGGCAGGAAAAGATGAGGCTTCATTTAATTATCAACGCCTAGATATTCATTCAACCCCTTCTTTCTCACTTGACCATTAGTGTTCAGAGTCTCTTTTGGTAGACCTAGATATTCATATTTGTCTTAGATACTCCAGGGGTACTGGTTCCAAGTATCCCTGACATAGAAATAGGGTCGAACCTAGCTCATGCTGGTAGTGTATCCATAAAATGACTATCTTAAATTTCTTTCTTAACCTTGTTATTTGACTATAATTTATATATGCACTAGCAGGATCTGTGAAAGATTTGGTAGTGGGTGAGAAGCGTATTGCTCAATACTTGTTGGAAGTTTTAAATACCCTAGGGACTCCCATTCACTGGAAGTACTTGAATAAGAGGATAATAGAAGGGACTTAATATGAATATGAGGAAAAGCTTGATTACAATTTTAAAAACCTTAAGCCAAAGAGACTGAGGTCAGAATCTCAGCTATAATAGTATTTGAGGAAGTAAATGGAATATGCTATATACACTTCTATGATGCTGATGAGCAATCTGCTACATTTAACTTAAAGTTCACTTGTTATGATTTTTTTTTGCATGGTTTACATCCACACATTAGTATTTTAATTTAATTTAAAACTATTTTAGTTTGGCACAGTAAAACAAGCTCATTATTTTAAGGTTATGTTATGGTTCCCTCACTCTCAAGTCTTAACCCCCTATGCTTTGCAGTTGTAGTCAGCTTGCGGCAATTCTTTCTCAAAAGTGCTATTTCTAAAGCTTAGCTACATACACTTATTCATGGAGAAAGTAAGTTCGCTATCTTTGCTTTCTCTTTTATTGTGAATTCTCAATTCCTTTTCCTATCTTCAGAAAATGATTTCAAGAAGAGTAGGCAAAAGATTTTTTGGCATGCTTTGTATGCATGTTAAAATATTGTTGTGATGTTTCATTTTTACATGAATTTCATTTAAACTTTCTAGTCAACAATTTTGTCGTATATTGTTGAATTGCTGGAATGGATGAAAAAGATATGTTGTATATATGTAATATGTGGAATTGGGAAGAAAACAAAATAAATGTTTTTTTTTTAAAAAAAAATAAAATAGCTTTCGACGCGCTTTTCGTAGAAAGCGTACACAAACATGCCCATCCTTGGGTACGCTTTTGATCAGAAGAGTACCCAAAGACTATATTTTAGGTATGCTTTTGACAATGAAACGTACCCAAAATCCATCATTTGGTGTCTCGAACCCCCTTCTTTTTGGGCAAAGATGAGTCTTTTGGGTATGCTTCTTTAAGCGTATGGAAAGGTTTTTGGACCAGTCACATAGGGTGCCCTTCAAAAGCGTACCCAAAGTCTAAAAATAAGCATACCTAAAGATAATTTCTGTAGTAGTGTATAACTCCCTATTATAATTTTTTGCTAGTTCCAACCAATGATCCGGTGGCAAAGTCTTTTTTTGATTTTTGTTTTTTTAGACAATGATACACATATATGCCCGGGAAAAAAATAGTTTAAAATTTTTATAATAAAATATTGACAAATGAACAGTATCAGTGAAAAATTTAAATGATTCGAGTTAGAAATTCAATTTATAGGAGTATTAAATTTTTAAATCTAATTCTTAAAAAAAAATATTCTTAAATATGGGTTCTAAAATGTCTTTTTTCTTGTATGGCCGGCCAGTGATCAAACCAGTGATCCAGTGCTAAAGTCTTTTTCTTCCTTTAGACACCGATATACACATATTTGCATTGACACAGTTGCCAGGTTGTCTTTTCATCGGTGACATATTGATGTTCATGTTGATGTTGATATTGATTGATTGATTGATTGATTTATTCATGAAATTTTATATATTTAAATGAAATTCATGGATCATACGTGTAATCGAAAAACATTATATCCAAACTACCAACTAACATTAAGTCTAGTCAAACTGTTATATATCGAAAATGGAGGAAGATATATACAGACGCGTTTCTTCTCATTCCACAACACAAAAACACACACTCTTCATTCTATCACCTTTTACGGGAGTAGATAGATTTACTTTCTGTGAATTTTCCCGAGTTATGCCACGTCACACTGATACACAGTCACACACACACACACACACTTCGTTCTACCACCTGTCACGGGAGCACATTTACTGCTTGCGCAGTGATTATGTTTGGGATAATACTTACGGCAAAAAGAAATGCAGCGAGAGGAGACACGTCCGCGTCGCAAGGGAGAAAACGAAACTTGAATGTTCTGTGAAGGATTATAAAAATCATTATATGGTAATTACAGTTATGCACCGACTGATAGCTACATTATAGTTCGACCAATTTATCTTTTCATTCCATTTTTTTTAATACCAACGAAAAGAAATTCGAACAACACTACCTACCTTTCATTTATATTCTAAATCAAAGAATATAATATTTTTTATTAATTAACGTGCATGATTAACAAAAGGAAGAAGAAATTAACGTAATTTTCAAAAAGCAAATTAGAGGTGTTGGATGAAAGTCATGATGTTCCCATGCACACAACTAGACTGTGAAACTGACATTTAGTTATTGTCTACAAGTTTTGCTGACATTATTATTCTTCTTACTAATACTTATTTCATTTCTAAATATAAGAGATAAATAATTAATTCACACGTAACAAGTAATATAGTTAAAAATAGTTGAAATTATTAAAATATGTTAGGAATTCAAATCAACTTTTAAAAATACCCTCATCGAATATTTAAGATTTTTATTAAGTAATTAATGAAAATAATTTTTAATAATAGATATTATTAAAAAATATTAAATACATTAGATAATTTTTATTTATCCCTTATAATATTTTTTTTTATAATTTTTATAGTTCAGATAATGATCTCTTTCACTGTGCAACTGATGGGGCATGGGGGCAATTGCAGATATATTATCCGTTGGGTAATATTTCTAGCTTTTAAGTACATAGACGTCATGCATATATTTGAGGAAGCTTCCAAGTGCTTTCCAAGGTAATTTTAACCGATTTTCTTAATTTATTTCCGTAATTAAATAATGCTATACAGCTTTTGGCGCAGGGCTGGGTGATGTTAGAGCAACGTGTATCACAAACATCGTAAGTTCCAAAAGTGATTCTCCAAATCAATTTACCTGCCTACCGTCACCGACATGGATTGACGTTGATAGCCAACCATTTCAGTGACGGGCAGGTATGATTTATCATGCACCAAACGGTGGAGTACAAACTTAATTTTAATTAAAATTAAAAATTATTTTGTGATAGAGTAAAATTTAATGATATTTTATAAAAAAAATTTTGAATTAAATACTAAAAAAGGACTTGTGCTACATATATTATTATTTTTAATTAATAATAAAATAATAAAAAAGATAATTAATTATTAGTGCAATCAATTCAGTGCAATTAAGTTGAAAGATGTCCGCAAATAGAAAATAGGCCAAATTCTTAATAAGAGAACGATAATGGTGTGACTTAATTCCCTCCTTTGCATAAAATTAAATTGGAATTGGAATGAGATTGTTTCAATCTTATAAAGGGATGATATATACTGGAAGCAACATATAAAATGCCAAAACTTCCAAGAAGCACATCAATCAACCAAAATCACACAGCAAATTCACAAATTATGACCACTTTAATAATTAATTAACTCACACTAACAAGCACTCCATCTTTCACTTTTCCTGGTCCAACTAGATAATAAGAAGCAAAATTTTAGCTAAGCCACCAAAAAGGAAATTCAAAAGAAAATGATACCATATATAATGATTTGTATGAAGCCATTTGGCTTTTAAATAATAAGCAACTTATTTTGGGATACGTAGATAAAAAGATGCTAGATTTTGCTAATGAAATATAATTAATTTCACAGCCACTACAGATATATTTCTATATATATCGTCATCATTGGAGTTTTCATTTTATTCCGATAGAGAAATTGTTTAAGTTGGTAACCACTAACGCTAAAATTGAGAACTTTTCACTCAACTTAGGGATATTCTTCTTACTGTTAAGCTCATCGAGTAAGTATGGCTATTACCTCTTTTATGCACATAATAAGATTCTTCTCTTTTATATATCACATGACCAGAGTTTTAACCAAACTGTGTTGAACCCTTTATGGGTTTCACAAGTCTATGAGACAAGCGAAGCTTTCTGGCTGCTTGCACTCTGCCAAATATGACTTTAGTTGGGGTTAAGATCCCCTTTTTATCAGTAATGAAATAATTGGCGTTTCTAAAATACTAATATAAAGGAAAAAAAAAGATAAACACCAAATATTTTTTTTTTTTGGTGTAGTGTTGGTCATGGGAGAACCTTTATTAAATTTCACAATCCCAAAGAAAAAATTTTGAAAGAAAAGAGTTTTAAATTCTGGCAAATTGCCATTAGATTTGCACACGAAGTTGAACTTGGATGGAATTATGATAAATGAACTTGATTTGCATAATACAATAGTGTAGGTTTGGTAAATAAATCAAGCTTCATCTTATTGCATAGATCCCTCAAAAATCTTATTCCATATATTGAAATTCCTTATACTAATAAAATGACAAGGATGCCTAACACAACAGTTTTTTTTTTTTATGTCAACGTTTATTTTCCTTTGGCGACTAATAATAATGATGATGATGATGATGATGCTTACTAATAAGATTGGCCACAGTTGGTACATAACTATATTCCTTAAGCATGTAATTTCTTTAAGAAAAGAATTAATTTTCAGCTGTCAATTGGAAAATACTGTTTGTACTAAAAAAATGCTTATAATATCTTACAGATGTTAAGCACGTTTTTATCTTTGAAGTTCAAATTAAACTCTTGTCTCTATGTGTGTGTGTGTGTGTGTGTATCATATATGGGCCAGAAAAAACTGTCGTCTTGCCATCGGATATATACATTTGTCCATCAACAAGTCTATTCCAATGCATGACCCCTCCATACTAAATTAACACTTGAGTCGTGAGCTTTTGGGTTGGCACAAACCCACTGCCAGCTGCACAAGGTGATGCAGAAAGCCCAACATAGAGTTGGGCTACTTTAACAGAGTAAACCCATTGGGCCCATGAGCTTTAGAAGGTGGAAGGTGTCCCAGATGAAAACTGGAAAGGATGGTTGTAAAACTGAACCCAAACAAAGTCAAAAAGCCCACTGGAAAGTACCTCTTTCATATGAGCATCTCCTTGGGCTGCTTCTTTTGCTGTTAAGGCTTCACCGCTTCCTGCTTCAATAATAGACAACAGTTATATATATTTTTTAAACAATTATTTAGCATTTAGTATTTATATAAGAGGAAAAGGGAAGGAATAGAAAGAAAGAGAATAAAAATAGAAGGAGAGAGAAATTAGAAGAATTATGCCTTATTTGATACACTAAAATGGTTTTTTATGAAATAGAAATAGAAAAAGGAATTGGAATAAAAATAGGAAAAGAAATGGAAATAGGTTTTAAAAATATATTTAGTATGTGAATAAAATCCTGCATAATTTCTATTTGATATATGTATTTAAAATACAAAAAGATCTAAATACCCCTATCTTAACAACAACAACAACAACCCTGTCCTTGATCGTCCACACACCATTGTCGCACAATCCATGACTACAGAAATCAACCACCATGCCACTGTTGACTGAAATCCAAATGCCGAAAAATCGCCATTGCACAAGCACCGCAATCAAATCCAATAGCCACTACGGTAGAGAAGAAAAACAAGGGGAAAGATCGAAGAAACAGATTCAATCGCACAAGCATAGGAAAATTTCATAAGCAAGTTTAGAACCAAAATCCACTTTAGAACTAGAGCTAGAAATCATAATCTTCATTGATTGCATGTATCTACAAATCAGAAACCAAAAATCATGCAGAAAAAAAGATTGAAGAAAATTGCAGAAATAGATCACAAAACACAAATCACAAAGACCAAAGGAAATTGCAAAAGTAGATGAAAACAAGAGGAATAGACTGAACTCTAGGCCACCATTGTAACGCCATCGATGGAAGAGAAATGAAGGAAGCCATTATTACTCAAGAAGAAGACAAAAGGAAACGGAGAAGAAGAGGTAGAGGAGACAAAAGTTGGTGACAATGGCATCAGAGTTGAGGGATGACATGGCGGTGAAGGTGCAATGGTGGAAGGTAGAGTTGTTTATTGGTGTTGGGTGGGAGGGCAAGTGAGTGACAGGGGTAGAAGAGTGGGAAAAAATGAGGATTCCAAGGAGAGTTGGTCGATTCTAGTGCTAGGAAACTGGAAGCCAATTATGGGTGTTTTGACAAAAATGGAATCGATACAGATTAGGTTTCAGGCTCACCAAACCATCTAAAATGTGGATTCCAATTTAATTTTCATTTCTTTTGTTTCAATTCCTATGTACCAAACATGGTATTAGGTGGATAGAACTCAAGAAAGGAGAGGGAAAAGAACCCAGGTAGAAAAGTGATATCCAAAACAACTCAATCTTCACTCTATTTTGCCTTAATTTGAATTACAATAATAACTATTTATCAGACTCAATAGAATTTTCTAGAAGATTGACACAATCAAATAAATTAGAAAATTATTTAACATAAAGACTCAATTTTAAGAGATTACAAGAATTTCACTTATTTAAAAATTTTTTAAACACTAAGACATTTTAAAATATTATAACTTAAATTTAAAGAAAAAGAAATCATAAAATAAATAAAAGATAATATAAAATCTAATAATTCCTAAAAGATATGATAAAATCTAATTAAATATAAAGATATTTTAAATATCTTAATACCTATTTTTATTTAAAATATTCATTTGTCATTCTACATCATGCTCTCCCACTTAAAAGAACTCTCCTATGGAGAGTTAATACTCTATGTAAGTATATAAATCTAAGAAATCTTTATATTGAGTAAGATAGCAAAAAATAGGATTTAAATGAAAGAACTTCTCTTTGAAAATTTAAATATTCTTTGACTTTAGAAATTTCTTCCAACAAACAAATGAGAGAGCATGCTGCCTCTCCACAATAGCAACAAATTGCACAATAAGTAGTGTAACACATGAATAAGGTGGCATAAGGATAAGATAGAATTGAGAACCACAAATAATAACTTTGGAGGGCGTGACTTCCATTGGTGGAGAATGATTTAAAGGATGTCCCTTCTTCATGCTTTCATCATCTTCTACAATTAAAACATTGTCTTCTTTTGGTGCTAAGGAATTATCTGCATGGCCAGACATCTCCTTATATGCATTTTCTTCCTCCATCCAAAGCTTGCACTGTTCTTTGATCATTCAAGAGTAATCTCTATACCCATTTGCTTATCCAACAACTTGATGAGACCCATGGTTTTCGCATACATATTTTTCAACTTATTCAAGCGAAGATTTATGTGATCAAAGTGATGATCTATGCGATTAAATGAATATTCAATGCGTTTGAAGCAAGCCATAGGGAATATAAAGAATTTTGGCTTAAATATCGAATGATACAAGAGGAGAAGGAAATTGATAGAAAGAAAGGGAATAGAACCCAAAGAGAAAAAAGATATTTGAAATAACTTAATTTTTACTCTATTTTGTCTTAAATTCGAATTACAATTATAGTTATATATAGGACTCAATAAAACATTCTAGAAATTTGATACAATATAATAAATTACGAAATTATTTAACCTAAAAACTGCATCTAGAAAGATTGTAAGAATATTATTTATTTAAATTTTTTTAAAAAATTGAAATATTCTAAAATACTTTAGCCTAAACTTAGGGCTCACTTGATATAATTCTTGGGAAGTTCATATATAATCTGATTGTTTTATTTTCTATTTTGCGGGAAGTTTAAATAATTTTTAAATAAATATATGTTATTTTAATTTTAAAGATATAAATGCCCTATCTATTCAAAAAATTAATTAAAGAATTAAGGGTTCTTTTAGAAAAATATCATAAAATACTTGGGAAGTAGAACTTTTTTAGATTTTGTTTGGGAAATTTTATTTCTCGAGTTAAACTTAACTTCTCGAGAACTTCTAAATCTTTTTTGAATCAAGTAATATTAATCAGTCAACTTCTTGGGAAGTTTAACTTTCCTTCCCTATTTCCTCATACCAAGCGAGCCCTTAAAATAAGTAATCATAAAATAGAAAAATAAATAAAAAATAATAAAAAACCTTATGTACTTAATTTTATATACTTAACGTATCTATATCAAAACAAATTAAAATACGTGAATTTTAAATTTAAAAATAAATTACCAATATAGATAACAAACATTAGTTATAAAATAAATAATAGATGAAGAGGTTTACTTATTCTGATTTGATTATATTAAAGTATATTAAGTATATAAATTTAATTACTTAAGTTTTTTCTTAATATAAAATCTAATAATTTCTAAAAGATATGATTAAATCTAATTAAATTTAAAGATATTCTAAATATCTTAATACTTTATTTTTATTTAAAATATTAATTATTCATTCTCCATAAGGTATTCTTAATTGATTTAAATTCTTTTTTTTTAAAAAAATAGATTTAATCATTGTTTGGCTTAAATGCAAATATTTGGTACTATTAACACCCATAGTTATACAATGCCTCCTACCATGATTTCAATGTAAATCCCTCAAGAAAAATGAAGCTTAAGCTTTGCTTAACCAGGTTGTCAAGTTTTAGGGACAGCCACCCGGAAAACGACGGATGCTTTTGTCGTATGTATAAATAATACTCCATGATTTGACCCCTCATTTTTTTTAAATCTTAAACATGTTTTCCTTTATAATTAAATACTTCCTCCACTTTTGTTACCCAAAAAAAAAATACTTCCTCCACTTTATATTATAAAATTTTTTATAAAATTTCTCTTCTCTTATAATATAAATTTTTTTTATAGAATTTAATGAAATATTTATAAGTTTTTTCAAATACTCTTCATAAATTCATTTTACAAATATCATCTCTATTTTTTTAATGTTTTAATTAATATAAATAAAGGTTATTTTTGGAATTACAATACTTTTTTTTTTGTAAAAATAAGACTCCTGATTAACTATAATTTTTCTTAATATGAGTGATTTTTGTAAGACCTCTTATAATGTAGGACAAGGGAGTATAATTTTGATTATAATAATTTTTTAATATAATTATATGATATTTGATACTATCAAATCATATTCGAATATTGTTGGATTTAAATATGAATAGATTTTTCAATGTAATTTTTCTATTCATAAAATTTGAACTCAAAATTTTATAAAAGAGGTGTTGAGTCTTTTACCACTTAATATAATTAGTATTGGTTGATTTTTAATAATAGTTACTTTAAAATAATATAATCTAAGAATTAAAGTATATTAAAATTTAAAAATTAATACCTTATATACTAGTACTCAATACCTACTAACCTATATTAGCTTAACCAATACATAAAGCAAAAGTTGCCCCCTGACATCAAAGCACACTTTTTAATATTTGTCAAGCACTTCAATTCCCCGCTAACCATTCGTTGTTTCTTAATTTTTTTTTGTCCGACTCGCACGCTATTGACTTTTCTATATTATTTTTCATTTTACAGCTGTTCTCGGAAAAATTTTGTAATTCAACTACTATATTCTTCTATAACATTATTTCATTGATAAACTATGACTTCTTTTAACGTTTTAATTTGATCTATTATATTCCCTCAGTCTCTTTTTTATGTGTGGTTTAATATTTTATTACACATATTAAAAAATATGATTAATATATTACATTTTTTCTAAATTTCCTAATGAGCCCTTTAATAAATAAAGTAGTTAAAAAAATCAATGTTATTTTTAATTTTAAAAATCAAACAAAAATATAATTAAAAAAATTAGTAATTAGTATTATCTTGAAATTTAAAAATAATAAATAAATAAAAACTTAAAAAAATGACAATAATAAAAGAATAGAAGGAGTAGATAATTTCTTTCTCCTAAGTGTTTCTTTTAAGATCCATTTGGCCCATCATATAAAGTTTAATAGTATAAACTAATATAATATATTACTATCATATCACTTATTTAGTGTAAGTAATTTATTATATAAGGTTATACATGATGATTCTCATATATATCAAAATAATGGATAATTTAACAAGACACTCAGAAGCACAAGAATATTTTCCAAAACAAACCCTTTTCATTTTGCAACCTCCTCTCCCCTCATATTCACCGCCACTCATCACTACCACCATCTTTTGACACAGTCACTGCAAAGAAGACTCATCTTCGACACCATTCACCCTCGTCATCGTGCAACCTTCTTCTCCTCTCATCTTCTTTACCGCCACTCATTGTTGTCTTTTAACCCAGTCGCTGCAAAGAATACTCATCTTCGACCCCATTCACGAAATCCTGAAGTGGAATTGACAGCTCCTGCCATGGATGATTCAGAGGAGAGAGGTTCTGTGTCCGGTTGCTGTTACATTCCTCTTAGCAATGGAGGATTCAGAGGATGATGAAGACAATTCAAAGGAGAGGTTTGAGGATTGTTTGGCGCTGGAAGTTTGGGGCTCTTTTAAGTGATATGTTGAATTTAATGCGGAAAGCACCGAAACATGATTAATTAGCTGAAAGCAATTGTGAAATTTCTTATTACTGAAGGTTGTGAAGTGCAGATGCTTGGTGAAAGGAAGAGTATGCAAATGAATGATAGGAGTCCGTGGGTGTGCGTTTTTCTAGATAAGGCTATAAGTAGATCCAATTTGGAAAGATTGTGGGTGTTGGGGCAATTAACAAACCCACGCCAGTTCCTATCTGGCATCGCTAAGAAATTTGGAAAAATTAAGGTAATTTAAGAAATTCAGATAAACATATTATATTTTCAAGCAAACGGTATTTTTTTTAAAGAAAATTTAATATTTATACAATACAATATAATATTACACCAAACGCAATATAGCTTTAAAAATTTATCATGCCTTATACTATTAGGTCGCATCCCATTAGGTCTTATATTTTAAGACTTTATCTTATATAAGGTGCCAAATGGTTCTTATTTTCTTCCTTAGTTGTTTATTTTAATTTAATCCTTCCAAAATTATATATTTCTAAAATTGGAAATTTCATTATTTTATTAAAAAATAAGTAATTAATTATTATTTCCTTTAGATTTTATAAATAAATTAGAATAAATCAATACATTTGCATGAGGCTTAAGAAAAGATGCATTATTTACATCTTGTAAATAAAATGACCCCTATACTCCTTATATATTTTATTGATTTTTTATTATTAATTTTATTAAAAAAAATAATAAAATATGCCTCTGATAACTAAAACATATTACAAAGTTCTTGTAATATCATGAAATTTTTATTTATGTCTAATAAATCATTATCTTTTATTTATGATTGACAAAAGTGCATATATATGGATAAAGTGAATTTTTCGTAGTTATGGAATTAAGGAAAATTTAAATATAATTTAGAATACTGAAATTAATTTTTGAAGCTATAATTTGAGCTTAGAAATATTTATTGGATTTTATGAATATTATTTTGGGCCAAATAATTATTTATTGAAATTATTTGACAAAATTGGGCTAGTTTTTTAATTGGGCCAAAATTAAAGAAATTGGACCATCACTTTGTCAAGGATAGAAAAGCCCAAAAAGAGACCTCTATTATATGGGCCCAAAAGAATAGATTAAATAATTGGATCTTTTTGTTAAGCCCAAAATGTTATCTGAAAAGTTTAAGAGTTATTGGGCCAAGATGTTCTTCTTCCTCTTATATTCTAATAGCATAAAGTCACTTTTTATAGGGAAAAATTACTATTCCAAGACATAAAGATAATTCTTATTGGGCTCAAATTATTCTCCAGGACCAATAATATAAAAAGAGACTTTTATTAGGTCAGGAATCGTTACCAAGACCCAATACTATAAGACAAAGATTATTGGGCCAAGATTTTGTTCGAAAGCCCACTAGTATGGGAAGCATTCTTAATAGACCAAAAGTCAACAAAAGTGGCGCCTAAGAGAGGGAGGAATGAGTGATGGAAAAGTGAACAACTTGGAAGGAAAGGAATAGAATGTGAGGTGTTTGGTAAGAAAGAAGCCAAATCTTCCCAAAGTTAAGATGATGAAAGAGAGTAGTAAGTGGTACCATTGTGATTTAAAAAGATGTTTGATGAGATAAAGGACTAGAATTATGCTATGCGGCATAACTAATGGATTTTAGAGAATTTGCCTATGAATCGATATGCACCCCTCCCCCATTCTTGCAAACCAAAGTGGCGCCACACACATACCAAGAGAGGAGAGAGTGAGATTCTGAAGAAGGGAAGGTTGAAGAGTGAAGGGAAGGCTTGGAAGGTCTAGGGTTAACTCTAAGGTAGCAACTTATTTCTATTATTGTAATTTGATTTAAATAATTGATTTTATTTGATTTTGTGTTGCCATGATATGAAAAACAGTTTGAGTTATAAAATTTTGATTATGTTCAAATCTATACCGCTATGAACAAATACATGAACATGTTAGAATCACCTATGAATATGTTCTCTTATATGTTTTGCTTTTATCAATACATATATATATATATATAAACTGGATGCAACTATCTTTAATTACTATTCAATTAAATTACAACTAAATTAGTTTAATGTTTTTTTAGACTAATCACTGTTGTCAGTTTTGTTATCTTAAATGGTTGCTATCATCATCCCCAAGAGTTTAAATGCTATTTTCCCTTCAAGAGTTTGCATTCAAATTTCTATTTTGAAATAATACTCAAACAGAAAAGAAACTTCTTTTATTTTTTCCCCAATAACAAATGAAATTAAGTTATAAGACAAAATCAGAAAACATCAAACTAAGGATAAACATCCCATCAAATCATTTTTCCATCAATAAGTTTTTTCTTGTTGGTAAAATAGACAATAAATTTTTCTTTTAAAACTTCAATCTCCACTCAAATAACTCAGTGTTACAACGTTGGACCTAAATGAAATATTTAAGCCATACTTAATAATAATAATGTTGATGTACAAAATACCTAAAGAAATTTAATTGTTAATAATGTTTCAATAAAAACATGTAAAGTACAAGATAAATATTCCCGCCCATAGCACAGGGTGTAAAGTTTAGTTATAACAATTTTTAGTCAATTATTACTTCCAATTACATTTCAATAGAATCTAAGACCTATAAAATAAATGAATAATAGTTTCTAAATTAAAGTGTAACAATTCTCATATTTCTAAAATAAAATGTGACAATTCTCATAAATATTTTGCATTTATTATGACAATTATATTTTACTTGATGTTATTTTGATTTTATAATTTTTTATTATGTTTTTATCTTAAATTCTCGTTGGCCAAGAAAAAACTTAAATTCTGAAATTTTATTATTATTTTAATATATTAATTTGATCAATATTTAAAACTTTTTTATTATGTTTATTTAATAAATATTTAAAAATATAATTTTAATAAATGTTAATATAAAGTAAAAATTTTACCTTCTCTAACCAATATTATTTCGGGTTTTGTCCCTGGTTACCGAGCTATTAAAAACCAAACCGATAATTAAACCAGTTGAGACACCAATTCGAGGTTCAATAGTCAGATTAGAGTTAAACTGGTTATGAATAAATTGATATATTTTAAATAATACAGATAAAAAATATTTATTCATAATTATAAAATTAATATTCAATCTATGATGAAAAATAAAAATAGTCTACTACAACCAAATTCATACATTATACATCATACATAACCATAAACATCATAGGTTTATAAATAACCAAATTCATCCATAATAAATAAATTAAACATCATACATAACCATATCAGTGTTCATCCATCATAAGCATTCAATCAATAACCTATAGTGGAAATATATAATATATATATGTCCATAACTAAGTCATACAAAAGAAACAAGAAGCAGTTCATTAAAAAAAAAAAAGGAACAAGAACTAAAACAGAGGATGTACGAGCCTGACTTAGTAATAGAGAAAATGAGCAGAAAAAGAACCATTCTGGGAAATTAAAATAGTCACTAAAAAACAAAGCGAACAACAGAGGAGCACCGTTGGCGATGATGGAGTCGTGGAGGAGAACGATCTCGAGTTAGGCTTCGGGCGCGTGGTGAACGCACTGAGGTACATACACTCGAGGGGGCTCGTGCATTATGATGTCGAGGGGAGGAACGTTCTGGTTGGGTCCAATGCCAATGTAGCCAAGCTCGCCAACTTTGGCTCAGTGGTGGAGCAAAGATCCTTCGGTGCAATGGCGGTGAGGATGAAATTTGGGGATGTGAGGATTTAGTTTCACTATTCTAGAGTCACAGACTCACGAATTTGGTTGAAGCATTCTGAAGTCTGAACGAAGCTTTTTAATCTTTTAATTTTTATGCTTTTAACTTTTTATGCTTTATGTTATTGAAGTGGTGCAGTAGATTTTTCTTTTTGTTTGGCATACAAGGTGCAGTAAACAATGGACTAAGCGCCTGTTGGCCCCAAAAAAAATGGACTGATGGCCTAAAAAACAAAATAGAGACACCTTAAAATGACGTCGTTTTGGGCATAATAAAGGGAACAAAACAAAATATGCTAAATTGTCCAATCGTGTGAACTGCCTATTTTCCTGGTTGAGACCGATTCATTTAGTTCTTGGCCGGTTCTCTGAAGGGCCAGTTCACACAATATTTTGGATTGGACTAGAGACCAGTTTATGGTTGAATCAGTCGAGCCGGTTAGTCCAATCCGGTTCTTAGTATATTGTTGATTACCATGATGTTAGTTTGAAGATTGATGAAAAAGCATGCCTAAATGTTCAAAGACTAGCCTCAAGTTGCAAGCTGTCACAGCTTGAGCCCTAACCTTTTACCCTTAAAAAATGATGGGTCGTGGGCTTTTAACTTTAGGCGTCAAGCTCGTGCTGTGGTGCCAAATTCCTCACCATGGCTAGGCCTTCATTTCATCTCCTCCATATCTAATGATAAAAAAAATTATCCAATTAGTCCACCAAAATTAATTACTTCCAAATTAATACTTGTATATGCGGGGTGTTAAATTGAACCTGCAACATCTTTTAAGAGGTATCAAATCCCTTCTATTTCACCAAATGAATGTTAGGAAAAAAGATAGTTCTGTTAAGTTAATGTTACATAAGTTTCTATGAATTTTAATACTTATTATTCATTTTATATAGTGAGAGTTTTGGTGAAACTGGATTGCAGGCTTCAAATCTCATTATTTAAAGAATACTTAAAGAGATATTTACAAATTACATACTGAAAATAGATTCAAATCCATCAATCCTTACCATTTGAAATAACTTTCACGGGCATTTTAATAATTCAAATTTATAAATGATCTGAATATAGAAGAGCAGCACTAGAAGCTTTATGACCTTGACGCCATTTCCCTGGCAGTTGCTGATGTCTTTGCTAGTGCTTGATAACCATTAGATGAAGCATCACAGTGGCCTGCAAGATCTATACCTTGGGTTGATAAGAATGCTATATGGCGATCTAGTGGACTAGTCCTAACTTGCATGTCTTAGTTCGTGTTCCTTCCTTCTCATCTTGACCCTAATGTGACGAGGAAGAAGAGAAGTGAATTGGGTGAGAATATTCATTCCTCATATTAGAATCAGAGGATTCAACAACATCATGCTCCTGCAGTTTCTTTTTCTTCGTAGCTTTCAAATCATTCACGAGGGACCTTTCCTTTGTTCTTCATTAAGAACACCTAGATAATTCATGAAAGGTATAGAAACGCTGATAAGTTAAAAAATGTAGGCATTTTTTGCCTAGATAATTATTGTTCATTTTGCCATTTCTTTTCTATTTCTTTTTGTTAAATCAAAGCAAGAAACTCAACAACAAGCTGAAATAAGTCTATTGACATATAAGTTAACAAGAATGATAGAAAGAAACAATCCAAAATGGCAATTCACTAGCATATTAGAATAAGAGGATGCAACAGTATCATGCTCCTACAGTTTCTTTTTCTTCGTAGCTTTTAACTGTTTGTTTTTTTACTTAAAAATGTGTCAAGAACTTGAAATTACCTGAAGGTTAAATACGTGCCAATAGAATAATATAGATGAAACTCAGTGGTGTCAATCAAGATTTGGCAATATATTTTCTTTTTTTTCTTGGGTAAAATTTGGCAATGTATTTTCCATCCATTTTATTTCTCAAATATCCTAATTATTTTTTTAATACCAAGGGTATCCCCCAATTGACTCCTTTGAGACTCTTTTTTTCTATAATATCAGCATACTATATAAATAGAAACAAATATAAAAAGATAGTATAAAATATAAGAAAGTCGATTTTATAAACATCTTAATTGTTTAATAATTAGCTCTTTAAATATATAATTGTAAAGAGCATAATTAAATAACATGGCCTTGGTCTTCTTCCTTTTCTAGAAATATATATATATATATATTCGACATTTATAAAATTGCTTCCAGAAATTGTTAAGTCCTAGAAAACACACAACCATATCAAAACCCTGAAAATCAAGTAGTTCATTAAACAGTGGGTACATTTAACCAAGTCGATTTGTGTGATGTAATGTGAAGTAATCATTAACTCTTTATTACTTGATTGAGTCCCAAGGAAACCTCGAAACGGACCCTCTGTTTTTCTTTTCCTGGTATGCATCCATCGTGTTGCCAGACATGGAGAAACTAGGTGAGATATATTCTATTTGGTGAGCTCTATCTTGTTGTCCTTTCTCACCTGCCGTCTTTCCTTATCATTGGAGCTTTTCGGTGGAAGAAGCCAATTTGTCGAGCATGAGGCTGCAAATGTTGTCATGAGGGGAGTCTGTCTTCATCGGAGGGTGGTGGTGAGGAGACGGTGATGAGGCTGAGGGAGAATGAAAAAGAAGAAGAAAGAGAGGAGAGAGAAGTGACGAGCTCATAATTTTTTTTTTGAAAATGAGTGTACAATATAGGGACTTATTAATTAAGTTTCCCTATTAGCAACTATAACCCAGGCGAATTTATTCATATAATTTGTCCTTCCAAGATGTTACTATCACTCCAAATAATTATTATTGTCATATTACAATAAAATAGAATAGATTATTACTATAATTTTATTATAAAATTATTGTTCATTTTGCGTTTTCTCTTCTATCTATTTTTGTTAAATCAAAGTAAGAAACTCAACAACAAACTGAGATGAGTCTGTTGACATATAACTTAATACGAATAATAGAATAAAACAATCAAAATGGCAACTCAATGGCATAATAGAATCTGCAGGGGATTCAACAGCATCATGCTCATGCAGTTTCTTTATCTTTGCAACTTTTAACTGTTTTTTTTTTTGACTTAAAAAAATGTGTCAAGAACTTAAAATTTCGTAGAGCTAGGTTAAATACGTGCTAATAGAATAATATAGACAAAACTTAGATCTAATTTTTAATTGGTTGATTTATGTACAAGTTGACAGTAGCGGTGCTGCCTCCATTTTTTCATTTGCTCAGGCATTCAGACGTGTGTCTTGATCGGTTAAGTTACAGGTTCAAATCTCTTTAATATCTGCATGCCTCTCCTAAATATTGAAGGTTTTGTTATATTGTTAACTCCTCAGATCTTATTTATTTCCATATTTCACGGAATGGTTCTACATGACAATATACACATCACTTTTGGTTTTAGCATAGCAGACTTGTTCCATTTCTTTTTACAGTAAAAAAATTATTATAAAATTGGTCAGTGAACTCGAAACACTAAATGTGATCTTTCTTGAGTGCTAATCTAATAATGTATCTACGTCTGACTTTCATAAATAAAATGTTCCACACCATGGCATGCAAAAGTTCTCCCAATAAATATCTAACACAATTGCATATCTAAGATTCAAACTCGAGATAACTAATTAAGCTAGTATAGTTCCCTAACTATTAGTTGATTTACACACTTGTTGGTTAGCAAAGAATAATGCTTTATTAATAGAGAGACGTGATTCAAAAGTTTTTTATTCCTTGAAAAGCTAAAATTAATGAAACAAACATATTTCAAGAGAATGATCGATCCTTCAAGAAACATTAAACAAGGGTAACAGTGGGAGTAGTGAAAAGCCACAAATGTTATAAAATTTGATGAGTAAGAGAAGCCATACACAGAGCAGCAATAGGATGCAGATAATGGGAGAAATGAGGAGAAAGAGCAACATGGCCACACAGAGTGGTCCAAACACCACCATATAGCAATCCCAAACCGAAAAGCATAAGCAGGAAAGACAAGCTTACCTCCAAAGGCCAAGTAATAAGCAACTAACAAAGCAAGAGAAGCTTTAGATATGGAAGGGTGAAGCTGATAGAGGGAAGGGTTTATGCTAGAGGTTAATAATTGAAGGAAACTAAGGAAAGTTGGAATCATGGAGGCAAACAATATGTTGCGTGGAACGAAGAAGAGTTATGAACAAAGTTGAGTACAATCACAATCCTAAATATAATACCATTTTAACTGAATCATGCGGATTAAGAATAAGAGTTAAAGTTAGTTAAGTATATTAATTTTTCTGAAAATTAAAATATTTTTTCAAAACTGCTTATTTAATTTCTTTTTTTCTTTCTTTGGAATGAATTGAATATGTGTATTTTTTGGAAATATATAATAAGTATTCTAGAAAGATTTTTATATTTAGGATTAAAACAAATGATCCTATCTTTAAGACTAGAGGGAGTATTAAAAAGAAATTGATGACATGGGAGGCAAGGCATTAATTACACTTATTCAAAATCTTCAAGTCCCTTCCTAAGAGGAAGCTCTAATTGACTAATGCATATACTTGCTTCATTTTAAAATGTAATTTATCTAGAATATAAAATAGTTTTAAAAAATTTTCTCATTTAATGTTAATAATTTTTACATTATACAATTAATGTAAATAAATTGTATTAGAAAATGCCATCTTAATTAAGGGCTGTTTGGTTGGCTGAAAGGGAAGGGAGAGCGCAGGAAAGGAGACATGTTTCTGAAGGTGAGAGCGTTTGGTTGGACAAGGAAAGGAAGCAACAGTGCCAAGGTGGGAGACTAGTTTCATTGGGAGACATGCTTCCTACGAGGGAGAGGTTGTTTCAATGACCAAAATACCCAAATTTTTGTCTCTAACTCATTCATTCAACACAGTAATTTCTGACTCTGACTCATATTCAATCAACACTCAGACCATTTAACTCATATTCATCAGACCAACCATGACAGCACCATTTTAAGGTTTCGAAAGGGAGAAATTTAGAATATAAAATTTGAACCTTTACGGAATAAATACCCCGTCAACGAATCAACTGGAGCTTTGACCATGGATTTTTGGAAAAGAAGTGGGTGAAGAACTTTACTAAAAAATACAAATGATTTTTAACAAAAAATTATAGAATCAACAAATCACCAAATATTAAAAAACGAAGTGAATAACAAATGATTTATTTAGGGTTAAAAAATTAAGTGTATTTTTATTTGCTTCATATTATTAATTTTTAAATAATCTTTAACTAAAAGTAGGTATGGAATTCTTGAAAAATAATATATTTGAAAATGTAAAAATTAATTTTGTAAAAACATTTTGGTCAAAAATAAAAATTAATGTTTTATTTTTATTATTTTTAACATATTTCCTATTTTTCGGACCAAAACAAAAATATCCTTGCATTTTAATTTTAGGGTTAAGGGTATTATGGACATTTTGAGTTTTTATTCTCCTTTCCTTTCCATATTTTATACCAACCAAACATTTTTTCCATTAAATATCTCTCATTTCCTTACCCAATCAAACATTTTTATAGTTATATCTTTCCTTTCCTTCCCCAATATCTTCTTTCCTATCCTTTTCCTCAATTTTATTTTTGCGAACCAAATGAGCCCTAAGATATTTTTAAACAAAATTATTAAATACACTAAATAAATTTCCTATGTTTCTTATATTTTAAAATATAAAATTTTTTTTAATTATTCCTTATATTAGAGAATGGAGAAAACATATATATATATATATATATAATATAGAGAGAATCAAGATGCTCAAATTAATAGTCTATTTATAAACGATTTGAGGTTCAACCTCGTTGTCATAAAGCATCGAGGTGGATTGGGATCCGCAGAAGTAGGGGTTCCTAAAGTAGAGTATGGCCTTTTGGTTTTTCAAATAAAAATAAAAATGTACTTTAGGGAAATGCACTTTAATAAAAGCAATAAAAGAGGGATACTTGCGTGGAGATTGCTGGGTGAAAAATGCACTTTAGGAAACGAGTTACTTTTTTTTTTTATTTCAACAACAAATTAAGTTATGCTAACTTTCCCATACTACATTAATAAGAAAAAAAATTCACATGTTAACTTTTAATTAAAAAATAACACTATAAATATATAAAGAAAAATATTAATATATAAGTATTTTTCCTTAAAAAAATGCAATTGAATACATCATTGGCCTCCACCCCTTCATTATCTAATGCAAATTTCTCCCTTCGTTAAAAGGCCTGCTGGTCATAGAAGATACAAATCATATTTTCTTAACCAGTTAACACATCAAATGGCTTCACAAAATACATGACCAATGCTTATTTTTCCAGCCATTATAAGGATCTTCTACGGTTTTTTATGGTGAAACTAGCATTTCTTCTCATATAAACAAGCCAACTGTTTACAACCCAAACACTTTCTTTGTAATTTTATAGATATATAAAAATACATTTTTTTCCTTTTTTCGGAGTTCAAAGAGAGGGAGTAAGTAACATAAACAAAATGTGTCAATATATGGAGCCTACACCCTCTTTTTACTCCTATTTATTTGTTATTCTCTTTCTCTAACCAAACTTTACAAGAATTTCACCACTAATTAATAATAAAAATTGTAAAGGATCCAAATTCCTTGTGAACTGTTATTAAATTATTCACTACTTTAGCACTATTCATGTACAGTGGCAACTTTCTTAACTGTTGATCCCAGCATATCATCAGGTGCCGAAGCTCCACAACTTGAAATAATTAATTTATATGTTTTGGATATACTGTAAACAATAGTGTACGTGTAATTTTTAGGGTGTAGTTTCGTAGAATTTCTGAAAAGGAGAGTAATAGAAGTAAATTGTATATATTTTTATTTTTTATTCCTTGTTGGGCTTTTCATGTGAAAAAAAAGAAGAAGCAATTTCTTGGTTTTCAAAAAAAAAGTATGTAAAGCACATTTTGAAAACAAGTCACGATAATGCGTTTGCCGGGTGTTAAACCCGGTTCTATTGCTTGGAAGGCAATTATCCTAACCGTTGGACTACAAATGCTTCAGAGGGTGGCTATTAATAATTAGCTAAAGTTGGTATCAACCAACAAATGCGAATATTTTTTAACCTTTTTTGATCAACACATTTTTAAAAGACGAAAATCAACAAATACGAGTGTTGGATTCTAGTAAATATCTTTCATAACATCCTTTCTTATTTAGAAGACAACAACATCCGCAGTATTAAATTTTAAACCAAATAATATAAATTTTTTTAGTTAATTGTAAAGGGATTAATCAAAGGTTGAAGAAATTAATTAATGTAATTTTTAAAAAAGCAAATTATTTAGAGATGCTGGATGATAAAATAAAGTTTAATTAACGTCCACAAATTTGATAACATTATTCTTATAATAAATATTTATAGTTCATGATATAATTAATGATTCTATATTTGGATGATGATACATGTCATCAGCTAAATAATTTATTAATGTAACTTTGATGGGGGCATTGGCAGATATATTATTCCTAAGGGGTAAATGCCCTAGCGATAGTGATATGTTATGGCTGATGCTCTGGGAGGAATGGCATCTTTGGTAAATGTGCCCTTTTGTTTTATAGTTATCATTTCATCCTTTGTTTTGTTAAATAAATTTAATTTCCGAAACAAATGTCTTGTTATCATGGGGAAAGTTTGATTTATTTTATTTTGTTATACCAAATTTCACTAACTCAAATTTTATAGGAGACACTATATTCTTCTGCTATAGCCTATATGTGCACCCATAAATAATCTATTGGCGTCCTTTACATTTGTTTTTCCAAGTGTGTTCTCCTTTTGACCAGATATTGCGTTCCCTTTTTTTTTTTTTGCGACAATTAAGTGTGTTTTTTTAAAACTATAGACTTGAGTCAGATTGATATTGATTTATCTATTTAGTAAGAAAATTTTATATATTTAAATTTAAATAAAATTATTGAATCCACGAGTGTCTATCTTTGAAAGAAAATATGGGGGAAAAAAAAAAGAATGAAAACTCCCAACTGACATATTCTAGTCAAACTGCTTTATCATTATTCATCGTTCTATTCTCTCTCTACTTTTCAACATGCCTTGCCTAAGAAATTTATATATTTTCAGAGTTGATAAATTCCTCTACCTGCACTAGTGACATCACAGGAGAAATTAGGGCTGAAGCAACTGATTTGAAAACTTCATGAAACAAACACGTATATTCTTAACCGTGTCATCCTTCAATCAATATTGAGCAAGGGCAAGAGGGGCAGTGACGTCCTTCGTCATCATCGTCATCGTCGTCGTCGTTCTCATAATAATTTAACGGGCAATAGAAGCCATTCACAGAGGAGCAGTAGGGTGCAGATAATGGGCGAAATGAAGAGAGACAGCATCATGGCGACATAGAGTGATCCAAACAGCGCCATAGCAATCCCAAACTGAGATTTATAAGCAGGAAACACGAACTTACATGCAAAGGCCAAGTGATAAGCAAGGAACAACGCAAGAGATGCCTTAGATATGGAAGGGTGAAGCTGATAGAGAGAAGGATTCATCCTCGAGGCTATTAACTGTAGGAAATTGAGTAAGGTTGGAATCATGGAGGCAAATAATGTTGTGTGTGACGAAGTGGGATTCTGAACAAAGTTGAGTACAACCTCAGTTTTGAAGAGAAATTGCGGACGTGGGAGGCTAGGCATTTCTGGGGATTATGGGTGGAGAACCAGAGACAGAAAAGAGAAGAGATGAATGAGTGTACGATATAGGACTTTTGATTTATGTATAGGGACTCATAAAGCATCAAATACTTCTCATTTTGATTTTTGGAAGATTCAACAGAAGCACGATCAGAAGCATCAAATGCTTCTCAATTTGCCTTTTTGTAAGATTCACCTGAAATCAGAAGCATCAAATGCTTCTCAATTTGCTTTTTTGCAACATTCACATGAAGTTAGAAGCATCAAAAGATTCAAATACTTCTCAAAATTTTCTTTTTGTAAGAGTCACCTGAAGTTAGAATCAGACGGAAAAGAGAGGAGATGAATGAGTGTAGGATATACAACTTTTAATTTATATATATATATAGGGAAAAATAAGCTTTTAAACCCTATAGTTTTACCTAGTTTTGAAAACAGTCCTTGGAGTTTAATTTTTTTTAACACCATCGTTGAAGTTTTGACCATATCATCCGTTCATCCCTTTTTTTCCATAAATTACAGGAAGCATGTCGATGTGGCACTGACAGTGTTAACTGAGCTGAGGTGGAAGACGGAGAAACACATGGAAGATGACATTACATATGGAAGAAAGCTTGGTTGGGTGGGAGAACTTGCTCAGTTCATTTTGAAGTGAAACAAATGTTGCGTAGGCTAGGTTTTGATAGAGCTTCTCTGCACAAAGTTTGGATTAAGACGGAGCAGCACGAATCAATGAGGGGAAACTTAAGGAAGCTATCATTGAGGGAGAGAGATTTGAAGAAGCCATTGCACACCATTCTGTACTCCATATCCAGTTTTGCAGCATTGAGGTTGAGTTTAGGCTCTATTTTGAGTTCGACAACATTGCACATATACTTTTTTCCTTTCAACCAATCACATGAGCTTATTATATCATGCAACTTTGTCTTTTGAATAATGTAGCTTATCAAATTGTTCATTACATGACAGTATCAAATCATACTAGTCGGAACACCAAAAGACCATACATTGGAGCTTAAAACAACTTAAAACAATACAAACACATAGCCACATGCAAACAGAAAGTAATAACAAACTTCATAAAACAACACCAGCTCACAAGAACAATACATTGCAACTTTGTGATAATACACACACATGACACCTAATGCCTTATTCTTCCTTTTCTCTCATTGTCCCCTTTGTGATAGCAAATGGTATCAACTAATTTAAAGCCCATAAATGCAGTAAGGGCAAAAAGAAGAAAAGCGTATATTTGCAAACAAGATGATGATCAAGGGTGTGAAAGATGGTTAAATGGACATACCTTGATTGGAAGAAGGTGAACTTGGGTGAGATTTGATGAACAAGCAGCATTGGCAAGAAAGAAAAAAAAATATATGCATATATATATAGGCACACACATGCACGTCCCGAATGGAGAAGCTTGAGAATATTCATCATCTTTTACCATATTCATCATCTTTTACCTCCATTTAATGATTTGCCATAAGATTGGAGTCATTGAAAAAAAAAATTAAGGCAAGTCTTTTAGCTTTGTTATTCTGAACAAAAAACAGAGTATTATAGGAAATATCTCTTACTTATGTTAATAAATGCTTAGAAACAACTTGTAGCGTTTCTTAATGTTTTCTTTGCTGCCACTTCACAAGGCTACCTATTAAGTGTTGTATCATTCGTTACCCATGTGGAGCTTGTTCTTTTATTTTGTGCCATCGAAGTTAAACATATACAGGGAATGAGTTCTACCTCTCCCATACTTCTTCTACATGTTCACCCATTGGGAGTTCTATTTTGCCATGCCAAAGCTCTATGGTTTCTCTCTCATGTTCTACTCTCTACGTCTTATGGATAGTTCAATTATCTCGAGAATGAAAACTTGCTAAGATGATGTAAAATGAATCAACCCACTTGATTGGACAAAAATACTAAGAGAAGATTATGATACTTGAAGCTTGGCGATGGCAATAGCCACAAATGTTGTCAAACTGGAAACAAGGAGAAGATGAAGAATTTTGAAGTGCAGCATAACCCTTGTAGTGGCATTTTTTAATTGAAGTGTAGTGTCTTTATGTTGAGTCCACCATGTAAAATGAGTAGTCCCAATCAATTGCCACATGGAGATCCGTTAGCTACCTCAGTAATTTTAATAGGGTTTATAACACATGGCAGTCCCTAATGTAATATAAGAAAATAGAGGGATTAACCATGTAAACAGACAAATCTTTAGAGAGTGTTTTAAAAAAAAAATAAAGCTCAGAGATTGATTTCAAAATTAGATAAAATTATAAGGACCAAAAAACTTATTTTTCCCATATATATATATATAGGGGCTCATAAAGCATCAAATACTTCTCATTTTGATTTTTGGAAGATTCACCTGAAGTTGAATATCAAATGCTTCTGAATTTGCTTTTTTATCAGATTCACTTGAAGTTAGAAGCATCAAATACTTCTCAATTTTCTTTTTTGTGAGATTCACCTGAAGTTACAAGCATCAGATGCTCCTCAATTTGCTTTTTTAAACATTCAGATGAAGTTAGAAGCATCAAATACTTCTCAATTTGCTTTTTGTAAGAATCACCTGAAGTTACAAGCATCAAATGCTTCTCACATTTCTTTTTGTGGAAAAGTACGTTCCTCTTGCATCAAGACCTCCGTCTCCATATCATTAGTTCTTGAACACTATATGCTTCATCCCGGCCACCATGCGTACGTACTGGTATCCCTTTTAGGTTATATATATATATATATATATATTTAAAATACATATATATATATATATGCGTGTGGAATATTAAAAATATTTTATATATGTAATTTAAATATTTTAAGATCTTTTATAATAAATATTGTTTGTTATTGGTCCCTTGATACAATTGTCCCTTCTCTTTCTCATCTCCTCTTTCCCTCCGCCTTCTCCATTTGTCATGAACTTTAATGTTTAATTATTTTTTTTAAAAAATATTCTTATCTTTCCATATTTTAAATATTTCTTTTCATTATTTAATACATTCATCAAACAAAAAAATAATAATAAATTTTTATTTATTTTTCTTTACATAATTACATTTTAAATATAGTATAGTCCAAATAAATCCATTTCATAAATTTTTTTTGCTTGCTATTTTAATTCTCTCAAAATTCCTCAAGCATGCATTAAATATTAGAGCAGGCTATACGTTTGAGAAATAATAAAAGAAATTACGTCACGCTCATGAAGGTATATGAATGCAGGAAATATGAGCTCTTTAACATGAAAAATCAATCTTGTGAAATGAAGTTCCTTTGTTGGGAAAAAAAACTTGAATAAATAAATAAAAATGAATCATTGCTCACCCAAAAAAAAAATAATGAATCATAATAGAAGTCGAGACAAAAAGTGTGTCATTAAAGAATAACATCGTTATTTTTAGCAAAAAAAAGGTTATTTATATGTTGCAAAATAAATAAATAAATAATTAAGAATAACATGAAAGATGATTTTTACCTGCAAACCACATGTTATTTATATTACATTTAAGATCATAAAAGTGATACAAACTTAAATAATAAATCTTATGACATTAAAGAATGTCATATATCAATTTTAATTAACTAAACAATTTCCCTTGTGCAATAGAGTCTGAAATAAGTGGCATTATTTATATCTTTAAAATAATCCAGCATGCTATATTTTTATGGTATATATTGATAGTGATATGTTGATTACTAAATATATGTTTTCAATATACTGTTTAATTTGAAATTTTTATAAGCATGGACTAATTAAGTTTTTCCAGGATTTATTGCTTCTAGTGCCTGTTTAATTTGTATCCATGTTTACAAACGTGGATACAAACACACCCTTAATAATCTGATCTTAGATCAAACAATCCATTTTTTTTATAATTTAGATTATTATATTTTTATTAATATTTTTCATACATATAAGAATTAATTTTATGTCATTATTTATTTTTACTTTGTCTTATGATGTGTCAACAATATAATTAAATATATCAAACAAATAAAATTCACAGAAATTTACAAAATCAAAATAATAAAAATTAAATTTTAAAAATGTTCAAACTTTAAAAATTAACAATACTAAACTTTTTTTTGCCAGAATAATACTAAACTTTAAATGAAAACTAGATTAAAAAGTTCAAATGAATTAAAAATTTTACAAAATCCAAAGCCGGTAAATTCGCATGCAAATAAGTTAGTATACCATAAGCACAGCGAAATTAATATAGATATTGATGTTTATGAATAACGTAACAGCCTAATGCGCACGAAAATTTGCCTGCATTTTTGCTTTTGAATAGTTTAATTCCTTAATATGACCAATTAACGAAGAGGGTTATACATATATATATATATATAAACGGATCATAATGATGGAACTATCAATTTTTATAATGTGAAGAAATTGATCGAGTACATGAGAGGCAGGTTTGGTGTCCAAAACATGTCAATGTGGGCAGATTGGAATCTCTTTATCATATATGGTTGCCTCTCCTAAATATTATCTTTCGTTTATATTAAAAAGGCAAAAATATGTATAACTTCCCTCAACTTTGGAATGATTGCATAGAACCCCTCATCTGTAAAAGTTTAAAAATTGCACCTTCAACAATTACTTACTAAATGACGTGGAATTTTCGGTATTTCATGGTCTTGGAACGCATAACTCCATTAAGGGTACGGCATCTTCTGTTCAATGTTTGGTTCGAGTCTTCATCTTTTTGCATCGAAATTCCATACATATGCATCCCATCTCCAAAATCAATTCAGTTCGGTTTGGTTTGAAGTCTTCGGTCGTAGGTTAGAGAGATACAATGGCAACGACGGTGGCACGATTTGGATTGTGAAGTTCATAGTATGCTTGGAGTTCGGTGGGTTATGAGGACTGATGAAATCGTTCCTGGTTCTAATGATTTGTGAAAACAAGAAAGAACACGATTAATATCTTTTCTATATTCTTGTGAGTCTGTGTGAGGATAGCCATCTATTTCATTTTATGGAACAAGTTTTCTTTCGTTCTTTCTGAAATTGTACTTCATTTCACAGAAAAAGAGAGAGACCACCATTAGTGCGTCAGTCTTTTTCTTTGTTGATGATGATATGGACTTGCTATAAATTAGTATTTTAGCTTGCTTGAAGGTTGTGCATTCTGTATGTTATAAGAAAATAAAAAAATATGCTGGGGAGGGAAAAAGGAAAGACGTCGTCCAAAAGATGTAGAAGGAGGTATACGCAGGTGAAACTAGGAATGCTATTTTAGAGTGACAAATTTTCCCCTGAAATAAAACCATGCGTTTTATGTGAGAATAATTGGATAAAAATTTAAGGGCATGTTTGGTGCAGTTTTTAAAAATAATTTTTTTATTTTTGAAAATAGAAAAATAAAAAAACTTATTTAGTAAACCTGTTTTTTATAAACTGTTTTGAGAAATAAAAAAAATAAAAGAACAGAAAACTCATAACATCTTTAAGTTGTTTAGTAGTTTTTGTTCTGGAAAACAAAACAAATTATGAAAAATACCCACCTCATTAATGGTAAAGTTATAAATTTTGAATTACTCATCTATCACTTATTAATTATGATTTTGAGAACAATAATTCAATCAGATTTTTTTATTTTTTTGTTTTCAAAACTTATTCTAGAAAACAGTTTTACAAAACTGCTTTGAGAATAAAAAAATAGAAAATACTATCAAACAGGCCCTACTATCCTAAAAACTGCATGCCATTTGCTTTAAGTATTTTTATTATGTTCAGGTGGCATAAGCTGTTATATTTAACAGCTGTATTTAATGCTAAGGGTTCTATGATCAAAATTTGAAAGGTGAGGGTGTAAATTTTAATCTTTTAAAGTTAAGGGGATTAGATGCAACAAACCTAAATTTAGGGTTGTTATACATATTTTTGCCTATTAGCAATAACAATTGCTGTTCTCAGAATTTTCCTTTCTCTAATTAACTTTGTTTTAACTGCCTCCCTATTTCCTGTTGACTAGGCGTTCTTTCTTTTGTTAATAATTAGTACTCTAATTTCTTTCATATGTCACTTAATATGACCAATTAATTATCTTTTGTTTAAATCCTTTGCTGCTTTTCTTCGTCGCTTACTTTACAACACATGATGACTAATACCACACACACTGATAAAAAGAAATCTGGAAACAATAATTTGCAGATTCAAGCTTCCAAATAGTGATGGGCAACTGCGATAAAGAAACCCAGAAACACCATATGATTTTTACTGCAAAGCACATGGTTATTTATATAACATTACAATAGATTTACTTTATGTTTTGAGACCTAAGGAAAAATTATTGAAGAAGTCTAGGACAATATATCTCATCAATTTTCATATAATTTTTTTTAGCTTTCAAAATTGTAAAATCAGTTATCAAAGTTTTAAAATTGAGCTATTTTTATTTTAATTTCAATATATAATATGGATAATAGGGATATTCAGTCTGGTTTGTAACACACATGTTCTCAAATAAATTTTAAGCAATTTTAACTTTTAAAAATTTCTTTCAATAATAGCATCCGTTACAAGTATCATCAATAATATTTTATAAGTAATGCAAGTATTTGAAAAAGAGTCTAATCTTTTGATATAATTTAATACTTTAATTCTCAACACTTTTAATTTTGAGAATACATGAATTTGTATCATAATGTCCATTAAAACTCAAAAACTTTTCTAAATATATACACAACTTTTTTCAATTCATTCACATCTTAAGTTTTCAAATTTTGGAATTCAAATGAAAAATAAAAATGGTTTTGTATTCTAAACATTTTTCAAGTCAAGTCAGCTCTTAACAGAAAAAAATAGATTGATGTAAAATACATAGAAAATATTCAATAAAAAAACACGGTTGTGAGTTGAATACAGATCTACAGTATTCTGATTGGCTAAAAAAGCCAAAATGATAGACAGGATAGAGAGCAGTTTTTTCTTACTTTTCTGGGCCGAAAAGACCAGGTGTGAATTTGATATCATACTTATTGAAAAAGGAATGGAGGGAATCAAAGCATTATTGTGGTGGTGATTAACAATTTACCGAAATGTCCTATAAAAAAAAAAAAACGTGCCGAAGTGTCACAGGAGTCAAATGTGATGTGGCTCGTCAGATTGATCTTGTTTTCGTTTGGATTGGAATTGGAAAAAAAAGCCATTTCAGCGATTTTAAAAATTAATTTTAATTAAAAGTAATTTTCATTAATCATGATTTCAGTTTAAAACCTTTTTTTTTCTAAAAAGTAATTTTCAGGTAATTGAGTTTGTTTGGATATTATTATCAACCTTACTTTTAAATTTAAAATATTTGGATTTAAATCACTTTTAGGTAAAAAGGACATTTTAATTAAATAATTAAAATTTGACACACGTGATCTTCTCATCATATAAGTAAAAAAAATTTCATTTATACAAAAATGCAGTGTAACTACAAAATTTCGGTACATCATGTTTTTCTAACGCTTACTGAAATAATATATTAATGTTTATAATTGCATATAAACACTTTTCAAAACTTCCACCACTTATAAAAAATAGCCATTTTATATTCAGACAATCACATCCAAAACACGCACTGTTAAAATTGGCGCATGAGAATGGAAGAGAAAAAGGGCTTATTTTTTATTTTGGCCACGAGAAAAAGGGCTTATTTCATTCACTAAGGGACAATGGCAAACGGTTCATAACAGAAGTTTAACTAATACTATAACTGAAATACAAATAAAATTTTTTTTCACAAGAAATACAAATAAGTTTGGATACTATAACAAGCATAGCACAATTAATATATTTATGACGTTTAATGATGAATAAAGTGATAGCGTAATGCGCAGGAAAATTCGCACGCATTATTGGTTTTGAACAGTTCAATTCCTTAATATGATCAATTAATGAAGATTGCTTTTTTTTATTGGCCAAAAAAATGAAGATGGTTTTCCAAATAAACGGATAATGATATATAGAAGTAGAACTATGAATTTTAATAATGTGAAAAAGTTTGGAGTCCAAAACATGTCAATGTAGGCAGATTTGAATCCCTTTAGATTATCTTTAGTTTATATTAATAATAATAATAATAAATGTAATTCTCAGATTTTCCCTTTATCTAACTTTGTTTTAATTGCCTCCCTATTTCCTGTCGGCTAATAGCTCGGCGTTGTTTGCTTGTTAATAATTAGACTCTAATTTTTTTTTAACATATATTATCACATTTGACAATTGGTTCTTGTGTAAATATATTTCTTTGCTTTTATCAGCAGAGTTTTTCATTTTTCTGGTAAAAAAAATAATATAAAAGAGGTCAATAATCAATACTCATATGGATTAAGAAGTTTGGACACTGCCAAAATGCTCTAAGAAAGACAATAACAAAAGATGAGAATTTTTTTGTGACAAAAAAATCAAAACTTTGATGACCCGTTTTATTCATTTATTTATATAAATCTTAATTTTTTCTCTTTATTTTTTATACTCACAATATAATAGGCAATAAGTTGTTTATGGACTGCTAGATTTGTTATGGTGGCAATTTTTTTTCTTTTTAAAAAAAAATATTGAAATTTAAATAAAAATATAAAAAATGAAAAAGTTAATCCGCTATTTATAACTATTAATATAGTTACAAGTCATTAAACATAATAATTGACGTAAAATGGGAGAATCTACTCCTTTTGGAATACTATAATAAGAATCAATTTTTCATAAAATAAAATTTTTAAAACATATATATGTTTGATATGTAATGCAAGGAAAGAAAGAGAAAATAGGAATCATAAAACGGAAACTGAAATGAAATGAAAATATTTATGTGTGAGAGCGAATGTCGACATATAAATTCCACCCACTTAAATCCTTTGCTGCGCTGCTTCGTCGCGTCTTCCTTAATATGTAACACATGATGACTAATAACATACCCTGATAAAAAGAAATCTTGAAACAGTAATTTGGAGCGCGCCAACAAATTCAAGCTTCCAAAATAGTGATGGGCAATTTTGCCCTAAAGAAACCCAGAAATGCAAAGAGATTCAGATCCAACACCGAATTAAGAACTAACTCCTTGAAGAAATTCAGATCTGAAGCCACAGAGAGAGAGAGCTGTCGTAGCTGTCACCTGTCGGATTAAAAATGCAGGTTTGAAGCCGAAGAAGGAGGAAGAAAATGGAGAGGGGCGACTGAGTCAACGACGGAGAAGGAGGGTCAACGGTGGAAGAAAAAATACAGAAGCATAAACACAAAATAATAAAATGGATTATGGATATGGAGACTATATAAACAACAAACTCACAAATCTATGAAGAAGGTTTGAATATGCGACGAGGACAGCTCGAAATGTATACTTCCAACCAAACGTAATTTTGAAACTAAATGAGTATGATCCTTCAAGTAAAATTGAACATGGGTAAGATCGACGGCGAGGTCCTTCGTCGTCGTGGCTGACAGAGCAGTGGAAAGCCACGAATGTTGTAAAATTTAATGAGTAAGAGAAGCCATACACAGAACTGTAGTAGGATGCAGATAATGGGGGAAATGAGGAGAGAGAGCAACATGGTCACATAGGCTGATCCAAACACCACCATAGCAATTAGGAACTGAGAAGCATAAGCAGGAAAGACGAGCATACCTGCAATGGCCAAGTAATAAGCAATTAACAGTGCAAGAGAAGCCTTAGATATGGAAGGGTGAAGCTGATAGAGGAAAGGGTTCATGCCAGAGGTTAATAATTGAAGGAAACTGATGGAAGTTGGAATCATGGAGGCAAACAATGCTGTGTAGGAGTAAGAAGAATTATGAACAAAGTTGAGTACAATCACAGTATTGAAGAAAAATTGAGGACGTGGGAGGCGAGGCATTCTGGGTGGGCAACTACTATAGACTATACTATTGGTGGCTTACTATAGACTATGCTTGGTTGATTTCCAAAATCGAAGGGTCTTGCTATGACCTACCAATTACTGTTGGGGCAATGGATGGGCCTGTAATCACAAAATGCAGTATTACTATTCTATATTTGGAGAAAAAGACCGGAATCATCGGGAATGGAATGAGATGAAAGAGCTGGGAATAGTTGGGAATGAAATGATGCTCACTATAAGTTTGATAGTATGATATTAGAGAGATAGAAAAATAATTTTAAAAAAAAAAAGCTGATCAAATAAAAATAAATATAAATCGACTTAAAGGGTCTTTCTCATATTCTTCCATGGGTCTATGCCTTCTTCTTCTATCTTATTTTTCTTTTTCTTTCTTTTTTTAAAATTCCCCCATTAAAATTCTTTTAATTTCAGAAAAAATTCAATTATTTAAAGCTTCCAAAAAAAATGTTGGTCAAACAAATTTTCAGAAAAAAAACTACTCTTCTATTTATATATTTTCAATTATTTAAAACTTGCCGGCCAAATAAATTTGAAACTCAATTTGTTAATTAACTTAAAACTCCCAGGTCAAATTACTATATAATTAATAAGGGTATTATAGTAAAATATAATCAAATTTTGTTAAATTTTATACTATTTATTTGTTTTCTTAATTTAATTATGTGCATAGTTCCAAAATGTTCAGAAGTTGGGAATAGGTGCTGTTACATTCCGTTAAACAGAATAAGGTTAAGAAATATGTTATGTTTGCTATTGTATAGTTGTTGTTGTTGTAGTGTATATTAGTGTGTGTGTATACCCAAGGGAAGTAGTGATACTAATATCACTTTATCTGTTCAGGACAGGAAAAATAAAAAGATACTGTCACTTTTTCTGTTGGTACAATCTCTTTCTCTCTCTCTCTCTATTGGGCTCATGCGTGATTCACACACACACACACACACATAGAGTTTTCATGCATTGACCACGACCACAAACTGAAACAGCTCACCATTAAACTCCACCGTATAACTCCCTCCATTAAACTCCACCGTATAACTCCCTCCATTAAACTCCGCCGTATAACTCCCTCGTTAATTTTCTCTTTGTAACTCCCTCCGTGTAACTCTTTGTAGCTCCCTCTTTACTTTTCTTTAATATTTCTGTAACCCCTACCCCTGGAAACTAGTATAAAAGGAGCTTCCGTCTGTGTTCAGGTTCATTTAGAAGAAAACAAAGTTTCCATCATTTGATTGAGTTTGTGTTTCCTTTCGTTTCTGAGCCATTTTTGGTATCAGAGCCCGGTGAGAGAGAGTCCAGAAGCCGAGAAGAGTGAGAGAGCTGTCGGAAAACAACCTAAAAATGAGCAGCCGCCGCCGCCGCAGTCGGAATTCATTTCCGGCCATTTTTCAGGAAAACGGACATCACCATCGAGCTCAGAAGGCCGGAAAACCTCTGACTAGAGATTTTCACCGCCGTTGGACACTCCACGCGCCTCCACGCACCACAGCCACAACTCCACGCGCCGTCGCCGGTGAACCACGCGCCGCACGCGCCTGCTAGAGGTTGAAGATGATGACGTCATCTGCCATGTCATCCTGACCTGTCCAGTCAGTGACAGATCAGCCACCCTGTGTCTGCCACGTGTCAGTTTTGCCACATCATCCTTCCCAATCAGCCAAACTTCTCATATTTACATTTTGACCCCTAAACTTCTCTATATTTATATTTGTGCCCCTATACTTTCAGTATTTATATTGTTGCCCCTAACTTTCTGAAATTTCATTCTTACCCCTTTACTTCCTAAACATTGCAATTGTGCCCCAAACTTTTTGAAATTGCAATTTTGGCCCTATATTTTTTCAAAATTATGATTCTGCCTCACATTTTCTTAAAATTCCTTTTCCACCCCTACACCCCAACAAATTACCTTTTTCACCCTATATTTTTAATTGTTCTTGCCTAAGTCCTAACCTTCCAGAAAAAGGCGAAAAAAAACAAAAATGCCTCCAAGACGCAGGAATGTACAGGATGTTGCAATGGACGAGATGAGACGTCGGATACAAGAATTGGAAGCTACCGTAGAATTACAGCGAGCTTTGCTAGAAACTCGTAGGGAAAATCCAGATGGTGATTCGGGTAGCAGTAGTTCGTCATCCACTGACAACCACCGCCGACCTCAACAACAACCATTCCGCTTTAGTGACATCAAAGTAGACATCCCAGAATTTGAGGGAAGACTTCAGCCCGATGACTTTGTAGATTGGCTTCAAACTGTTGAGCGAATATTTGAATACAAGGAGATTCCAGACAGACAAAAAGTCAAGATAGTCGCTCTTAAACTCAAGAAGCATGCTTCCATATGGTGGGAGAATCTCAAACGGAAGCGAGTACGAGAGGGAAAGCGCAAGATTGAGACTTGGGAGAAAATGAGACAACAGCTCACCAGAAAGTTCCTACCGGAGCATTACCACCAGGATAATTTTATCCAATTGCAGAATCTTCGACAGAGGTCCTTATCTGTAGAAGAATACACCAGAGAATTTGAAAAACTTATGATGAAGTGTGACATACAGGAGAAGGAGGAGCAAACGATAGCTCGTTATCTTGCAGGGTTAAATGCTGATATCAATCGTCCAGTCCAACTTCAGCAATATTGGACTTTGGATGATGTGATTCGCCTAGCCATCCGTGTAGAGAAGCAAACACCTAAGAGGTCTTCTTATCAACCTTCTTCCTTTAAGGGTTATTTTGATGGTCGAAAGGCAGAATTTCAGCAACCCACTTCATCAAGCAAGCCACAGCCTAGCACTATGCGCAAGTCTCCATCAAATACTGTCAAGGAATCTGGCTCTAAAGCACCCCGATGCTTTAAATGCCAAAGATTTGGTCACATCACCTCAGACTGTCCTACTTGGAGGGTTATCACCATTAGGGAAGGACAAGTTTATGAAGCACCTAAGGAAGATGAAGAGGAGACTACATTTTATGAAGCCGAACCAGTATATGACGAGGAGATTACGCCTGCAGATCAGGGAGAGGCTTTGGTTATCAGACGAAGTCTGCATAAAGCTGTAGTTAAGGAAGAATACTAGTTACGACGCAACATTTTTCACACCCGTTGCACTGCTCAGGGCAAAGTATGTAATGTCATTATTGATAGTGGGAGTTGTGAAAATGTAGTGTCTGACTACATCGTGCAGAAGTTGAAGCTACCAACGCATGACCACCCGCATCCTTACAAGCTTCATTGGCTTAATACTGGAAGCGAGGTAAAAGTTTCTACGCAATGCCTTGTTACTTTTTCTATTGGGAACAGATATTGTGACGATGTTTTGTGTGATGTTATTCCCATAAATGCATGCCACCTTCTATTGGGGAGGCCATGGCAGTATGATCGATATGCACTGCATGATGGACGTACAAACACCTACTCTTTCACTAAAGACGGTGTCAAGATCAAGCTAGCGCCTTTGCCGCCTAGTGAGTTTAGCAAAGCCTCAACAGAAGCTAAGTCATTGGTGACTTTGATGACGAAAGAAGAGTTCAAAGTGACGAAATCTGAAACCTAGACAATGAGTTTCATACTGGTACTTGAGGCAAACAGTGAGTCCACCATCTCACCCGCAGTTATGCCCTTATTATCCGAGTTTACAAACGTGATAGCTGATGAGATACCACCCGGGTTACCACCCATGCGAGACATACAACATGCCATTGATTTTGTTCCAAGAGCAGTCATTCCTAACAAGCCTGCTTATAGGATGAGTCCTCAGGAACATGCCGAAGTCCAGCGACAAGTTGAAGAGCTACTGAAGAAAGGGCTGGTTCGGGAAAGTCTTAGCCCTTGTGCTGTACCTGTTCTGCTAGTACCCAAGAAAGATGGAAGTTGGAGAATGTGCATCGATTGCCGAGCTGTTAACAAAATCACTATCAAGTATCGGTTTCTGATACGCTGACTTGATGACATGTTAGATCAGCTGCACGGTGCCACTATTTTTTCCAAGATTGACCTTCGTAGTGGGTATCACCAAATTCGGATTCGGCCATGAGATGAATGGAAGACCGCCTTCAAGACAAGAGATGGCTTGTATGAGTGGAATGTGATGCCTTTTGGACTAACCAATGCCCCTAGCACATTCATGCGCCTGATGAATCAGGTATTGCGACCTTTCACTGGCAAATTTGTTGTTGTTTACTTTGACGACATTCTTATTTACAGCAAGAGTCAGGAAGAACACTTTGATCACTTACGGCAAGTTTTGCAAGCACTGCGAGACCAAAAGCTTTTTGCCAATCTAAAGAAGTGTACCTTTCTTGCCAATAAAGTTGTTTTCTTGGGGTACATCATCACCGCAGAAGGTGTTCGAGTTGATCCAAGTAAAGTTGAAGCCATTAATAGCTGGCCAGTTCCAAAATCTCTCTAGGAAGTTCGAAGCTTCCACGGATTAGCTTCTTTCTACAGAAGGTTCATTCGCAATTTTAGCTCTATTGCTGCGCCCCTCACAGATTGCACCAAGGGAGACAAATTTTAGTGGACGGAACGAGCTCAGAGGAGTTTTGAGGAGCTAAAGAAACGATTGATTGAAGCTCCCGTCCTAGTGCTTCCAAATTTTGACCAGGTGTTCGAGGTTAGCTGTGATGCCTCCAATACTGGAATTGGCGCTGTTTTAAGCCAGGAAGGTCATCCTATTGCCTTTTTCAATGAGAAACTCAATGATGCGAAACTCAGGTATTCTACTTATGATAAAGAATTCTATGCCATTGTCCGAGCTTTGCAACATTGGAGTCACTATCTCCTGAACAAAGAGTTCATACTTTTTTCGGATCATGAAGCCCTAAAGTATTTGAACTCTCAACAAAAGATCAGTCACAAATATGCCCGTTGGAGTGAAATCTTGCAGTCTTATCCCTTCCTCATTAAGCATAAGGCTGGGATTTTAAATTCTGTAGCTGATGCTCTTAGCCGTCGACATATGTTACTAACAACAATGCAGGCTAAAGTTATTGGTTTTGATCTTGTCAAGGAGCTGTACCAGGATGATCCTGATTTTCGTGGAGTATGGGAAGCTACTGCCGATCAATCATTCCACCAGTATTACCGACATGATGGCTTTTTATTTCGAGGTAAAACTCTATGTATTCCTCAGGGTTCGTTGAGGGAGGCGATAATTTGGGAAGCTCATGATGGAGGATTAGCTGGTCATTTTGGCAGAGACAAAATAGTTGATCTAGTCAAAGAGAATTTCTATTGGCCAAGACTTGAACGAGATGTCAACCGGCATATACAGCGATGCCGAATATGTCATTTGGCTAAGACGAAAGGGCAAAATACAGGATTATACATGCCACTGCCGGTTCCAGAAGCACCGTGGAAAGATGTGAGCATGGATTTTGTTCTTGGTTTACCCCGAACGTAGAGGCAAAAAGATTCCATCATGGTTGTTGTGGATCGATTTTCAAAGATGGCCCATTTTATTCCATGTCAAAAGACCCATGATGCGGTGCAAGTTGCAGATTTGTAGTTCAAAGAGATTGTTCGTCTCCATGGAATTCCAAAAACTATTACTTCTGATCGTGATGTTAAGTTCTTGAGCCACTTTTGGAGGACGTTATGGAAGAAGATGGGAACTAAGCTCCAATTTAGCAGCGCTGGCCATCCACAGACAGACGGTCAAACTAAAGCTATTAACAGAGTTCTGGGAAACCTTCTTCGAAGTTTCGTGGGGAAGAATTTGAAGCAATGGGACCTCATTCTTGCTCAAGTTGAATTTGCATACAATAATTCTGTTAATCAAGCAACTGGAAAGTGCCCGTTTGAAGTTGTTTACGGCACTCGTCCCCTTAGTCCATTAGACTTGACCCCGTCACTTGATAAACAGCAGTATAGTTCTGATGCAGATCAACAGGCTAAGGAAATCAAGAAGTTGCATCAACAAGTTCGTGGAAAAATCCAGATGCAGAATTTCAAACTCAAGACACAGCGAGACAAGCATCAAAAACAACGGATCTTTAATGTGGGAGACTTGGTTTGAATATATCTCAGAAAAGAGCGTTTTCCTAAACAACCCCATGCCAAGCTGTCACCTAGAGCTGATGGTCCTTTCAAGATTGTACAAAAGATCAACAATAATGCTTATAAAGTTGAATTGTCTGGTGCTTATGGAGTTTCTGCCACGTTCAATGTTGCTGACTTGTCACCCTATTTGGATGATGATGCTGACTTGGACTCGAGGACGAGTTCCGTCCAACCTGGGGAGAATGAAACAGCTCACCATTAAACTCCGCCGTATAACTCCCTCGTTAATTTTCTCTCTCTAACTCCCTCCGTGTAACTCTTTGTAGCTCCCTCTTTACTTTTCTTTAATTTTTCTGTAACCCCTACCCCTGGAAACTAGTATAAAAGGAGCTTCCGTCTATGTTCAGGTTCATTCAGAAGAAAACAAAGTTTTCATCATTTGATTGAGTTTGTGTTTCCTTTCGTTTCTGAGCCACAAACCCAAACACAATACCTGCCATGATCTCCTTCTTCCCACTTTGATGTTCAGCTCTATATATATCTAACCTATATATGTTTCATCTTCATTTCCTTTCATTTTATCCTTCTTCATTGATCTCTCTTCGCATTTTTCCATCGTGTCATTTTTTATTATAGAAATTTTCATGAACAAAAAAGCTAAAGATTTTAATATATATATTCTTGCATATTTTAAGAAATCAAAATTTAGAAAAATATCAATATATACTTGAAGTTTTCAGTGCACCCTAGCTATTAGCTAACCATTGAAGTCACGACGGACTAGACATACTTTGACAGTAAGCAATAACGCTGTCTTGTGTACGTTCATATATATGTCAAATTTATCGGCATGATTTTTGCTCTCTAACTTACATTTCGACCTTCGTTTCACTGCCAACGGCCACGTGTACCATTAAACACCAAGCAACTACTTATCCAGTACTAGTGACTGTGCGCTTCGACGTAGAAGACAATCTCATTCTCGATCGCGGACTAGACAGACATATATTGACTCATAACAGGAGCGTAATTTAAGTTATTTATTTTTTTAAAAAAATATTTGTCTATTTTTTTTTAAAAAAAATCAATCTTCGCATGAATTAATGCAACACGTCATGCTTACAATATGTGTTTGACGTCATGCATAGCATGGCATGCATAGAGGAAACTTCCTTGTGTCCTTCTGCAAAAAGGTATTTATTATTCTTATTATAATTATTATTATTCTTTGTTACCTCCAGTATGTCCCCATGTTCATTTCAATTTAGACAACAACATATATTATTACACGTACACACACATATGAATATATATATGGGGGAATTACAGATATGGACCGATAGAGTAAATTAATTAAAAAGAAGAATTTTAGCTAATAAAAAATGTTAAAATTTGAAATATTGATTAAGAAAATTAGGAGAATTAGTAGTAATAGGTCATATTTTATAATAAATTTATTATTTTGATTTCAAAATGTAATTCCTCCATATAATATATATATATATATATCTGTGTGTATATACATACATATAGAGTACTTATGTAACACCCCTCATGTTATTTTTCTTGGCTTTGTGTTCAAGACCGAAGAAAACAGGACGGAGGAAGGCTCAAGTGGAGTCTGGAAGAGCTCCACGCCGCGGCGAGAACCATTCCAATGGCGTTGTTCTCATTGAATTTGGTGGAGCCGTAGCAAGGTATGCTGAGGCCGCGGCAAGATTCGGGATTTTTATTTAAATCTGGATCATTTTGGACGATCAGGAAAGAAAGAAACGGAGGGAGCGACGAGGAGCTGAGCTAGGGTTCGAGATTTCTGGCGTCTAGGAGTGATTTTCGGACCTTGGAAGCTTGGATTCAAGTTGGTAAGTGTTCTCTACTCCTTACTCTCCATTTTCTTCGGTTAGAATTTGGGATTTTCGGTTTTGAGGTTGGATTTACGATTTGGGACCAAATCCACCGATTGAAATGGATGAAATGGGGTTAAGGAAGTGTGTTTTGATATTCTTGTTGCTTGGACGTGAGTTTTGAAGGGTTTATGCATGATTTAAGCTTAACCCTAGGTTGTTCTTGGTTAGGGCTCTTGGGAATCCGAAGTGTATGTGTTTGAGTAGTGTTTGAATGGTCCCTAAGAGCTTATTGATACATGAAAGGGGTGTTGGAACCTTGGGTTAGGCTAATGTGGTTGAATTGTGATGTTTGGTTTATTGGTACATTGTGTTAATGGAAGAATTATGGTATTATGAAGGATGTTTGGGTAATCGAGTGGGGATCACGCATGTTGGACAGTTCAAGGAAGCTTGTGGAACTCGTGTGCGTGTGGTAACGACAATTGAGGTAACCGGGTGTTTGTTTATTTGTATTGTATTGTATATTGGTATGTATATTTATGTGTATATATATATGCATGTTTCTTTCATACCACGATATTGATGTGTTGTGTGTACGGTTTTCTATATATATATCATGGTATGCACATAGCTAGATGATAGTTGTGATGATTATGATGATGATTATGATAACGATATTGACATGACATGACATGATGCATACATGATATTGTGATATAATGATGATGATGAGCATATGATGATACATGAGTATCACCACATGACATTATGAGATTGTGATATATGGTGGTTTGGGTGGTGATGATGATATGATATATGATGATATGATATATGATTAGGGAGGATAAGATTGGGATCCCTGTCGCTAAATCCTCCCCTATGGTCAGGGGAGCCAAGCGGCAGTGGACTGCACCTTCCCTAAATCACCACCAATTCAAGGTGGTCCAGAGGAAGGAGAGCCACGGTCCGAACATTAGTGTTACCTTTAGTTGGGTGCACTAATGGGAGGTAAGCTTGGTGATGTCCCAGAATCAGTCTTCACCGACTGTTGGAAGGGAGTTACCTATACAAAATGTCCTGTCATGACGATAGCTCGTAGTTCTAGCTGTGTACGAGGGAGACATGCATACCATTCATTGCACATTGCATTCATATGTTGCATGAGATATATATGTGTGTATGTGGTTGTCCCTTGTTACTGAGACATTATCTCACACCTCTCTCCCATAAACTAACATTTCAGGTGACGGTTCTGACACTAGTCCAGAGAAGATGCGAGAGTAGCTGCGTATGTGGGAATGGTCTATGTAGTATGTGTATTTTGTACTGGTATCTTGTGCCAAGTAGGATGGAAGATTTTGTATTGGATATATGATATTGTAAGGATTATTATGGATGGATTGTATGGTTATGTGTGTTGTTGTATGTTGCATTATGGTGCTTATATGGTTTCGGATGTTGAGAAGTCTGATGTTGGTGTTTGTGAGTCCAGAGTTGGAATTGGGCCTGAGTGGTATGTTTTAAGGCCTGTAACCCGTTTTGTTAAGTTAGGTTCAAAGGGGTCAAATCTCATAGGAGTGGTTCCTTTGAGGTGAAACCTCTTTGAACAAGTTGGTTTGGGGGTTTTGGACCTGTATGAATGGTCTCTGAGTGACCAATTGCCTTTGGTGGCAATTGGAGGTTGTTAGTGGTGAGTTTTGGTCAATAAGTGGCTAAAACGGTGTCAGGGATCCAAAACCTCCATACGAAGTTGGATTGAGGTAAAAGTGGTGTCTATGGATAGATGGGGACTAGATTGGTTTGTAGGAGTTGAAATCAAGTCAATCGGAAGCCGGAGCATAAAGTTATGCGTGTCGGAAGTTCGCCTGGAGTATGAAAGTTGCTGATATGTAATATCAGCATGGGGCACTGCGGCGCCAAAGTCCAAGCCGCAGCACCAGTGTAGGCCGAGGTGATACAGAAACAGGGGAGGTTGGAGCCGCGGCGGTACTGTAGCGGTCGCTGGCCCAGCCCTACTTTTGGTGCTTTTGTGTTGTTTTCCGCTGCTCTGAAGGTTTGGAATGTTGTTTTGAGTTGTTTGGTTTGTGTCTGGTTGAGCTTTAGAGTTTTTGGTCACGTATCGAGGTGTCAGGAGGTAGGGTGTTACAACTTATACACAAATGCCCACACGAAAATTGGCAAAGTTCCATGATTATCTTTATGTCCATTGACAGATCGGTAAAAAGTGTGTTCTTTTAAACTTAAGAATTGTGTTATATTGATGTTGTTTGATTTATTCTGTAAAAAAAAATTTATATGTTTAAAATAAATTCAAGAATCATATGTGCTATTTTATGTTAAAAAATAAAAAAAAAACTTTTAAAAAAATAAAAAAAATATATAAATATATGATTGGTTCAAACTCGATTTTGTCAATTTTTGACCGGTTGTAAAATCCTTCGGTCCAGCTTTTCTTTCTAACTAGACATGACACTAGTTCTTGGTCAAATCGGTCAATTTGGTCTAATTTTTATATAACACATTGATTCACTCTCATATCCAAGTTTCAATATATTCCAATAAGAAATTTCTAAAACCAGTAGCAAAAGTTTTTGGAGTAGAAAATAAGAAGAATTTTGTGATTGCAAATTTTATTCTTTCTAATATATTCACTCATTACAACACAAGACATATATATATATATGTATGTATGTATGAATTTGTATTTGGTGCATTATATTTAAAGCGATGTGCACGTGGTGCATTTATTCTATGAACGATTCAAATCTCATATGGACAGGCCATATTTTTATATTTAATTAGATTTGAATAGTGTTTTTTAATCTAAAATGATACATAATACAAATAGTATCAATTTTATAACTATCAACATATAAAAAATTTAACACATTAACTTAAAAATGCAAAAAAAAAAATAATAAAAATAAAAACTAGACCATCCAAATCTCATCTGCATGGTCTAGATGAGATTTGATCTTTGTGGCAAACTCAAATATGGCTAGGGTTTCCTTAGGTTGCAGTGAAGGAGTAAGCGAACTCATCATTTTGATCTTCTGTTGCCATATTTATATTAGTTTTTTCATTTGGTTTTGTTTGTGTGGTTGCTTCTTGTGTGTGTGTGTGTGTGTGTGTGTGTGTGTGTTTTTTTTGTGTTTTTGAAGAATGGTGTCATTTTTGTTTAATGAATGGATTTATTTAGCCTAATAAAGAGAGGAACATAATAGAGAGGACATTTATCTTAATCCCAAATGAAACGGGTTACAAATTTCTAATCTCAGAACACTTTTGAGATGAGGCAAAAAAATAATGATTCTAATTTAGGATTCATAATCCTAAAATCTATATCTGAAATAATTTCAATTATGAGCTGATCAAGCACTAATTTATTGAATGCAATATAATGCTGTCTTTAAGAACCATTAATATTTCAAAACACATTTCACGTTTTTAAACTTAGAAAGTTCAAACTCTTGTCTTGATATTGGAACTACATCTAGTTTGTTGAAGTATTTGTGTTGACCTTCCCAGGAACCCTAAAATAGTAAGATTAGCAGCAGACCAAGGTCATGCCTATAATTTAAAGGAAGAAATTAAAGGGAAGAGAGATATTCCCTCAATCTTATTTTATTTATCATTTTAGAAAATTATAAATGACTCAATTTATCTGTCATATTTTATATTACCAATTAAGTATTAATTATTTCTTTTACTATTTTACTCTTTATTAAAAATAATAGTAGATGGAGTATAAGTAATCTTTTAGCATTTAATTTAATTATGTTTTGGCAAAATATTAATATTAAATTTTATTATAACCTAGGTGATTTAATAATTTTATTAGTCTGTGTGAAAAATTTTAAAACAACAAATAAAATGAGATAGAGAAAGTATTCAGTTAAGATATTTCCGTATTTTTTTATTCGATAATGTTAAATTTTTTTAACAGATTTAATAGTGTTAATTTAATGGAATAATTAAATTAACACATATTTCAAAATTAAAAGACATATTTGAAACTAAAAATAACTAAGAGACCAATTGAAACCTCCTTCAAAGAGAAATGATCAGAATGATGCTTTCGCCTTTTTAATATTTTCAACTTTCTTTGGCATTTACAACTGTAGACATGCTAATTAGATGGCATGCATACCGTTTAAAAAAGAAATGTTGAGAATTTTGAGATTTATTACAAGTTGACTATAAGCAATGAAGGAGAAATTAAGATTGGCTTGTTTGTTAAAGGAGAATTTAGACGATGGTAACAACTAGAATACAAGTCAAAATGTTTAGAATGACCTAGGGCATATTTAATTTATTTTTTAATAAACTAAATCATGGTTTCTAATAATTATTTTTTTTATCCAAATAGGTTTGTAGTAAATTTTTTTACTTTTATCCAAACTTCATTTTTGTAAACTGTGGTTATTTTAATAGACATTTTACAAAAAAAGTAATCCAAACAGGTATATAGACTATTTGTATCATCATCTCTCTCATTGTCACTATTTGTATCATCATTAATTGAAAAAAATTTAATTTGTGATCCTCACTATCAAATAACATAATGGAGATTTTATCTTGCTTAATCCTCAATGAAAGCCAAAATTGGGGTAACGAATTTATAATTTTAAATACTTCATCTTACAACTCTTTTTAGAGGAGGCAAAAAAGGCTATGATTTTAATTTAGAATTTTTCAGGCCAAAAAAATTTAGAGTTCATAATCGTAATATATATATATATATATTTGGCCACCATAATATATCGATATATATGTAAAAACTTTCAATTATGACTGATCAAACACATAATGAATACAGCACATTATTCCGAAGCATGGCCCCTCCACACTGAGGTATTTTTTACAAAGGGCAATACTCGAGTGATGAGCTCTTGGGCTGGCACAAGCCCACTAGCACTACCAGCTGCAGAAGGAGAAGCAGGAGGACCAAGATAGAGTTGGGCTGCTTTAGCATAGGAAACCTATGGGCCCATAAGGTTGGAAGGTGGAAGTGATCCCAAATGAAAATTAAACCCAAACAAAGTCAAAAAGGCCACTAGTAGCAAGTGCCTGTTTTGTTTGGTACACTTTCTGTACACCAAAAAAAATATTAGTGCACTTTCTTTTTTTTTTCTTGCTGTGTTTTAAGATCACCGAACTTGCCCTCACCACCACCTGCTTCATTACAGTTACAGTGGTTAAGCCAGTACCTGTGAACAGTGGGATCAAAATATTTTCTGAAAGAATTATTATTTATATTTATATTTTTATATATTATCAAATTAATTTTTTATTTGAATTTTTAAATTAAATTAGTGAGATAAATGCGTTACTAATATAATATACTTGGGGAATAAATTACAGCTCTCTTTAGCTGGTTAAAGCTATTAATTAAAGAAAAAAAACTTCCTATCACGTTAAAGCTAGCATTATAATTTATATTACCTCTATTATTAAATATAAGAAAGTAATAATCAATTCATTAAAGTAAGAAAACAGTTAAACATTTTAAATATGTCATAAAGAAATTTTTTTTCACAAATGCTCTCATTTAATTTCTTACTTAACTCTCATTTAACCTATACCTGATAATAATAAGTCTACTTTAATTAAAGATAAAATTAGAAGAAAAAATACATTAATTTATCAAATAAAAGTTATTTATCTATTATATTTTGGAATAAAACATATTTAAAAAATGTCTCCTACATTTTGCAATGGATTGAGTAATCTACTATTATAAATGCATTACTATTATTTTGTGTCCTTCCCTTTTGATTTTTCAAATCAAATCAATGAGCATGTAATAAATTACTTTTAATATCCACAATTTCATTTCCTAAATACACATTTGAGGACATAATTTTGTAAACAATCATTGAATGCATTAGAAGAATACATTGAAAAGAATATATATTATGAATTATCAGTTAGTGACATCATGATATTATTAGTATATTCTGTTAAAATAATTTAAGTAAAAATTATTAAGAACTGGAAATTCAATTTAATCATTCATTTTTTCCAACAATTATATAATCATTTTTGCCAAGAATTAATGCAACGAACAGTGCTCGTCTAATGCTAAGTACGGTAATATTAATACAATAATAAGATGTCTAATAGAACAGCATGAATTCTCTACTATAATAAGACAGATTCACATCTCCCACTAATTAATCAAACATAGTTGAGTCAACTTCTTTGTAGAGGTACACCTTAAGTAAATCAATCATAGCTTTTACAAACAATTAATTTATAGTCACCAAGTTAGATCCCACACAAGATGGAAATTTTGGCAGGTATATTTTCATGATTATAAATTGTTTGCATAAAATATAGTGAAAAAGAAATAAAAAATAAGTGAACGTAACAAAATCTCAATTTATATTTACACTCACTGTCACAATTGGAGTGTAAACCCAAATTAGAGAATTTTTAAAATAGAATAATGAATAAAAAGTGAGAAAGTAAACTAATAATTTTAAGAAGATAAAAGACATATTTAGTAGATATAAAAGTTAATTTTTTTATTTATTTCAATTTTAGAACAAAAAAATTAAATTAAAACTATAATAGGTGAATAAATTTTGGTGGATGAGTATAAAGTAAATAACTAATAATTATTGAGGAATGAAGTTTACCATTAAGTCTAGAGTTCAAATCTTTGATAATTTGAGAAAATTTTTCAATTTTCTTAATAATTATGGAATTACTAAAATGTTCCCTTTCCTTATCTTAATAAATTGGTCTTTTTATCATTTCTTATAAACAAAAATATCCCTCCTCCTCTCCATGACATGTGCAACACCTGGACCACGGAAAGCTCTAACCCATGCGTCCCACTTTCTTCATCAACGACTTCTTCCTCCCATAGCGATGCATGCATCGTTGCCTGACCTTTTCTCTCCCTATTTCTGCGCCATTTTCCACCTTTCTTCCTCCTTGCTGTAGCCCAATGTTGCTGGTGTGTGTATATGCATTTCGATCGTTCTTTTCCCTTCCCAAACCAGCTGCTGCTCATGACTGGGTAAGCTACTGTTTTTCTTTTCTTTTTCTTCATCTTGCTGCGTTTTCTTCTACCTCCTGTCTTCCTCTTGTTGCACCATTCATCTCCCTTTCAATTGCTATATGCTTCGTGTGATCTATTTGCATACATGAGGCTGACTTTCACTTCCCCAAATCTACCACTGTTCTGACGTTAAAACAGGGGAAGAATGGGAGTGTGAAGCTAGCTGATATCTCTAACCAAGAAACTCATTTTGTAATAGGCATCTCAATGAATAATTTTCTGGATTCATTTTGATGTAGGATTGATATGGAAAAACTTAATTTTTTTTCTCTCCTTTTCAACCTCAAGAATGTTGGAAAACTTGGGGCTTTTTAAATTCATAAGGGAAATTAATGTTTAGGGAGTGTGGTAACATCTTGTTGGTACGTGGAAGTTGTTGGGTTGGTAATTTAAGAATTAAGAGCTTGCTTTATCAAATTAGTTTTGATGCATATTAGATATGAAATAAAATGTTTATGAAAAGGAAATGAGAATTATAAGCAAAGACCTCATAATTTTAAAGAGCATAATAAATACTTGTAGGAATGTATTGTTGATAAGGAAATTATGGTAAAAAATCTTTAATCAATATTGTTGGGTTAGCTGGTTTCTCAATAGGGGGGTGAATTGGAATGTTTGAAATTTTCTACAAAACTGAAATACTGTAGTGATAATAAAAGTTGCTGAAAAACAAAGTTTAGAATATAAAGACAGTTGAAAAGTAAATAAGAGGAAAACATAGAGATTTATTTTGGTTCGGTCTACTCTACTTGACCTATGTCTAGTCCTCAAGTTATCACTTGAAATTTCTCCACTATATCTTACAAGATTTGAATGGGTTCTTGCAAAACCCGCAGTATAACCCCAACTTGAACTTTAAGCTGAACAGAACACTTTCACTCTTCTTACTCAATAGTAGAAACAAATTTCTTTGTGTCTTCTCACACTAAGTGCTATCTAGAGATGTGTCGAAGTATACAAGTCAAGATATGAAAACTCTCTCTCAAAAAAATGGATATGAAAATTTAAGAACAATGAATGAGTTAAATAAAGGGTCGGTAAACTTTTAATGAATTAGTAATCAATTTTGTAAAGTTTTGGTGTTTATATATTTTTCTTCATTACCCAACAAATTAAATGAACTCTTATTTATAGTTTTAGAGTAAAACTATCCATTGAAAGCAAGAATTAGCTGTTACTTTCAGAAAAATAGCCGTTTACCTACCGCATTAAATACGTCTAACAGAGGTTATGCGGATAACCTCATTAGATTACGCGAATAACAGGTGACTGTTGGCTTTTGGTTTCAACATTATACATTCGTTATGCAGATAACCTAACTAGGTTATGCAGATAACGTTTGTTTCAAAATTACTAAATTTTAGCTCAAGAACATTTTCATGAAGACCTATTTAGTTGTTTGGATATAGTTAAATCTTCTCAAACTGAGTTTTTGGAAAACACAAGTTATCAGGATAACCCCTTCAAGTTATGCGGATAACGTATTTAATTGAGGAAGATCCAAGAGTACTATAACTGAGGTTATGCGGATAACTTCCTTTGGTTATGCAGATAACCTATCAACAGGAGAAGGTCCATATGTTCTGTAACACACGTTATGCGGATAACCTCCCTAGGTTATGTAAATAACAAGCTGCACAATACAAGTGGCATTTACTATTCACTCCCTTATGTGAATAAGATAGGCACCTTATCAGGATAACATCCTAGACAGTACTGAGGACATGGTGCACACCTTGGTTATGCGGATAATCTCATCTCTTTTCATGAAAATAATTAGAGAACACTTAGAAACAACATTAAGATTGAGATTTTATCCTCATAACCTCCAAGTGTTATGCGCATAAGGTAAAACTTTTCATGAAAATCATTTTGAAAACATGAGCTAATCATTAATCATTCAAACAGATGCCTCATTTAATGTTAGAAAAAGCAAAATGAGTCACACTTAAAGCTTAACTACCTTCTTTTACAACTGGATTCCTAAAATGTGTGTGAATAAACTCTTCATTTTTCAGGAATCTTTAACTTTGATCTTCATATAACTTGTGCTCCTTTGGTATTGGATTTTCAAACTCATTATTGTTTAAAATCATCAAAATCATGTGAATTAACAAGTATAACTATATAGCTTTACTCAACTTCAAACTTAGAATTCTTTAATTTTTCATATTGCAATTTAAGCTTAGAGATGTATATGAAAATTTCTATATATATATTTTATATATAAGAGGAAACGTCAACATAAATGTTATGAGAAGAAGGGATTGGCTATTGAAACCATTGTTGTGTTTCTTCATATATATATATATATATAGTTGAAGAAATATTATAATTGAATAAATAATTAAATCATATTGAATTAGAACCATTTTTATATTCTTTAAAAGTGAAAGAAGCATTACATTTGAAAGGAGATCATTAAAGTATTAGATATGACAGAAGTTTGAGAATTAATAGGTAAGAAAAAGGGGAGAACTTTAATTTCCTTAAGCAATATAGGTAAACAAGTTATTAAGTTATTTATATGTAATAAAATATTAAAATAGTTTTTTTTCTTTTAGGTACATAGATTCCTATACAACTAAGTTTCCATGAGGTCTTCTAGTGAGTAATTGTGTATGTGGGAAGCGCAGCAAGTAAGTAAATAATGTCCCAATATAAACTTAAACTGATTTTTATTAACTAGTTCAATTTCAATAAATTTTTTTATGTGTTTTACATCTACCTTTACTATAATGAAGCTTTGTGTTTTAGATAAGATTATAATGATGTTTAATGAAATTTGTGAGTTTTATTCAAGTTATTCCATTTCTTTTGTCAAAGATTATACATGCATGAAAAAAAATGAGTTATTATTTGAAGTTATTGCTTATATCTAATGTTTTGTGAATGAATTGAAATAAATGGATGTTTAAAATCTCCATGTTTTTAAGGGACCAAGTATAGAACGTTGGTTGCTAATGGTAATTCTATTAGTCTTTGGTACACCATAGTTAACACCCAGCCAGCAGCGAACACCATATTTTATTCTAGCTTGTTATATAAATTAAGAAAAAATTTCAAAAAATGCAAATTTCCTTTTTAATTTCAATTTAAATGCATATTTTCTAAAATAATAGAAAAATACAAAAAATATACTCTCCAAATCCAATCCCTTTCCTTTAGTTTTTATAAAAAAAAAATCAATTTCCTTTCTCTTATGACTTTCAAAAAGAAAAATGCTATTTTTTTAGTCTTTTAAAAAAAAAGAAAGAAGAAAAATCCTATCACTTTTCTTGTAGAAATAATAATAATAATAATAAAAGAAAGCAAAACCCCTTTTCTGAATAACAAAAACTATATCTTTTGATGCTTTAATTGGTTGAATCTCTTTTTTTATTTAGAAAAAAAAAACTTTCCAAGATCAAGGTGTTGAGATTTGATTATCTCATTTGAAAAAAAAGGAAAAGGCAAAAGAAATAATGTTGATAATAATAATATTAAAAAAATGTAATTGAGCCATTCAGCGTTTGACCTCGACAGCCCCAAACACTTTTCCTCTTTTTCGTTTTTATTTTTTTGGTGACAATAGGGACAGGACATTAAATCATTCTAGGAAAAGTTCCTTGGGAGACAGGCTGTATCAAGCGACTGAGGTCCTGAGGAGGTCTGCAAGGACATGTATTCCTAAACCAATATATATATTGCTAAGAAATATATGTTGAAACTGTTAGACAAATTTAATTTTTAATATAAATTTTATATATTGAATTTTCTTATAAAATTATAAGAGCAGCGAAAAATTTTATAAATGCCTCTTGCCATGCTAGATGATCTGATGTAGATATCTTTGGAGTTACTCAATCTAAATATTAGATCTGAAATCACATATAAAATTAGTTAGAAGGAAATCTCAGAAAATAATCTATGCAGACAGTTCTTCCAACTAGTTATGAGACTCAGTGATGGAGCCTGAGATTTAGTCTCAACTAGTCGGGGAACCAGAGCGTATGTCCAACTAAACTCAGTCTGCCTCTATTTAAATAACATTGGCCATCATCGGTTATTAAATTTAAATTTGAATTTGAATTCAAATAAAGATACTGAGTTTATTCCTTATTCCCTAAAATCGCTCAACTGACAATATCTTCTCTTGAAGATAAGGACCACATTAAGTTAAGATATATTTAATTAATTAAACAATATAAATATATAATTTGAATAAATTCAAATTAAATATTATTAAATTAAATATATCCAACATTCTCCCACTTGGTCTGATCTTGATTAGTCAATTGATATATCAAGGAATATTTAAGCAATATTACAAGAATCATGGCGGTAGGTCCTCTAATCATGTGAGTATTACCTTCCATGTATCACAAGTAATATCCTTACTTTATGAGAAATTTTCTTTATGAATAAACCTTAAATGTTTATTCGGTTCCTGACTTAATGTTCATCAATCTCACCAGAATTGTATACAATATATATATTGAGTTGATCATCACTTAAGCACACCTCATTTAGATCGCCACAATGCGATCTTTCTCATATGAGGTGTATGATCCTTTATATTCTTTAATTGCATGCTCTTAATCAAGGATCTTCTCTTTATGTGGTGCATGACCATTTCACTTTCTATGGTCAACACACTTCTTTATGATCTCAAATGAATCCCCAATTTGAAACCCAAGATGAAATTCAACATTTATGTAAACTTGTCTCAAATCAAAGATCAAATCCAGCATTTATGGTGGAAGTAAGCAATTAGTTATTGCTTAGCAATCTTGCACTCCTCCATAACTTAATTTGTTCATCTTGCATTAGGATGTGTCATGATATTGACTTTTTAAAGTCAACTTATCCTACTAAATTGAACAAATGCTGTATTTTCCTAATTATTGATCTTTTATATGTAAGCATGAATTTCTAGTATTCTTTGCAGCTTATCATTTATTATATAAGCATAAATTGCTTTAGGATCTTTATAATATTCCTTTCACAAAGGCTATGTCAATTTATGTGCACATTTAGACATACATTATGCCTTTCACTACTTACATGAAAGAAATATTATTCTCATCTCTTTCCAAATCTTATCAGGGACATATGGCAAATATAGATGTCACATATGGCAAAAATACCTTATTCATGAATGTTCATGTGCTTATAAATATAGGTTCTTTATGATAATTCCAAAAATTTTGAGAATTATCTCTTTATACATCTCTAAGACATTTTATCTATATCTTTTACATCATAGCTCTTGAACAAAGTTATCATGTCTTTTGTGACATCTTTAGTCATTTATCATAAGCAATATGTCATCTATAACAAAAATTAAACAGATGACTCAACTCCCACTAATCCAGTGATATAAACAAGGATCTATGATGTTCTCAACATTATCTAAAATGTGATCACATTATGAGACTTCAACTACCACTATCATGGGAAGTCCTGCCTAATTAAATTCTCCTTAGTATTGATTGAACACATCACATTATTTCATATACATCTCTCTCTTATAGTCATAATGAGAGTGATAATTTTCATAATATTCCAATGAGCATATAGATCCATAATAATAATGAAGGAATTATTTATCAATATTGGAGAAAATCTCACTATCATCAATCCCTTTCTTTATAGAGAAAACTATTTAGCAAATAATCTTTAATTTTTAATACATAATATTAACTAGTGAGTTCCTTATGATCTTAAAGACTCATTTATGGCTAATTCTCTTAACCTCACTAGCAATTATACAAATTTCCAAATATTATTTGTTTTAAGATCTCTCATATTTATCATGAAATTATATCTTAATTTGGAATTTACTTCATTGTATGTGAGAACAAATGGGATTATTCTTAATGTTCATGTTCTAATCAAGTTTCTTAATGTACACCATATAATTGCCAATGATTGCCAAATTCTCAATCATAATTGGTCATAATTCAATCTATTATTAAGATTGAAGTTGCATAATAAGAGTTCCATTTATAACTATCTTCAGATATCTCTTATTCTTTATGAGATTTCTTTTCAATAGTTAATAGAATCCAAGACATTGATACTCTTAATTTTCAGCATGACCAATTAGATTTCAAAACTTTATTATGTTTTACATTCATCTTAAAAAAAAATAAGTTTCATGTAAAACTAGTATTTCATCATAATTAGTGGTTTCATTTATCTTTATGTGATCATTCCTGATAGATTTGTCATATATTTGATCACTCCCACTAATTATGACATTCCTCAATGAACCTGGCATTCCTAATCTCTACATATCCTATATGTGATAGATATTATAATTTTTTATCCTTTAAGCTTCTTTGCATTTTCATCCAAATATGCAATGAAAACTTAAGGAACAACCTCCATTCACTCTCACCTTTACAAGACAAGTTAATGAGAGTAAATCATTAAAATAATATTCTAACCTTATGGGCTTCAAAAGATGTATTTAATTACAAAAAAAATTGGAATCTTATTTTAAATGTACATTGTTGTCTTGAGTGAATTTATCCATCACTAGTGTACTTATAATAACTTTCATTCCCTTAATTAATCTCACCATATTAACCCGTTTATAGGATTAATTCTCTACTTTTGCTTTACATCCTTATTAAGGCATCATATGCCTTATCTAAATTATAAAACAAGTAGTATTCATGAATTGTGAGAAATTAACAACAACAGGGAATGATCATTTTAAACAATTAGAACATAAATACAAAACTAGACACTAGCATTTACAATATCTAGCAATTAAATTCTTCCAGCATTTCATATATGAATTAGAGTTAATGAGGTTTTGAGATTAAATAATCTCATTCTTTATAAACCTTGTTAACTTTCTATAATGGAGACATTAGTATTCTCCTCTATCACATAATAGAAAGAATTTTTATCCTTGATATGCTTTAACTAAATGAGATTAAAAAAATATTAAAGATAAGAGTATAACTATTATTCTCCAAGAAGACCCTTTTGTGAGGTAATTACTCTTTATATGCCCATTTCTTCATGGTCTATCTTTGGAACTAAATCCCTTATTAGAATCTCACTTCTAATCCAAATTTGAGCCTAATTTTCCTTTTCACACATATATCCAATAAATTTTATTGTATATATCTTTTTATGTATGTTATGAAAAATTTATAATGGCTCATACTGATGAGAAATCTAGCTAAGGATTGTGTGCACAAAGATCAATGGAGATTCTCTTATCTTGAAAACCATGTCTCTCATATGTATGGTATGTCATTTACATACCTTTAGTGTCTATTTACTTTACGGAGAATTATTGTAGAGTTAGAACACTAAATAGTGACTTATACCATAATTTCAACCATTACCTATAAATGGATATTGACATTCTCAAATCAATTATGTACCCAAATATTTAGCTCTACATTGAGATTTCATTATTATTGTATTAAGAGAATTGTATTACTCCCATCATTCATACAATATTATCTCATACTAACTTTAATGGGTACAGGAACTTTATGTCAATATCTCCCAAAGAGTTAAGGTTTTTCCCCTTTAAACTCTATAGTTGTCCCTAACCAAACAATCCAAGAGATGATAATAACACTGCAATTTTTCAGGATTCAACTTAAAACATGCTTACATCAATTCTATATGAGGCAATCATCCATCACATTTAACAAAAATTGTATGTTTACCAATGTAACACATACTGAACATAAATTTCGTATCACTAAAACCTACCTGTGGGCAAAGATTTCAGCATAGCATAAATTTATGTATCATTTATGATGAAACTAGAAGGCATTCATACTTTCTAATACATGTGGGCTACTTAGAAAGCACAAGGCAACATCTATTTCATCCTAATTAAGTATATATATTTATAATTATCTACCTGTGGGCAATGATATGTTATAATTATACACTTAATTAGAATTGATGTCTTTAAGTCCTTATGTGATATCTTTGTTTGTTAAAACAAATCAAGAATGCATATATTCAGTCATGTAAGGATGATGTGGCTACTCCTTAACTATACATGTCAATCACAAAGACATCTGAAATTATTATGCTTAAAGGGACATACAAATGCACTCATATAGGCATCACACAATGAGAATCATTTAATTAATCAATCAACTGAATCAGATATATGACTAATTAATTAAAAATTCTCCCCATATGATTAAATCATAAATGTGCAATATTTTGTCCTATTAACTTGATGAAACTAGAATGCATTCATATTTCCTAATACCTGTGGGCTACTTAAGAAACATAAGGCCATCCTATTCCATCCTAATTAAATGTGCAACTATAATTATCTCCCTGTGGGTAAAGATAAATTACAACTACACATATAATTAGAATTGATATTTTAAATCCATATGTGATTTTATTGAAACAATAATGCATGCCCAACAATTATAAATGATTCATTGGCTAATTAATTTAATGCATGCTAATCACAAATATCATAGATTATGTGCAATTAAATTCATATATATGCACAATCATTATGAGAATTTAAATAATTAATTTAATCAACCAAACAAGTATGTGATTAAATAATTAAATAAATTCTCCCACTATTTTATTTATTTAATGTGTCCAACAATTATTTAGAAAATTAATTTTGGGCTAATAAATAACTCAATTATTTTGCAAAAATCAAAACAGTGTTATAATTGTCTAAATAAGATTTTTCCAAATTCTAAAAAATTAAATAACAGAATAATATTTTTTTACAAAAATATTTTAATAACCCAAAAATTAATTATCCAAATTTCTAAACATTTAAAATGACACAACAAATAAATAATCAAACAACATTTAGTCTAATATACAAGACATGGTTCAAGACATATCAAAACAAACAATTAAACCAATATCTAAATTCTGGAAATTTAAATAACACAAAAATATTGCTCAGATAAAATTTAATCACAAGAATATGAGCTAAAGAATTATTTCCAGAAAGGATAAGCATGCAATTTTAACATCTATGATGTTATACACAATCCGATGAATTCTCAATCAAATCAGTCCAAGACGCAGCCAAATTGTTAATTGAAGAAGCATGATTTGATACGTATGCTATGGTTCCTACTCCCAGATTTCAAAATAAAATAACCCAATGGGCATAAGATGCAGCATTTGGAAAGATTTGATTTTTTTTTTTATTTATATAGTGGTTCAATTTCACGTTTCCATCACATGATAGGACAATAACAACACATATTACATAGCATGCGTTTTCTCTGAATGGAAATTACAAATTTCACACCAGACCAAAATTCATATATGCAAGTAGAGATAATTAAGGCCCTGATACCATATGTTAGACAAATTCAATTTTTTAATATAAATTCCATATATTGAATTTTGCCACAAAATTATAAGAGCAGCGAAAGACTTTATAAATACCTCTCGTCATACTAGATGATCTGATGTAGATATCTTTGGAGTTACTCAATCTAAATATTAGATCTGAAATCACATATAAAATTAGTTAGAAGGAAATCTCAGAAAATAATCTATGCAGACAGTTCTTCCAACTAGTTATGAGACTCAGTAATGGAGCCTGAGATTTAGTCTCAACTAGTCGGGGAACCAGAGCGTATGTCCAACTAAACTCAGTCTGCCTCTATTTAAATAACCTTGGCCATCATCGGTTATTAAATTTAAATTTGAATTTGAATTCAAATAAAGATACTGAGTTTATTCCTTATTCCCTAAAATCGCTCAACTGATAATATCTTCTTTTGAAGATAAGGATCACATTAAGTTAAGATATATTTAATTAATTAAATAATATAAATATATAATTTGAATAAATTTAAATTAAATATTATTAAATTAAATATATCCAACAGAAACTGAATTTTGCTAAGAAATCAATATATGCAACTCCGATGGGGGCAATTGCAGATACATATATTTTTTTGTTAATAACAATTGCAAATATATTATTCGTAGGAGGCTCTAGCTTTTCAGTATGACGTCATGCATGGCATAAGGGAAGGTTCCAAGTGCTTCTAGAAACAAGTTTTTTTTTTTCACCCAAAAATAAGAGTAAAATATATTTTTTATTTTTTTTTATCTGTCACATTTTAAAAAAAATTACTTTTATTTATCTGTTATTTTAAAAATTTAAGACAACATTAATTGTCACATTTTGAGAAAAATTAATTTTATTACGAATTAAATGAGTTTAACTAAATATGTATAAAGTAAATTTGTTTTATATATTTCAGACAAGGAATAACATATATAGCATAATATGAATAAAAAACACATTGGCTCTCTTCTTTCCAATCGGCCCACTTCTCTTTCTATGTGGTTTCCAACAACAGCCTATTCTAGGCTTGGAAAAACTACAGCCCCTGGGCCTTATTGGTTTTGTTGGCCCATAATGTTATTTCTCTATAGAAAAAGATCTTCACGAAATTCATGTGTAGTTAAAATATCATAATTATACGTGGTTAAAAAAAATCAAAATTGACATTTATATGACACTAACACTAACATTAGCATTGAATTTGGCCAAAACAAAAATATTAAGTATATAAGCAATTCTGTGAAAAACTAGATCCAAGATTAAATTTAACTGAAATAATTAAATGACTTTCGTTAAAAAAAAAAAAAAAGACTTTCAGTTTCAATTGCGATCGGATTCAGAAATTTCAAACACCTCAAAATTAAAAGACAGAAAAATCAGAGCAAGTGGGTCACGTGTGTTAAGGGGGTAGGGAGGGGCACACGGCTTCCCGAGTAAGAGGACAGATGTCTCTTCAGGATGCAAGGAACTTTTATACTTTGCGTAAAAATCAGTAGATGGAGTATAACTTAAAATAAAAAAATTAGGGGAATCATATTTTGAGACCAAAATTTTAAATTAATTATAAAATAGATTTTTTTACTGTTTATTTTTTTAATTTTATAACTCAATCTCCCTCTTTTATAATTAATTTGAGATCTTGATCCCAAAATGTGATTCTCTCAACAAAAAAATATATCCTTCTTCCTTCTTATAAAAAAAAGAAAAATCCTTCCTCCTTTCCGCGTCCACCCCGTGTTTCCACCGCGTGTCACCCCTTGCTGATTTCATCCCATCCTTTTCTTTAATATATATATATATAATCTTGTTATAAAATATTGAATGTTACGTGGATGTCCATCATCTTCTCTTAAAATTCTACATAATTTTCATTAAAGCTAAAAACCTCCAAAGTAAAAGGTTTTTAAGGATTTATTCTAAGTTTAATGTCAGTAACCTCCATGGTTTTTATTGTGTAATTATGTAAATTAATTCTCTTATTTATACTATTATAACTCTTGGATTGATGATACCTACAAATAGACGCTATGTACTACACATTTTATACCTTTAAAAAATTGTTCTTTCTACAATTTTCTCTTATTTGTATGCTGTTACTATGTATCTTTTACTTAATTTTATAATACGTTATCAGCACAGATCTCTACCAAATTATAAAGGAAATTTTGGAATTTCTTGTTGATTCTTCTCAATCCCATGGGGAGATGATTTGACCCAAATTCGATTGAATAATTAAACTCGGAAGGTTCCTTGTAGATCACCTAAGGATTCATATTCATCACAAGGAGTATAAAATTTTGTGTCTTGTTTTCTAGTATTTTTATATTTCATAATTTATTATTCAAAAGTTTATTCATTTTTGTCCATAATATGATTATGTTTGTAAGTTTGATATTGACCGATGTTTTGAATTCATCTACTTAAATGACCAGCAGCCATAATATACATTTGATCTTTCGATGACCAGAAGCCATATCTATTTTGTTATTGGTTAAATTGCAAAATATCACTTTGTGGTCTCAATCAATAAAATATGATTGCAAAATAATTTGTGGTATTTTGATGTTTTCATAGTTATATATGGTATTTTTTATCATGGCTCTAAAGGCCAAATAATTGATATATTTCATGATATGAAAAATTGATAGTTTTAAAAGATAATTTTGCTATAGTCCTGAAGACTAACAGCTGAAAATTCATGCCACAAAAAAAAAGGAAAAATCTCTAAATTTCCTATACTTATAAGTAAGGAAATGACCAAATATAAGCATTATACAATTGATAATTGAAAGTCAATAGTGATTTGACATGACTATTGGAAAAATTATCTTTGCCATGGTTATTGAAAAAATGATAATTTTGTCATGAACATTGAAATAAAATTATGATTGAGCAATGGTTACAATATAGTTGGAAGCCACAAAAGGTTATTGATTTATTGTGAGTAAATGCAAAAATGGTTATGAAACCAAAAGAACCATATTGAAAAAAAATATAGAAAGTTACTATGAAACCAAAAGGCTATATAATGTTGAGTGGTCATATATTGATATATAGTAATATATGTTATTATGACTATGTGCAAAGTATGCATTTGATTATAGTCATCTGTGAAGTTAAATATATTAAGAGAAAGTATCAATTTTTCATATTTCTTTGACTATTAATTTCATATGATAGATCATAAAATAATATTTAGCAAATATATATTTTGATGATGGTTCCCTAGTTATAATTAAATTTCTTGCATGTATCACTTGGAGAAAAATAAATTGTTATAACAATTGAATTGAATTTAGTTTCCTTAATTTTTCATGAGAAAATTATTATTAATATTTAATGTTAATTTAGTTTATTTGATTTTTAAATAATATAAAGGAGATTTAAGCATTATTGTTAATTTGTGAAATGTATAGTTATAATTCTAATCAATTGCATGAAGAATTAGATATAGAATATTATACAAATGAATATTCAGTTCTTGAAAAAAATTGAAATAAAAATTGTACAAACCATATTTGCCTTACTCTAATTTATATATGCTTGAGGTAATTTGGATCTTAATTAATTTTCGAAGTAATGAATTTCTTTTACTATTCTCCTAACTTTATTTAATTTCAGTTCATTAAGCCTAAAAAAAATGTAAAAATTCTTTATAAGATACTCCCTTCGGTCTTATTTATAAGGGACTTTTCATAAGCTTTTTTTGGTCCTTTTTACAAGGGACTTTGTAATATTTTGTAGAGTTTTTTCTATTTTATTCTTATCATTTATTTCTTTTCGTAAATTGTTATTGGACTTTTTAGATGAAAGAGACATTCATAATTGGTCAAATAATATTTAATATGAATTGTATTATTATATTAAATAAGGGTAAAAATGGAATGTTTGCTTTTTTTTTTTTAGGATTTTAAGAAGATAACTAGTTTTTTTAATTTATGTAAAGTAATTGAAAGTTCCTTATGATAAGGAGAGGGACTAATCCATGTGTATTTTCATCCTTGAAAATTTTTTCTAATTTCTCCTTAATTTTCTCATCAATTTATTGGATTAATTTTAGAATAGTTGCGCTACCAATTAAAATGGTTGTGATGTTGCCTTGTCTATGTGACCAATTTTATGCTCTATTCCCAATGTAAGCATTAACTATAGAATTTACTTTCAAGAAGGGGTAATAAATTGCAACAAAAAAAATTTGGTTTTCAGGAGCCACAATATATTCATAATATATACGCAAGGATAAATTATAATAACTTAATTCTAACAACTCAGAGACTACAATTTTAATCATAATGTGTCTTTTAGCCAAAATAATTATTTGAGTAAAAACTATAAATTTTGGAATTGAGAGTTGAGTTTTCCGTCAAATAAAGTATTGGTTTGATATAATATTGGTAAAGAAACATCTATCAATGATATTTATAAATTGATGGTAAGTTACTATGTTGGAAATAATTAATTAATGATTTGGAAATATTTTTATAGATAAATTGAATTTAATTAAAATAAAAGTTTAGTAAGATTGACTTAGTTATTTCTTGAAAAACTATGTATATATGTTAATTTATGGTTGGACAAAAGATTAATGGTGACAAAAAATCTCAAAGGAAAATATTGGTGGTATATTGAATAGTATAGAATTGATAAACTTTTTAAATGAGTTTTACTGTATCATATTATTACTTATGAAGTAATTAAAGTTTATTGTTGATAACATATTATTATGCGTCAAATAAATTTGTTTTGTTTCAAATTAAAATATTATTATCTTGAATACCTATTGAGACTATATATGAAAAATATTTGATAGTAAACCTGAAGTTTACTGATACAAATATTTATTATTTGACATGACCAGTTAGATCATCCCGAATCATTATGATGTAAAAGATTATTGATAATTTACCAAAGGATTATTTATGAATAGCCAAAATATTATATAGTTCAAGAATTTTACTATACTACTTGTTCTCAAGGCATATTAATTTCTAAATTATCACAAGCTATGATTGGGATTGGATCTCAATATTTTTGGAATGTATCAAGTGGATATATATGAGCCCATTCAAATTGTCACCATGTGCACCATAAATATAATGATTTTAATAGATGCATCTATAAAATGGTCACATATGTGATGTATGATTATAAATTTGCAGCCTGAAGTTTGCAAGATTGTTCACATAAATTATTATATTTTCTAGAATATGTGATTAAGATGATTTTTTTTTCATGAAAATGTTAGTGACTTTATATCTTAGGTTTTCAATGATTGCGGTATACTTAATAGGACAATAATTGAAAAGCCTATTTAACAAAATGGTCTAGTAAATTATTTATGAAATGCCTCCAATAAATAGTTAGCTAACGCTTGTGAGAACAAGATTTTTTTAGATGTTGCAACATTTATAAGCATCAAGCCAACAAATTATTATAAATGTTTTCCCATTACAATTGGCTTTTGCTCCGAGGTAAAAATTTTTCATCTTAAATAATGAATATGAAATGTATATGCTTAATGTTCTACCACAATACATGTAAATAGGAACTCAGAAAAGTTGGGAACAAATGTTTGTTAAAATTCTCCTCCTTCTTGTTTGTTTCCAAATGAAGCCAAATGATATTTTTAAAGAAAATAAATGGATATAGGAGACTTATGTTGCATGATTTATTTTCTCAATATGAGGGGGAGATAATAAGTTGTTTGAATAAAAAAAAAAGTGCAATGCATTATCATACATTTATCTAGATCCTCGTATAAAGAAGTATGGACCAGAAGTTCATAAATTAATGTGTTCATAAAATATTTAAAAATAACTACCAAATGTTATTTCTTACCTAAATGAGAATTATTAGATTTCATATTCCGGCGAAGAATTCTCCAACAATGTCCCAGTAGAACAAATGTAAATGAGTCATGTTTGAAGAATGAAGAATTAATCAGTTCCAAAGTTAAATATCTTAAAGAAGAAAGGAATAATAATCAAGATTATCATATTGAGGAGGCAAACACTCTATAAGAGATTTAAGATATAACTAGTTGTAAAACTCCAGAAGAGTTTTGGTACCTAAAAGTAATGAAGAGATCTCAATAAGTTTTGTCTTTAATGAAACCAAAAAAGATAAAATTGTTGACAATATTTTTTATGATATTGAAAATGGTACAATCAAATGAGGATCTTGAATACCAATATGTCTTGTAGACAAAAAGATAATTGGCCAAAAGAAAAAAAAAAAAGACGCAACATGCATTGGATTGAATTTATTTTCAAAATACAAAGTTTTTGGACTTGTAGCCCAATTATTCAAATTGAAATGTCAATATCATATAAACGGATACTCATGCGAAAACAAATTGAGAAATATAAATCATGACTTATAGAATAAAGGTTTTTACAAATGTCTGACATTGACTATATGTAGACAAATTATTTTGTGATGGATATAAATGTTTATTTTTTTATGTTTTATTAGGCTGGCAGTAGAGAAAATTTTATATGTGTCTAATAAGATTATAATCTATTTATATGGCTTATTGTATAGTAAAATGCATATGAGAATCTCAAAATGATTAGAAATGCTAAAAGTGTTTAAATTTTCTTGAAAAAAATACCTTCTCAAAAATCCATTTGTGGATTTAAAATTATTTGATTTATCCATATATTTTATAAATAGATTTAAATTAAAGTTTGTTATATGTGTTGATTTAAATTAAAGAGTTTGCAAAAGCAATTGATTATTTGAAGGAATAATTTGAGATGAAAGATCTTGAAAAATCAAAATTTTTGCTTGACCTGTGGATCGGGGATTTTAACATAATCCTAAATAGGTTTAAAATACATCTACTTAGTACCTCAACAATTTTGTCCTTGAAAAAATAATGAACTAATTGGTTTAGAAGTACTATATATTTATGAAAGTACTCATATATATTGCTAATGCTACATTTGTTATATATTTGCTAACAAGATTGAATTTTTATTGAATAAATAAATATTGCAATGAAGTTATACATGTATTGTGATAGCTCCAAGCGATAAATGTAAGGAGTCATTATATTTAACTTAACTAGATCACAATTGATTGAACATGCAGATGCAAAATACTTGCCTACTTTCAAAGAGATTATTTATGTGTGAAAATATAGCTATATTGTGGTGATCTATAACTAATTGCTGTTTTTAGAATGTATAAAGCAAATAGAAAATATATTAATGGCTTAACATATCCTAACAACATGTATAAAGAAAAATATTTTAAAATATTATACAAAGATAATGCTTCATAAATAATTGAGCTAAAAGGAAGGCTTACGCACAAAGTTTTGAACAATTGTTACCTTCAAGAAGTTGGTGAACAATACTGACATACGACATCTCAAGAACACAAAGTGACATGGTCATTAGGAGGAGAAAGTTCTACATGCTGTACTCTTTTTTTTTTAACAAAGGTTTTGTCTTATTGGATTTTTCTGGTAATGTTTTTAATGAGACAACTACAACAAATATATAAATATTGTGTACTCTTTTTCCTTCAGTAGATTTTTATCTCATTGGGCTTTTTCTAGTAAAGTTTTAATGAGGCACAATATTTATTATAGACATTCAAGAGAAAGTGTTATAAAATATTGAATGTTATGTCGATGTCCATCACCTCCAAGAGTCTCTTAGAATTCTACATAATTTCCATAAAAGTTAAAAACCTCCAAAGTGAAAGGTTTTCAAGGATTTATTCTAAGTTTAATGTCAATAACCTCCATGGTTTTTATTGTGTAATTATGTAAAATAATTCTCCTATTTATACTATTGTAACTCTTGGATTATAGGCTATGTACTACAGATTTTATACCCTTAAAAATGAATAAGAAATACTCTCCCATTGTTTTTTCTACAATTTTCTCTTATTTGTATGCTATTATTGTTTATCTTCTACTTAGTTTTATAATAAATCTAATTTAATATTTCGATCCCAAAGGTAAATTACTAAAAAAAATTTCATAGTTTAAACATAAATTATATTTATATTATTACCTCCGGTCCTATATATAGAATCCTTTATCATGGTTTTAAATATAAGACTCTTTACAATATACGAGATAGTATTTATTATACATTTTCAGAAAAATACCCTTATTTAATGTATCCAAAGAGAAAGAGAGAGAGATTAAATAAGGGTAGTTTTGGAAAAATGTTAAGATTTTTGGAGAAATTGAGGTAGTTAATTAGTCTTAATTACAATTCTTAATCTGCGTGATTCAATTAAAAGGGTCTTATATTAAGGACAAGAGGAAGTATTAAATATAATATTTAATTAAAAGTAAATATAAAAAAGTAAATAAAACTTGAGACAAATTTAATAAGTTTTATAATTTTTTAATACATGTGAATTAATTAAACTGACTCGTACGAAGACTAATATGAGAAGAAAGAGAATATGGAGACTCGTGTGAGCAGAAGTAGCTAATAACATACTCAATCCATTCTATTTTATTTATTATTTAAAAATTTTTAAAATATTTATCCGTGTCATCTTATATTATTAATAAAATATTAATTATTATTTTTTATTTTTTTTATTTTTAATTAAAAATAATGGTAGGTTAAATATGAGTATTCTTTTAATATTTAATTTAAGAATATTTTTATAAAATATTATTAAATTTTATTATAATTTAGATTATTTAATAATTTTATTAATTTATATAAAAATTTAAAATTTTAAATAAAATAGGATGGAGTAAGTAATATACACGCATTAACATGCGCCGTACCGCCCTCGTCTCAACTTTAAAATTATCCAATTTTTATAGTTCATGACATAATGATTCTACTTCCATTTCCAACAATGATTCTATTTCAATATATATATATATATATATATGAGCTGAATAATTTATGAATGCATTGGCTGATGTATTATTCGTAGAAGGCAGGAGTGACGTTACAGCTGATGCTCAGTGAGGAATGGCATCTTTGGGAAAATGTGTCCCATTCATTTTTTTTTTAAATGCGTCCGATTATAGTTATTTCATTCATTCGTAATACTTAACTATTAATTTTTAATATAAAATTATTTTAATTAAATTATATAAATTAAAAAAAAATTAAAATTAATTAACTATCTCAATTTCTCCAAAAATTTTAATATTTTTCTAAAATTATCCTTATTTAATCTCTTTTTTTTCTTTTTGAATATATTAAATAGGGATATTTTTTGAAAATGTATAATAAATACCACCTTATATATTATAAAGAATCTTATATTCATGATCAAAATAAAATATCTTATATATAGGATTCGGAGGGAATATTTTTATTAAATATATTTAATTTACGAAACCAAATGTGTCGTTCATTTCTGGTTTGTGGTTGTGCTTACGGTTCTCATCAACACACACACACACAACCTCAATCCCAAGTTGTAAAACCAATTAAAAATTTACACAGATTAAGGAAGGTTGTTAAAATTAGTTTGAGGTTGTAATTTTATTAAAAAATTTTCTATCTTTTTAAAATGCCCCTTTATTAATCTCATTGAATTTTCTTTTAAAAAAAGAGATGGATTAATTGTGAATTGAATTTGTAAAAGTTATTGTTAAAAAAATTCATAAATACTCCACATGAAAATTGATTCTTGTGCACGCAGATCTCTTGGTTTTAAAATTCATAAATACCTCATTTTCACACAGAATCGAGATACATGTAGGGAGATTGCTGTCATAAATGGAGTTTTGCGGAACAGGCAAAAAAAGAAATTGATGCTAACTTAGCTAACACATTCTTTTCGATTATAAATATATATAAAACATACTCTTTACAAAAGTTAAATGTATAAATATTAAAATATATATAGTTATAGTTGAATAGAAATGATTATGCATTTTTTGCATATGATTGGAATCAACCGTGCACGTCATTGTGTCTGTTGAGTTAAATATTGGTCATAGGATAAAAAAAAAGGTACACTAAAAAAATAATAGGAAGACATACGGTGGTCTTAAGTTTTCAATTTTTTATTAAGAAAACATTATTTAAGTATTTTTCTTAAAGTTGAATACATTTTTTAATACATAATACTTGAAAAAGCCAACAAATGTCTCAAATAAATTATAAGTTGATGATATATGAGAAGATAAGAGGAATAAAATGAGGATTTTACTCGTGGATAATCTAAAAGTGTTTTTTGAATTGTAAGATTTTTTTTTTCTTGAATAAAATCTCATAACCCGACTCATCTAAATAGTAATTTCGTATTAAAAAGGGAAGACTAATTTTGCTACCCAAAAAACAAAAAACTAAAATTTTTAATTCGTTCTAAAAACATCTATAACTTCGTTTGTAAAATTTTTTAAAATAAATTAAAGTTGCCACTTCCCATCTACATCTAGTTTTCAATTCGGCACCCCTCTATGTCAAAGCACTCCATTTCTCACTTTTCCTTTTCCTATTAATAAGAAGCAAACATTCATGCAAGCGCAGCAAAACGAAAGACAAAAAGTGGGCCTACCACAAGTGATACCATATATATATATATATATATATGGAAAAAGGGAGGTGTATATTTTTCCATCAATTGGCTTACAGAAAGAGATTCATATCGGAACTCATGTTTATCTTCAAAGGAATAGAATTGATATGTTATTTTGATCAATAATAACTAGATTTTGGAGGAAAGAAAACTAAGAGATGCCATATTCTCATGCTATATGTGTAGGTAGATACACACTCACGATCCATGGCGTTGGCATTCGTTTTTTTTTTCAAGTGTGTTTGATTAGAAAATACATAGAACCAAAATAACCAAATAAATTATGGATAAGTAAAGACTGAACTGAATAAGCAATAAAAATCGAAGTGAAATATTTATGTATGGTTCGGTTTGGTTTTATATTCAGTTTGTGCCAGTTAAATTGAGCCAACTGGACTCAATTTTGTTGAATCTTTTTTCTTACTAAAATTAAGTACCATTAAGAATATCAGTGGGAAATAAATAATCAAAACGCCAACTGACATATTTGTTGGAAATAAAGAATATCCAAACTCCCAACAAGTGTCATATCTTAGTCAAACTTTGTCCCCATTATTTTCTTCGTCAGTCATATCATGTTGTTTCTCCTCCACCTTTTCCCTACTTTGAAAAATTCTTCGCTTCTTCTTTTCCCTGCCAATTTGAACTTGGACTTTAGTGCGTCGTACAATAACCACCAAACCATAAGTTCTCAAGGCTACTTTTAGAGATTCTTTCCTTAACGAATTTGTATTATTTTCTACAACCAATTAAGAGTTGTAAGCCTCCGATTCTGAAAATCTGAAACCATAAACAAAAGATGATAGCTCTACCTGTTCTTCACTTGGAACGGAATGAAGCATGGACACCACATCCAGGAGATTCGTTTTATGTATTAATTTATCTCAATTGTAATTTTTTTCCCTCTCAATTTCTAATTACTTGCAATGTCTTATCTAACAAATTATTTCATGGTAGAAGAAATCTGAATTAAATTTGTGATATGCATGTTGTCATTTGATTTCATTCTTTTATTCTTTTTAGATAGCTATTGTAAAATTTCATGAGTAAGAGGAACCTTAAACGAAATTAAGATGATAGCTCCACCTGTACTGTGCTTGGAACGGAATGGCGTACGGACAACACATCTCAGGTTGATGTATTTATATTAATTGTAATTTTTTCATCTGTATTTCTTTTTCTTAGTTACAATATCTTATCTAAACAATTATTTAATGGTAAGAAATCTGGACTCAATTTGTGATATGCATGGCGTCCTTTGATTTCTTTCTTTTTCTTTTTTTTGTAAAATTTCAAAAGTATGAGGAGCCATACACAGAGAAGCCATACGTACACAAGCAGATAGAATATATATGCAGAGACACAGATAAAGAAGGGGTGAGATGATTGGATGTATAAATAAAGGATCTGCGTTTCTAATTTTAATATAGAAACTTTCATGAACAAAAAACTAAACAGCAGAGGGGATTATGATTAATAAAATAAAGAATTCATTGAAACGAGAGTTTCTTAAATGAGTTAATTTATAACAGACTTTGCACGAATTATGTATCAGAATATTCCAACAGCGGCAGAAATTAAGTCACAACAACGTCGTCAATTAATTAATCATGCTTTTGATCTTGATGGATTCTCTTTCTAAATTTTAAAATTATTTAATAAAAAAATTTTAAAAAAAATACTTTCAACACATTACATGTATATATTTTTTTTTTACCTGCAGATGTATATAACTACTTTTTTATAGTCTAAAATATGGAATGTAGAAATTAATTATGATAGTGAAAGAATTTTCATATTTCCAAGTACGAAATTTCCAAGAGGGAAACCAAAATTTCCAATAATGTTTAAAAAAATTTTCACTGCTAATAGCTATTTTCAGGATTACAAGTTTTAATGTAAGAAGAATAAGTTTTAAAAAAAATTTCATATGTATATATATATATGCCCACCCAGAGATTGACAAAGTTGCACGATTGTCTTTTGAACAGGGTTAATTAATATTGATCCATTTATTTATTCAGAAAATTTTATATATTTAAATGAAATTCATGGATCATACGTGTTATCGAAAAAATAATATATCCAAACTACCAACTGACAATAACCCTAGTCAAATCGTTTACCCTTTATATATCCATTTTTCTATTCTTCTCTCTCTCTATGGTTCCCTTCTTCATTAATTTTCTCTTCCCATGTTGCTTTCTCTATCATATCCTAGTTTCAATATATATGAATAAGAAATTTCAAAATCCAGCAAAAGTAAATTTAATAAGACTTGCCATAAGGAATTCAATTTGTTAAAAAAAAATAGTTTTACAAAAATCCATATATATATATATATATCTCTATGCCCACCCAGAAAATTTGCGCACCCAAAATATATATCTATGCCCACCCAGATATATATATATATATATCTATGCTCACCCAAAAAAAAAATCAAGGCAAAGTTGCACCATTGTCTTTTGAACGGGGTTATATTAATATTGATCCATTTATTTATTCAGAAAATTTTATATATTTAAATGAAATTCATGGATCATATCATACGTGTAATTGAAAAAAATAATGTAATCCAAACTACCGACTGACGCTAACTCTAGTCAAACCATTTCGCCTTTTTCTACTGTCCAATTTTCTAACTGATATTTAGTCAAAAAATTTGGGCCGAAATGTTTATGACGAAAATAGATTAAATTGTTTGAAAATTATTTTTTATGCTATATGAATAATAAATTTTTATTTAAAATAATATTCCAATATTAGATTGTAAATTTATATTTTGAATAATCTATTATCTATATTAATGTAAATTTAAGAATATTTAATTATATAAAATTGATAATATTTTTGTTGGATATATTTTTTCTTGTTGGATATATTCTTCAATTAAATTCTCCAAACGAAATTCATTCGTGACAGTAAATTTAACAAAATATAAGGGGTGAATACAAAAGATAAAATTTACAAGAAATACATTGAGTAATATAATTCTCTCATATCAGCCATAGAAATACAAGGAGAAAGAATCCCAACAAAGAAAAAAATCATTAAAACTAGAGTTGGGTGGATTAAAACTAAACTACGCTTTGTGCATATATATCCTTCAATCCTTAGATCCTTTCTACAAAGCCAATGATGAATGACAAGCATAGATGGATTTCGTCCCTTGTATCTGTAAAGTCAAAAGAGAAAAATAAATTTGGTTACATTAACAGGAAAGCAATGAAAGGAATGAACAAGCAATGAAAATAAAAAAAGAAATAGTTGATACCTGAACTTTAACCAGTAGAAGAAAAAGAAAAGCAGGAAAGATAGGAGACCCTGAGATACTGTGAATCCAAAAGAAAAACGAAAATAATCTTGGTAGGATTAACAGGCAAGTATTGAAGAAGAATGAAGAAGCAATGAAATTAGAAAGAAAATAGTTTATACCTAAAATTTAATCAGCAGAAAAAAATTGAAAAGCAATCGGAGATTGGAGGTAATAAAGAAGAGAGAACAGAGCTGAATGGAAAAATGAGAATGAAGGAAACGGATGGAGGGAAAAGGGCTTTATTGGAAAATGGAAAAGTGTACAAATTTGAAACAAATAATTGGGCGGGTAGCTGAAAAGAAAAATGCGAGGTGCGAATGATTTGCATTTGGTGCAAATGCAAATGTTTTGGGTTCCTCAAAAAGAAATAAATAGATTATTTCTTTCACCAGCAAATGCTTGTATTGGTTAGCGAAAGTTGTTCTAACTTAATTACCGGTTTTGGGTTCGAAACGTGGAAACACAGCAGCACGATGAAGTGCCTATCTAGGCCGGGATATCGGGTACATAAAAAAAAAAAAAGATTATTTCTTTCAAATGTACCAAAAATTTAAAAAAAATAATTTAAAGTTGTCACTGCAACACGCTTCGTGTTCCAGTGATAGATATGAAACAGGTGTGGGCTCTCACGGTTACTTATTATAAAATTATATACGTATACTATAAAGTTTTATAATATATTATATATAATTATGTATATTATGTAATACAGATAATTATACAACATATAATATGTAGATTTATTATAATTATAGTAATCAATGTATTATTAAAACCTGTAAGAAGCTATGATTTACACAATATACTGATTCACAAGTTTTAAAAAGAAAATTTTTAATTTTATTAATGATTAATTAATATATAATTAATATTTTTAATATTGTTACTCTTATTTAAAATTTTTAATTTAATGATAGAGAATGTATAATTCAGAAAATTAAATTATTTGTCTTTATCATAAATAGTTATGACTTTAAATAAAGTATTTTTTAGGATATTTATATTTAACTTAGTTTATTTTCAATTTATTAGGATTTTGATTTTATTTTTATCTCTAGAATGTTCTATCTTAATTAGCAAGTTAGAATATTTTAGAATATCTTAATCTTTATTAAATTTCTAAATAAGTGGAAATTTTGTAATCTTTCTAGATTTAGTCTTTAAGTTAAGTAATTTCCTAATTTATTAGATTGTTTCAATTTTTAAAATGTTTCATTGAATTATATAAATAACTATAATTGTAATTCAAATTATAGATAAGATTAGGTATAATTAAGTTGTTCCAATTATTTATTTCCCTTCAATTCTTCACATTCTCCCTTCTTAAGTTTTCTCTCCCTAAATTCTTCTAGTTTCTCTCTTATTCTACTTCTTTTACCATCGCTTTCTTTCTATTTCTCCCAATCATCCTCCTATATCATTTAATAAGTTAAATTTATTTATCTTAAACATATAAAAATCTTAGTTTTATTTTCAAAATAATTTGTTGGTGATATATAATTATTCATAATTTCTAACATTAATATCATAATATTAATCTATGAATAACTTTATTATCAAACAACTTATCCAAAAAAATATGTTGAATTGCAATTAGAGGTCTCTTGTTATGAGGAAATTGAATTACCTCTTAAGATGAACCTTTACTTATTGTATTTACTCCTACTGGTTGAATCAACCCTTACTTATTGTATTTGCTTACAATTCTTTACTTTTAATTAATTTTCTCTCAATTAAAGAATCAGAGAGGGCATGATATCAACTCCTACACCCATATACACTAGTCTTCAAAGATCTAAGGGATGCATCTACCCACCCTCAATCCTATATAGCTATGCTAGTAACTTTGGAGGTTTTTCTATACTTCAATCAGTGATGTATACTTGCTGGCTTATTAGTGAATTGTTGTTGCTTGGTTTTATAGGGAAAAAAAAAAAAGATACAAGCTTCCCAAAAGCCAGACTCAACTCATGAAGATTTACATTTAGAGTAATTTATTATTATTTTTTTTTAAAATACCCTCAACTTATTAATCACTTTCCTTAATAAAAAGGATATCCATATCTTTCATATTAAAATCTAAGAATAATTTATAAATATTAGGCGCATATATATATATATACATATATTATAATACTAGGAGTGAGAATCAACTTGGAAGCACAGTATACCTGGTCCCACTTGGCATGTCGGGTTGGTTTAGAAATCGGACTAGTGGGACAATAGGTTGGAATCAAGCCGGTTTGATGTTGGCGCATTGTATATATACAATTTTATTTTTAAATTTGTTTTATAAATATTAATTAATTTAATGTAATTTTTTCTTGATACATTATAAGTAATAAATTAGCTTTATCATTATCATGAATATTTTTAAGATTTCAATCATTTAATTTTATTTATATTTTAAATTGATTTCTTAATAATATGTAAAATTAATGCATGATTATTGAGTATTTATAATTTTAGAAAATGTTACTTTTGTTCCTAATATTATTTTTCAAGGAAATATAGTTTGAATAACTATAATTATGTTGTTTTCTAATAAATAACTTATTTATTATTTGTTTAAAAATAATTTTCAAGAACCATGCCAAATCTTATCTCATATACTAGGTTAGCCTGGTCTGACCTAACCTCACAAAAACCATGCATCAGGTTAATTATTAACGCAATCCTATCTAGTCTTTATATACCCCTATATAATGCTCATTCAAACCTAAATATTAAATATAAATAACTAATTTATATAAATTAAGGAATACAAGTTGTTGATATTATTAAATTTGTTAGAAATTCAAAATAATTTCAAAGAAACCCTCATTTGATGTTTAAAACTTGTCTCATATAATTAATAAAAATTCTTTGTATTCACTTATTTAATTTAGGATAAAATTAGAAAAATAACAAATAAATACCTAAAATAATCTGTATTTGTATCTTATATTTTAAATCAAAGAAAATATATCAAATGTATCTTATATTTAGTACTTATAATATAATATTATATAAATATTATAGTGTAATATATAATATAATATTAATGTTCTAACTGCATTTTCTTAAAATTTAATATGCTTTTATTTTGAGTAGATAAAATTAATATTTATTATATTTTAAATATTTATAAAAATTATTAGATATTAACTTAATAATGTTATAATCATTGTATTATAGATCTTCTAATCAAATCAATTATGAATCACGTTAAGTAATCGTTTTTATATTTTATTTCTTATGTTTATGAATCATTATATTGTATTTTTATTTATCATTTCCTCAGTTTTATCAAATATCAATATTTTATTATTTAATTTCAATAAAGTACACGGTTGTGCAGCGTATTGTTCATACTATTGCAGCTTTTTGAAATTGTATCAACCTTTTTCTTTTCTAATACTTTTTCCTTCTGGGGATTAGTGAGAATCCGTCGGAAACAAGCCATATGTTTCGAAAAAAAACAATTGCTGGTAGTCAGTTGCGGTCAAAAATTGAAGTCATTGTTGTAGTGTTATATATTAGTAAAAGTTATTCTGTGAAAGAAAGAAAATTCTACTATTAATTAACTGCATTCATTAATTAATTTTATTGAATGAGTGTAATTTTATATAAATTTAACAAAATTAATTATTTTTAACTAAATTTTTTTATAGGTATGAAATTGGTTAAAATGTTTTTATAAAAAGAATTTGAGGGAGTATATTAATAAAAAATTTCAAAATCCAGCAAAAGGAAATTTAACAAGACTTGCCATAAGGAATTCAATTTCTATATATTATACATCCAAAAAGTGTGGATAAATTCCAAAATGGAAACCATACTATACTTGTACGGACACCGAGATCACAGTAGACGAGCTGAATGAATCTCCATTTTAATTATTGAAATGAGGAAGGGGCTGACTGGACTACTGGGGGTTAAAGTAACTGATTTAATCATCTCAACATTATCGTTCTTCAGTAACCATTACAAGGGCAAGAACGGCGGCAACATCCTTCGTTGTCGTCGTCTTCTTCCGAGTAATTTTATGATGAGCAAGAGAAGCCACACACAGAGAAGCAGTAGGATGCAGATAATGGGAGAAATGAACAGAGAGAGCAACATGGCGACATGGACTGATCCAAACACCACCATAGCAATCGCAAACTGAGAAGCAAAACTAGGAAACACGAGCTTCCCTGCATAGGCTAAGTAATAAGCAACTAACATTGCAAGTGAAGCCTTGGATATGGAAGGGTGAAGCTCATAGAGGGAAGACTTCATCCCGGACACTAATACTTGGAGGAAACCCAGTAAGGTTGGAAGCATGGAGGCAAATAATGTTGTTGTCTGTGACAAAGTGGGATTTTGAACAAGGTTGAAGACAATAATAGTATTAAATTGAGGACGTGGGAGGCTGGGCATTTTTAATCAATTGCTGGGGATTCTGGGCGGACACTGAGACGAGAAGAGATGAATGAAGGATAGAGAGAGCAGACGAACTCATTTTTAACTCACCTATCATTGACGACGATGTGTCGGGGTGGACCCCATGATACTTAGCACGACCAATTACGACATGATACTTAGCACGACCAATTACGACCAATTCCATGATAGGAATCGTGACTGGATTTTGTTACCCGAATTTTTGGGGTTAAAATTTTAGATAAATACTAAAAAATTAAAATATTTTTAAAATAAAATCAACTTTGGAAAAATAAATTTATTAATAATATTAAAAAGAACCAAAAATATTAAAATTGATTAAAGTTACTGCATTTAATTAAAGATATTTTAAAAAAATAAAAGTAATTTTTAAAAATTTAATGACAAAACCTACTTTTAACTAATTTTTTTAATTTATATAAAATAATTAAAAATAACTTATAATAATGAATAAACGGAGTATTTAGATACATACATATATAAATATAATATATATAATAATAAATACATACAAAAACATTTATATATAATTGTTGGCTCTTTTTTTCTAGCTAGAAACAAAAAAAAATGATATTAGGTATCTCCGAGGTGACAACCTCAAATTAAAAATATAGTAATCTAATTTCGTAATCAAATGTCATGAATATTTGTGGTCATTTATCACAATTTTCCCAAATATTCACCACATTTGATTATGAAATTATATTATTATGTTTTCAATTTGAGGTTCTCATTTTTGACATGCCTAATATCATTTTACTTAAATACAAACAAATAAAGGATATTTACAAAATAGTATTAAATGCTCTAATTACTCTATAAAGTGATTTTACTTAGAAACATAAAAATTTTTTAGATTGTAACTTATGATAAGGAATAAATTGTAATTTTAATTAATTTAATTTTTATATAACAATTATTAGTATTGGTCCGGACAAAAAATATTAATATTGGTATTAATTTTATTTAAATATTTATTTATCTAAATATGTAAATTTATTAAAAATTAAATTTTTGTTTTTAAGGAAATTTGAATATTTATAATTTATATATATATAATCATACTTGTTTCCGTGGTGGTCAAAAAAGAAAACAATTTTCATCCATCGTATCTTTCTAATTCTCATCCAAATGGATTGGAAAGTTCTTCAAAGGTTCTTTCCACTGATAAGTGAAAATAAAGAAAATGGAGCATATTATATATTCTATTTTTTTATTTGTAAGTTTTGACCTAAAAAAAAAGGGTAAATGATATTTGGAAACCAAAATTTTTAATTAATATCATTTTATGATAAAAAAATTTGAAAATAATAAAAATGGACCATAGTCTCAAATTAATTAAAATTTTAAATAAAAAATAACCTAAATGCCCTTTTAAAAAATGTTACACTCAATATATGTTTTTTTACTACTATTTTTCCACAATTTGACTTTGAAATTTCTCAATTTTACACTGAACACATTATCATAATAAAAGAATTCAATTAAAGAAATTTAATGCAAAATCGGGAGAGTTAAGTATCAAATTGTGGAATATAAGTAGAAAAAAGTGGAAGTTGAGTGTAAAATTTTGAGACTTGTCCAGTGTAAAATCGGGGTTCTTCAGTGTCAAATCGTGGAACATGAGTAGTAAAATACAGAAGTTGAGTGTAAAAATTTTAGAGTTAAATTTTTTAGGGTGTTCAATGTAAAATTGGGAAAGTTTAGTATCAAATTGTAGAAGACGAGTAGTAAAAAGTAGATATTGAGTGTAAAACTTTTTAACAAAGGCATTTATGTTATTTACTATTTAAAATTTTAATTAATTTGAGACTATGATCTTTTTCTATCATTTTTAAATTTTTATTCTAAAATAATATTAATTAAAAGTTTTGGCCTTCAAATGTTATTTTTCTTAAAAAAAATAAAATAAAAGAAAAATAAAAATAACAAGAGGCGGTAGCCAAATTCGCGCAGACACTTGACACCCTTCTGCACGTTCTGACTTTCCACATGTCACTTGTCCTCACTTTCTTCTTTTTGATGGTCCCACTTAATAGCCAAATTCATTTTATTCCGATAGAAAAAGTTGATGATGAGGCTGGTATCCACGCTCATATTCGCATATCTTTAATAAGTTGTTATAATAAAATAAACTTTTTTATGTTAATTGCAATATAAAAAGTTATACATTGTTATACTATATTTTTTCCATCAAATATTATTTTTTTTGGTGATATCAACATTTATTTTCTTTTCGCGACTCCCCCATAATAATGATGATGATCTTTCATTCTTTGTTTCCTCATTACTGAATCATACTCGATTTTAAAAGGAATGTATCTCATAATCAACAGCCCAAAAATAATAATTTTTTAGACGCATAATAACAAAAAGTAGTCGAACTTTTCTATAGCACATGGGTAGAAGATGATTTTCTTTCATTCTTTTTGACTTATTGTTAGGCAGCTGAAGCACATTTAGGAATGAAGCTAGCTTGCTGACTATCTTGAAATGAGTTTTTGGCTGTAGAATAAAGGATATTTTTAGTGCGAAAAAAAAAACTATATCACTTATCGTCTTTGCTTTGCCTCCCCATGCTTCCAAAGCTACTGAATGTTACCTCACCAGTCACTACCTTTCCAATTTCGAGTCTCTTCCGCGTACACACCATCGCAATTTCAAGTATCTTTCCACAGTTTAGGGTATTCTTGCTTAGTTGTCACATAGAATTTATTTAAAAAATAAGATAATTTTTATGTCATATTTCATATGCTAGCATCAAGTCCCCATCAATTAACAAATACTAGTGTTAAATTCTGTAGTAAAAATATTTTTCATCACATCCTTTCTTCTTATTCAGAAAACGACAACATCTACGGTATTAAATTTTTAAAGCAAAGAATATATATACATTTTTTTAATTAATTGTAACGTAATTAATAAAAGGTGGAAGAAATTAATGTGATTTTCAAAAGGCAAATTATTTAGAGGTGTTTTTTCTTTTTATGATATACAGAGAGGGCTAAGCCCAAAATAAACCAAGAATTACAAGAGTGGATTGAAATCCCAGCATCACTCTGAATAAGGTCATAGATACATGAAGGAACCTCTTCAAAAATGGTCATTTGAAGGCCTTGATGTTGATGGCTTGATGCTTCTGCTGTAATTGTTCTTTCTTCATTCAGACATCCAACCAAAGTCATTGCATCAAGTTCCACCTGAACCTTCCTATATCCCTTGGAACATGCAAATTTTAAGCCTTCCAAATATCTTTGAACACTTTCTAGATGAGGCAAAAAAAAAATTATGATTTTAATTTATAGTTCATAATCCTAATGTTTCTCTCTCTGTGTGTGTATGTATATAGAAATATAAACTTTCAATTATAAGCTCATCAAACACATATTGAATACAGTACAATACTATTTTTTAAAGTACTGCTATTTCGAAATACTTATAATGTCTTACAGATGTTAAACACATTTTAATCTTTGAACTTCAAATAAAACTTGCCTTGATAATGGAGCCATATCCAGTTTGTTTATCAACATCTCTATTCCAAAGCATGACACCTAAACCTCCATCGATGATGCACAAATACAAATACGAGTATCAGGTACGACATGACACCATACGTTAAATATGATAAATTTTAAAATTTTATGATACATGTGTGAGCGACATACATATAATTTATGTATTTATTCAACAAATTAATATATCAAAGATGAAAAAATATGAGAAAAATTGAGTTTTAAAAAATTATTTTTAAAGTAATATAGATATCTAAAAAAAGAAATAAAAAATTGAGTTTTTTTTTTTATAAAATCTTAAGTTATTTTAAAATTTTCTAAGAAGAAAAACTAAAGTTACATTTATGATACATATTATGAAGTACAGTATATGTATCATATCTAATACATAAAAGATATGTATACATCTTTTTTTTTTCTAAGTATTGGTGTAATAGAGGTATTGGAGTATTTTTTTGTGGAAAAGAACCGTGAGCTTTTGGGTTGGCACAAACCCACAACCAGCTGCACAAGGTGATGCAGGAAGCCCAACATAGAGTTGGGTTACTTTCACAGATGAAACCCATTGAGCCCAAGAAGCATGGAAAAATTAATGTCCAATAATAGAAAGAAAATTGTCAACTTTAAAATGGTTTCTGTATATAAGAAAAAGTACAATTAAATATAAAAAGTGGGAAAATTTTGAGAGACTTGAATTGAATTTTAATAAGAAATAAGAGGACTTGAGTGTTGTTTTGGAATGTTTTTGGGGCTTATTATAAATAATTTAGTGATTTGGTCCTTTTTCGTGATTCCCCCAATTTAATAATCATTTTGCCCATTATTTATATAATCCACTATGGACAAAGACTGCAGAGACAAATAATAGCAAAAGAAGTTGCTCAGTGTAGGAGTAGAAACATTTGATTATTCAAAGCTTCATGAAAGAATACTTTTAAATGCGTGGAATGGAAGGAGGATAATACTTTGAACCTTATTATGATAAGATAACATATTAATTGAGTTCACATTAGGAAAATGGTGTATCTAAGAGACTCTGAACCTATACCATGGGTGCCTATGGTATAGAAATTATATGAGAAATACGAATAAGCAATATATATAATTAATTTTCATATTCTTTGATATTCGAAATTCGAATTTTGAAAGCCAACATTCGTCTATTAGACTCAAAATTCAAATTTTAGATGTGAAAATTTCACTGTTAGTTATTCCAGAAGTATTTTCACATTTTGGAGATTCAAAATTCAAAATTTGAAAGCCAACATTTGTTAATCAGACTTGAAATTCAAATTCAGAAGTTAAAATTCGTCTATAAGAAGTGAAACATTTATAACCTCAAACTTTGCGTTGTAAACAATTTTGCAGAAACTATAACTCTATCATTTTAACCCAAAATTAAGCAAATAACCTATATTTGGAAAGTTTTTAATGTCTACTTTCAAATGCAATAAATTTCACTTTAAAAAGAAACGTATTTTGTGAGATATTTTGTGAGATGTGATCAAAATAATGATAAGAGATCAAAACTGAAAATCTATATCTCACTACTCAATTTTAAATGATCATAACCTTTTCATATGACCTTTATTTTGAGTGAAAACCTTCTTTGAAAAGCTTATTAAGTCTAGTTTCATATAAAATAACTTTTAATCAAAGTCATATATATTGTGAGAGATATCTAAAAAATACTAATCAAAGGTCAAATTTTAGACTATTAAAGCCAAATTTTACTATGCTTAAAAGCAATGATGTATTATTTTAATAACTAAAACTTCTTAAGTCAATCAAATACAATTGTAAATTATTGAGTTTCACATGAAAACTCTTAGCCTATGAAGTATATACATATCAAAGTCCAAAGGCTATTTTGATGCAACTGAGCTTTCAAAGTTTCAATTCTTTGACACTTGAATTTTTCACATCTTAAAACATCATTTTCCTTCTTCTTTTTTAAGTGAGTCATAATATTGATTTTCTTTTCTTAATTCCAATGCTCACTCTTCCTTCTTAGATAATCTTATATTTAATGTATTACACTTACAAGGCAAGTAGTTAATCCAATTTATATATTCAAAATATAAAAGTATAGTGGATATATTAACAAGATATATGCATTATAAACACAATTAAATATATGCTAATGCACATTTTACTTCAATTAGGAGCAACATATATGTTAAATAGATATGATGCATTTATTTTTTATTACTCTACATTTGTCATCATCAGAACTTATATTATATTAAATCTAACAAAATCTATAAAAACCTATAATTTGTCCTTAACATATTATGGTATAAGTATATATAAGTATGATTCTAAATTTGTACTCCCTCCGTTTCGCTATATAGTGCACTTTTTTGAGAAATTAATGTTTCATAATATAGTGCACTTTACGGATTACGTAGTATAATTTTTTTCTCTTTCCAAGATTGCCCCTAATTAATAAACCCAAATATTTATTTATTATTAAAATATTTCATTCCCAAAACATTTAATGAGGGTAATTTGAGAAAAGATGGGAAATTTTGTTAGTTATTAATTATTATCTTGGTATGTGTGCGGTAGTTAAAAGTGCACTATAAACTGAAACGGAGGGAGTATGAATGTAATAAATTATTCAAGTTTATCCTAGCTTAACTAATTTAAAGTTGTTACACACATAGATCATATGAGTCTAAATCTATTTATGATATATCATTTTATGTAAATTTATAAAATATATAGTTTACTTAAAAGATATATATAATGTAATAAGGATATTATATATTATAAATGCTATCAATATCATATATTTTATATATATTTATAAGTAAAAAATATATTTAAATGAATATATATATAATATAATTAATTTAATTATATAAATGATATATATAATTTAATTAATAAAAATACATATGTATTAATATAAATATAATTAATATATTAATTACGATGAGTGGGAGTGGGGATAAGTTATTTGGGTACGGGGGAGGGTTTATTGAAGGGTCGCAGCGTAGTCTGCTAGCCTATGTTGATGAGATTTGGAATAAAAAAATTAGGGGGGATTACGATGAAGGCCAGTAAACCAAATTAATTATAAAGAAAGATTTTAATTAAATAAAAATGTTAAAATTTAGAATATTGAGTAGTAAAATTGAAAAAATAATTGATAATAAGTCTTGTTTTATAATTAATTTATTATTTTAATCTTAAAATCTAATTTCCTCCAAAAATTTATGTTGATCGGATTTGGAATAAAAAAATTACATAAAAATATGGTATAGAAAATAGTATAAATCGGTTTCGTGGAAGCCGATATGCTGAATTTAGAACATCAGGTTAAATCTTGGTAATTTTAATTTTATTTTATAGTGTTTGGGTAAAAAGAGTTCTATTTTTTATCAATTTATTTATAATTAATTATAAAGATAAATACTTATCTATAATTGATTATAAAAATAAATGATTATATAAAAATTATTTGTATTTGGAGTTTTTTATCTCATAAATAATTTTAAAAAAAGAAATATGTTTAAATTTTGAGAGTTTAAATTATTATTAGGTGAATAATGAGAAGAAGAAATAAAATAAGTAATTACAGGAGGATAAATAATTATCATAATAAAAATTATTTTTTTCTATAATTATTTATTTAAAGTATAAATACTTATTAAAAGTTGGTGTTTGATAAGTTTACTCAATGAATAATTATACTTATTATTTTGTCCATCCTATCATGCTATTTCTGTGTTAATTATGTGTTCTTTCTTGATTAATAATCTGTATCTTTCTTTTAGTGTTTTCAAATTCAGACCAGATCAGATGGTTGGACTGATCGGACTACCACCCAGAGACTACACCAGCTCGTTTTGATGGCTTGAACCGTTTTTGTGAATGAGTCGGATTAAACCTGATCGAACCGGCGATTGAGTTGGGAACCGGCTTTGAGCCGAAAACCGAAACGGTTCCAAGAGAATCAGCCGATTTTATATATGTTTTTTTTTATTTTATAAATTAATTAAATATTATTATTTTACAATATTAAAAATGTTAAAAAAAACCTTTTTAATTCCTATTAAATACTATTAATACTTCTCATTTTTATTACTTAAACATAATTTTCATTTTTAGACATTAAAAAAAATTTCTTTTTTATCCCCATTAAATATTATTAATACTTCTCATTTTCATTACTTAAAAAAATTCCTGTTAAACATGAAATTAATTAAGAATGAAAATGATAAATAAATTCATGTCACCTTATAATATTAAACAAAAAAATTCTATTAATTACCTTATAATATGAGATTGAAAGAATATAAACTAATATAATACATTATGAACTTATGAAGTATTTGACAAATTTAATATAATGTATAAGTTTATACATTATGATTCTTTTATATATCGAACTTTTGTATAATTTTAATCAATTGATATGGTTATATAATAAAAATGTGATTTTATTTATTATATAACTTTTTTATTATATATAATATGATTTTTTATATAATTATTATGTCACCAATTTAACCATCAATTTAACTGGTTAAATCATAAAATATGTAATTCAGTCAAATTTTTTATTTGATGTACAATTCAATTTTTAAACCATTGCTTTCTTTCTTCTATATCTTAGCGTGGTACCACTTGTTTGACAAGACACATCTGTCTGCATATATAGAAAATTGGAGATTAGTATTGCACTCCTCAGTTAATATATATATATATATATATATTCATTTTCTCTGGAATGTTTCATAAGAAAATTAGTTCTTTTTGGTATAATATAAAAATTAAATGACATAGATGTCCCTTACTACAGGCCCCATTCAACTTTGCTTCTTCTCTTCCTCCTCAAGAACACATGACGACTAAGGCTTTCCCCGTTGCAAATATCATACACAATGCATGAAAAGAAATCCAGAAACAGTGTAATAATTTCCAGCACTCCAACAAATTCAAGCTTCCGAAATAGTGACGGTGATCAATTGCGGAAAAGAAACCCAAAAGTGCAAAGTGATCCCACATCCAACACTCAATAACTAACCCTGGAAGAAATCCAGATCTGAATCTGAAGCTGGAGAGAGAGAGATTAAGAATATGGAGGGAAGACTGAGTCAATGACGGAGATGGAGGGTCAACAGGGGAAGAAAAATATTACAGTAGCAGTGACACAAACGAAGAAGATGGAATTGATAAAGAGATCAGACAGGGAACTCGCAGATCCACTCCATGAAAAATGTTTGATTTTGCCAGAAGGACAACTCGAAATGTGAAGTTCCAACTTACTCACGGCGGCTTGGCCTGGCCGGCGGCAAACACCCCGGGAGCTGGAGCACCCATCCTTATCGGATCGTGTCTTCATGCAGTTCCGACCAACTCGATCACGGCGGCTTAGCCAGCAGGAAATGTTAGATATATTTAATTAATAATAATATATATTTGAATTTATATAAATTATATTTATCTTATTTACTTAATTAAATATATTTTATCTAAGTGTGGTCCTTATCTTTAATAAAGATAATGTCAGTTGAGTGATTTTAGGAGATAAGGGATAACTCAGTTGATTTTGTGTTATCTTTGTTTGAATTTGAAATTCAAATAAAAGATGTGATAACTATTAAATAACCTATGATGGCTAGGCTATTTAATAGGAGGCTGAGTAGAGCGTCAGATACATCAATCATTCATTCTACGCTCATATAGAGGTTCCCTGACTAGTGACGGCTAATTCCCAACTACCATCACTGAGCCCAAACACTAGTTAGAAGATCCTCATCTCATCTAATTTCTTCTAACTAATTTCTGTGTTTGCAGATCTTTGATTTATTCCTAATTTAAGTAGGATTACTCAATCAGATTTTCTATAGCTATGACGAGAGGTATTTATGATAATTATTTATTCCGCTGCGAGTTTGTAGGAGATTTATTTATACTTATATAAATCTGTGTCTACATGTGGCATCAGAGCTACTGGTTTATATTACCTCTCTATGCTTGCATTCTTTATTTTCATATGTCCGTACGCTACTCTTGCGTATGAATTTGTTTCCTTTGGTTATCTTTTTTTTTTTTGTGTGGCATAGGATTTTTTTTTTCTCCATAAAAATTTTTTTTTTTCCGATAGTAATAAAGTAATTCCGTTTCGATGCTTAACGTTTTCAGAGGGAATTAGCTTCTGTTTTCTGGGCCATACTAGTTTTGGATCTGTTTTATTTTTTTATTTTTATTTTTCTGCACTTTTGGGCTTCTGTTTTCTGGGCCATACAATTTTAGGTTTGTTTTATTTTTCTGTTTTTATTTTTCTGCACTTTTGGGCTTCTGTTTTCTGGGCCATACAAGTTTTGAGTTTGTTTTATTTTCTATTTTATTTTTCTGCACATTTGGGCTTATTTTCTGGGCCTGCATTTTGAACAATTCTCATTTTATTTTTTTTGGAAATAATTTCAGCTTGCATTATTTATGCAATTTTTTTTATTTTTTTTAAAAATAAATAAAAAAAGTGGGAGAATTTATTTAATTATTTAATCACATAATTGTTTAGTTGATTAAATTAGTTATTTAAATTCTTATGATGTTGTGCATATACATAATTTTAATTGCACATAATTTTTGTGATATTTGTGATTAGCATGCTTTTTGTTTTAATGAATAGCCACAGCATCCTTGTAAAGTTGCATGCATAATATAAATCACATATGGATATAGAATATCAAATTCTAATAAAATGTGTGATTCTAATTCATCTTTGCCCACAGGTAGATAATTATAATTGCTTATTTTGTTAGGATGAAATAGATATGGCCTTGTGTTTTCTAAGTAACCCACAGGTATTAGGAAGCATGAATGCATTCTAGTTTCATCATTTATTAGACATAAATATATGCTATGCTAATGTCTTTGCCCACAGGTAGATATTAGTGATACGATATTTATGTAAGTATGTGTTACATTGGTAAACATACATAATTGTTAAGGTGGTGATTGATTGTCTCAAAAAATTATTACTGTAAGTGTGTTTAATAATTATTTTCTTGCAGCTCTTTCATCTCACATACTATCTGAAGTTGGCGATAAGATCACTCTTGATGGCACAAATCATGCTGAGTGGAAGGAAGATATTCTCCTTCATCTTGGCTATACGGAACTAGATTATGCCTTGAGGATTAAAGAACCTCCAGTGCCCAAAGAAGGCGATAAGGATGCGCAAACCACATATGATCATTGGGATCGATCCAACCGCCTTGCCTTAATGTTGATTAAGGCGCGTATTAAGAGAAGCATTCGAGGTTCTATTCCAGATTGCCGAACAGCCAAAGAATACTTAGAGGCTATTGACAAGCAGTATACCCCTGCAGATAAACAACTAGGAGGGGCAATTATGAGAGAACTTGTTGATATGAAACTTGCAGGTGTGGGTGGTGTCCGAGAACACATTATGAAAATGAGAGACTTGGCATCACAGCTTAGGTGTTTTAAAATGGAGCCTCCTGAGCAATTCCTTGTGCAGCTCATTCTGAGTTCCCTTCCTCATCAGTATGAAGCTTTCTATGTCTCTTACAACACACATAAGGAACAATAGTCAGTAGATGAATTGTTGGCCATGTGTGTTCAAGAAAAGACTAGACTGATGAGGAGTGGAAGAGATGCACCTAAAGAAGTGCATTTGGCAGAAAGCTCCAATTCTAGGAGGAAAAACAAGAAAGACAAAAGGAACAAGTCCATTCCTCCAGCTTCTGCTGAGAATAAAGATAAGGCCACTTGCTTCTTCTGTAAGAAGAAAGGACATATGCGGAATGAATGTCCTAAGAGGAAGGCATGGCTCGCCAAGAAGGGTATAGGTAAGGGAATTTACATTTCTTGTGTGGCTTGTGAATCTCATTTAGTAAGTATTAATTATGACACTTGGTGGATTGATTGTGGAACTACAATTCACATTGCTAATACTATACAAGGGTTTCTCAACAGCAGGCGCCCACATACCAATGAGGAAAATGTCTACTGGGGCAATGGGATGAGGGCCCATGTGGAAGCAGTTAGAACATATAGGATGATTTTATCAAATAAATCAATTTTAGATTTAGAAAATTGCTTTTATATTCCAGATTTTCCTAAGAATTTAGTTTCAATTTACAAATTAGTTCCTTTGGGATTTGAATTGTTTCTTTCTTCAAGTTTGATGAGATTGAATAAAGACTCTTTACCTTTTGCTGATATTTCTTTATGTAATGGTTTATTCAAATTACATATTGATTTACCTCAATCTCATGTTGTTACGCATGGTATTAAGCGAAGTGTCATGAATAAGAATTCTGTTAGCTTGTGGCATAGGAGATTGGGACATATCTCCATAGAGAGGATCAAAAGGTTAACTAAAGATAGAATCCTCCCATCTTTAGACCATAAAGAAATTGATCCATGTGTGAACTGCATTAAGGGTAAGCAGACCAACAAGTCACATAAAGGGGCTAAGAGAAGTTCTGAAATTTTAGAGATTATTCACACAGATATTTGTTGCTCTGATTTATCTTCTCATGGTCAAAAATATTTTATCTCCTTTATAGATGATTATTCACGGTATATGTATATCTACTTGCTTTATAATAAAAGTGAGGCATTACATGCTTTTAAGGAATATAAGGCGGAAGTAGAGAAACAAACCGGTAAGCAAATTAAAATTGTTAGATCTGATAGAGGAGGAGAATATTATGGAAGGTACACTGATGATGGACAAGCACCTGATCCATTTGCTGAGTTTCTTCAAGAGCATGGTATAATAGCTCAATACACCATGCCTGGCTCACCTGATATGAATGGTGTAGCTGAAAGAAGAAACAGGACGCTATTGGACATGGTGAGGAGTATGATAAGTAACTCCAAGCTTCCAGTTTCATTATGGAGAGATGCACTTAAGACAGCAGTATATATTTTAAACAGGGTTCCATCAAAGGCAGTTCCCAAAACTCCTTTTGAAATCTGGAAAGGTTGGAAACCTAGTTTGAATCATATACGTGTATGGGGCTGTCCTGCGGAAGTAAGAGTGTATAACCCTCAAGAAAGAAAAATGGATCCTAGGACCATTAGTGCTTATTTCATAGGCTATGCGGAAAGGTCCAAGGGCTATAGATTTTATTGTCCTTCATATTCAATGAGATTTGTGGAATCTAGGAATGCTAAGTTTCTTGAGAATGATGTGATCAGTGGGAGTGATCAAGTACGTGACTTAGTCACTGAAGAGGATCACATTCAAGAAATCACTAATCATGAAGGAACATCACTAATATATAACACTTATCCTGTTGGAGTGAATATGGAATGTGATGCAGTTCCTGAAACTCAAGTTGATAATGTTGGAAATCAGGAACAAACTAATGAACCTATCACTCATGAAGAACAACCACAAGAAGTGATAGAGAATGTTCTTGAAGAACAACCTCAACCTACTCAACAAGTGGAGGTGAGGAGATCAACTAGAGAAAGAAAGTCAGCACTTCCTAGTGACTATGTGGTGTACCTTACTGAATCTGACTATGATATAAGTGTTGAAGATGATCCACTCACATTTACTCAGGCTATGCAGGATGCAAACTCTAAATTATGGTATGATGCTATGATTGATGAAATGCAATCCATGGCAAACAATAAAGTTTGGGAACTTGTAGAGTTACCTAGTGAGTCTAAGGCCATTGGCTGTAAATGGATCTTTAAGACCAAAAGGGACTCACAAGGAAACATAGAGCGCTACAAGGCAAGGTTGGTTGCCAAGGGATTCACTCAAAAGGAGGGAATTGATTACAGGGAGACTTTCTCACCTATGTCCAAGAAAGATTCTTTCCGTATCATCATGGCATTGGTAGCTCACTTTGATTTAGAGTTACATCAGATGGATGTTAAGACTGCATTTCTCAATGGGGATCTTGAGGAAGAAGTCTATATGAAATAGCCTGAGGGATTCATTTATGAAGGAAATGAACATAAAGTTTACAGGTTGAAGAAGTCAATATATGGTCTCAAACAGGCTTCACGACAGTGGTATTTAAAATTCCATGAGGTAATCACATCTTTTGGTTTTGTTGAGAACATCATGGATCAATGTATATATCACAAGGTCAGTGGGAGTAAGATCATATTCTTGATCTTATATGTGGATGACATACTGCTTGCCACTAAAGATTTGGGATTGATGTATGAGGTGAAACAATTTCTGTCCAAGAATTTTGAAATGAAGGATATGGGTGAGGCATCCTATGTCATTGGCATTAGGATATATAGAAATAAATCTCAAGGCATCTTGGGATTATCCCAGGAAACTTATATCAATAAAATTCTTGAACGATTCAAGATGAAGGATTGTTCATCTACTCCGGCACCTATTGTGAAAGGGGACAAATTTAGCCAGTTACAGTGTCCCAATAATGATTTTGAAAAGAAGGAGATGGAAAATATTCCTTATGCCTCAGCGGTTGGAAGCTTGATGTATGCACAGGTTTGCACAAGACCTGATATAGCTTTTGCTGTGGGTATGTTAGGAAGATACCAGAGTAATCCAGGAATGGATCATTGGAAAGCTGCAAAGAAGGTTTTGAGGTACCTAAAGGGTACTAAACAATACATGCTTACATACAGGAGATCCGACAATTTAGAAGTTGTTGGGTATTCAGACTCAGATTTAGCAGGATGCATTGACACAAGGAAATCAACATCCGGCTATATCTTTCTGTTAGCAGAGGGAGCTATATCTTGGAAAAGTACTAAACAAACACTAATAGCCACCTCTACTATGGAAGCTGAGTTTATATCATGTTTTGAGGCAAGCTCACAGGGAATATGGATTAGAAATTTCATTGCTGGGCTTAAGTTTGTGGACTCAATCTCTAGGCCAATTAAAGTGCTCTGTGATAATACAGCTGCTGTGTTCATGGCTAAGAATAATAAAAGTGGAAGTCGAAGTAAGTTCATCGACATCAAGTACTTAGCCTTGAAAGACAGAATTAAAGAAGGCCAAATAATCATTGAGCACATTCGGACGAAAGAAATGTTAGCTGATCCGTTTACTAAAGGGATGCATCCAAAGGAGTTTAAGGATCATGTGCCTCATATGGGTATTAGACTTTCACTGGTCTAATCGAGGTATGTAAAGTAATGAAATTTCAATTTTTGGTTTATTATCTCATGTTTATATAGTATACATTCTTGTTGAGATAAATAAACATTGATTTAGGAACCGAATAAACATTCTGGTTTATTCATAAAGTTGATATCCCATAAAGTAAGGATACTACTTGTGATACATAGAAGGTAATACTCACAATTAGAGGACCTACCGCTATGATTCATGTAGTATTGCTTAAATATCTCTTGATATATCAACTGACATATTATGATCGGACCAAGTGGGAGAATGTTAGATATATTTAATTAATAATAATATATATTTGAATTTATATAAATTATATTTATCTTATTTACTTAATTAAATATATTTTATCTAAGTGTGGTCCTTATCTTTAATAAAGATAATGTCAGTTGAGTGATTTTAGGAGATAAGGGATAACTCAGTTGATTTTGTGTTATCTTTGTTTGAATTTGAAATTCAAATAAAAGATATGATAACTATTAAATAACCTATGATGGCTAGGCTATTTAATAGGAGGCTGAGTAGAGCGTCAGATACATCAATCATTCATTCTACGCTCATATAGAGGTTCCCTGACTAGTGACGACTAATTCCCAACTACCATCACTGAGCCCAAACACTAGTTAGAAGATCCTCATCTCATCTAATTTCTTCTAACTAATTTCTGTGTTTGCAGATCTTTGATTTATTCCTAATTTGAGTAGAATTACTCAATCAGATTTTCTATAGCTATGGCGAGAGGTATTTATGATAATTATTTATTCCGCTGCGAGTTTGTAGGAGATTTATTTATACTTATATAAATCTGTGTCTACAGCAAACACTCTGGATTACACTGCTCATGTGTTTTCATACGTAAAAAACAATTCCCGCTTCCAACCTCACTTTCCCTCCTACTAAACATAAAAGAAAATACAGGAAGAGTGCAACAAGCAGAAGAGAGAATCGAAATGATCAGTGACATATGATATATCTCTTCGAACAATTACTCTGCTCCTGTGTAAAACTATTTAAAAAATAAATTAATGAAAAAAATAAAACCTTTTTTTTTTGTCAACAACAAAAAATTCTAAGAGTATGATCATATTATTGGGGAAAAAAAGAGTACGATCCTTCAAATAACATGAAACAAGAGTAAGATTCAGGCATAAAAAACACGGGCGGGATTGTTTGTGAGGCTCGTCGTTGTGGTCGTCGGAGCAGTGGAAAGCCACGAATGTAATAAAGTAAGATGAGTAAGAGAAGCCATACACACAGCAGCAGTAGGATGCAGATAATGAGGGAAATTATGAGAGAGCGAGAGGGCTATATGGAGTGATCGATCCAAAGAGCACCATTGCTATCCCAAACTGAAGAGAGTGAGGATGCAAGACCAGCATGTAGAATCATATATATATATATATGAATCTATAAGTATAAATAAATCTTTTACAAATTTGCAGCGAAATAAATAATAATCATAAACACCTCTTGCCATGATGGTAGAAGATCTGATTGAGTAATCCAAATCGAATTAGGAATAAATCAAAGATCTGTAAACACAGAAATTAATCAGAAGAAATTAGATGAGAAGAGGCTCTTCTAACTAGGGTTTAGACTCAGTGATGGTAGCTAGGAATTAGCCGTCACTAGTCAAGGAACCTCTATATGAGCGTAGAATGAATGATTGGTGTATCTGACGCTCTGTTCGGCCTCCTATTCAATAGCCTAACCATCATATGTTATTTAATAGTTATTCTATCTTTTATTTGAATTTGAAATTCAAATAAAGATAACACAATATCAACTGAGTTATCCCTTATCTCCTAAAATCACTTAATTGACATTATTTTTATTAAAGATAAGGACTACACTTAGATAAGATATATTTAATTAAGTAAACAAGATAAATATAATTTAAATAAATTCAAATATATATTATTATTAATTAAATATATCTAACATTCTCCCACTTAGTTCGATCATAATATGTCAGTTGATATATTAAGAAATATTTAAGTAATACTACATGAATCATAGCGATAGGTCCTCTAAATGTGAGTATTATATTCTATGTATCACAAGTAGTATCCTTACTTTATGGGATATCAACTTTATGAATAAACTAGAATGTTTATTCGGTTCTTAAATCCATGTTTATTTATCTCAATAAGAATGTATACTATATAAATATGAGATAATAAAACATAAATTGAAATTTCATTACTTTACATACCTCGATTAGACCAGTGAAAGTCTAATACCCATATGAGGCACATGATCCTTAAACTCCTTTGGATGCATCCCTTTAGTAAATGGATCGGTTAACATTTCTTTCGTCTGAATGTGCTCAATGATTATTTGGCCTTCTTTCTATCTTTTAAGGCTAACTACTTGATGTCGATGAACTTGCTTCGACTTCCACTTTTATTATTCTTAGTCATGAACACAGCAGTCATATTATCACAGAGCACTTTAATTGGCCTAGAGATTGAGTCCACAATCTTAAGCCCAGCAATGAAATTTCTAATCCATATTCCCTGTGAGCTTACCTCAAAACACGATATAAACTCAGCTTCCATAGTAGAGGTGGCTATTAGCTCCCTCTGCTAACAAAAAGATATAGCCGGATGTTGATTTTCTTGTGTCAATACATCCTGCTAGGCCTGAGTCTGAATACCCAACAACTTCTACATTGTCGGATCTCCTATATGTAAGCATGTATTGTTTAGTACCCTTTAAGTACCTCAAAACTTTCTTTGCAGCCTTCCAATGATCCATTCCTGGATTACTCTGGTATCTTCCTAACATGCCCACAGCAAAAACTATATTAGGTCTTGTGCAAACTTATGCATACATCAAGCTTCCAACCATTGAGGCATAAGGAATATTCTCCATCTCCTTCTTTTCAAAATCATTATTGGGACACTGTAATTGGCTAAATTTGTCCCCTTTCATAATAGGTGCTGGAGTATATGAACAATTCTTCATCTTGAATCATTCAAGAATGTTATTGATATAAGTTTGCTGAGATAATCCCAAGATACCTTGAGATCTATCTCTATGTATCATAATACCAATGACATAGAATGCCTCACCCATATCCTTCATTTCAAAATTCTTGGACAGAAATGGTTCATCTTATACAGCAACCCCAAATCTTTAGTGGCAAGCAGTATGTCATCCACATATAAGATCAAAAATATGATCTTACTCCCACTGACCTTGTGATATATACATTGATTCATGATGTTTTCAACAAAACAAAAGATGTGATTATCTCATGGAATTTTAAATACCACTGTCGTAAAGCTTGTTTGAGACCATATATTGACTTCTTCAACCTGCAAACTTTATGTTCATTTCCTTCAAAAATGAATCCCTCAAGCTATTTCATATAGACTTCTTCCTCAAGATCCCCATTGAGAAATGGAGTCTTAGCATCCATCTGATGTAACTCTAAATCAAAGTGAGCTACCAATGCCATGATGATACGGAAAGAATCTTTCTTGGACACAGGTGAGAAAGTCTCCCTGTAATCAATTCCCTCCTTTTGAGTGAATCCCTTAGCAACCAACCTTGCCTTGTAGCGCTCTATGTTTCCTTGTGAGTCCCTTTTGGTCTTAAAGATCCATTTACAGCCAATGGCCTTAGACTCACTAGGTAACTCTACAAGTTCCCAAACTTTATTGTTTGCCATGGATTGCATTTCATCAATCATAGCATCATACCATAATTTAGAGTTTGCATCCTGCATAGCCTGAGTAAATGTGAGTGGATCATCTTCAACACTTATATCATAGTCACTAGGAAGTGTTGACTTTCTTTCTCTAGTTGATCTCCTCAGCTCCACTTGTTGAGTGGGTTGAGGTTATTCTTCAGGAATATTCTCTATCACTTCTAGTGATTGTTCTTCATGAGTGATAGGTTCATTAGTTTATTCCTGATTTCCAACATTATCAACTTGAGTTTCAAGAACTGCATCACTTTCCATATTCACTCAAACATGATGAGTGTTATATATTAGTGATGTTCCGTCATGATCAGTGGTTTCTTGAATGTGATCCTCTTCAGTGACTAAGTCACATACTTGATCACTCCCACTGATCACATCATTCTCAAGAAACTTAGCATTCCTAGATTCCACAAATATCATTAAATATGAAGGACAATAAAATCTATAGCCCTTTGACCTTTTTGCATAGCCTATGAAATCGGCACTAATGGTCCTAGGATCCAGTTTCCTTTCTTGAGGATTATACACTCTTACTTCCGCAGGATAGCCCCATACACGTATATGATTCAAACTAGGTTTCCAACCTTTCCAGATTTCAAACGGAGTTTTGGGAACTGCCATTGATGGAACCCTGTTTAAAATATATACTGTTGTCTTAAGTGCATCTCTCCATAATGAAACTGAAAGCTTGGAGTTGCTTATCATACTCCTCACCATGTCCAATAGCGTCATGTTCTTTCTTTCAGCTACACCATTCATATCAGGTGAGCCAGGCATGGTGTATTGAGCTACTATACCATGCTCTTGAAGAAACTCAGCAAATGGACCAGGTGCTTGTCCATCATCAGTATACCTTCCATAATATTCACCTCCTCTATCAGATTTAACAATTTTAATTTACTTACCAGTTTGTTTCTCTACTTCAGCCTTATATTCCTTAAAAGCATTTAATGCCACACTTTTATTATAAAGCAAGTAGATATACATATACCATGAATAATCATCTATAAAGGAGATAAAATATTTTTGACCATGAGAAGATAAATTAGGGCAACAAATAACTGTATGAATAATCTCTAAGACTTTAGAACTTCTCTTAACCCCTTTATGTGACTTGTTGGTATGCTTACTCTTAATGCAGTCCACACATGGATCACTTTCTTTATGGTCTAAAGATGGGAGGATCCGATCTTTAGTTAACCTTTTGATCCTCTCTATGGAGATATGTCCTAATCTCCTATGCCACAAGCTAACAGAATTCTCATTCATGACACTTCGCTTAATACCATGCATAACAACATGAGATTGAGGTAAATCAATATGTAATTTGAATAAACCATTACATAAAGAAATATTAACAAAAGGTAAAGAGTCTTTATTCAATCTCATCAAATTTGAAGAAAGAAACAATTCAAATCCAAAAGGAACTAATTTGTAAATTGAAACTAAATTTTTAGAAAAATCTAGAATATAAAAGCAATTTTCTAAATCTAAAATTGATTTATTTGATAAAATCATCCTATATGTTCTAACTGCTTCCACATGGGCCCTCATCCCATTGCCCCAGTAGACATTTTCCTCATTGGTATGTGGGCGCCTGCTGTTGAGAAACCCTTGTATAGTATTAGCAATGTGAATTGTAGTTCCACAATCAATCCACCAAGTGTCATAATTAATACTTACTAAATGAGATTCACAAGCCACACAAGAAATGTAAATTCCCTTACCTATACCCTTCTTGGCGAGCCATGCCTTCCTCTTAGGACATTCATTCCGCATATGTCCTTTCTTCTTACAGAAGAAGCAAGTGGCCTTATCTTTATTCTCAGCAGAAGCTGGAGGAATGGACTTGTTCCTTTTGTCTTTCTTGTTTTTCCTCCTAGAATTGGAGCTTTCTGCCAAATGCACTTCTTTAGGTGCATCTCTTCCACTCCTCATCAGTCTAGTCTTTTCTTGAACACACATGGCCAACAATTCATCTACTGACTATTGTTCCTTATGTGTGTTGTAAGAGACATAGAAAGCTTCATACTAATGAGGAAGGGAACTCAGAATGAGCTGCATATGGAATTGCTCAGAAGGCTCCATTTTAAAACACCTCAACTGTGATGCCAAGTCTATCATTTTCATAATGTGTTCTCGGACACCACCCACACCTGCAAGTTTCATATCAACAAGTTCTCTTATAATTACCCCTCCTAGTTGTTTATCTACAGTGGTATACTACTTGTCAATAGCCCCTAAGTATTCTTTGGCTATTTGGCAATCTGGAATAGAACCTCGAATGCTTCTCTTAATACGCGCCTTAATCAATATTAAGGCAAGGCGGTTGGATCGATCCCAATGATCATATATGGTTTGCGCATCCTTGTCGCCTTCTTTGGGCACTGGAGATTCTTTAATGCTCAAGGCATAATCTAGTTCCGTATAGCCAAAATGAAGGAGAATATCTTCCTTCCACTCAGCATGATTTGTTCCATCAAGAGTGATTTTATCACCAACTTCAGATAGAATGTGAGATGAAGGAACTGCAAGGGAAATAATTATTAAACACACTTACAGTAATAATTTTGAGACAATCAATCATCACCTTAACAATTATGTATGTTTATCAATGTAATACATACTTACATAAATATCGTATCACTAATATCTACTTGTGGGCAAAGAGATTAGTATAGCATATATTTATGTCTAATAAATGATGAAACTAGAATGCATTCATGTTTTCTAATACCTGTGGGCTACTTAGAAAACACAAGGCCATATCTATTTCATCCTAACAAAATATGCAATTATAATTATCTACATGTGGGTAAAGATGAATTAGAATCACACATTTCATTAGAATTTGATATTCTATATCCATATGTGATTTATATTATGCATGCAACTTTACAAGGATGCTGTGGCTACTTCTTAGAACAAAAGCATGCTAATCACAAATATTACAAAATTATGTGCAATTAAAATCATGTATATGCATAATATTATGAGAATTTAAATAATTAATTTAATCAACTAAACAATCATGTGATTAAATAATTAAATAAATTCTCCCACTATTTTATTTATTTAAAATGCCAAACATTGTTTAAAATTAATTTTGGGTTGATAAATAACTCAATTATTTTGAAAAATAATTTTAGTAACCCAAAATAATTATCCATATGTTTAAACAAAAAAATGGCATAACAAATAAATAAATATAAGCTGAAATTAATTTCGAGAAAATGTATCATGAAAAATTGGCCCAAAATGCAAGCCCAGTCCGTTACAAAATAATAAAAAAAACATTGGCCCAGAACATAAACCCAATACTTAAACAAAAATGTAGAAAAATAACAAGTAAAAAAAAACAAGCCCAGAATGCTAAGGTAGAAAATAAAACAAAACGAGCCCAGAAATAGAAGCCCAACTGGTCTCAACAGAAAAGAAAAAAAATTTTGGACAAACCCAGAAATTGTGAAGGCCCAAACTTGCATCAACAAGGTTAATTAACCCTCTTAGCATCAAACCCAGAAATTAATTGTGAAGGCCCAAACTTGCATCATGAAAAATTGGCCCAAAATGCAAGCCCAGTCCGTTACAAAATAATAAAAAAAACATTGGTCCAGAACATAAACCCAATACATAAAAAAAATGATGTATTGGGCACATAATCATATCATTATCGATTTGTCCAAGCAATTTTTTTTTAATCAATCATCCATAAATATGGATTTAAAAAAAATTCCCTCATATGTGACACTGGTGTGAGAGCAATGCTGGTGTGTGAATGACGCAAGAACAAAAGGACAACAATATCATATTACCAAAATCATACAATGGCAGAGGTAATATAAACCTGTCTCTGATGCCACATATAGAATCAGATTTATATATATACAAATATATAAGAATAAATAAATCTTCTACAAACTCACAGCAGAATAAATAATAATTATAAATACTTCTCGCCATAATGGTAGAATATTTGATTGAGTAATCCTACTCGAATTAGGAATAAATCAAATATCTGCAAACACAGAAATTAGTCAGAAGAAATTAGATAAGAAGAGACTCTTCTAATTAGTGTTTGGGTTCAGTGATGATAGCTAGAAATTAGCTGTCACTAGTCAAGGAATCTCTATATGAGCGTAGAATGAATAATTGATGTATCTGGCGCTCTGTTCGGCCTCCTATTCAATAGCCTAACCATCATATATTATTTAATAGTTATTCTATTTTTTATTTGAATTTGAAATTCAAATAAAGATAACACAATATCAACTGAGTTATCCCTTATCTCCTAAAATCACTCAACTGATATTATCTTTATTCAAGATAAGGACCACACTTAGATAAGATATATTTAATTAAGTAAATAAGATAAATATAATTTAAATAAATTTAAATATATATTATTATTAATTAAATATATCCAACAGCTTGCAAATGCCAAGTAATAAGCAATTAACATTGCAAGAGAAGCCTTGGAAATGGAAGGATGGAGCTCATTGAGGGAAAGGTCCATCCCGGAGGCTAATAATTGCAGGAAACTAAGGTAGGAATTAAGGAGGCAAATAATGTTGCCTGGGACGAAGAGGGATAATTCTGAATAAAGTTTAATACTATCACAGTATTATTGAACAGAAATTGAGGACGTCGTAACCTATCCATTTCCGGGAAGAGACAGATCGAGAAAGAGAAAAGAGATGAGTGTAAGATTTAGTGTACGGTGTACCCTGACCGAATACTCATTGATTTATAGGGTCAAGGTTTGGGCGTAGCCGGCGACTTGGCAATGGGATGGTTAGAAAAAAGAATTAGCCCAGAGTGGTCCCCGGTTATCCCCCCAAATATTAACACAGCACGAAAGTGATCCCCATGGGCGGACACAAATATGACTTGGGAGCGGCAGTAGGCCCCCCTCCCCCAAAAACCCAACCGACCCACCCACTTTCCCTTGTGTATACATGCATCCACACACACTAATATAAACTATAGCATAACACACACACGTACATATACCCAGGGACGGAGCCAAGAAGCCATTTATGGGGGGCAAATTTTTAGAATATATATGGTTAGTTTAAGGTTTTTTTTTTAAAGCATTTGTCATATATATATATATATACATATGCATGTTAATTTAATTTTTTAAATATAGATATATTTATCGTATGTCTTAATATATTAATTTTAAGAAAAATATAAAAATTATATTTTTGATATGGTATTATAAGTTTTACATACTAAAACTAATCTTAATTTATATTATATGCAAATTAATTACCAAATAACCATATTATTACTACTTGTTTTGACTTTTAATATGTTTTCTAAAAAAATTAATAAAAATAAAAAGACTAATATATATAATATAAATATCAAGTATTACTATTTCTATTAATAAAGTTAACATTATCAATAATAAATATATGTATTAACAAACTATTAAAATATATATTTTACATTTTATTTAATTATATTAGTAATATATATTGATGAATGTATTTATTAGTGTGTGTATGTTTAAATATATAGTGTCCATGCATATACCCATTTGGCCCCTCTCCTTTCCTAGACACACATACACTCACCCAATCATGTTATATATATACACACACACACACACACTACACACACAATAAAAAAATAAACAAAACAAATATAAACACTATATATTTATTATTGATATATTTAAAAAAAATAAAATATAAACTTTTAATATATTTTATAATTTCTCTTAAAATTTATATTACATATATGATTTCACTTTCTATATATTTAAGTTTTTAAAATATTATATAATTATACATAACTATATTTTACTCCTCCGCTCATAAATGCGTGGAGACACACGAGTGACATTTTATTTAGTTCTAAAATATATTAAATTAAAAAAAAATTTATCACTAACTTTCCTTGTCCCAAAAAAATTGATATCAAATAAATAATATAAAAGAAAATAGAAAAAAAATCAGAAGGGCACGCAAACCAAGATGAACCTTGTGCCATGTATGAATATGACTAATTGACAGAAAAGCTTACTATGGCTTAGCATCTTAACATATAACACAGCCCTTCTAAATCATATAAGATAGATTTTATAAGAAAAACTCGTTGAAAATCCAATGACTAACTTCCAAAATTACCAAGTGAACCAAGATAAGGCTAAAGGTAACAAGATTAAGAAAAATCAAAGCACTACCTATCACACATCCTAAAAGAAAGAAACAAAGTGAAAAACTTCAATCTCGAGCTCCATCTTTCTCCGTAGGTAACTTGAATCCTTTGTTCCCTTGATATCTTTTTCCAAGCTTTGAGTTTTGTGATCACAAAAAACACAATTTGTTTAACAATTCTTATTAAAGTAATTGAGGCACGTGAGTGAGCACCAAAGAGATCACGATCTATTTGCCATAACTCGCAGGACGTCTTGTAATTCAAAACTTGTGCTGCAATTTCCGATGTCATGGTTCCATGAAACCACCTGAGGAGAAGGGAATCATCAGCAACCCAGTCATCATATTTAGGATTCGGTCTTATTTCTTCACCGTCAACAATAAACTCTTTGGGACGCTACTTTGTCCCAAGGATGTGACCTTCGAGTCGATGGCCTTTGATTATCAAAAGGATGGTCGTTTGCCAAAGGAGGAAATTTCCACCATCGAGTTTGATAGAGCACGCAGTGTTGGTCAAGGTAGTAATGCTCTTAGAAAGGTTTGACACTGTGCAGAAGAAGGAAACAACAAAATTGTTGCTTGCTGAACTGGAAGCGGATCCCCCTTGGGGTCCTACACATGCACACAAATTCCATTACACTAACATCTTGTTAAGCTTTTTAGTGTCAACTTTTTTATATATTATAAAATAAGATGCCTGAACACAATAATAAAATATATTTTGTAGATACTGATTAGTAAACGAACTTACAATTTTAATGATATAAAAATACAAAGATAAATTTATATCAAATTTTATTTAAATTATTTATGAATGAATTATATTAAAACTTTTAATGAGTATGATTTAAATTATATTCTAAATTAAGTTTTTATTGTATATTATATTTTGACTATATAATTATGCATCTTAAAAGGTAAATTTTATTATTATATAAGAAAATTTTGAACATTAACAAATATTTATAATTTACACCCTTTCATTTGTTATTATTTGGAGAATTATCACATATAAAAACTCATAAAAGGATAAACTTTATTAATATAATAATAAATTTTTTTTAAAAAAAAATTCTTACAAGTTCATTATACGAATTTACATTACAAATTTATCTTATAATGCGAGTTTGTTTGAAATCGTGAATTTGACAAACTTGGAAAGGAGGAATATATATATTTCATATTTTCAATGGAAAGGCTGCTCATAAATATAATTGCGCATCCGTATTTTAATATGCCAAATATTCTATTTATAAGGTTGACATTTTAGAATAGATTCTTGACGATGGTTTCAATACACGTTCATACTTGGATTTCTTTTCTTTTTCTTTTTCCTTTTCTTGTCCATGTTTTAATTTTTTTTCCCCACCAACACGCTCATAACTGTATTAATTAATGTTGAACTCGCCCATGATAGAGGACACTCAACCCTAGAAAAAAAAAAAGAAAAACTTTAATTCATGTTATCTTTAATATATTAATTATTAGTTATTTTTTCACTTATTATTATTTTCATTTAAAAGATATGAAAATCATTTCTCATCGATTTCATTCAAATGTTTATTTCATTTTCATTTCTCTATCCAATAATTATATTGATCGACCGCTGTAACTGATATATTATTTTATCAATAACTAGTTATTTGAAAAAAATAAGAGATGCTATATTCTCATCTCATGCTATATGTGTGTGTAGAGACATATACGCGGTTTGAATTTTTGCCTTTTTTAAGTGTGTTCTTCTTTTCACCGGATAAAATTAGGTATCATCAAAACAAAAAATAAAATAAAATAAGTCAGTTCTTTTAAACGTAAGATTTGAGTTATATTGATAATGATTTATTTCATTATTTATTCAGAAAATTTTACATACTTAAAATGAAATTCATGAATCTTTAGTGATAAGTGTTTATGTTTTACTGAAAATATGGAAATAAAGAATCCAAACTCCAACCCTATAAAAAAAAATCCAAACTCCAAACAACTGAAAAATTCTAGTCAAAATCTTTCTATTTTTGTTTTCTCTAGTTGGCATTTTCTTTCTCTCATGTTGCTTGCTTACCCTCCATTTTTTCTCACTCTACTTTTCATCAAGTCTAGCATGAATAAATATCTACTTAAAAAAACAAAAAAAAGAGAACGCTTAGATGTCAAAAGTGTCAAAATCGAATAAAACCTCCGAGTCCGAAGGCATAAACGGAAGATGATTCCTCTAACTGTACTGTACTTGGATTGGAATGAACCTCCGTTATTAATTGAAAGGAAGGAGCTGAGATTGTTCTGCTGATGGCTGAATTAACTGATTTAATTAGAAACCTAATAACTGAAACAAACATATTTCAACCGTATCATCATCTTTCAATAAGCATTATTGAACAAGGGTAAGAGTGGCAGCGATGTCGGCCTTTGTCGTCGTTCTCGTAGTAATTTTATGAGTAGGAGAAGCCATACACAGAGGAGCAGTAGGATGCAGATAATGGGGGAAATGAAGAGAGAGAGCAATATGGCGACATAGACTGATCCAAACACCACCATAGCAATTAGGAACTGAGAAGCATAAGCAGGAAATACGAGCTTACCTGCAAAGGCCAAGTAATAAGCAATTAACAAAGCAAGAGAAGCCTTTGATATGGAAGGGTGTAGCTGATAGAGGGAAGGGTTCATTCCAGAGGTTAATAATTGAAGGAAACTGAGGGAAGTTGGAAGCAAGGAGGCGAATAATGTTGTGTGCGACGAAGTGGGAGTTTGAACAAAGTTGAGTATAATGACAGTATTGAAGAGAAATTGAGGACGTCGGAGGGTAGGCATTTCTGGGGGTTCTCAGCAGTGACAGAAAAGGAAAGAGATATGAATGAGAATACGATAGAGTAATCAGATTTATAGGACTCTGGATTCTTTTCTCCTGCCATTGTCATATCAAATGACTCTGAATATGCTTTTATAAATTTGACCTGAAGATAGAAACTTTGGAATCAAATAAAACTCAAATGTAAGGTTCCTTATTGGAGCGAAAGTTGGGAATCCAAATTACTTTGAGTTCCAGATTGAGCGACACTTTGGAATCAAATATGAAGTTACTCAAATGGAAGGTTCCTCGTCGGGGGGCTTCTGGTTGAACCAATGAGGGCGTTCAAACTGGATTGCTGAGAAATCCCCAAACATGTAAAGTTCCTCACTGATGTGAAACGTTGGAATCAAATGTTGTAAAGGTTCCTCACTGATGTGAAACGTTGGAATCAAATGTTGTAAGGTCCCCTATCTATCCGAATCGAATATGTGAGGGAAACTTTCTGTGGAATCAAATGTAAAGTTCCTCAATGATGGTGTGACATTGGAATCAAATTCCTGATTGAGTTAAAGGACCTGTTTTGCTTTGTTCTGTCTTTGGACTGAATTGATTTTCTTTTTGGGGCCAGTAACTTGAGTTAAAGGATCAGAGCTTTTAATCTTAATATAGAGATTTTCATGAGCAAAAACCAAAAAAAAATAATAATAATTTATCGGTCATTAATATTAAATTAATCATTTGCAAGGGTTTAAATTAAACTCATTTTGATATAATATTATTAAATTGTATAACAATCTATGTGATTTAATAGCTTTCTTGATCTCTGTAAAAAAATCTTAAAATAACAATTTTTACAAACATAAAGGTGTACTTATTTAGTGAGTGTGAGCATGGAGGTAAAAGAGAATCGCACATCCTCAATCGCAAACTAGACAGATATTGACAAATAACTGACCATAATTTAAGTTATTTCTTTTTTTCAAAAAAATTATATTCATCTATTTTTTTAAATCAATCTTCGCTTGCAACTACTATATTTATTTCTCTTAGTTTTATGCGTAAAATCACAGGTTTGACATACATGATTTTTCAATATCTTCATTTTATTAATATTTTAAAAATATTAATAGAAATATATCAATATCAACATTAAATAAGTATAACTATAAAATATAAAATTTACAGCAAATTTTATTATTTACAAATTGTAAATAGTAAAATTCATTTTTTAACCCATTGTACTGTAGTTGGTAAAAAATAAAGGGAAAAGGACAATTTAGGATCTTTATATAAAAATATTAACAAATGAACAATACCAGTGCTAAATTCAGTTGATTTGAGTTGGGAATTCAATTTATAAGAGTACTAAATTTATAAACCGGGTCTTTAGAAAAAAAATATTTTCACATTAGGATTTTTAAATGTCTTTTTCCCAAAAACAAAAGAACTCATCGTAATGTACATAATCATAAAATCACTGTTTTTTTATTTAAATATTCCACACAAGCACAGACAGGGGCAGGGCGCGGGTACGTGTGCCCCGGGCCTGTCATGCATACGATATGCGTTTTACGTCATGCATAGCATGGCATGAAACAACCTGGTGCTTCTGCAAACATCATCATCATCATCATTATTATTATTATTATTATTTGTTACCTCTAATATGTCCCGATGTTGATTTGAATTTAGACAACGACATATAATATTAGCACACACATTGACACACACACATGCCCACATGAAATTGACAAAGTTGCACGATTTTCTTTATATCCATTGGCAGATGAAAGTCTGTTGTTTTAAACTTAAAAATTGTGTTATATTGATATTGATTAATTTATTTTGTAATAAAAAATATATGTTTAAAAGAAATTCAAGAATCATACGTGTTATGGAAAAATAAAAAAAAATCCAAACAACCAACCGACATTCTAGTCAAATTGTTTCGTCTATATATATTCATTTTTCTATTTTTTTTTCTTTGTTGTTGGCTTCTTCATTAATTTTCTCTTCCCCATGTTGCTTACCCTCTATATATCTATATTTATATATATATATATATATATTGTCACCATAATATATCTGTATACAAGAACACATTGAATTCAGTACATTATTCCGAAGCATGACCCCTCCACCCTGGGTTTTTTTTTTTTATTAAAACCCTGGGTGATTTTTTCACAAAAGGGAATACAAGTCATGAGCTTTTGGGTAGCACAACCCACTACCAGGACATACAAGAAGCCCAAGATGGAGTTCGGCTGCTTGGACAGAGGAAACCATTGGGCTCATAAGGTTTGGAAGGTTGAAGTACTCCCAAATGAGAACTAACTAGGATGATTGTGAAACTGAACCCAAACAAAGTCAAAAAGCCCACTAGATAGTGCCTCTGTGAGATGTGAATTTGGGAATTGGCATTGCGGTGCTGCTATTATTAAGCACACTTTCTTTGTTTTTTATTTTTTTAATTCAAAATACACTTTCTTTCTTTTGATGTGTTTTATTTAAGATCATCACCATAGTTTCAACAAGAAAAAAAAAATCGTCACCATAGTGGGCTTCAACACCTCCTGCTCCATTACATTGGTAAAGCCAGGACCCGTGAACAGCGGGGCCACAATATTTTCTAAAGGAATTATTGTTTAGATTTATGTTATTATATATTTTAAAAAAGAAATATTTTATTTGAATTTTTAAATTTAATTAATGATATATATGCATTAATAATATTTTGACTCTTTCCCTTTTGATCTTTCAAATTAAATCCATGAGTATATAATAAATTACCTTTAATATCAACAAAACCACTCTCCATAACTTACAGGACATGATAAAACAACTAACATTGGTAACAATTCAAAATCTCTGATTTCTAATCTATATACTTACACACACTCACTCATCATTAATGGTAGGTTTAAGAACCTTCATCTCTTGCTGGGGTCCTAAGCACACGAGACTTATTCCCACTCTAATTTTTCCACTCACAAATGTTTCTTTTTCTTTTTCTTTTTTTTTTGACCTAAATTTACATATAAGGACGGAATTTTGTAAACATTCATAATATTTCTTTGGTCAAAGTAAGACAAAATCATCTTATAGCTAGAGTTCTCATGGCACACAAATGGACAAAACAAATGGAGAATTTTTGCTAATATAAAATTAAACCACGTTTTGGTAAAAATTAAGGATAAGATCAACAAGAGTATCGTTGCTTGGATCTAAGTTGCTTCGAGCAAGCAGCAATAGTGGTTCTTTTTTTCCACGACAATACTAAGTGAGAAAATCATCACCTAACATGGATGATATTTAAGTGGTAGAATGTTCTAATTCACATGCATGCATGTATGTACTTTTCACTGATTTGGAGATTATACCCCACCCTTGATCAAGCTACAGAGTAAACACTCCACAATAATTTAACACGAAAACACATGCCATGCAAATGTTTTTTTTTACCACCAGTGGTAATTAAAATGATTTTGAATGAGGATTTAGATGGGTTGACCACACACACACATGGTCTTGCATGGTAAGAGGTAATTCATAGCTCGCTCGTTTCTCTCTCTCGGTATTGTGTTTTTCTTCATATATATATATATATATATATATATAAAGGACAATTGAGTTGCGCGTCCATGTGACTAGGCATTAAAGAACAAGTGGAACCGTGGAGTTGGGGATTGGACTTGTAGTGGTAGTACAAAAGGACAAATCTCTTGCAATAAAAATTAAGATTGAGTTTAGAGATTTTAAATTTTAAATTTGATCATTTGAGTTAAAATATTAAGGACTGGAAAAAATTTAACCCAGCCAAAAATATGAGTTTGGATAATTGGATATTGATTCTTGTGGGTTCAAACTCATAAGGGTTTAGTGGGGCAAAATGTTAAATTTTGGTACATTTGCATACAATTTCTTCCAAGTGACGGGGGCATTTGCCCACCCCCACTAACACATAGCTCTGCCATTGTAGCTTGAATATTAGATAATAATTAATTGTTATTTTTAAAACAATTATTTAATGAAGCTATAGAATGATGATTTTATAGCGGACCCATTTTAGACACCCCCCATTTCATACTACCTAGAGTTCATGTAAAACACAAACTTTCTACATAAAATCATAAAAAATCAACATTATAAAAACTTCATAGCTTTGGAATGGCTCGTACCGTGATTTCAAAGTAAACCCTTCTATAAAAAGGAAGCTTAAGCGCTGCTATAACCTACCCTCAACCCAAATTCAAAAACCAAAGCAAGAGTCACGAAATGGAGAGGAGATCATAGCAGTAATATTTTCACTTACCTTATGATTTTAACTTAAAAGATTGATGGAGAAACGTGTCTAGGATACTTACAAACTCTTTTTTTATTGGAAAAGTTTAAATGAATTGGATTCCAAATCTAATGGTTCAAAGAATACTTATAGAAATATTTATAAATAACCTACTAATATCTTTCTTTAACAACAATGAAATTTGAACTCACGCCTTTAAGATATGGTCAAATTCTTAGCAATTGAAGTAACCTTCATTGGCATTTTGATGATTCAAAGTTATAGATAATAAGAATATAGAAGAGAAGTACGGTAGAGAACTCAAATTTATAATTCTAACCCAAGCAAGAAAGGTTTAGCTTGGGGCTGACCTGCTTCAATGTCGATGTCTACTCCATCCAACACAGCATTACCAAGTGGTTTGGAGATGGATTCTCCTTGTAAGAAGTTTTTGAATTGGGAACATTTAAATTAAAGAGGCGTGCAAAAAGGTTTATACCATTCCGGAGTGTTTCTTCCTGAAAACATTCCCCAAGATGTTTCAAGAACCATTACTTGCCTACACGTTCCAAAATTTCTATTAATTTCTCTCCTTACGAAAACTCAAACCCATTCGATCCCTTGCCCCATATATAGAAAATCATCTTCATTGAAGCCTTTCTGCTTTCTCCCTTTCTATCACATTGTTGCGCATCGTCATTGAGCCCATCCACCAGCACATTGCAGCCTCCTCTCCGTTAACATTTTAGCCCATCTACCACCACCTCTTTCCAATTTCAACCACTCCCTTTCTTTCCCTATTCTTTTCACCACACAAGTTCACCAATAGAGCACTTGATTTACTTCGATCAGTGGCAACTTGGCCTTTAGTGAGACTTCACCTTTAGTTCGCTCATCGTCGGTGAAACTCCATCTTCAGCTAAAACCCCATATGAGTTTATTTCCGTTTTCATTGTTAAACCCATAATTCCTTCGTAAGCTAGGTTTTTTTTTAATTTTTATTTAAAATATAGTGTATTGAAGTTCTATAATTGGGCTATGGCTATTTTTTTTTCCGAATTGACCACTGAAGCTTTAGCTAATATGAAATGCAAAATCTTAAGTTAGGGTTTTCTAATATTAGGTAGGATGTGCGTAATGGTCCATTTTATCATAAATACTGAGCATAAAATGACTTGTATTGAGCATGATATGCAATAGTGTCATGGTTCAAGCACCAACAATTTTGCATTTTCTTAAATTACCACCAATTTGAGTAGTCCAGGGAAAGGAGAATCACAATTCAAACACTAGTGTAACCTTCGGCCAGGTTGTATTAGTGTAAGGTAAGCTTAGTGATGTCTCAAAATTAGTCTTTGCTAACTGCGGGAAGGGAATCATTTATTTGAAATGTCTTGTGATGACGTCAGTTCATGGTTTTAACTGTGTATGAGAGAGAACATGCATACCATTTCATTTGCATTTTATTGCATCATATACATGATTGTGTGGATAATTGATATAGATTGCCTATGGTTGTGTTCCCGATTACTAAGATTTTGTCTCACACCCCCTTCCATGACTAACATTTCAGGTGAAGGCTCTAGCACTAGTCTAAAGAAAACAAAAGAGTTGTAGTCTCTCTAACGTGGGAATATTCAAGTCACAGTAGTGCGTGTGTACTGTGTATGTTATGTTTTATGCCAAGGAAGATAGCATGTTTGTAATCAATATGATGATCATGATGATTGTAATGATGATGATGGTATGATTTATATATATACGATGATGACGAGTAATATGGGATGATGTTGATGATTATGGGCTTAGATATGTGGTATGTATGCATTTCTTGGTGTGTATATATAATGATGGTTTGGACCCCAATATGGGTCATTATTGTGAGAATGTGTGTTCGTGAGTCCACATGGTCGTATGTGGGAGCCCAAAGGGGTTTTGGGCCTTATATGTATGTTTTAGGCATGTAGCTGATTTTGTGGAATTGGGGTTCAAGGAGATCAAATCTTGGACAAGTGATTCTTCTAAAATGAAACATTCTTGCACAAGTTGGTGAAGTCAAATAAGACCTGTGTGAATGATCTATAGTGGTCAAATTACTTTTGGTGGCAATTAGAGGAGACTTGTGGTGAGTTTTGGTTAAAAAATAGGCAAAATAATGTTGGATGTCTAAAATCTCTATACAAAGATGGATTCAAGTAAAATTGGTGTCTATGGTTAGATTGGGATAAGAGTGACCTGTAGGAGTTGTAAACGTGTCAATCGAAAGTCGAAGTATAAAGTTATGCGTGTTAAAAATTCACCCCAAAAATCAGCAAATTGTTGATATTACATTAGAAGAGGGTGCCACAGTGCAAAAAACTTGGTCGCGGTGCTAAGTGCTACTACCTGGCTAACACCTAGGGGTACTATAGCTTGCCGCAGCCTCATACCGTTCCAGTCCTACTCAGAGTTTTCTGTGATCTTAATACTTTGGAAGTTGTGTTTGGGGCTTATTGGAGTAGGTTATTACACATTTTCCTTGAATTATGCATACATTGGATACATAATTGTACATATTAGATACTCAAAATAGGAAAATGTGCAATTCAAATTCTAATAGTGCATGATGGTATGTTTTTACCCTATTATGTATTATTTTGCTTTTAATTGGATCCCATGGTAAATTATGAATTATCATCTTTGTTGCAAACCTTATGTGAAGAATACTGAAGCTACTTTAGTTTTATTTAGAGCTAAAAGACTAGAGGAAGACAGAATACATGCTTATGGACAAGACTTTGGGAAGAAAATAGCTAAAATGAAAGCTATCATACAAAAGCAGTTGGCATCATGGCGGACCAGTATTGCACTGTAGCTAGGAGGGTGAATTTCTCACGCAAAAGTAACTCACTCCACAGCTCTAATCAGGGCTGCCACGGCACCAGCTCTTCATCAGCAAAACACTGAATTTCAATTTGATGAAGCAACTCGAGGGTTTTGTGATTTATTTGGATTCCTTCATCTTCTTTCTCATTATGGATGTCCAAGAGGCATATTGAGAGCTTCTATGGTGCTAGGGTTTGGCTTTTGGTGAAGATTCAAGGTTGGGATTAGAGTTCTAGAGAGATTTAAGCTCTTCCTTTTGGTTTTATATCTTCTCCTTCCACTCTTTTCTCTTGTTCTGCCATTGGTCTAAATTTTTTGTGGCTATTTTATGGACATGAGTAGCTAAGCAAATTCTTTTAGGATTATTTTGAATCCTTGTATGGATTGAATGCTCATTTCTCTTCTATATTTGTGATTAATGATGAGATTATGTTGGTTTAACTCTATGTTTAATGCTTCTTGTTATTTCACCACCAATGAGATTGTTGGGTTAACTTAATTAATGCTTGAAAGAATAAGATTAAGTATAGAATTTGGATTAAACATTGTGAGAACTTGTAACCTGCTATGTTGAGTGAAAGGTTTTGTTGATAAGGTAAAAATACACTCGCAACCCTAAGATAGTCACTCTAAGGTTTGAATTGAATTTATGGGTTTAATTAATTAATTAATTAAGAGATTAATTAGTTAATTAGGCTAAACATCTATTTGGAGACTTGAGAGAGCACTTATAGGTAAATGAGCACCCTTGACTAGCATGATCCATCATTAAGAACAAATATTAGAGGAGGTTAATTGGGTATTTCAAATATATATAAGGGGAAAAAATAATCTTAGGCCTCTTTACATTACCAAGGTCCCGAATCAATTTTATTTTCATAATTTAGTCTCCCACATTTTATTTCCCATTAAACAATCAACCATACTTTTGCCTCACTCAAATTAATTGAATATACAAAGTCTAATGCTTGACCCCTTTTGATCCAAGTCCTTGAGGGAACGATAACTTGCTCATCACTTTGCTATTACTTCGGCCGGTACACTTGCGGTATAGCCTAGTGGCGAACACCTTTGGTTGGGTCATGACTAGTTGAAGGAAAGTTTAGTGATTACCCTGAAATCTGCCTTCATAAGTTGTTGGATGGGAACCACTTGTCAAAATTACCTATGATGGTAACTAGCCCACGGTTTTAGCTATAATTCTTGAGGATTCCATTGCATATCATGAGCATTATATCTTGGATCATATACTTTATGCATACAAACTTATACAATGAACTATTACTTGTTATTTACTATTGCTTTCTTGGTTAGTGGGATTCACATCTCACTCCGTGATAGTTAACATTTTCAATGAAAATTCTAGTTGTGGAATGGGAGGTGGTTGAGAAGTAAACCTACCTTAACCTCATGGGAATATGATGTTTCAATTATATTAATGGTTAGTATTATTAGTCATATATTATGTATAAAAGCCAAGTATAGGAACCATATGCTATTGAGATGTAATACTCTTGCCATGAGATTTCTACTTGATGAAATTAATATTCAAAATCTTTATATGGATGAATTTCGAGGTAAGGTTGGTGTCTCTCATTAGAGGATTATTAGAGTGAATTGTAAGTTTTGAAATAATATGAATCAAAGGTCCATAAGGGGAGTTATGTGCATCGGAAGTTGATCCTTTTACCAAAATTATGCAAAAATTAAAAATTCTGCAACAGTGTGGTGCTGCAGTAAACTCACAATTTTTGCTTCAACCCTATCTGTGACAAGCCTTGTTCTAGCCATGGCCAGCATTCAAAACTAAGAATTTTATGTGGGTTTTGGTTCAAAAATGGTGTCCAGATGTCATAGGACTTGGAGGTGTTGATTTTTGGTGTATATTGGTTTATAAATCTTTTGTAAAGTTTAATTTTGATAGTGTTAAATGTCTTTCTCACATATGGTTTATCTCTTAGAAAAAGAAAAGAATTTTGTTCAAGAACTACTTCTACTTAAAATAAAATCATCTATGGGCTATTAGGAATTTGAGAATCATTATTTTTTAGTTATTCTCTTTGATTGAATGTTACACAGTCAAAAAGTTATTTTTTCCTTTTGTCATAAAACACTTACACGAGAACATTTTTGTGTTTTCCCTCCGACAATTTCATGTTATACATGTGATATAAAAGAAAAAGATGTTTACTTTTACTCTAAAAACAAATATAATAAACTATATCTACTTTTATCTTTTCTAGAACTATTCCTTCTCCATCTGTGATTAACACTTTATAATTTCACAATTCAAACTTGTAAATATACAATATCAAATAAATTAAATCAATGGCATACCTAGATTGATTTTTTTAATTGGGATATTAAAAATATAATTGTAATTATTTGAATTTATTAAGAAGCTACAAATGCTATTCGATTAAGTAGGTTTCACAAATGAAACTCACCATCAACCGTACGTATATTCATTCTTTCTTATCTTATAAAAAATAAATATAAAGAATGAAGAAATTACATGCATAAATAGAATAGTTATTTGAGGAGAAATAAGGAGATTGTATCTTTTTTATTCCGAAAGTATCAAATATGTACATGGCCTCTATATGTCTCACTAATCCAAGAGTTATAATAGCATAAATATGAGAATAATTCTACATAATTATACAATAAGAAACTATTGGAGCTTATTGACATTAAAACTAGAACAAATTCTAAAATTCTTTCATTTTGGAAGTTATGGACATCCACTTAATACTACAATATTTTATAACAAAATGTTTTATCATATGGTTAATAAAGGGATAATGAAAGAACTATAACTTTATATAATGTAAAGAAATTAAATTGATAACCTTGGCATAAGATAGAGGCTCCCATTCTTTAAAAAGGTTAAAAATTGGATTATCAATCTTTGTATATAGAGGAAATTTAGTTGAGTGGTATTTACATTTTACTTTCAATATCTCAAGAGATATTAATTAGTTTCTACCATTGGGGAGGTATTCCTAATATTCACTAGCAAGGTGCTCCTAGTGTTCACTAAAAAATTTATTGAGAGGCAAGTTTGGTGTCCGAAACATGTCAAAGTGGGGAGATTCAAATCTCTGTCATGTGGTTGCTTCTTCTAAAGACTCACTTGTCCGTAGTAGTAATAATAATAATTGCTATTCTCATATTTTTTTCCTTTCTCTATGTTTTAACTACTTATCTACTTCCCAATCTTGATTCCATGATCTGTTAGGTATTGTTTCTTTATTAATAATTAATTAGTACCTCCTTAGTTCATTTTCATAAATTGACTAATATATTGTCACTAATACAAAATATCATTTTTACATCAGTAATTTAGATTAGTTATTTAAAAAATCAATCAAGAAAATATGATCAGTGGCATTTTTTTAATTAAAGCATCACTTTTTTTTAACTTTCTAGACCGGCTGTTTAATTAATAGATCCAAAAATCTAGAAAGTTGCCCACCTCACGCAATCTCAACTCGCTCTCACCCTTGAAGCCATTTTCCTTGTCGCCCTCTCTGGATCCCTAACTCTCTCCATTACTCAATTTCTTCGTTCCTCAATCACACCTCTTGGGTTGTTCTTTCATCATTACCTCCATAGCTCTACTTAGTCCATTTCAAGCAAGTACCCCTAGTCAGTCTCGTTCCCTTTGTCTCTACCTCTCGCACCCTCTGCCTTCACACCTCAAGTTCATCAATCGATGAAATTTTTACGATAGTAATTTAGTATTCACCCTATGTCTTTGCGCAATAGTCTAACCTTTGCACACCCTCTATCTTTCACCACAGCAATTGCAACTTCCATACTTGGAATAATCTATGCATTACGATTTTTATGCTGTCACTTTTGGTTACTGCTTTCGTTTATAAATTTGCGAGTTTCATTCGTGCAGAGGCATCAGTGTATTTGAGAGGATGAATTAAGAGAGACATCAGCAAGATAGAGGGTGAAGGAAGCAGCTAGAGAGGAGTCAAAGATTGGGAGAAGAAATGAGAGAAAAATCAAGAGGAAAGAAGAGAACGCGAGAACTAAGAGTAACCTAAAGCACGAATAACCCATAATTGTAGTAAGGTCTAATTTCCTCATCTAATATCTAATGTTAATTCTTCAAGTTTCCTTATAGTTTATATTTCATATTGTAAATTCTGATTTTTTTTTAAGTGTTGCACAAATTAATACAGTGGTGATTATAGGTTTGGATTTTTTCAGCAAAACTGAAAGTGATTTTAGATTCATTTTATGTTTGTCTCACTTCGAGAAATAATAGTGAACCAATACCCTGTGTGCCATGCATGTATTGTTAATGGAGGTCAACTTCTTTGCATGTTTAATCTCTATCGGGAAATTTTTGGAAAGACTCAATTCCTTGTAGCTCACCTTGCTTGTAAAAGGATTTCACTTTTCATCCATCATTGGAGAACTTGATAGCCTCAAATTGAAGAGTGTTCCTGGCACAGAAGCCTAAGGAAACACACTTCAGAGTAAAAAAATTCTTCTTCGTTGATGTGTTTAGACAAGCAGATGAAGTCCCTATTTATACTAGTTCGTGAAACAAAGAAACTGAAAGGGGTTACATCTTAATAATGGAGGGATTACATAAACTAATTATGAAGGATATGGTGGTTATGAGACAATGGAGTTATGGTGATTATTGTGGCAGAAACGTTGCTGGTGATAATTCTGATGATAATTCTTCCGTTTCATTCTCCCCAGATTGGACGGGACTCACCCTCGAGTCAAATTCACCATCATCATCAAAATACGGGGATAGATCAGCAACATTGAAGGTAGCCGAAATGCCATAGGCACCAGGCAATTCCACTTTGTAAGCATTGTTGTTGATCTTTTGCACAATCTTGAAAGGACCATCAGCTCTGGGTGACAACTTGGCATTAGGTTGTTTAGGAAAACGCTCTTTTTTGAGATGTATCCAAACCAAATCTCCCACATTAAAGATCTGTTGCTTCCGTTAGGTTGTTTAGGAAAACACTCTTTTCTGAGATGCATCCAAACCAAATCTCCCACATTAAAGATCTGTTGCTTCCGATGCTTATCTCGCTGTGTCTTGAGTTTGAAATTCTGCTTCTGGATTATTTCACTAACTTGTTCATGCAACTTCTTGATTTCCTTAGCCCTTTGGTCTGCATCAGAACTATACTGCTGCTTATCAAGTGAAGGGGTCAAGTCTAGTGGACTAAGGGGACGAGTGCCGTAAACAACTTCAAACGGACACTTCCCAGTTGCTTGATTAACAGAATTATTGTAGGCAAATTCAACTTGAACGAGAACAACGTCCCACTACTTCAAATTCTTCCCCACGAAACTTCGAAGAAGATTTCCCAGAACTCTGTTAATAGCTTCAGTTTGACCGTTCGTCTGTGGATGGCCAGCGCTGCTAAATTGGAGCTTAGTTCCCATCTTCTTCCATAACGTCCGCCAAAAATGGCTGAGAAACTTGACATCACGATCAGAGGTGAGAGTCTTAGGAATTCCATGGATACGGACAATCTCTTTGAAGTACAAATCTGCAACTTGAACTGCATCATTAGTTTTCTGGCATGGAATGAAATGTGCCATCTTTGAAAATCGATCCACAACAACCATGATCGAATCTTTTTGCCTCTGTGTTTAGGGTAAACTAAGAACAAAATCCATGCTCACATCTTCCCACGGCACTTCTGGAACCGGCAATGGCATGTATAATCCTGTATTTTGCCCTTTCATTTTAGCCAAATGACATATTCGGCATCGCTGTAGATGCCGGTTGACATCTCGTTCAAGCCTTGGCCAATAAAAATTCTCTTTGACCAGATCTACTGTTTTGTCTCTGCCAAAATGACCAGCTAATCTACCATCATGAGCTTCCCAAATTATTGCTTCCCTCAAAGAGGAATGCATAGGTTTTTACCTCGGAATAGAAACCCATCATGTTGGTAATACTGGTGGAACGATTGATCGACAGTAGCTTCCCACACTCCATGGAAATCAGGGTCATCCTGATACAGCTCCTTGACAAGATCAAAACCAATAACTTTGGCCTGCATTGTGGTTAGTAACACATGTCGATGGCTGAGGGCATCAGCTACAGAGTTTAAAATTCCAGCCTTGTGCTTAATGAGGAAGGGATAAGACTGCAAGATTTCACTCCAACGGGCATGTTTACGGCTGATCTTTTGTTGAGAGTTCAAATACTTTAGGGCTTCATGATCCGAAAAAAGTATGAATTCCTTGTTGAAGAGATAGTGACTCCAATGTTGCAGAGCTCGGACAATGGCATAGAATTCTTTATCATAAGTAGAATATCGGAGTTTGGAATCATTGAGTTTCTCACTGAAAAAGGCAATGGGATGACCTTCCTGGCTTAAAACAGCGCCAATTCCAGTATTGGAGGCATCACAGCTAACCTCGAACACCTGGTCAAAATTTGGAAGTGCTAGGACGGGAGCTTCTATCAATTGCTTCTTTAGCTCCTCAAAACTCCTCTGAGCTCGTTCTGTCCACTGAAATTTGTCTCCCTTGGTGAAATCTGTGAGGGGTACAGCAATAGAGCTAAAATTGCAAATGAACCTCCTGTAGAAAGAAGCTAATCTGTGGAAGGTTAGGACTTAGGCAAAAACAATTAGAAGTTGCAATGGACGAAATGAGATGTCGAATACAAGAATTGGAAGCTACCGTAGAATTACAATGAGCTTTGCTAGAAACTCGTAGAGAAAATCCAAAAGGTGATTTGGGTAGCAGTAGTTCGTCATCCACTAACAACCACCGTCGTCCTCAACGACAACCATTCCGCCCTAATGACATCAAAGTAGACATTCCAGAATTTGAGGGAAGACTCCAGCCAAACGAGTTTGTAGATTGGCTTCAAACAGTTGAGCGAGTATTTAAATACAAGGAGATTCCAGCCGGACAGAAAGTCAAGATAGTCACTCTTAAACTCAAGAAGCATGCTTCCATATGATGGGAAAATCTCAAACGGAAGCAAGTAAGAGAGGGGAAGCGCAAGATTGAGACTTGGGAGAAAATGAGATGACAACTCACCGGGAAGTTCCTACCGGAGCATTACCACTAGGATAATTTTATCCAATTACAGAATCTTCGACAGAGATCCTTGTCTGTAGAAGAATACACCCGGGAGTTTGAACAACTTATGATGAAGTGTGACATACAGGAGAAGGAGGAGCAAACAATAGCTCGTTTTCTTGCAGGGTTAAACGCTGACATCAGTCGTCCAGTCCAGCTTCAATAGTATTGGACTTTGGATGATGTGATTCGCCTAGCCATCCGTATTGAGAAACAAATGCCCAAGAGGTCTTCTTATCAACCTTCTTCCTTTAGGGGTTATTTTGATGGTCGTAAGGCAGAATTTCAGCAGCCTACTTCATCAAGCAAGCCGCAGCCTAGCACTACGCGCAAGTCTCCACCAAATACTATCAAGGAATCTGGCTCTAAAGCACCCCGATGTTTTAAATGCCAAGGATTTGGTCACATTGCCTCAGATTGTCCTACTCGAAGGGTTATCACCATTAGGGAAGGGCAAGCTTATGAAGCACCTGAGGAAGATGAAGAGGAGACTACATTTTATGAAACCGAACCGGTATATGACGAGGAGATTACACCTGCAAATCAGGGAGAGGCTTTGGTTATTAGACGGAGTCTGCATGCAGCTGTAGTTGAGGAAGAAACCTGGCTCTGATACCAAAAATGGCACAGAAGCCTAAGGAAACACACTTTAGAGTAAAAAAATTCTTCTTCGTTGATGTGTTTAGACAAGCAGATGAAGTCTCTATTTATACTAGTTCGTGAAACAAAGAAACTGAAAGGGGTTACATCTTAATAAAGGAGGGGTTACATAAACTAATTATGAAGGATATGGTGGTTATGAGACAATGGAGTTATGGATGGAGTTATGGTGATTATTGTGGCAGAAACGTTGCTCGTGATAATTCTGATGATAATTCTTCCGTTTCAGTTCCTAAGCTTGGTCCAACTAGTATTTTTTGAACGAAAGTAATGGTTTCTTTATTGTTAATTCATCTTTGCTTGGAAAGTTGAAGGGGAATATTGGTGATGATTGGTAGAGAGAAAAGTCAATCTTTTTTATTGCCTTCAATATACCTACATAAGGGCATACGTATGAACACACACACACACACACATATATATATATATATATGATAGCTCTACAGTCACGCTGCTAGATATTTAGTATTTCCATACAATTTAAAATATCATGTCATAGGATGATCAAACACAAATTGAATACAGTACGTACAGTACTATTTTTAAAGTACAATTACTTCAAAATACATTATAATATCTGACAGAAGCAAGTTTTAAACTTGGAAGTTCAAACTCTTGTCTTGATATTGGAGCTATATCCAGTTTGTTTATCAGCAAGTCTATTCCAAAGCATGACGCCTCTATACTGAGGTGATTTTTTCACGAAAGGCAATACTTGAGCCGTGAGCGTTTGGGTTGGCACAAAGCCACTGCCAGCTGCAGAAGGAGATGCAGGAAGCCCAAGATAGAGTTGGGCTCCATTAACAGAGGAAGCCCATTGGGCCCATGATCTTTGGAAGGCAGATGGGCTCCCAGATGAAAACTGACAAGGTGGGTTGTTGTAAAACTGAACCCAAACAAAGTCAAAGAGCCCACTAGAAAGTGCCTCGTTAAGATGTGCATCTAGGAATGGACACTGCGGTGCTGCCGTTAAGTACACTTTCATTCTGCGTCTTATACTGTGTTTTAATAGTCTCCTTGCCACCTCACCATAGTGGGCTGCACCTCCACCTGCATGCTTCAATATTATTAAAACAGTTAGTTTCTTAATTACTCTTATTTTTAAAATCTAAACAATGCTAATGAATTAAAATGGGAGCATAAAATTCTAATCAAAATGAGTAATTATGTGTACTTATGCCTCAGATTAGGACAGGTACGACCCACTTGGCTCCAAGTAATACACAAAATGGAGATGGAGACAGGCAAGTTGAGAGAAAGTTTAAAGGAGTTATTGTGTGATATTCTCAAAATTAGGTCATAAAAAAATAGTGATCATGTCACTTTTATATAACATTCAATAATTAATGAATTGCTAATAAAAATCTTCTTCCCTACTACGTCAGTATCATGATAGGAAATTCACCATGTATTAAAAGAGCTGTAAGTTGGGGTATCTACCCGTTAGGTGTGCATGCAAACCAGCCTATTTATTACAGAAGAGACACAATTAAACAGGACCTAATCCTTTTTGAAATTAGTGCTCAATAAAACTGGTTGTCCAATTAAGTCTATGTATCATATTAATTAATACTAATTCAGAATAAAATTAGTTAATTTTTTTCCAACAAATAATTCTTACCCAACGAAAGAGATTGAGTGTGTGTGTGTGTGTGTGTGTGTGGTCTGAGGGCGACCTGCTTCAATGTCGAAGTCAACACCATCCAAAACAGCATCTCCAAGTGGTCTGGATCTGGATTCTCCTCCCAGGAAGTTGTTCCAGATGTAATCTGCTACATTTCTGGCATCTTTTTTAGAGGACAGAGAGTAAGTTTGGGTGCCACCTCCAATGGAGATTATGACCTTTATCCCTTTCTTCTGGCAGTTCTTGATGTCTCTGCTCACAGCTTGACAACCATTAGATGAAGCATCACAGTGACCTGCCAGATCCACCTTGGGTTGGCTGCCATTTCCGAAGGTCGACAAGAATGCTATGTTGACGATGTGGTAGAGTCCAGAGTTGCAGGTTTCTGCCAACGTTCCTTCCTTCTCATCTTGGCCCCAATAAATCACAATGTCTCCACCTTCTGATTTTGAAACCGTGGCGAGCGTGATAAGGAAGAAGAGAAATGAAGGGTGAGAATATTTCTTCCTCATTGTTTCTCTAGTTTTTCAACCTTTTCCTCTCAGCTTAATTGCTGCTTGAAAGCTGATGCTTTAGGGCTCCAATTTATAAAGGTTGGTTATATGTCAGTTGATATAAAAAAGTTGATTAGTTGATTAGAATATATAAGTGTTTGTCGATTAAAAAATATATATATATATATATATATAAGTGTTTGATATTATATTTTTCAATAAATAGAAAACAAGTAATATTTTGTGTTTTTGAAAAGATTCTTCTTTTCACATGTTATATATGTTATTATTTCTTAAAAAAGCAACTGAAGAAATTTAATTTCAGTTTTAATGGTAACAACAGTGGAGAGAAGAGTAGAAAACATAATTAAAAGCATAATTTTGAAATAATTATTATTAGAAACACGACCATTGATGGTTCAATACTGTGTATATATATATAGTTGAGTATTTTAAACAATATCTTCTCATGTTAAGTTTATTTGAGAATTAACAAATACTTCATTAATTATAAAACTTCACTTAAATTTTATTCAAGTTTAGATGAGACATTATTAAAAATTTTAATATTTTATTTGTTGGAGTCTGACATACCGGTTGAAATGCATGCGTGAATATATGATCAATTTTTGTAGTTCACTTTGATGCAATGAGATCATATAGACAAATAAAAAAAAATGTTAACAAAGGAAAATTGAGTTTGTTTATCTCAAGATTTTAACTTGCAATTAAGTTTTAACTGCAAGTCAAGAAGAAATTAATGTGTCGGTGAGTAATTAACCTAGACGAAGCCGAAAACAATGACCTGACCACGATAAGGATGAAGAAGACGACTTGTGTATACAAGTATATATAAATGTTCGTTGATTAAAATAAACAAATAAATAATTGTTTCGTTGGTTTGATGCTGTCATTTATATAAAATGTTCTCTCTGTTCTGTCCAACAAAGCATTGTTATATGTAATATAATGAAATATCAGTTATTAATGAACATTATTATTCTCGATCTTTAAGGTATTCATGGCATACAATCAAACCAGTAAAAATTTCTTCATCTTTTTCCATAATAAAATAAATAAATTAGTGATATATATATACACACACACATGACTATAATTATGCACCCGTAAATAGGCTCTAAATCGAGTAGTTTATGAAGGTGTGAATTATAAATCGAGGACTGATGACCGAAGACATGTTAACTTTCTCTTATTTTTTGCTGTTGACACTTTAATAATGGATCGATCCTTCCAATATTATATCACATTTGGGGGATAATTAAAAAGAAAATGGGACAAAATGAAGAGGAAAAGAATCAAAGGAAAGGACATTTACGTCCAACCATGAGTATGATATTATAACCACTCATTTAATTTTGAATAACGTTTTGGTGAGAAGTGAATATGCAATTGAGTAATACTATTGAGAACCAGACTGACCTGTTGGGAGAAAGTCCGTGAAAACCATCCTCCATCTTTTGTTTGTTAACTTGTTTAAATATAGGATTAATTTAACATTTTCATTTTAAACTACTTGTTGTATTGCATCATAAGGTTTGTCTCTTCTTGTGGATTTAATCACCAACCATATTCCTTCCAATATTGTTTCAGTTTTGAATTTCACCAATGTACGAAAAATTGGAATGGACTGACAAATCGAATTAGAAAATCAATGAAGTGGTTATAACAAGTTCGGTTCAGACAAAGGGTGAGTCGGTCTAAAAAAGAACTGGTCATAAATAAGTAAAATTGGTAGTTCAACCAGTTTATTTGAAATTGCTGTATGTTTTTTTTTTATTTGTATTTAAAGTAGTTAGTATATTTAAACCAATGTGTGATTGCTAAACTTTGAACTAATGTCTCAATTAGTTTAGCTAGTCTAATTATTAATGCCTTGATTTACACATAAATTCTCTCTTTTATGAGAAAAAAAAAGAAATACTTCTTAATTAGAGACGCAAAATACTATTAACAAAATTTATAGCAATTCTTCATATCATCATCATATGGCTCTAATTAAAATATATCTAAGTGTACATGTTCCCAGAATTGGGAATATGGAATGCGTCCCAGGTTGAAAAATATGTTTAAAAAAAAGGGCGGGAAGGGTTAGGCTAGCCCACTCTCCAGTGGACTGAGAAATCTTCAACCAACACGTTAACGATGGGTTAATTGGTGGGTGATACAACCCACATAACTCACAATCCAATCATAATTTTTCACAAACTTAAAAAAATTGTCATAATCATAAATCATCATCAATAAGCACTAAAATTGATTCCTCAATCCACCAAACAAAATACTGAAATTTTTTATATTATTCGTCATCAATAAACACGTATATATTAAACAAGGGATGAGGACAAAATGATCAAACAAAGATGAAGTTTAATTTTACTAAAAAAAGGGGAGTTGGTTCTTGGGTCAAGTGAGTCAGTCTGCTTAAATTACAGGCCAAATAATTTTGACACTTTTAAATGGGTTGAATTTTTAGTATCCTAACCCACTTCCTTTCATGGTTATACAAGCCAAACAGGCCAGGTGGGTTAAGTCCAAATAAAATATAAGTGTATACTTTTTTTGTGACCAATTATTTAATTAAATCATACACTCACTCATTAGCATTAAAAGTTATATATTTATCATCATTAAATTTAAAACAAATGAAAGATATAGATATGAAAAAAGAAAAAGGATTTGAGTGTAATCCTTATTAATATGTGTATCCATTCCTTTTTCAACAAATTTTTTATATGTTAATTTTTATGTAAAATGTTCAGCATAGATAGATTCGGGAGGAAGGCTATGTTTTCAACAACGGGGAAGAAGAAGACGATGCTGTCAACGATAGAGAATTTTTTCTGCCACATTTTGATCTTTGACACAGAAGATTCCTTTTTTTCTCATTTTTGCCATTTTCTTCCTCAATAGATCTTCTTTTTCTTCCTCTTCTTCCTGCTGAAACATACACTTGGATGTTTCCTTTAAAACTGCCTTAGGTTTCAACTCAAAGCTAGTTTAAAGTGGCTCAGCTCAATCTAGTCTAATGCTTAAAACTCGGACCAGTTCAACCGTATGATCCAGTTCGATTTTAAAAACACTGCTCTATACATATCATTTCTACTCTATCTTCTATCTATGAGCTGTACAATATAAACAAAGAGATAAGATCATGAAGATATCACGTAACCATGTTATGCTTCACCATGAAGAAGCATGATCACCTAGCCCAGTTGTACGGCCCAATCCCATGACCATAGATGTCCATTGACAAAAATAAAATTATTTATCTTCTTTCTACAACATACCAAACATATTGCAAGTGATTAAATACATTCTAAAGAAGTTTTCGTGAACCATATTGCATTTGTGCATTAGCCACCTTTTTTTCTTTATAAGGTGTGCTCTAGCCACTTAATTTAAATATAACAAAATGAAAGAAAAATATTTAAATATTTATATTTTTTTAAATATATTTTTACTTTCTCTATTTTTCTTTTTTAAAATTTTGCTTTAATTTTGTTATAATTAATTGATTATTTTTTTAAATATATGATTAGGTGATAAATAAATTAATTTGGATTCCCAATGTGATCACATAACAAGTGAAAGATTTAATATAGATAATTCAATGATATTTGATTATTTGTGGTAGATAAGAGATTGATAATACAATATTATTTAACTAGAAATTTTAATTAAGTAATGAAATTTGCTAAAATTTGTGTTGTTAATGTATTGTGGATATATTTATTTCTAATTTATTTCACTTAATTTTTAAGTTATTCAATAATTTGATATGTTATTTCTTATGTATATTATATATATAATATTTTATTTAATTATTATATCACTGGTTTAACTAACAATCTAACTGGTTACACCATGAAAACTGTGATATAGTGGTATTTTCAATTTGATGTCTAGTCTGTCTTTTAAAACATTAATATAGAGTATCTTTGATCAAATCCATTGTATGTCGCTAATTGCTAATATATCCCATGCGTTGTATATATATATATATATATGTAGAGTATTCTGTATATATTAATTGTTTGATCTGCAGATCTAAAATAAAAAAAACAATTAGAAAATCCATTAACTAATCTGCAACTCAATCAGCAAATAGAAGAAAGGAGAAGGACGACAACGAAGGAAGAAGCCAGCAAAATCCGAACCATTTTCATTTTCTGCAAATCAAAAACAGGCTTTCTTCTTGCTTCTCGGTCCACTTCTCCTTCCCTGTGGATTTCAACCCGACCCATTTTCTGATGGGCCATACTGGATTTGTTGGCTTATAATGCCATTTCTCTGGGGGGAAACCTCTATGAAATTAGTTTCTAGTTGAAATGTCAGCTTTGTACATTTATAATTTATTTGACGTCGACATGAACATCAGCCTAATGAACAATATCAATTATAAGCAATGCTATAAAAAAATTAGATCCAAGATCCAATTCAATTGGAATAACAAAATGACTTACAGTTTAAATTGTGATCGACTTCAGAAATATCATATGCCTCCAAAAAAAAAAATCAAGAAAAACTTCTTGTTTTTTAGGCTGGAAATTAAGAAAGACACCAATCACTGACCCATCGGAGTAAAAAACTCAAACGTGGCTCCTTTACATAGAAAATACTATTTTTTCTTAATTAGTCAATTCGAATCAACCAACTCGATTCTTGTCCAAATAAGTCTAGAAAAGTAGAGGATGTGCAAACTTTCAGGGCCAAACAAAAAAGAGCCTGTCCAAACTCTAGCTTTCTATCAACATATATATTATTATGAGTGATAGACATATTGACTCTACAGTTGGAAATTTGAGTCACAGCTTTTATATATATAATAAACTTATTTAGGAAGAGTTTAATCTTTTTACTCACACTCTTTTCTTGGATGAGAAGAAAATGAAGAAAAAAGAAATGTGACAGGAGAAATTTTCTCTCCTTATACTCAGATCAATAGCAAAAAGAGGAGACAAAAGTGATTAATTTTACAATAATAATAATATTCTTGCTATTTTTAGAAAAATATTTTCATATAATAAAATATATTATTCTAACATATTATTTATATAATTTTTATAAAATATTACTGAATCTAATTGAAATATAATTTTAATTTTAATCTTAATCTTAATTTATATTTATTTTATCTAATTTTAATTTTTATTTCAAAAATTATAAATTTTATTTTCCCTCCTAAATGGAATTAAAATACATCTCAAACATTATAATATATATTAAAAAATTATAAAATGGTTGGTAGTTTTGAAATGAGAGTTTTTTCTCCAAAATCTCTACATTTTTTAAAAGAAAAATTGGGGAGAAAAACATGCGGAAGTTACATATTATTTTTCCCCATTTTCCCTCTCTACCACTTTTCTTTCCTTATCTAAGTAGGAGAAAATGCAATTTTCCCTCATGTTTTCTCCCATACTCTTCTCTTCCATCCCTTTTCTCCCTATCCAAGCACAAGGTAAGTATCGCGAGCAATTTTATATTTAATATCATTAAATATAATATGAAAAAAAATTCGAGTGTAATACTTATTAATATGGGTATCTATTCATTTTTCTACGATTCTTTTTTTTATATGTTAATTTTTATGTAAATTGTTCAGCATAGATGGATAAACTTTTGTCTAGTAAACGTGGGTGTGATCTGTGGAGCATAGAATCCCAATCGTAGAGACATCTTGACTAATAGCAGGACCGTAATTCAAGCTAGCTAATTTTTTTCATTAATATATATGTTAATTAATATTAATGATTTTGTAATTATGATATTGATTTTATTCTGTATTCATTTGTATTTATTAGCTTTTATTAGGTGATTTCCTTTTACTCTGTATATATTGTATACACGGGTTCAGTATAATGCAGTTCAGATTCCCAGTTAATTTTCCTTCCTCCGTTTCTCTTCCATTTCTCTCATGGTATCAGAGCATAGGGCTCTTTTTTCTCAGAGTAAACACCGTGCCGCCTAGGTTCTTCCCGCATTTTTTAGTTTTCAAAATAGTCCCTGAAGCTTCGTTTTCAGATCTGCACTTGTAGCCAGTCCTGTAGCCTACACGCTCCCCACCATCGTGTCCAGAAGCCTCCAACCGGTCAGTCCACCATGTCTGACCGCCATTCACCCTTCCACGTGCCCACACATGCACCACGCGCCGCCGCAAGCAACGCTCTTTCACCGGAGCGTGAAGGCGCGTGAGACCTCCTCTCCGACTGCCATTTGCTGCGTCGTGATCGTCTCTTCTCTCTGATCATCCTCCTGTGGTTTGTTTTTTGATTCAAGGTCGTTTTGTTTTATCAACATCGCTCAGTTTCTTTCTGCAGTTTGGTTTTGGTTTTCTGATCCTTTTGCTTAGTATGGAGAAGTTAGATACTGCTCAACCTATTTCAATGATTTTAAATGGTACTAACTACCGTTTATGGTTGGAAAGCATGCGAGGTTTTCTTAAAGGAAGGAAGTTGTGGAGATATGTCACTGGAGATCAACAATTTCCTTCTCGTGATCCTAATGAGACTGATGTTAAATTTTATGCTCGACTAGAAGACTGGGACAGTAAAAATAATCAAATTATTACATGGTTCAGAAACACTTCCACAGTTAGTATCCATCAACAATTTGGACGCTTTGAGACTGCAAAAGAGGTATGAGATCATCTTGCTAATCGATACACTTCTTCCGATCTATCCAATCAGTTTCAATTGCAAAAGGAACTCAGTACTCTCAAGCAAGAACGGGGTCAACCTCTCTATGAATTTCTGGCTAAGATTGAGTCTATCTGGGATCAATTAGCTTACTTTGAACCTATTTTCAAGTGTGAAGCTGATACACAGACTTTTCTAAAGTATCGTGATCAACTCCACTTTATTCAATTTCTTATGGCACTCATAGATGATTATGAGCCTGTTCGAGCTTCTCTTCTACATCAAAGTCCTCTTCCCACTCTTGAAGATGCTCTTCCTCGACTTCGATCGGAGGAAACTCTTTTAGGTCTTCTGCAGCGTACTCCTGAGATGACTTTTGCTGTACCTGATAGGAATCCTAAACTATGTCACCGCTGTCCTCAGTCTAATCGCTCATTTGCTGAATGTCCTTTTATTGAGTGTCGTACATGCCAGAAGAAAGGGCACATAGCTGTTAACTGCCCTACTTTGTTCTGCAGATACTGCAAGAAACCAGGTCATCTTATAGAACAATGCCCTACTCGTCCACCTAGAACTGATCAAAGGAAGTCAACATGACCAGGACATTTATCCAAGCCTGCATTATCTGTAACTTATGTTGTCAATAATGAAGCATCTACTGCTTCCACTTTAAGGTCCTCCACTACTGATATTGAGGCTTTACTTCGCAAATTGCTATCTGGTTCCTCCAGTCCACCTGCTGCTCTAGCTACTCCCTCAGGTATATCTTCATCACCTGCTGCCCTAGCTACTCCCTCAAGTATATCTTCTTGGTACTTTGATTCTGCCTGTTGTAATCACATGACTAGCCAACCCAATCTTTTCTCTTCTTTAATGCCAAATACCTCTGCACCCCTTATTCACACTGCCGACAACTCACAAATGCCTGTTAGTCATGTTGGAATTGTTTCTTCATCTTCTTTATCTCTTAGTGATACTTATTTCGTACCTGCTATCAGTTTTAACCTTATCTCTGTTGGACAACTTGTTGATATGGGCTATGATGTTTTATTTAACAAACATGGCTGTGTTGTTATGGATTCTCAGACAGGATAGGTCATCGGGACTGGGCGTAAGGTCGGACGTATGTTTGAGCTCACCTCCATGCATCTACCTGATGTCACTTCTTCTAGATTATGTGCTGCTTCTTCTGCTTCATCCTCTCTTGATTTGTGGCATCGCTGTCTTGCTCATCCTTCCATGAATAAATTGCAGCTTTTGATTTCTCATAGTTTCTTAGGTCCAGTTAGTGATAAGACTTTGGATTGTATTTCTTGTCAAACTACAAAACAACCTGCTTTGTCTTTTAATAAAAATGATTCTATTTCTGATTCTTCTTTTGACTTGATTCATTCTGATATTTGGGGACCTGCTCCCACTTCCTCTATGGGGGGATCTCGATATTTTGTGATTTTTATTGATAATTTTTCACGTTTTACTTGGATTTATATGATGAAAAATCATTCAGAACTATCTCAAATCTATATCAAATTTGCTACCATGATTCGTACTCAATTTTCAAAAATAATCAAAGTTTTTCGAAGAGACAATGCTCTTGAGTATCGTGATTCCAAATTACTTCACTTTCTTGATGAGCAAGGCACTATTTCTCAATATTCTTGTCCTTACACCTCTCAACAAAATGGCCGTGCTGAGTGTAAACATCGTCATATTCTTGATTCTGTCCGAGCTCTATTAATTTCTTCTGGTTGTCCTGAGCGGTTTTGGGGTGAAGCAGCCATGACTGCTATTTTTTGCATTAATCGAGTTTCTTCGTCTATCATTGGTAATATTTCTCCTTTTGAATGACTTTATGGTACTTCTCCTAATTACCAAATGTTGAAAGTTTTTTGCTATGCTTGCTTTGTTCTTCTTCCCTCTCATGAGTCCACCAAATTACAAGCTCGAGCACGTGTCTGTTGTTTTCTTGGTTATGATTCTGAACACAAGGGATATCATTGTTGGGATCCTCTTTCTCATCGCATCCGTGTTTCTTGTCATGTGGTCTTTTGGGAACATATCCATTTTTCTTCTCTGACTAATTTCTCTCGCATTTCTTCTGCTTCTAATCCAGTTTTCACCGATCCAACAGTTGATCTTTTTCCTAGTGATCCAGGTACAGATTCTGTTGATGAGCTCACTGTTACGTTTGATGTTATGCCTCTCCCAGATGCTCCTATTGTTCTTGATTCTCCTGCACACGACACGTCATCTGAGCCTCTGTCCTCAGAGTCTTCTCGGCCTATCCGTGTAAGACATCCTCCCTCTCATCTTCGTGATTACCATTGTCTTTCTACCATACTTCAGTTACAGGAACCTCAATCCTATTTGGAAGCCTCTCGTGACCCTGATTGGTAGCAGGCTATGCAAGAAGAATTACAGGCTTTTGAGAAAATGCACACTTGGAATCTTGTTGACCTTCCTTCTGATAAAACTCTAGTTGGATGAATATGGGTTTATAAACTCAAAACTCATTCTGATGGCTCTTTCGAGCGGCGCAAGGCCCGCTTGGTAGCTCAAGGTTTTACTCAGGAGTATGGCATCGATTACGAGGAGACTTTTACTCCTGTTGCTCGGATCACCTCTGTACGGAGTCTTCTTGCCATTGCTACAGCTAAGGGTTGGACCCTTCACCAAATGGATGTCAAAAATGCTTTTTTGAATGGGGATCTTGAGGAAGAAGTGTATATGAAACCTCCTCCTGGATATTTGCATCCGACAAACAAGGTTTGTCGACTCCGGCGAGCACTCTATGGTCTTAAACAGGCTCCTCGTGCTTGGTTTGCTAAATTTAGCTCTACTATTAGTCAGCTTGGATTTTCTCATAGTCCTTATGACTTTGCCTTATTTGTTCGTTCTACTGAGCATGGTTATGTTCTACTTTTGTTATATGTTGATGACATGATTATCACTGGTAGTGACTTCCTAGGGGTACAGGAACTCAAGTCATATCTTGGGAATCATTTTGAGATGAAGGATCTTGGTAACCTGAGTTATTTTCTTGGGCTAGAGGTACTTCAAGGGGAAAATGGTATTTCTCTTTCTCAGGTTAAATATGCTTCTGACTTGATTTCTCGAGCTCAACTCACTAATGATATGACAGAGACTACTCCCATTGAACCTAATGCGAAATTTACCTCTACTGATGGAACTTTATTGAAAAATCCCACGGCCTACCGTCAGTTAGTTGGGAGTCTTATTTATCTCACTGTGACCAAACCTGACATTACATATGCAGTGCACATTGTTAGTCAGTTTATGCAGTCTCCTCGCACCACTCGCTATGCTGCGGTCCTTCGTATCATTAGATATGTTAAGGGCACTCTATCTCATGGCCTCCATTTTTCTGCTAGTTCTTCACTCTTTCTACGAGCTTATTCTAATGCAGATTGGGGTAGTGATCACTCTGATCATAGATCTACCACTAAATTCTGTATTTTTCTTGGTGATTCTCTAATCTCATGGCGAAGCAAGAAACAGACTTTGGCCTCTCGATCTAGTACTGAATCTGAGTATCGAGCTTTGGCTGACACTACATCTGAGATACTTTGGCTTCGTTGGCTTCTCACCGATATGGGTGTGGCTCAAGATTCCTCCACTGAGCTCTATTGTGATAGTCATAGTGCCAGACAGATTGCTCATAATGATGTGTTTCATGAGCGGACCAAACATATTGAAATCGACTGTCACTTCACTCGACAGCATGTTCTATGTGGCACCCTCAAATTGCTTCCCATCCGGACTGCTGATCAACCTGCTGACTTGTTTACCAAGTCTCACAATCCAGGTCAGTTTCATATTTTAGTTAGCAAACTCAAGATGTTTGATCTTAAGCCATCTTGAGTTTGAGGGGGGTGTTAATTAATATTAATGATTTTGTAATTATGATATTGATTTTATTCTGTATTCATTTGTATTTATTAGATTTTATTAGGTGATTTCCTTTTACTCTGTATATATTGTATATACGGGTTCAGTATAATGCAGTTCAGATTCCCAGTTAATTTTCCTTCCTCCATTTCTCTTCCGTTTCTCTCAATATATATATATATATATATATTCTTCTATTATTTTTGTCATCCTCAGTATGCAACTACTTTATTTCTCATTAGTTTTATGCATAAGAATACATGTTTGACATAAAAATACTTTATTTGCGATATATCTTGATTTTTTTCAAAAAATATTTTAAAAATAATATTAATATATATGTTGCGACGTTTTGGGCTACTTAATCACTTTACGCTTGACAACAGTAACTGGGCCTGGTTCACTAGGTTTTTTTTTTTACCAAACAATGTCAATATCAACAGTATATTGAAAAAAATATATCAATATCAACATTAATCAATAAGTGTCCAAAAAAATCAATAAGTATAATTATAAAATATAAAATTTATAACAAATTGTATTAATAATGTGCAAATTTTTTGTCACAGTATAATTTAATTGTTGAGCTCATTGTCATATAGTTGGCCAAAAACAAAACTCATTGTATTGTATAAAATCCTAACATTACTTTTTTTAAAAAAAATCATGAACTAGGAGTATATATACGAATAAATCTCCTTCGTGGTACTGTTGGGAATCATTCCTCAATCAATAGTTTGAAAAACGAGAGTTTCTACCTCTTATGCTAGTTTGATTTGATCATTACTTTATATATATATATATATATATATATTTTGTAGAATATATATATATATATATTTTAATAGCCTGGATTACTATTCAGTTAGAGGCAGAGCAATCATATAGGAGAATATGCAGGCCCAAAAAAAAAATCATAGAGGAGAATATGGATCATAAATACGAAGCTCCGTCACATGGTTAGACGAGGCAGTCTCTCTCTAGTCCACACAAGCTTTCTTCCTGCTACTTGGCCACTTCTCCGTCCCTGTAGTTTTTAACTCTGACCCATTTTCTCCTGGGCCCTACTGGTTTTGTTGGCCCATAATGCTATTTCTCAGTTTAAGAAAAAAAAAGTCCATGAAGTTAATTTCTAGGTGAAATGAGCTTGTACATTTGTTTGACACTAATTATGAACTTTTGCCTAATAAAAAATATTAAGTATAAACAATGCTATAAAAAAAATACTCACACTGGTCCTAGATATAGAGCTGCTTTTAAGAGCAATGTTTGGTTCAAAATATGCAATATTTTGTTGAGTTGTTTAGTGTATTAATTAATTTTTTATTTGTATTTCAAGTTTATAATTAATAAGTAAGAGATAAATATTATGAAAATCATGAAATTAATATAATTAATAAAAACAAATGATGAAAAATATTGAAATTTCTTGAAAAATTTAATAATCTAAACTCATTTTTTTAAAATATGTGAAATGGTTAAAAATATCTAATATTTAAGATAGGAGAGAGTAGATGTAAGATTCAATTTAAATCAAATTAAGAAATATTTAATACCTCAAAAGAAATTAAATTGAGAAAAGCTTCAATCACTGCCCAACGGACTAATAAACTCCAACGTTTTTCTCCTTTTCATATAAAATACTTTTTTCTTAATTAGTCAATCTAAGTCAACAAACTCGTTTCTTGTGCAAATGCACATGACCTACCGTAATTTATTTATTACTTGAAGTTTATATTAGTAGAGCCTGGCCAAACATTAGGCCAAAATAAAAAAGAGCCTGTCCAAACTCTCTCTCTCTCATTATATACTATGTAACTATATATGTTTTCCAGATAATATTTTACAGAATTTAGGGTGAGTCACGTCATTCATGATTCATGATTTATCAAAAATATGGATTACTATAAATTTTATATTTAATGGTTATGTATTTGATGTTTACATAATTAATAAAGATGTACATAGCATTTAAAGATGTATATAGTAAGAATCGCTCATTTTGTTTGCACGTTGCCATACTAGTATGGTTGTTTTGAGCAACTAGTTCGACATCCAACTTGGTTCTCTTGTAGTATTCAAAATTTGCAAGTTACGGCACTATATATTCTTTCTTATATATATATATATTCCGAACTTAGTAACTATGTGCTTGAATATATTTTTGTGTCACTTTCGCGTTGGTGTCTCCACCCAAAACTACATATTTTGATGTATGTCTTAGCCATTAGATGTTGTTGAACAATAATACACACACACACACACACAACCAGCAAAAACAATTAACTTTCAAAAATAATTTTCAGATTTGTCATGTACGTACCACTACATAGTGTTTAGATCCATAACATCCAGAATATTTACGTTATCAAAGTAAGGAGAGATCAGGCCGAAAAAAAAAACCTTAAGTAAGAAGAGAATAAAAATTAAAGATTAAGGTAAAGAATAGAAGTTAATTAAGCTATGGGAGGTCTTTAGCATGACTGGGCTTCACCCTCATCAAGGATGGTGTCAAGGCTGGTGTTCAGTTGCATATCGTTGAGAAGTTTGCATGTGTGAGTATAAATTAATAAATATAACATTTCTTTTTGCTTGAAGCATCCAGTATTTTGGATTTACCAAATTTCAACTGAAAGATTTATTGAGGTTTAGATCAATCTAGATCGAGTTGAATAGATTACAAAGGACAATATTTAACATGATTATATTCTTAGAATTTAAACTCAAGACCTTTAATTAAATCAGTATAACCCTCTACCAGTTGAACCAAATATTTGGTAGTTAAACATAATATTCACCCCTTATGTACTACTTTTGTTAAGTGATTTTTCTGTTTAGCAAAACTAAACAAAAAAAAAATAAGCTTTATCTTAATTTTTGTATTAGGTAATTTTTTTCATCAGCACTTAGATAATGAAATTCCTTCAAAACTAAATAATGAGACTCCTGCATTATATGGAACCTCATATATATATATAGACATGTATATAGTAAATTGCATTATTCATAAAATTGTAGTATTCATAAACTAATGTCAGTTCATTCATCATATAATACAGTATGCAAGAAACTGTGTCTAATTTAAATTAATATGACATAAGTTATCAATTGATTGTTTATTATAAATCAATTTCATTTTAAAAATAAGACTAAAATAACATAAGTACACACTTGTATGCTTTAGGGCTACTACATATTTAAACATACAAACCATGCAATGCAACACTTGGAAAGAAAGATTTAATTGAATTGTATAATTTATTAGACTTAATGGAAATAAAATATAAAACGAAGTTTGAAAATTAAGTTGAGCCAATAAAATTAAAATACTAAAATAAAATATGGTTCAGCCTTACAATCATAAGTCTCGGACATAACTAAGACATTGATTAAAGAATAAACTCTTATAGTCATTGTCGAAAACCTACCCAACCAATGCCAACTCTTGGCCACGACATCAATATTATATATACAATATTTGAAGCACTTTTTGCCCATTTTGCAACATCATCACCATCATTAAAGTCAAACCACATGATTCTTACAAGCAACAAGGACACCAGTCACTCAACCACCAAATTTTACCTAATCACATTGCTTTCAATCAATTAACTCTACTAATTAACATTTGTTGGATATTATTGCCATATCAAAAGTTATAATTGAAAGTTAATACTACTTACTAAGGGTGTTTACGAGTTGAGCTAGCCAAGTTTTACCTCAATCCAATATTTGACCCGATGAACATAATGGGTTGAACCTGGTTAGATTATGTAGGACTGAATTTGACCCTTTAAGAAAGAAGTTTAGCAAAGAAATTTAAAATCATTAAAAAATATAAAAAATAAGTTTATTTTTTAAAAAATATGATTTCAATTATTTAAAATATATATATACCTTTGAAGAAAAATATTGGGACCATAAGCAATTTTTTTAAATATAAATACTTAATAATTACCCATTATTTTTTTGTGAACACTAGAGCCGAAGACTAATTGCTTCAAGGTATATGGTGATTACTAAAATAGCTTTATTTTCACATAATATATATATACATATATATATATGCACTTGCCAGAATATCTAATAAAATAAACTTTTTTGTGTTCGTTCATTGCTTACTGACGCCTATTGATTGATCATTGATTTAACTAGCTAGTATTTTAATTCATTCATGTTCACTTTACGAAAATCCAATGTTGTTTATTATATAGTGATGGTGACGATGTCCTACGTATTATGCCACTTTATATATATATATATATAGTATATATATAGTGTATATATATATAGTATATATAATGCTGTGATGACCAACCTAAATAATAAAATTATTAAGTAGATTTTCATTAGTTGAAATAATGGACTTTGATGTGCAATGCATGTCCCATGATTTGAATAATAACAATAGAGAATTCAATTCGTTTACATCAACAAAATCCATTGCGACAATGACATGCTCGAATTTTGTTTCATAAAATTTTAATTTCTTCAATGTACACACACAGAGTTAAACACTCATATCTTTATTTATCTATTTATTTTTTTATAATCTAAGGAGTGAATGATATAACTGATCAGCATCTTCCTTGGGGAATAAGGGAAATCATTGGGCATATATATTTCATTTCGTTTTCATTCTTTTGCAGTTTTGCTTTCTAATGAATCAATCATAGATCGCCATCTACTTTTCATGAAAACAAACGACATCGTTTGTGTGTTTTGCTTTATAAAGAATTATAAATATCAATATAAAATATAAAATTTACAATAAATCACACTTGTATTATTCATAAATTATAACCAACTAGCACGACACACTTCAAATTTTACGTTATGAATGGAAAAATATCTATATATAGTTTTAATGAAAACAAACATTTAATATATCTTATCTCATAATGCAAAACGACATTGTTTTAGCACGCTATCTAATTGATACATTAATTGTTTGATGGCTTTTTATAATAACTCTTGACCCAAAAATAAGAATTTTATATTAGAGGCCAAAAGATACACGTAATTCTTTTCAGAACATTATAATTATAATTTTCATAAAACAATTAATGAACCTAAAATCTCATTTGGTGGGATCCCGATTCTCTCCCGCACTATCTCTCTCCATCCACTCTCCATCAAAATCTATACCGTACACTACATCTAATGGTTGATAAATGTTAAAATGACATAGCAAACAAAAGAACATTCGTAGAATGAATTTAAATGTATTTAAGGACTGGGAAATACAAAGTGAAATAAATATTCATTAGAGCTAGGAGCATATATGTCTAATTTTTATATTCATTTTTATTTATTATAAAATACTCTCTCTGATCCTTAATATAAGATCCTTCTAACCGAATCATATGGATTAAGAATAGAAATTAAAGTTAATTAACTATCTCATTTTCTCTGAAAATTCCAACATTTTTCTAAAACTATCATTATTTAATTTTTTTTTCATTCTCTTTCGATACATTGAATAGGAACTTTTTTGAAAATGTATAATAAATACTACATTGTATATTGTAAATAATTTTATATTTATGATTAAGATAAAAGGTCATATATTTAAGACTGAAGGGAGTAATAATATATTTGTATATTCTTTTAATACTAATAATTAACTCAGACTATATACAGTTAGGAGGGTATCTACATACTTTTTATATATAAAAAAATACCAATAAAAATTTCACTCCTTCAATCATTAATTAAATTATTCATATAATTTATTTCTCAATCCCAAATATTCATTCAATTATTTTTCTTAGAAATAAAAATATAGCAATAACGCACATCAAGTGTACTAATTTAAAATGAGTAAATATTAGTATATGTTCATTAATTAACCTGAAAAAAGAAAATTCAAAGTAAAAAATAATTATCCACATAAAAGATATTATTTACCATATTAAAAAATTATATATTATGTTATATTATATTCTAGTAAATTTATTTTGCCTATGGTTTTGACAATAGTTGAATATTTATCAACCAACAGATTATTGTACGGAAGAGAGGGGTACAGCAGGAGAGGATCCGGATCGCGTTTGATGTCACAACAATAAATAAAGACACAAAAACACATTTGGCCTCCATATGCATTTGACTTTTTATTCAGGGACCTTATTTGTCGTGACCTTGTGATCATAATTATTATTTAACAAAAAGAAAAAGAAAAAGAAAAGAAAATGACTACTTTCTACATGGCCTTACAGAACCGGTGTAATGGTTTCCTTCAAAGCTATTAAATGAATCGTCTCTTTTATGTGACATTTCAGTCCCACTAAAAAACTGAACATAAATAATTTATTGATTGAGAAAATTAATTGTGATTCAATCCGACCCACCATCAAATTTAAATTTTTTTAATTAAATCACTGGTTGAGTAGTCACATTAAACTTTAATTAATTTGATCAATTCAAGTAGAACCACAATAGCAATAAAATTCTCTCAACAAGTATTTAATATAATTATATACCCGGAAAACATAATCACTGATTACCAGTTGAGTTAGCAATTATTAATTCATCAAATTTAAATTTAGTACCCATTTGGATTACATTTTTTGTAAAAGGTCTGTTAGAGTAATCTCAGTTTACAAAAATAAAATTTGAATAAAAGTAAAGAAGTTTATCATAAACCTATTTGAATAAAAAAATGATGGTTAAAAACTATGATTTTGTTTACTAAAATAGGCCCTCAATTGTTAGAGTAGAAGACACTAATGCATGCTTACTTAACTGAAAGGAAAGATAGAATTAATCAAGTAGAGTATAGTACTTGTAATAACAAAAAAAGAAAAGTTCAAATCATCATCAGCAACGTCCTGTTGTTTTAACTTTTAACCCACTTTGATGCTGGTGACCTTTTCATAGAGAAATTAAACAGGTTTTAGAAAAGCTAAAATGACAAAGAAAAAAAAGCTGTAAAGAAATAGTGGGTCAGTTAGGGTTTTCAGAATGTGCAGGCTGGAAAAGTTCACTAATACTGTTATAAAAATTATAATTATAAAACAAAAAATAAATAAATAAATAAATACAAAAGCCAAGATGAAAGTTAAGATCCTGTTCCTTTGAAACCATATTAAGCTAACATAAAATATCATTTCAATGTTTCATCACTGCAACCTTTTGATTATCTTCAATAAATTTTAGACAAACTAGGGAAAATATTATTTAATTGACACACAAGGCTGATGATAAAAAATGGAGAAAGACCTAATTTTTGTGTTTCAAAAACTAAAAGTAAATTACATGTACATAAATTTGTTTTGAAGAAAATACTTTTTTATATAAGAAACAAGGGTATATCTTAGCTGACAACAAAAAACTAATCACTCCAAGATTTAAAGATGACTAAATTGTACCTCTCCTAATAAAGTTTTTTTCCAAACACATAACCAAGTATCGAACTGGCGACATCATGTTGAAAAAATAATTTTCTTTAATTTCATCCTTAATCAAAACATAAAATTTGAAAGAATAATGCTTTTGACAGAATTAATATATAATGCCAGTAAATTGGAAAAAATAATATAGTCAATTTTATTAATTATTAAAAAATAAGACAATAGATAATTTATTTTCTTAAAAAAAGTTAAGCATATATGCTTTGTCCAAACACCAATTAAATGATGAATTAATGCATGTATATATATGTAACAACCCTCAATATGTCATCGTGGACTTGGTCACAGGCTAATGAGAAATTACCTTCTATCTTGTATAGCATTAGAAGGACCAAGACTGGAGGAAATATCAAAACAGGACAAAGTTTGAAATTGGAAATAGAAAAGCATCACACCGCAACGAGACACTCATGACAAATTTATCAGTTTCGGACTGAGAGGTCGCACTTCGCGGCGATATTGATGGCGTCGCGATGTGAGTTACGGAAAGTGTTTAAAGCAAACCATGAACCAGTCGGATGAAGAAGAAGAAATTGAAGAAAAACAAAGGGAGCTCTGTTAGGGCAATGAATTTCTGACCTGGAGAGGCAATTTTCGGACCCTAAAAGCTTGATTTTCAGTTGGTATGTGATCTACACTCTTCATTTTCCTTTTTCTCTTTCGTTTTGGCCGATTTTCATTGGTCTGCATGAGAACTTGGGTTTGGTCGAATTCCACCAATTAAAATAGTTGTAAAAGGATTAATGAAGTGTTGTGTAGTGCTATTAAGGCTTAGGTATGAGTTTACGAGGGATTATGCATGATTTTCCCCAAACCCTAACTTGAAATTCTGAGGTTTAGCTTGAAATCCGAACCATATATGAATGTTCATGATTTCAATGGCTGTTTGGGGTTCATTGGTGTACAATTATGCTGTTGTAATAATGGGTTAAGTGAGGATGGTTGAATTATGAGCTATGGATTGATATGTATGTTGTATTAATTAAAGGTACTATGATGTTGTAGTATATAATTGGTTAATTGGAAGTATGTGGTTCATGGTTGGTACTTCGGAGGCTTGGCAAATCCCCTGTATGAGTTGTGTTAGCAATTCGAGGTAACCGGCTATATATATGTGTGTGTATTAATTATTGGTTTTGTGTGTGTATGTATATATATATATATATGCATGTTTCTTTTCATGCCATGATATTGTTGTGTGTATGTGGTTCCTTTTCTTATCGTGGTATGTACAATACTAGTAGAGGTATGTGAATTTTGTCCCTTGACGCTTGTGTGTACAAATGATCAATATGAGGTTATATATACATGTGCGATTCTATAGCATGCCCACATGATAACATGTTAGCATGACATTGAGGATGATTAGGATAATGATGATGATTGCATAGTAGCATAGACATGTGGCATGGCGTTGGACATTATCACCGCATTGAGCATAATGAGATATGATAGGCCGAATGATGATGATAAGATGAGATATGATGATATATCCGTACCACTAACTTCTCTTCTATAGCCAGGAGAGACAGGTGGCAGTGGATTGTACCTTCCCTAAATCACCACTAATTCAGGTGGTCCAGGGGAAGGAGAGCCATGGTCCAAACATTAGTATGACCTTTGGTCGAGTTATACTAGTGTGAAGTGAGCTTGGTGATGTTCCAGAATCAGTCTTCATCGGTTGTTAGAAGAGAATCACCTATTGGAAATATCTTGTGATGATATTAGCCCGTGATTTTAGCCATATATGAGGGAGATATGCATACCATGACATTTTACATAGCATTGTACGATATGCATATATATATATATTTGTGGATATCTGTTGTATGTTGTGTGTTTTTCCAGTTACTGAGACTCTATCTCACACATTTTGTAATTAACATTTCATGAGAAGATTCTAGTACTAGTGTAGAGAAGACTAAAAAGTCTTAGCTCTTTTTCACACGGGAATATTCAAGTGTACTGGTAACTGTATATTATTCAGTTTATATGATATATTGTGCCAAGTAGTGCAGTATTGTGTATTCTACCTATATGTTATATCATGGGGAATATTGCTGATATATGATATGATGTTATTGTGTAGATTATGATGAATGGTATGTTTGGGTGTGGCTTACGCCAAGTTTGTGGTTTATGTGCATATGATGTGATGGTGGACCCCGGCGCGGGTCATGTTGTGATGGTACTTGTATTGGTGTTTTGTGTAGGCTGAGTGTGTTTTGTTTGTGAGCCCAATGCGGTTATTAGGCCTTGTATGTGTGAATTGGGCATCTAGTCCATTATGTTGATTTGGGGTACAAGAGGGTTAAAACTCAGAGGCATGGTTTCTTTAGGATGGAACTTCTTGAACAAGTAGGTTGTGTCATTTAGGACCTATGTGAATGGTCATGAGATGCCAAATTGCCTTTAGTGGCAATTGGAGATTGTAAGTTGTGAGTTGTGGCCAAAAAGTGACCAAATCAGTCACGGGCGTGCAAAATTCCCATACGGAAATGGATTAAGGTAAAAGTGGTGTTTATAGATAGATTGGGATGTGAGTGACCTATAAGAGTTAGAATCAGGTCAATTGGAGGTCCGAGCATAAAGTTGTAAGAGTTCAAAGTTTGTCTAAAAATAACAAATTGCTGATATGGTTTTTCATACGAGCGCCATGGCGCAAGGTTATTGGCCACGGCACCACACCTTTTTGCCTCCTCCAAGTCACAACGATACTATTGAGACTGCAACTCCAACTCTGTTTATCCTATTTGGTCAGTTTTTGGTTATGTGTAATATTTTTTGGGGGTTGTTTTTCATTAGGTTGTTACAATATATATCTGGAGCATACACAAGAAAGCCCCTTTGATCAATCCCATCAACTTTGAAACTTTTGTTTGCTTTTGTGTGTGTTGTGGAGAGAACTTTTCAACAAAGTAATACAAAGTGAGGCTTGACTTATAATGCACAAGAGCATGCCTTTGCTAGAAAGAGCCCTTCTTCTGCAGTAATAGTGGTGTTTCCACTATCAAAGCTCACTACACAGTACACACAAACAAGCACACACAGTGTGTGTGTAATATGCTTGGCCAATGGGTTTTGGGCCATATATATTTTTCTCACGTTCTCCTTTAACATTTTTGACTAGGACCAAGAATTAGGGTTACCAACTTGCAGATCATGATGAGGCCAGCTCCACAAAATACACACACACATATATAGAGTACCCCTTTGTTTTAAATTCATTTTTGTTTGGATCAGAATATGATGATAAGTTTAAAAAAAGTGATAATAAATATTGTAAAAAAAACTATATTTAAATTTGTTTTGTCGGTAACAAATATGTATAAGCTTAGTTATATACTATATACTTAGTCCTTATATAATTTTATTTTTTGTAATGTTGTTCCTTTGATTTATTTATTAGTCTGTGGCTTTAATCAATGTCCCATCTGAAATTTGTTTGAAGAATAAACGAAATTTTAAAAGAAATGTAAACTATTTTTAGTCAACAAATTGAGTTATTTTTTTATATGCAATATCTTTCGAATTGTATTAGTTTAATAATTGGATAAATAAGAGAGAAAGGGACTAAATTATTCTTTTTTTCATACAAGTAACATCAACAACAACAAAAATTGAGACTATATAATAAACAAAACCTTAGAATAACTGTGTTAAAATTAATTGGTCGATGTATATATGTGTATGAATGCATGTATGATCTGAGACTAAAGATAATATAATTCAACTTTGGATATACGTTAGAAGCTAGCCGTTCCTGTTTTTGTTTTATGTTGGAGCAGCTTCTTGTGTCGGCAAAGAAACAGATTGAAGAAGATGAAGAAGAAACCAAAATATGAAGAATGATGAAGAGACAGCATCATGATTTTTACTATTAATGTGTCAATATAACTTGCAATAGAAAACATATTGGATCACATTTTTGTTTAACTTTTCCAAATGGATCCACTGTTTTGTGACACATTGGAAGATGTGGAGTAAATGTTATCTATTAATTTGTCCTTTTGCTTCAATACAAACTCATAACAATGATTTTATATATCTACTTGCAGAATTGATGATGTTCAGATTTACCTGTTTGCATGGAAACTGATGTAATATGTAACGTAAAAGGTTCTATAATAATGATTCTATATATCCAAATTCACAATCTACTTGCAAAATAATCATTGATTACTGATATTGATGGGTTAATTAGCAAATAATAATAATATCAATATATAATATAAAATTTGTAATAAGTCACACTATTTATAAAATTATAAATAATTAATGTAGCTCAACTTAGACTCCATGTAACAAATAAAAAACATTTAGTGATCAGTGTAGGAAACTTATTAGAAGAGAGTAGGAACTGATGCTATATTTGGCATATGGAAAATGAATTTAAGAAAAGGGAAAATATGAGGAAAAGTATAAAAATTGTATTTGGTAGATAGTAAGATGAATTTGTTAGATATAGAGCTTCATATGTCTATGGGAGAGAGTTTTTTCCATTCTCATTTCCTTTTTTATTCTCATTCTATAACAAACAGGTGGAACCTAAGAGTTTCATCATTCAAAAGAAAAGGGGAAGGGAATTTTGGTAAACTTGGGGACATTGACAAAGTATGTACTTGATAATAAAGAGAAAACAGGAAAATGGAATATTAATTTTATTTTATAGGGGTGAACTATGGAATCATGCAAGAGAAAAAACGGAGAAGAGCAACAAGTCAAAATTGAAAGATGAGTCTGACTCCATTCTCACACTAAAATAAAAAATTAAGTCATGTTTGGCTCTTTCATTTTTACTTATTATATATGTCCGAAATTCTCACTAAAACTTAATTATATATATATATAAAAATTTTCTGATTGAAACTTATATCAAATATTGAATCTTGTCTTACTGAATAAAACAGCGAATGTGCATAGATTAGATTCAATTGCGTTATGATTTAGATAACATAATAAATATTTGAGGAATAAATCATTTCTTATGTTTTAATTTAAGTTTCTTTTTCCACTGCACTTTCTGTCTATTATGTCTCCACTATGTAGTTCTAAACCCTTTAAATTAAATTTTAATGGTTCAGACTAATTTATAATTTTATAAATTATTGAATCAGAACCATCAAATTAAATTTAACGGTTCTCTACTACAGTGGACATTGTTGGTTAAGTGGACATAAACTTGGGGTGTTCTAATCTGATAGGGTTTAATGAGACAGGGTTTTAGAAAATTTAAACGTACTATGTGTAACATTTTACAGTCCATCAATACGAAACTAATATAAATTTGTTATTTTATACAAATATTATCTCACTCTCTCAGAATACATGAAATGAGCAGCTAAAATTTTAGATAAAACAATATTGAAATTTTTAGACCGTAAGAAATAATTTAGAGCAAAGGAGTTCCAATCCCTCACTGGTTCAATGAGACATAAAAGGAAACTAGATATATATTTTTAGTGCAATATATGAGATATATAATAGTATTTAAAGCATTTTTAAAAATTTCAAATATTTGATTTCTATTGAAATGGATAGAAAAATTGAAAGAATTAAAAATGTTATATGGAGCAAATAAAATATGTGAAGGAAAATTAAAACAATAAAATTGTATTTGAGAAAGAGTGATATTATTTATGACTTATGAATATTGTAATTATTTTTGTATTTTAAATTTTATGTATATAGTTGAGTAATTTGGGAAGATTTATTCCCCTTTCAGTTAAATAAATATCTTTATAAAATTGCCATATGTTGTCTAAGAAGACAAAAACGATACATGTGATGATAAGAAATTGTATTTATAAAAGAAATAATATAAAATTTTAATTAGATGATCTTATTAAAATTATATGGTGAGACTTATATATTTTGCATCAAGTTCTATATAGTATGTAACTATCTGATTTATGAATATTGAATATATTATATTATATACTCCTATATACACTTTAGAATTGGAACATCAACGAGTCTTTGAAGTTTGATCCACTTAGGTAAAATTTGTAAATTTATACACAAAGTACTGATAATTTTATATTTACATTTCACTAAGAGAAAAGGGCCCAACAACATCATGAGTGAAGCTTTTTTTAAAGGCCAATTAAGCTAAATGCAAAATTTTAGTGTCATTTAATTATAATTTTTATTTTATTGAATCAATATAAAATATAAAAATTATATCAAACTGTATTACGCAAATTATTTGTAAATTATATGACTTACCACAAATTACACAAAAAATTATATTTTACTTTTATTTAAAAAACTTTCAAGACATTTTGTGGGTGTAGGATCCCCTGTTTTCGGGATAAGCGCTAGCAGCCATGGAAGCGAATGAATGTGATTCTAGACATGACAAAATACAGGAGAAAGGAAAGAATTAAAGGCTAATTAATGCCATTTAAAATTCTTTTTCTTTTGTCAAAGATTTTTTTTTTTTGCGCCAAGGATTCAAACGATGTTTTGCAAGAACCAAGATTTGTTTTTGGCCAAACCAGAACAAGGATTCAAACATTATAAAAATATAATATTATGAAAAGTTAATAATTTTAGGAAACACAAATAATAATTTTAAAAACATAAGTGATAAATTAATTTTATAAAACATTTATTTAAATATTTTTAAATCTTTTTAATACTATTATATATGGGTTGATGCTTTTCACTGAATACATAATAAAACATTTGTGAGAGAAGTCATATATAATTGTTTATAAAAAAAGGTTATATATAACTAGTGAATAATGTGACTTTTTATAATTTTTAATATATATATATTAATATATTCATATTGATTAATCAATATCTTACTTTCTCTATTTTTTATTATAAATTATATTTTAAAAAATTTTAAGTATCTAAAATATAAGTCTTATTAAATATTTATTTATTTGTTTGTCCACCACTAGACAATTACTCTAAGACTTTTTTTTTATAGAGTGTTATTTTAAAGGGTTGTTTGGTCCTCTTTATAAGGTTTTGTGTCATATTTTAATTTTTTTTTTTCTATCCTTGATTACTTTAGTATCAACATTGTAAATTGTTACCTATAATTTGTTTTCATTGATTAATTTTTTTGATTGTTGTTAGAATTCTCTCTCTTTCCAATTAATAATTAATAATTTAATAATAATAGTGAAATTGGTATGTTACATTATTTTTTTATAACTTAAAAAGTATAATTAACTCTCTTTAATACCTATACGATAATTGAAAACACCCCATAAAAAAAAGGACTAAAGGGAGTATATTAGAGAAAGATTAAGAAAAATATAATCAAAATGTGCTATAATTTAATGAGATAATATTAGGAAGTTTAGATAAATCTTATAAAATTCAAGTATTTCAATTATTTCATCTATTTCAAAATATAAAAAATAAATAATTAAATCATTATAACAAAAAAAAAGTCAGACATTTTAAATATGTTATAAAGATTTTTTTTTTGCACAAATACTCTCATTTAATATTTTCACTTTAATTCTTCTTTAACTCATACTTTGTAATAGTAAATCTACTTTAATTAAAGGTAAAAATGAAAAAATGTATTAATTTATCAGATAAAAACCATTTGTCTTTTACATTTTAAAATGAAATATATTTAAAAATATCTCCTATATTTTGAAATAAAGGAAGTATTTTTAATTTTTTTTATATAAAATGATTAAAAATCACTTCTCATTATTATCTTATGTCGCTCTTTTAAGTGTTATTTTCTCTAAATTTATTCAAAAAATTTTGTCAAATTCTTTGTTTTAAAGAATTTTTATAATATTTATCACTTTATAATATTGATGATCCCTCATCAATTTTTAAATTCTCTCTAAATAAGTATATGTGAAACAAATTTAAACTAAGGATATTTTAGTAAAATATAATTAAGTCTCATAATAATCTAAATTATTTAATGACTTTTTTAATTAGTGTGAAAAATCCTAAAATATGAACAGCAAGTAATATTTTTATTAATATGGCAAAATTTGTAAATACTACCTCTATTCTAAAATGTAGAAAATATTTTGAAATATATTTTGTTTTAAAATATAAAAGACAAACTCTAAGTTAATGCTTTTTTTATTTTTTGTGTAATAAATTAATGCTTTTCTAATTTTTTTTCTTAATTAAAATAGATTTATTATTACAAAGTTTAAGTTAAAGAACAGTTAAGTCAGAATATTAAATGAGGAGATATGTAAGTAAAAGATTTTGTTAATGACATGCTCCCTTTTATAAGAAATTTTTTGAAAATTTTTTTTTCTTTTATAAAAAACTAATTTCCATTATCTAAAGTATTAAAATATTCTATTTTAGGGTTCCTCCTTAACTAACATTATATTTATAAGGCATTAAATGATTAATTTGGGATTCAATTAAATATAGGCATTTCTTAAAAACTTTTTTTCATAACATATTAATTATAGTTAACTATTTTTCTTAATTATAATGAACTAATTATCTATTTTTTATAAAAAATTAAAAATAATATTTAGATTGACTAATTATTTTATTTATCAAAATTTAATTAATTATTTATTTCTTATATTTTCAGCCGGAGTATATCATTATCTTTGCCCCTTCTATCACGTTGAATGACACCTCAACCTTCTCTCACAAAAATTGATCAAAAACACAGAACCACGCGCCTTCACGCGCTTCTTTCTCGCCAACAAAAAGCACCATTCCTACAGAAAAACCGCCCTCTCACTTCAGTCCTTGCCTGTCGTTTTTCTTGTATAAAAAAGGAACGAAAAAGTATGGAAACAATGAAAAAACACGCCTCTTCCTCCGTCCCTCTCCACTTCTCTCCTACTCATTTCTCTCTCTATTTAACTCTATGTTGCTTGGCCTTGTTTATCAACCAAATCTAGAGCAACCCATTTCGTTGTTCTTCCATTTGAAGCAAAATTATACGTAGTCGGTAGTAGTCCATTCCATTTCCCCCCCCTTAAGTTCAATGCTCGCTGAGGCTTCTGTGAATTGATATATTTGATGAATGATTATTCGCAAAAAGAATCTCTTTTCCCCATTTGTTCTTGCCTTCTCTGTAATCCTAGACACTTGCTGAATCTTTTCAGACCCATTTGCGCTGTGACAGTGGAAGAGGGTTTAAGCTTTTAAGGTATGTATATGTATGTGATGGGTTTCAAATTCTCAAAATGATTGTTTACTTTGTCTTTTTCTTTTTCTTTTTGTTTTTAAGATGCGAAATGTTTCCTGAAATTTTTGTTGGTGATCCTCTGTCATCATTGATCTATATGTGTTTTTGAGATGTGGTATCATTTTGAGATGACTATAAATTTTTAGCTCACAGGATTGCGAAGATTGGGCGTTTGCTTGATGGGTATTTAACATTCAATTTTCTCTCCCCGTCTGTGCTATTTGTTTGAATCACATCAGCCTCCTTAGGGTTTGATCATAAGGTCATGGGGGAAATTTTTCTTTGGATTAACGGGTATTTTTCGGGACAGTTGGGTAGAAGAAATGTTGGCTTTTTCATCTTTTCTTCGTTCTGAATGAATGCTTATATATTTACTACTTGTCAAGAATCCGTAAGTTGCAATGCTTGCTTCTGTTTGTAAGGTATTTTTAAGTTATCTTACATCACATGGACTATTTTCTGTTTGACAAAAATTTCATCTTTTACTTTCTCTGTGGTTTTATTTTGAGATCAAATATCTGAGGAAATCTGCAAAGCTTGTGGAATTTTTAGCGTGCTTGTGTAGTTACCAATTGGTAGGCAGAATTTGATGTTTTATATGATACCGGAATATATGAATGATTTCTTCTGTTTGCTTTATTCTCTCTTACTATTGTTGTGATGTTTAGGATTGTCTTCTTTATTTTCCTTTTACAGTCCTGCATTTCTTCACCTAGCAATCTGCAACAAGCATTGCCTGTTTGGTTTTTGTCAAAACGGAGTTTTGTTATAATAGATTTTGCATCGTGATTGTGATAAAAATTGGTTTTCAACTAATATGATTAGTGTTTGAATGCTTTACTTGAAAATTGGTTTGGGTAAAAGTGGTTATATTTGGATGCTTTACTAAGTTGGGCAATTTACTATATTAGCTTTGCCAAATGATTCTTAGAATCATCCCCAGTGCATGGGAGCAAGCCCAGATATTTCTCTTTTATAAGTGCTGCTCATCATTTACATACCATTCTTGAGGTAACCTCCTGATGTGGACTCATAAAATTCATGGAATATGAATAACTTATGGCTTTTTATTCCTTTATGTTTCTCCTCTCCTCAGGTTCAGATTTAATACAACCCTGTCTTACAAGTGGGTGAATTTTTCTTTATATCTTTCTCCTTTTGTAAAGATCTGATGTTTATTTTTTCTATTTCATCCCCTTCATCCTTTATTTACCCTGTGCAGAGATTTTTTTTTTTGTCTGTGAATATAGTCTAGTTTATGTTCTTTGTAGTTCATACCGTAATGTGAGTTGTATAATTTAACATGCCCTTTTCATTTCCATATGTTCACCATGAATTGTTCCAATTCAAACTTAGGATTTTATGCCTTCATGATCTAGTATATTTTTGGGTGACTGAACCGGGGTGTCTTTCTTATTGGTATTGAGACACTCAAATTCCCAGATGATATTTACCTCTTACTGTTTTAATATATTTATTAGGCATTTCCTTCCCACTCTATTATGGCTGAAGAAACATCATGGGTCAGCCACTACTATGATGACACACTGAGGGAGACCAAGGAGTTTAATTCATTTTCAGAAAGTGGTGATGAAGATGATAAAGAAGTTGCCGTTGTTTTTGTTGATTTGAATGTGATTTTGCCTGATGAGTTATTGGAACGTATCCTAGCCTATCTCCCTATTGCAAGCATTTTCAGAGCAGGTTGTGTGTGTAAAAGATGGCATGAGATTGTTACTTCAGAAAAGTTTTTTTGGCACCTTTCACATGTGCTGCCCCACAAGCCTTGGTACTTTATGTTCACTAGCTCTGATGAACCAATTGGTTATGCTTATGACCCCATTCTTCGGAAATGGTATGGTATGAAACTTCCCTGCATTGACACTTCTAATTGGTTCATTGCTTCGTCATGTGGCTTGGTTTGCTTCATGGATAATGATAGTAGAAGTGAATTATGTGTTTGCAACCCCATTACTAGAAGTTACAAAAAGCTTGAGGAACCCCCAGGTTTGAAGTTTTCCGATTACAGTGCATTAGCAATCTCAGTGAACAGGGAATCACACAGTTATAATGTTGCAATCATAAAATCAAAGCAAGTCCCTGAAAACTTTTCCCAATGGGACATCTCAATTCTTATATATAATTCAGAAAAAGTGACCTGGGTGACCACTTTAACAGAGGTTTTGATCGGGTGGCGAGGTGGTGATGAGAGTGTAATATGCAATGGGGTGCTATACTTTTTAGTTTACTCAACTGGGGGTGGCCCATCAGAAAATCGCCATGCCCTGATTACATATAGCATCTCCAACCGTTCTACTCATGGCACCTTGACAAAGAGCCTTATCCCGGTTCCTTGTTCTCTAACATGTGGCCGTCTGATGAATCTGAAGGAGAAGCTTGTAATGGTGGGAGGAATTGGTAAACAAGATCATCCTGACATAATAAAAGGGATTGGCATCTGGGTTCTAAATGGTAGGAAGTGGGATGAGATTTCTAGAATGCCTCACAAGTTCTTCCAAGGCTTTGGAGAACTTGATGATGTCTTTGGAAGCAGTGGTACAGATGATCTGATATACATTCAAAGTTATGGAGCTCCAGCGCTTCTAATATTTGACATGAACCATAAACAATGGAAATGGTCGCAGAAGTGTCCAGTGACGAAAAGGTTTCCACTGCAGCTTTTCACAGGCTTTTGCTTTGAGCCCAGGCTTGAAATCGCTCCGTAGTTTTGTTTCTTATACAATCAACAGCTACTACAGACAGATGTGTCTGAAGGTTTCTGTTCCTTACTCTTTTTTGTTCTTTAAGTTCAAATTTAATATGATTTCAATGATCTCAACAGTTCATACAAAGTGTACCTGCTGAAAAGCTGTTTATTCCTGGATACTGCAATATTATTAACAGTTCATACAGAGCTTTTTCTGTTCCTTATTCTATTTGTACAGTTGCTCCAATAAGAATCAGTACTTTCTTCACTTTTTTGTTTTCCCCTTGTGTTGCCATGAAATGTGTTATTAACCTAGTTGTCTGCTCGCTGTAATACTGAAAGGCATTACTCATTTTTCAAATCAGAAGCATTTGACAGAGATGAATATGAGAGAATGCGGAGATGTGTCTCATTCAGAATTTGGGCTAGAATGTGTTCATATGAGAAACTAGCTAGTGTGGCCGGCTTTGAGATTCTGCAGGTCATATCTTGGGGTACCTTTTAGACTTTAGGGGGAAATATGTGCCCACTTCATTTTAGAATTGTGTTGCAAATGATTACACAAAAGTTTGATTGTTGGGATGGGGCGTATTACTATCTAGTCTAAGAATCTTGAAGAAAGACAAATAATCAATGAAAAGGCTGGACAAACAAGCCTTGCATTTTTAATAAAAAATTATGACTCGATGAATTGTTTTGAACTCCTCCAGAGTCCCGGCAATTATCAAGAGGGAATTCTTATGGCCGTTAGTTGGGTTAAAGGAAACATCACTTGATTGATGTGCAGACTTATTGTAAACTTTTGAAGGAGTGAGAACTAGGCTGGGCAGCCATGTGTCTGAAGACACTCCTTCCTTTAAGTTTTCGCTCTACCTAGATTATGTCCTTGTCTCTCTCTTTAGGAAGCTCTCAAATCTATTGGAAATTTACTTTTAAAACTCTTAACGGCTGGAAGACCTCTTTGTTGGGCATTGTAGATTCTTTTTCATGAGTCTTACACTCATGACAAACTTGGACCTTTGATTTTTCACACTTTGACCTCTAAAATAGGATATAGGATAGGATTAAGATGCTTAGGCCTCATAGGGCTGTTTCCCCTGACACTGTATTAATGTGTGAAAAATACTTTTGAACAAACAGCAATCTCTTCTACATAGAAGCAAACTCTTTGAAGAGCTCTTTCTCTCTCTACCCTTTTCAAGGTGATTGGACCTTTGTTGATATGGTTGTATCCTCCATAGTTTACTTGTTTTCTCTTTATATATATATATATATATATTATATTGGAAACGAGTATATGCTTACAGACACAACTCTTTCAAGATTGTGAATAGGACAATCTCAAGGTATATGCTGAATGCTTATCTCTGATTGCTGATAATTTGTTGCATAGTTAGGCAAGGCTGCTTAGTGCTTCGTGTTAAAAAAAAGGCATCTTTTGACAGTTTCAATATTGGCTTTGAATTTATCTGGTAGCAACTGACAAGAAGGAAGGAGGAAATTTTCCTAGTTAGACTAAGTTTACAAGAAAATGACTGGCTAAATTAACTACGGATTGACATGCAAATGTTTTGGTAGGTTTTTTTTTTGGGTGAGATTTACGTATGCATGTTTAGTTTATTATCTTTTTCAAATCAAATTTATTTTTTTATTTTGTTTTACTTTTTATTAGGATTTAAAAGTTTGCATGTTGCATAGTAGCTTGTAGAATGGATAGCAAGTGTGGGACTGTGGAGGGTGTCTGGATTTGAGGGCCGTCCAAATCTGGATTGTTCAAATCTTATTATTTTATTTTTTACATTTTTAAAATAAAATATTATTTTTTATAACTTGATAATTATAATATTAATATTATTTTGTATTTTGTATCATTTGAGATAAAAAATAATTAAAACCTAATGAAATAATTAAAAAGATTTAAATCATCTAAATTTCATCTGAACCACACAAATAAAATAGGAAAACAAATAAAATTGAAAAAATGATACCTGAGGATCAAAATTTTCAATTAATATCATTTTAGGATCAAAAAATTTAAAAATGTCAAAAAAGGACAATAATCTAAAATTAAGTAAAAATTTAAATACAAAATGATCTAAATGCCTTTATTAAAAAGTTTTATACTCAACATCTGCTTTTTACTACTCTTCTTCTGAAATTTGATACTAAACTTTTCCAATTTTACACTGGATACATTATCATAATAAAAAAATGTAATTGAGAAAGTTTAGTGTAAAATTTGGGAAGTTGAGTATCAAATTGTGGAATATGAGTAGTTAAAAGTAGAAGTTCAGTGTAAAATTTTGAGAATTATCTAGTGTAAAATCGGGGGTCTTTAGTGTCAAATCATGGAACATAAGTGGTAAAATGAGGAAGATGAGTGTAAAATTCTGAGAGTTAAATTTTTTATTATGTTCAGTGTAAAATCGGAGAAGTTCAGTATCAAATTTCAGATGTTGAGTGTAAAATTTTTTAACAAGGACATTTAGGTTATTTTCTATTTAGAATTTTGATCAATTTGAAACCATGATCCTTTTCTGGTAGTTTTAAATTTTTTAATCCTAAAATAGTATTAATTGAAAATTTTGACCCCCCAAATGTCATTTCCCCAATAAAATATGCACATGTCAAATATATTTGTACCAGGTTAAATTTGCCGTGGGGAGGGGAGACTGAGGAGTGTTGCCCGTACAACACATTATTTTATTTGGCCAAATCAAAACCTATACCTGCCCTATCAGGGTTGGTGGAGAAGTGAGGCCCACCCTTTTATTTTAGCATAGGTGGCTTTCATTTTCAAACAAATAAACCCCAGAAAAAAAAAAGGAGAAAAAAGCCAATGGTAGGTTTTGTCTTGGTGATGCCCAGGAAATAAAGAGGTGGAGGTATACAAACTTACTTGTCATTGTCATAAAAATTAAAAAAAAAAAGAAAGAAAGAAAGAGAGAGTACACAAATGTTGTGCTTGTTCCTAGAATTTTTTTTTTAAGAAGTGATAAATAAATATTTTAAATTGTGCTCAAGTAAAACATTTAGGTATTCATTTTAAATTTATTTAATAAAAACAAAGCATGAGGGATTTGTTTCAAACAATCTCATTACGTGATATTAATTTTTTTAAAAAAATAGTTTTACCGAAAATATGTTAGTAAATATTTGAAATCAATATCATAAATATCAAATATTAGCCACTCATATTATTTATTAATTGCGAATAAAATAAATAATTCTTCAAGTTTCGTTGAATACAAGATATCCTACTTAATTATGATAAAATATCTCAAAGCTCATGTACTTTTCTTTTCTTAGCCAAAACATCTAAAATTTTTATTATATACATGTTTCTAATATCGTGATGAGGATTGTGAGCATACCATAACTATAAATCTCTTGTGTTAAAAACCTGACTTCAAATCAAACAAGTGAATATTTGGGATCCTTTATTGTAATTTTTCCAAATACAATTACTAAAATATATGAACGGAAAGAAATTCATACAAAGATAGTTGCTCTGATCTAAAATAAAAGAGAAAAAAATTATTTTACACATATCAATAAAGTTAGTTAAACTCATTTAATTTATAACTAAACATATTTTTTTTCCAAAATTGCCTTCAATTATTGGTCTTTTCTTTATATTAGATGAATTAATGCCCATTAAAAACTACAATGATTGAGGGGTATTTTTGGAATACCACATTTATTGCTATAGAAATCTCTATTTTTTCACTTATATTTTAGACTAAACCTTTCATTCAAAATTCTTTTATTTAATAGAATAACGCTTGAAATGGAAATAAAACTATATACAAGCTTGAGTAAATAAAAGCATTAAAGGTATTATTACCAGACACAGGAAAAGGTATTGGAAAATATAGATAAGACTTGGAGTTAGCCTAAATGAAAACAAAGTGTATGAATAGTAAATATAAAGCTTGAACCTTAAGCTTGAGAGATTTGAGTGTTTGAGATGTGTTGATGGTGACAATGCTAGTGCCTCTCTCTTTATATAGATGTAAGCTTGCCACAAATTTATGAGCCACTTGCTCCATTATGCATCATGCCCATGATTGTAGCTACTTTCTCAGCTGTGTCCTCATGCAATTGTCCACTACTCACATTCACAATGTCTCAAAAACTTGGTGAATAAGTTGGAACATTCTAGAAACACAAGTAATTTTATTATTTTAATAATTTTTAGGTCAAAAATTTCTCAAATGGGTTTTATATTTCTTTAGGTTCGACCCACTACCAATATGGGTCTAACAATACCAATCATATAGATATATATATATATATATATGATTGTGCGTATGTATATATGTATGTATGTATCATCCAATGTGTAAGTATTCATTCTGAAGAAAGGCATCATTGTCAAATGAGACAACAAAAAACTTGGTGAATCAATAATTAAGGGTATTTAAAACTGAATTAAACTAATTATATGAAATGCCTGTTTAGATTAGAGTTGGATAAAAGTGATTTTGAAGAAAAATGATTTTGATTAAAAGTAATTTTAATTGATCATTATTTCTATTAGGAAACTTTTTTTAAAAAGTAATTTTGAAAGAATTAGTTTTGTTTAAATATTATTTATTGACATAACTTTTTAATTTAAAATATTTAGAATAAAATCACGTTTGAAAAGAATACCTTTTAAATAAATATTTAAAATTGGCAAATGTGATGCTCTCACTGAAAAGGTAAGAAATTTTTGCTTCTAAACACAGTATAACTGTAAAAGCCTCATAAAGCATGATTTTCTAACTCTTACTCGTACAGCCTTTTAATGTTATAAACATGATTATAACTGCACAAAAGTGCTTTTTAAAGCACCCGCCATTTATCCAAATAGGTAATTTGAAATCAACATCAAATAACAAAACCAAATTAATATTAAGGTTTGGTTTGGTTTTCAATATAACAAAATTAAGTGGTTTGGTTTAAATTTTAATTTTGAAACTTTGGGACCTGAATCAAAGATAAACTAAATTTGATATATTTATTTTACGTATATTCTCAAATTTCGTAGGCCTAATATTCACTGACACACTAATACAATTATATTAAGCCTGACATAGGCCCAACCCATTTTGCTAGTTCCTTCTGTCATGCACATCAGCCCACCTTGATGAGGAAGAGATGGCTGATTCAAGACCAAGTGTCAAAAAAAGAAAGACCAAGTGTAGTATACTAATATACTAGTATTTATAATTTACTGATATAATTTACTGCATCCAAAAAAAAAACACTAAGTGTAGTATACTAGTATTTATAATTTGCTGATATATCTAAATAATTTACCTAAATATGGATTCTTTACGTGGAAATTTTGTGAATTTTTTAAATAATTATTTATAAATGAGTGAATGATATAGGTGAAACCGGAAATTATAAATTCATATAAATGATTTAATCTTTGCATCATTCACTTGTGGCGCCAAAACTTGACAAAGTGAAGTGGGTATCTAGAATGGTGCATCAAGTCCCAAACTTGTTCACCAAAATTTATAGATTCTGTTTATTTTCAGAAAAAAAAAAGTGAGAAACAGGGGAAAGTTATACTAAAAGCTATACTATCTCCTAAATTAAAATTTTTTATCCCATTTTGTCTGTCACTTGAGAGTTTTTTATATAGATTAATAAAATTATTAAATGATTAAAATTATAGTAAAATTTAATGATATTTATTAAAATATCCTTAATTTAAATGCTAAAAGATGATTTGTGCTTCACTTACAATTGTTTTTATTTTAAGTTCAAACAGTAAAAAAATTATTAATGCTACGAATAAATTAATGCAAGAGGTGAAAACCTCTACGTATATGAAATTTATGACTTCCAATCAAAACAATTATGAGTTCCTAGAGACCTTCTTCATAATTTTCCCATATGCAAGTAGCAAGAGAAAAAATAAAGGGATGAAAGGAACTAGGATTTTTGAATAAATGAACATTTCTGAAATTATAGAAGAAGGCTACTGATAATGCCAATGGTGAAAAGAAACTATATCTACAATATTGCAGGACAAAAGTAAACGGGAGAATACATAATGGTTAAATTAAACTGAGTTGAAAAAAGGGTAAACGAAAGATAGAAGGCAAAAGTAGGTTGTGACGTTGAGAGTATTTGCTGCATTGAGTCTGTGTGTACTGATATGTTGATGCCCCCTTGAGAGATTGCCTGTAAGCTATTTATGGATGGCTAAAATGGCAGTTCCCCAGCAAATTCAATAAATTCAATAAAAGGAAAAAAGGGCTTAACAAATTTTTATAATTAATATGGGCTTTAGAAATATAATCATGTTTAACCCAATTTTATTTTTAGGCTAAACAATTAGTAATGTAAAATGACAGTTAAATTGAAACATTTATAATTTTCTAAAATGCTAAGTAGTTGGCCCACATAACCATTTTTTTAAAAAAAATAATTGTTATAATTTCTTAAATAAATTTCTATATCCACTTCAATTTTTTAAAAATATATTATTGTTAGAAAATATTTTTTTGGCACAAACTTCTATTTATTACAATGGAACAAAAAGTAATTTCAAAATTATTTTAATTGATCTTGTTGAGATAACTTATGAATAATTTTGATGAGTTAAGATCTTTGCATGAATCTGAATGGTTGTGACAAGTGCAATGTTGATGAAGAATAATAAGAGATTGTGAAATTGGAAAATTGAACCCCACACTCCATAATCCATATTATAAGCATAATAGATGATGAGTGAGGAATTAAGGTTATGCATAAGTCTTTGTGATTTTGCAGATTAAGTTTTGGCCTAATTTATTGTCCTTTTTATAAGAATTATAAATATTTTTTAAACTTTAATGTCATTTAATTCTAAATTTTTAATATTTAAAATAAAAAAGGGTTGTACATGCCAAGTGGGCCAACCCACTGCCAAGCCAAAGTTGGCCCATTTCAATATAGGCTTATAATTTTGCAACTCGGCTCTTTCCTTTTTGTGGGTTAAATGAGCTAACTTATTAGATTCAACTCATATAAAAGGTTAAATAAGTCAAATATTATTTATAACAAGTAATTATAATAGTTTTTTTCAGTTTTAATTTATTTTAATCAGTTCAATTTTAAATATTATTTTAATTTTTCTTTGCAGTATTTAACAATTAGTAAACCTGTTTTTACGGGCAATACTAAGCACTGGTCAACTCAAGTCAAATTCACCAATATGCTATATTGGCTTTACTGATGCCCAGTCTTCTGAAAACTGGGCTGCAAAGTTTGGTCTTTGTGGAATTTGAGGAATAAATCTCTTTTGAAAATTTCCAAAGACCTCATCTTGCTTCGGCTATTAGGGACAGTAGACATCTCTTCACCAGAGCTCCTAGTGGTAGAAATTCCTTCATCTTAGTGGGCGAGTTCTCATGCTAGATGGTCTTGTCCTCCTAGGGGATGGATCTCTTTCAATACTGATGGCTCTGTTAACCAAGAAGGCACCTATAGTGTTTGTGGGGGTGTACTTAGAAATGACCAAAGAAAATGGAATCGGAGGTTTCCCCATCTTTCTCAATCACTGCTTGGCAAAAGAAGCAGAAGAATGGGCAATTCTTGAAGGTCTTTCTTGGGCACAGCACCGTGATAAGCACCCAATGAATGTTCTTCTTAGACTTGGTCATCCGAGTCTTGTAACATCATTCTCTCTAGTGCTAAGCATGTAGCATTCATTGTCTTCATAGTATTTAAAAACCTCACTTTTCATTACTGGAACGTTCAGCTTCAATTTGTTTCCAGGGAGGCCAATCAAGTTGCTGACGCTCTTGCAAAATGATGGGTCTCCTTTTTTTGTGGCTCCTCTGGTTGCTTATAATCAGAATAGGACATCAGTTAAACTATGTTTTGAATCTTAATAATCCATTCAAAGGAATCTCAATGCGATTGGACGCGTTCAATCTTTATAATATCATGCAAAACAATCTTAATTTCAAAGGGGCAAGTTACACGGTCATAAATCCTATAAATATGTAAGTCATACAGGTAAAGAAGAAGAAACAAGAAAAGGGATATTAAGCAAATCAAAAGACAAAAAAATGTCATCTGGTAAGTTATCTTCATCTTTCATGTATCTGTCGTCATTGGAGTGATCTTTCCTCGAAAATGGTAGCTGATAATCAGCAGAAATCTACTTCCAGCCCAACTTCCTGCCCAATGCACATAATATTATCAATGTGAATTCTCTCATGTGTGGATTCAAAAAGAGATGACTCTAGAGAGAAAAATCATGAATGTAAAGCTAACATGTGAACCCCACATAATATCACAATTTTTATGTCATTTTCTTCCGGAATGCAATAAATGCTTCAATGGAAAAATAAAATAAACTTTGCAATATTATCAAATATTCTGATCCATAAACCCTATGCTCAATCTTATTCGATAGACAAATCAGAAATAGATGGGCAATTTATGTACTAACCTTCGTCTGCCTGTTGGAACAATTACTCCTCTTTTCTGTAGGCTCTTATATCGATCCTTTGCCAGGGTGCAACAAGGCTTCATACCAATAGGAGTGAATAAGAATGCTCAGTGACATGAATAAACAGGAAAACACACCCAGAACAGGGAAAAAAAATATTGAGAAAAGAAACTTCCGAGCCTACCTTGAGCTTCCGGATGGACCCTGTTATCTCCTCAGATAGTAGAACTTGAACAGGTGCAGGCTCAAATCTAATCAATCAAGATTCATTAGTCACAACTATGGAATTGAGTTTGACAAAAAGAAATACCAAGTGCACATCAAACAAAGACAGATACTTGTAATATATCAAGGTCCAACCAACGGCAGACTGCTTACTTGTATTTTCCTAGACGAGGTGGACGTGACTTCAGCCTCTCTTGTCTTGCAACAAGTCGCCTGACATGTTTTTTATGCTTCTCTTCATCTTCCTTCTCAATTTCTTTAACGATATCTGGTATGCTGTGACCAGAACAACCATGTTTCACTTTATTTCATGATCATTATCTCCAAATGAGAAACGGAAAAGACTATATATTACCTATCAATTTCTTTTGACAATTGCTCCAACTTCTTTGCTTCTGCTTCTTTTCTTAGTTGCTCCTTGCGCCTAGCTCTCTTGTTCAACTCAACTCGAGTCACTATTTTTGTTTTAGTTGGCCTGCCCCATAGTTATTTAAACAATGTAACTCATCCTCTATTTATCTAAGAAACACTATTGTTCAGATAAGATAAATGATACACATATACGGTGTGTAAATAAAATGTATTTAAAATGATTATATGCAATAATCAATCAACATAAAATATAAAAAAGCACAGGCAACTGCATTATTTGTAAGCCATGAATAATACAGCTCATCTTAGCTTTTGCACAAAACCCACTCTGGTTAAGAAAATTTAACATCAATAAATAAAAGAAAGAAGAACTGAAGGAGTACATTAGATATGTACTCCATATGTACAGAATAAATTAACTTATACGTGTGACAAATTTAATTAATGTTTGAAGATGAAATTACAATAATAAGTCAGCTAATTATCAAAAAATCCCCCGGCCAAAATAAATTATCAAAAAATCCCAAGAAAAAAAAAACACACACACACACACACACAGATCAATCGAATGTTCAGAAGGACTGAAGGAGCATATTAGGACTTCAATCTTATAACAGTGATTGACAAGCATTAGAAAGTCAACATCAATTTGCAGAAGAAAGTATATGCAGCAAAGCTTAAAGGAAAAATGGAATAAAAATATTTTATTTGAGTTGTACGTGCAAATGATCAAAATATAAAATGGTAAAAACATGATCAGGCTGAGTAAAGCAAAGATGGCCTACCTCTTCTCCAATTCAGTGTCCTGGTTTTCAATATTCTCTTCCTCATCATCACACCCATCATCCACATCAAGAAAATACATCTGATAAAAATTGCATGCAATTGCCAGAATTTGGGTAAAGATTAGGACATTTTAAAAAACAAATTTGAACAAAAAAAAGAGTTCAAGAAAGTGAAGAAGAAAAGATCACTTTTCCAAATAAGATATCATCAAAGAAAGAATTTTAAGGCAAGAACACAAAAAATGGACAGCAAAGTCACATCCAACAACCAAATCTCCAGTCCCCGGAAAAAAAAACTTTCAAGCATAATAATCCAATAAATATAAATACATGAATGAAAAATATAAGACTCACATCTTCTTCAGAAATAGCTTCTCCAGGAACAGTCAATGGTACAGGTTCAGGTCCCAATTCATCTTTGTAGATTTTCTGCATTTCTTGTGCAACAGCAGAAGCTAATGTATCCTGGTTTAACAATTAAAATTTCAATTCATCATCGTTAGTTCTTTACAAGATGAGGAAACAGAAAAGGCAAAGCATAATTCCTCAAGAACGAACCTGATGACTTTCAAATGAGGGGTTAAATGAGCATCCAGGAGGATCGACTTCTACTGCTGGAATAAGAGAAGGCTTTGATACCTGTTAGGCATACCCTACCAAATTATCCACAGATAATGCAGTACACAGAAACTGAAACTATCAATCTACCGATAGAATCCATATTAATATAACATTTACCTTTTTGACCTTGCTATTGTCCTCATCTGCGAAATTAAAATATAATACATTAGTCACAAAAAATGACAGGCACCAATAGCCACATGTACAGAATGTAAGGTACCTATATCTCCCCACAGATCAAACATGCCAGAAGCAGAGCCAGAATCAACCTGACAAACGACATGAGATGGAAGAAATGTAAATTAAACAAGTTCCAAAGAAGCTTTATTGGGGAAGGGGAAAAAGAAGTACTTAGTGGAAATTTAGGGAATGGACAATTTACTGACCTTAAGGCCATCTTGAGTGGCCTCTTTTGCATTATGGACTTCTTTGTGCTTTTTAGTGGACTTCTTCAGAGTTGAAGATGGAACTGGCTTTAAAAAGGGGTTCTTCTGTAGCAAGCTGTCAAAGTGAAGTACTTTATCCCTGTGTTTTTCAATCTTTTTCTTCACCGAAAGATCTGCTCAAATATAATTTAGTTAACTCAACACAAACACTAAAAATCAATCAATATCAATATATATTATAAAACCCACATCTTTTTTACTGTTATCTTACTGTTTGTGTCAGCTTTTTTCACTTTTCATTTTTCTTACTTTTTAATTCGTCTTTTATTTGGCTTTTGTGTTTTTAATGCATGCCCCCTGCGCAAATGCAGGGCAGGGGGTGTTCATTCTAGTTCTAGTTACAATTAAAAACATATCAGTATGACCCATAGATATCCATGAAGGCATGATTAAAAGGAAAAATATGAACTGTAGTTCAATTTTATAAGCACTATACAAATAATTATAATAAGTCATCTTCCATGCTTTCTTGTGAAAATTAATGTCACTACACTTCTCAAAGTCAATTCATGAAGTAAATTAAATCAAGCAGTCAAAAGAGATATGAGTCACAACAAAACTCCAGAATCAAAGCCCGAAAGGCATCCGAAAAAAGAGAGAGAGAGAGAGCAGAAAGATCGATTCCACATATTCAGACATAACCAAACTACCTTCATTCATAAAATTTCCAGACCAATGCCAGATTGTCTCACATCCCTATTCCCTACCACAAATTTCTATAGAAATCACCAATAGGAATGGAATAGAAATAATATAGCAAACATGTACATTGAATAAAAACATAAACCTTTCATAAATAAAACAAGCTTGTGCACACTGGCACAACGAGCAGATAACATTCAAAACAGTAAAGGGAAAAGAAAAACAAAGGGAAGAGTAATTGCCTTTGGACTTGTCGACATAAAAGAGGGATTCGTTGGAAACGGAATCAATAGGGCCACCAGAAAGAGCATCCTTAGTTGATTTCTCAAAGAAGTCTTCTACGTCTTCCGAACTAATGTTAGCCCTCCATGCTTTCTTACCCTTCCTTGAGCCTTTTGCTTTCTTCCCCATTATTTCCCCCGAATTTCCTAGCTTAACTGTGTATGCTAGTTTGAAACCCTCGGAACCTAACACGATGAAGGGAAATTCTTATGAAGAATATAAATTATTGTGTTGCTCAGTTACTTTCAGCTAAGATTTTTGTGGTGCTCAGTATTAGAATGTTGGATTTTTCGAGCTTAATTGTTGAAATATAATTATTGTGCTCAATAAACATATAAAATCCATTAAAAACACTATGTGCTGCTATATGCAAGAAAACACGCCGACCTAAACGATGATTTATGAGACAACCGTAAGTCAAATCTGCCTTCATCTATTGAAATATCAAAATTCCGTTCACTTGTGAAGTACTCAGAGGAAAAAAAACAGAATTTTTCGGAAATACCACAACCCCAAGTGGAAAAACAAAATACTTACTCAAACTCTAACAAAGAATCTGCCAATGGAAGTGAAGCTGGGGAGCGAAAGGCTGATTCGTCCTTGCTATTGTTCTGCTATGCCGCGGCTTCGCCGGTGCCGGTGATGGAGGCCGCCCGCTGCAAGAGGCGTTAGGGACTAGAGCTGGAGGCGGCAGAGGTTTTGGAGTAGGATTGAATCAGAAACCTTATCAGGTTTGCGAACTGCGACAGTGCGATTGATCGTAGAAACGGCAAAAACATTTTATGTGATTATTATAATACCGCCACCTTAATTTTAAGAAAGAGATGACTAAATTACACAGGAAATTATTATTTAATCAAAATTAAGAAAACTAGTTAAGATTATTAAATTTATAAGAAATGTAAAATAATTTTTAAAAATATGATAATTTAATATTAATAATTTTTATCATAAAATTAATAAGAATAAATTAAAATTAGGGCCATGTTAAAAAAAATATTAAATGCACTAGGAAAAATCTCCAAATGTTCATTTTATTAAGGAACATAGTATAATATTAGACTCTCCATATATCATATCTTATCTTATCTTATATATTCCTTTCATTCTATATTAAAAAACATTTTACCAATTTTCTCTTATCTCATAATATAAAATATCTTATACTCCCTCTATTTCAGTTTATAGTGCATTTTTAACTACCACACACAGACCAAGACAATACTCCCTTCGGTTCATATTATAAGATATTTTATATAATAAGTTTTTGGTCCAAAATATAGGATATTGGATATTTTTTTCCTATGTTATCCTTACTTTTAATGATTCCTCTCTCTTTATTTATAATCTTATAATGATAATAAAATGGGGAATTAACAAGGATAAAATAAAAAATATAGACATTTTTTGCATTGATTTCAGTTAAAAAATGATTTTTTTAATATACTTATAATTGATATAAAATGTCTTATAATATGGACCGGAGTGAGTAATTACTAACTAAAAAAATTTCTCACATTTTCTCAAATTATCCTCATTAAATGCATTGGGAATAAAATATTTTCATAATAAACAAATATTTGGGGTATATTAGTCAGGTATAATCTTGGAAAGAAAAAAAAAGTACACTACATAATCCGTAAAGTGTACTATATTATGAAACATAAATTTCTAAAAAAAATGCACTATATAACGGAACGGATGGAGTAGCATTTAATGGATCATTTATGAGTTTTTTCTTCAATAATAGCTTTCATAAATTTACTCTACAGAAAATTCAACTCTCTTCTAAAAAAAAGTCAATAAAATTAATGAAAGTTATTTTTGGAACGATAGTAAATTTTTTGACAAAATTAATACTTTTAACTTTTAAATAATTTTAACCACTTTCATTAAACTCCATATGTTTTTTAGAACATCTTATAGTGTAGTATAAGATGGAGTATATAAAAGTTGAATGCAAGAATTACTATTCACTAGGACAAAAAATACTATTATTAACATTACTAATAACATTGTTCCATCACCATCCAACTAGTGTGATCTAGCTTTGCACAACCAACCATTGTTCTTGGCTTGCTCCACTCCCTTCGATCTTTAAAAGACAAAATTGATTTACCTATATCAATGAAATTAGTTAAACTTATTTAATTTGTTGTTAAATATATATTTTTTCAAAATTATCCTTAATTAATGGTCTTTTCCTTTATATTAAATTAATTATTGTTAATTGAAAACCACAATGGCTAAGGGGTATTTTTGGAATACCACATTTATTACTACAGAAATCTACATTTTCTCCTTATATTTTGCACAAAATCTTGCTTCCAAAGTTCTCTTATATTTAAGATTAGAGGGTGTAAATGACAACAAAGGACTACCAACTTGGCTTCTCCAAGAAGCCATCAACTTGACTTAGATTTCTTCTTCAAGTTTAAACTAGTGATACAATATATATCCTTTATAAATTTAGATTCTTTTTCCTACTTTTATGTTGAATTTAATCTAAAATTTAAGATAAATAATAAAAGACACATATAGTTAAGATAACCAGGAAATGATATATATATATATATAATATAATATCAGTTGACTACAAAAAGATATAATAGAAAGATATAGATAATATCTTAGGATGTATGATGGTTTAGTTTTGAAACTTACTTAATCTTCTTACCACTAATCTTAGATGAGTTTTAGATTGAGTTTTGGTAGCTAGGTCAATGATTTTTAAAGTTGTTTTTATGTTAAAGTTAGCTTAATAGACTAAGTATTGATGTTTGTGGACTAACCTTCCATGTACATTGAAGTTCTTGTTTCTGGTAATGAACTTTGTGGCCAAAGGGTAATAGATTAGAAGGAAAAGCTACCATGCAGGAAAAGGTTTGTCTTCTAACTTGACCACCTTGAAAGCAACATATTTTTTGAGTTGATAACTTTGTAAACTAAGTCTTTAAGTTTGTCTACTAACCTTCTTTTCCAAAAAACTGAGTATAGGGGGCTTGATGCTTTGTGGACTAAGGTGACAACTTTGTCTTCTAACCTGCAAGCTTTATCTACTAACCCTGGAGATTTTCATGAAATTGTGGCTAACCAAAGCTTCTGAAACCAACATCACAATTCGATAGTCGATTAACCCTTTAGGTTTGTCGACTAATTTGGTCCAACATTATAAGATATGTCTAGCGGCTAGTTGACGTGTGTGGTACTAACTTACTAGCTTTGTGGACTAATCTATTAGTTTTGTGGACAAACTTTTGACAAGCATTCAATGTTGCAAGTTAATGTTATATCTCACTTAGTAATAGTTAAATTAAGCTAAAATTTATCAATAGGACCGGATTTAAGGTGGTAGATAACAACATTAAGTATTCTAGAGATAAAATGTTGTTACATTGATTCAAAGTTCTATCTACCATATTTAGATAACTCTTTAAACTACAATATTTCTATTTTACTCATTGTGAGAGAGTCTAACTTTGGTAAATACTTTTTTCTACTTGAGTAGATTGCTTAGAATGGGGAATCTTTAAGGAAGTATTGTAATAACATCTTGTGGAGGTGTGAGGAGAGATTCAATGATGTGGTATTTCTTGGGATGTAATGTGGCTTTACAAGTGCCCAGATTAGACTTATGAGATTTAATGAAAGAACTCAAATGGGTTCTTTAGGGACTAAATATAGGTTAAGTGGTTGAGTCAAACTAGTATAAATCTTGGTGTTTTGATACTCTTCTCTACCTTTAGCTTCATATCTCCATCTTGTTCTATTCATCTCTGTTTTGGTGTTTCTTATTATATCATTGGGTTGTTTTTCATAAAGTCCAAAATTTTGTAATACCTAATCTACTCTTCAGATTGGATAACTAGCCAATCTAACAATTTTTGCCATAAATTGGAACCAACAATAATGAAGCATGCATTTTTAATTTATTTGCATATAATAATTTTATTTTTTTTATATTATTAGTATTAACTATTTGATCAATTTTGCAAAATTAAAAAAAGAAAAATGAATGTAATTTTTTTGGGGGGAAATGACAGATAAATATCCAAATAGCAACATATTTCCAAAATCATATCACGAAGTTGCCTTATTACTATTAGCTACCTAGGTGCCTAATTGGAATCTTTTTTAAAAAATTTTTTGGCGTGAAATTCCAATTTCACCCTTGATTAAACTTATTAAAGGTATTGCTAGCATGTCGCACCCGGAAATGCGATGCAGATGACATGGAAATTGATTGAAAAAGAGAAAAATTGGCCTTTACTAGGAAGTTGATTTTTGAATAGTTGTCATCAAAATTTTAAGGAAAATTTTGGAAAACCAAAAGAAAAAGAAAAGGATGGTCTTGTTAGATATGTTGGCTTCCCAAGAGGGGGGTGAATTGGGATGTTTAAAATTTTCTGCAAAAGTCAGGAGAGTGGTGAAAGCAAGAGTGATAGTAAAAATAGAGTATAAAAAGATAACCAAGTGAAAACAAGATAAGGGAAGAGAAGACACAGATGTTTATCCTGGTTCGGTCTCTTTATCTTGACCTAAGTCCAGTCCTCAAGTTACCACTTGAGATTTTCCACTATCTTGCAAGAATTTGGTGGGCTTCTTGCAATACCTTAGTACAATTTGATGCTCTATTTTAAGAGCTTACTATCTTACTCTTTGCACTCTAACTTAGTGCTTCCTAAATCTCTTATGAAATCCCCTCACAAGAAAATCTTTCTTCCAGATAAAGATAAGATTGATTACAATGATTGAACTCTCTAATTTAGAGTGTATATGAAAGTTGAAATACAGGATGTGAAGTATGTGAGAGCAGAAGACTTTGACTCAAGAATTTAGCAGAGTTTTTGTATATACAATGTAAAATCGTTACATACATCTTCAAATGAAATTCTATTTATATATTTATCTCTTAACTATATGTTAGAGATAAGATCTAGCTGTTAGAGACGTTACCCAACGATTACTCTGAAAAACTATTCATTCATTAACCGTATTTAATGCGTCTGACATTCAAAAGTTCAAATTTTGGTGTGTCAACAGACTAATTTCGTAGAGACTAAAAGGTAAAGACTTTAACGTTGAACCTCGAAGTTCTTCTGTTATAAAGCAAAGTTAAAATTTTCATCTTTGGAAAATGTTTCTATATTGGACATACGAATTTTTAAGTTTAAAATACTTTTGGTAAGTGTGAACAGTTGTTCCATATTGTTACAGTGTCTTTGAAGTTCGAATTTTGGTGCCCAAAATTCGTCTGTCAATGGGCAGCTCAATATGGTATAATAGTTATTCTTTTCAAAATTCAAATTTTCAAATGCCAAAGTTCATCTTTCAGAGAAGCCTCTTATTAGACTTAATTTAAAGTTTGAATTTTTGAACACTAAAATTTGTATATTAAAAGATTATCATAATAGACTTGCAGGTCGTCTTTCCAAAGTTTGAATTTTCAAAGTCAAAGTTCATCTGTCAGAGGATTAACTTAGAACTCTTTTTAAACTTTACTTTCAGATGAACTTTACCATATCTTCAGACAAATTTTTTATTTTTCATAATTTATGCTTTATCTGAAATTCGAATTTTCAAGAATGAAATTCGTCTGTCAGAAGGACCTCTTTTCTGACTAACATATTTTCACTCCAAAGTTCGAATTTCAGATACCAAAGTTCAAATTTTCAAAGTAATAAATAGAGTTTAACACTTCAAAGTTCGCCTGTTAGTGGGTATTTATCAAATACTTCATGAATTATTGTAGAACCACATTTTTAAAAACATTCTTTTGCAAGATCGAAGTCTTTTACTCATTTTGAATACAATAAGAAATCCTATATCTAATTTTATACTTATTTTTCTTGGATTTCTTCTCTTGAGATCTTTTGCACACCTTTGATATCTTCTTTCTAAGCTCCAGTTGGTTTGGAATCATCAAAACACTTGATTCAACATTCTCCCCCCTTTTAATGATGACAAAACAACTTGCAAACTGGATTAGTACTTGGGTTTGCTTCAACGAGCTCCCTCTCATCATGTGCATTAAAATTCAAAGATAAGTGCGTCATGTACAGCAGATCAAATAGGGAATCTCATTAATTCATTCATAGTTGCAATACAAAGATATGACATTGCAAACACAAAATTCAAAAGCAAGATTTTCATTCATAAAACAGCACTACAAGAAAGACCAAGCAATCCTAAGATCTAATTACTTCTTCTTGGGCTTGGACTTCTTGCTGTAGGACTTGCCAGAAGGTTCTGCTACAGATTTTCCAGTTTGCTCGGATGACCTCTCCCCCTTTTTGACATCATCAGGAATTTGTACATGAATAGCAGGAGGAGGGATATGAGATACTGGAATTACTTTAAGAGGCACAGGAACAAAAGGCAGATTAGGATTAAGCTTTGGAAGAGGTCTAGAAACTTCAGGGCTTGTGTCCTCATCATCAGAGACTTCAAGAAGCTCTTGCATTTCTTATTTAGTAATAACCAATTGAGCCCTTCGTGCCTCCGAGAGACCATAGACAGAAAGAGGTAAGAGAGCAAGAGCAAGAGGACGAAACATTTCTTCAAGCCTTAATCTTTGGGCTTGCAAATAGCATCATGGGTAATGGCTGCTAGATCTACATAAGTTACATTGCTTTTCTCTTCATTCAGGGCAGCTTGTATGAATGATGTAGTAGAGATGTCTGCCACCAGTTTCTTCACTTGCTCAGATTCTTGAATAGAGAGAATTGAATCTTGAGCATCTTCAGCAATAGGCTCATGGGAGCTTGGTTCTTGAGGAGCCTCTTCCTCCATGCCATAGTCCAAGGGAGGACCAGGGCTTGCCTCATTACTGGAGGCCTATGGAGTGGTCAAGGTGCCAGTAGCCTCAGTAGCATCATCATCTAGTTTAGGGGAGGCTAGCACGAAAGGACTTGGAGGCTTAGGAGTAGGAGGCATGATAGGCTTAGAGAATCTTGGCTGAGGTGGAGCTAATATGGAGGGAATAGCACTCCTGATATTTTCATATGCATCAGTAACCACTTTCATATTCTTTGCCAACTGATGAATCTGCTCTTGCGGATGAGCAAATTTGGCATTTTGCTCATAATTGATGCTCAGCATGAGTGTAGACAAGATGTCATACAGCTCAGTGATCTTAGTTGGCTTTGCCTGAGTAGAGGGAGTGGATGGTATATGTGTCTGAGTAGGCTGAGATGGAGATGGGACATGTTGAAAAGGCTGAAGTGTGGATTTTGGAGTAGTCTCAGAGGTTCCTACTTGTCGCTGGGAGGCATCTTCTTCAAAGAATAGGTCTTCTATCTTTCCAGCTCCCTTTCCAATCCATTTTCCATCCTTCTTTTCTATTCCCATCCTTTGTAGTTCTTCTTCTTTAAAGATTTCAGTAGGCCTCCCTTTTCCTTTTTCTAGATATTGGATCTTGGCATACTGAAGTATCTTGGAGATGGTTGATGCATATGGCAGGGTAGAATCCTTCCTCTGATCTCTTGCCTTGATCATGCGTTGAAGGATGATGTGACCCATATTGATTGACTTGCCATGCATGATTGCTGCCATCACATGTACTTCAGCCCTTGTGATCAGATTGAAACTGCCTCCTTTGTTGAAAATAATCCTAGACACAACATAGTGTAGGATTCTGACTTGGGCACCAAGGTCAGTAGGCTTCAGCAAACTCAGAGGTGGCCTGTTCTCTTTTCTTCTGAACAACGCGTTCAAAATTGTGCTTTCTTTGTAATTCAGGAAAGACCCTCATTCTTCCTCTATAGTTTCAGCTTCATCCATGTATTTTGAGGCAGTGATGTCAATTTTCAATCCATCTTGCCCTGGAATCTCTAGTACCTCATTGAAGGTCTCATCTGTCAGCCAGATAGTCCTTAATCTTAGATTTACTTCCCACATCTTCTTCTTACTATTGTACTTCAGGGAGGCATACCAAGTCTTAACAACCTCATCATCATATCTTTCTGGAATTTCTAACAAATTCTTGTATCTTATCATCCAAAGCCCGACATCAAAGTTGTTAGAAATCAAGAAATCTTCCAAATTTACGTAGTGAGGCTTGATTACCTTTTTACTGACAAATTTGGTAGTATACTCTCCCAGAGAATGAGTATTGCTCCACAAAGGCAGTGTGGTTAACTGATATTCTCCAGATTCAGTACTAGAGGAGGAGGAAGAGGCAGGAGAGATAGGAGCAACAGGAACAACATGCTCAGATTTCTTTGAGGGAGTAGGAGCAAATTTCTTCGAATCTGCTTTAGGAGTTGTTTTCTACCTCTTGGAAGGAGTTGCCTTGCTAGATTCACCTTTCCTTTTCTGAGTTTCACTCTCCTTGGAGGCATATTGGGATTTCAAAGTTCTTTTTGGTTGTGATTCTCCTTTCCCAACTTCTGGATTTTTAACTCTCACCATTCTCGTAGGTGAATGATTCAGAAGGATGCTAAGAATGGGTTTATAAGGTGTGAAAAGAAGTTTAATCGGTGAGAAATGAAGATTCATGAACGGAGTTAATGGGAATTAAAGAGAGAATTTGAATAGACTTAAGAGAGAGACGAATAGGGTTGTGTCTGTTTAGAGGAAGACCTTCGGTTTTAACGTATGTAACCGTTAAATAGACAAATTTTGAGAGGTCAAAATTCAAATTTTGAGCGGTTACAAGTTAATCCATATGGCAAGGCTAATTGACAGACGAATTTTCATCTAGAAGTTTGCCTGATAGAGGCTTAGTTTTGAGAACAATAAGTGAACAGACGAACTTTGTTTCAACGAAGTTCAAACTTTGAAAGATTCAAGCAATAAGCAATCATGAACAATATAGGAAACATACAAATTTTACTTATGAAAGTTCATCTTCTAGAGACCTAATTATGAGAGCATGTTTCAACAGACAAATTTTGATTCAAAAATTTGAATTTCAACATTTTGTAAAGAGTTTCTAAAATGCGTATTTTGAGATATGGAGATTTGTATAATAATCATTTTGAACAAAAACAACATTAGCATTTTATTTTTGAAATTTGAATTTTCGCTATTCAACAGATGAATTTCAAAGGTTAAGAGAGAACTGTTACAGTGTGTAGCCAATTGAAATTCATCTTATGGGCATCAAAGTTTGAATGTTGAGCATGCTGACTCTTCCAAAAACACAATTCAACGTGGAGATTTGTCTAATAATCATCTAAAATACGAATTTCAAATTTCTGAATTCACAGAACAGTTCCAAAAGTTTGAATTTTTGGCTTCCTTTTGCATCTTTTGATTGTGCGGGTCTGATTAGCTCTATTGCACAGATCTGTTGTCACTTGAACTTATGAGGAGCATTTGCAACTCATATCAAACTCACTCCGAAGCTAAAGTTAGGATTGATTCAATGTCATAAATTTTAAGTATATGTATATAAGGACTTACTTACAGTTCATTGGGATTTACCATACCCAATTCCCTTCTGATTTTACAATGTCTATCTTCTGAAAGAGGCTTGGTCAGAATGTCAGCAACTTGATCCTCGGTAGGGATGTATTCCAATCTGATCTTTTCTTTCAGAACTATTGAATCAAGAAGTTTTGATGATTCCAAATCAACATCCAAGAGCTTGGATTGAAGATATCAAAGGAGATCAAAGTGCTTCAAGTGAAGAATTTGAAGAGTATTTGCTGCTAGATCTTTTATAGGATCTTTAGTTTTTGTTATGATTGGGTAAAAGATTTTGATTTGAAGAAAAGATGTTTTCAAACCTTGATTTTATGTTAAATCTTGACTTATTTGAAAAACACCCACAAACAGACGAAGTTTGAAAGTTTAAACTAAACTGTCATGTTGAAAATTCGAACTTTGTCTTTGGAAATTCGAATTTCGAGCTAAAACTGAATAAGTCTGAAGAGATGTCTCTCTGTCAGACGAATTTTGGTCATCCAAAATTCAAATTTTCATCAGGTCTGAAAGAAGTCTTTTCAGTGACAGATGAACTTCACAAAGTCAAAATTCGAATTTCAGACAAAATGCAAATTGTGAAAACCAAAGAAATTCGTCTGAAACTATGTTATAATTCATCTGAAATCAAGAAGAAATTAAGTTTGAAAAATGCTCTCTGACAGACGAACTTTGATTTTACAACATTCGAATTTTCATATAAGTCTGAAAGGAGCTTCTTTGAGACAGACGAATTTCACTCTTTCAAAATTTGAATTTCAGACAAAACACAACTTGAGAAAACAGAAGAAATTCGTCTGAAACAATGTTAAAGTTCATCTGAGATCAAGAATAAATTAAGTTTCAAAACCGGTCTCTGATAGACGAATTTCACTCTGTCAAAATTTGAATTTCGAAGAAAGTGATCTACTGTTCCTCTTTAAACGTTCAATGGATAGACGAATTTTGGACATCCAAAATTCGAATTTCGAGGGTACTGTAGAAAATTGAAAACACTGTTCATGATTTACAGAAAAACTTTCCTCTTGAAAATTTGTATGTCACATTGTGAAAAAATTTTATAAGTTTCAAAATTCGAATTTCACTCTATGGATAGACGAACTTCATATTTTAACGTTGGAAGCTTTAATCTTCGGTTCCTTTGAAATTCGTCTGTTGACCAACCAAAATTCGAATTTCAGTGTGTCAGAAACATTAAATACGGTTGATAAACGGATAGTTTTTCAGAGTAATCGTTGGATAACTTCCCCAACGGATAGATTTAGTCTCTAACGGATATTTGAGACCTAAAACTATAAATATAACATCATTTGAAGTTATGGGTAACGAATCAAACTTGTATATACCGAATTTCTGCTGAATCTTCTTCTCAAAAGCTTTTACCCTCTCAACTTCATTATCTGTACTTCAATCTTCATATCTACTCTATTCAAGAGAGTTATATCTTTGTAAACAATTTATTCTTCATCTGGAAGATAGATTTACTTGTGAGGGGAATTCACAAGGGGATTGGGAAGCACTTAGAGAAAGTGCTTAGAGAGTTTGAGAGAGCTCAGAAACAGAGCATACTCGTGTACTGTGGTATTAGCAAGAAGCCCGTTGAAATTCTTGCTGTATAGTGGATAAATCTCAAGAGTTGTCTTGGGGACTGGACAGAGGTCAAGTGGATAGACCGAACCAGGATAAATCACTGAGTCTTCCTCTCCTTATCCTTACTTATCAGCTTGCTCTGTTTTACTCGTTGTTTTCATTATATTGTGATATCTTCACCCACTTCACTTTGTGCAGAAAAATTTCAATTTTCCCAATTCACCCCCCCTCTTGGGAAGTCAGCCTTACTAACAAGTGGTATCAGAGCCCGGATTCCCATTCAAAGGATTTTACAGTCCAGGAACAAAGATGGCTGGCTTTGGAGAGAGTATACTTCTTGAAGGGAACAATACTAACAGACCACCAGGCTTCAGTGGAGACCATTATGGGTACTGGAAGATGAGGATGCAGATCTACCTCAAATCAATTGATCTTGACATCTGGTCAGTCATTGAAAAAGGAGATTTCGTCCCAATGGCTTTAACTGAAGATGGAAGATACAAAGAGAAGCTGGAAGCAGAATGGAATGATGAAGACAGAAGGAGAGTCCTACTGAATTTCAAAGCAAAGCATTGTTTAGTCAGTGCCCTGAACCAGGATGAATTCTACAGAGTCTTGCAATGCACCACTGCAAAAGGAATGTGGGATACTCTGCATATTGCACATGAAGGAACATCTGGAGTCAGGGAGAACAGACTGAACACGTGCATTGGGGAGTATAAAAGCTTCAGAATGGCTGGAGGAGAAACTGTAAAGGAGCTCCAAAAGAGATTTACTCTCATTGTGAATCAACTGAAGAGCCTGGGAAAGGAATACACTCAGTCTGAGAAAGTAAGAAAGATACTCAGAGCTTTCCCTATGGAATGGCAGCCCAAGGTGACAGCAATAGAAGAAGCCAGAGGAGAATCAATGGCCTCTGTCATAGCTCTCTTCGGCAGCCTTGAGGAGTATGAAGGAAAAATCAAAGCAATCAAGGAAGTTGGGCTAGACAGAAAGAAGAAAGGCCTTGCCCTCAAAGCTGCTGATGAAAAGGAAGAAGAATCTGACGAAGGAGATGAGCTGGATGAGGAAACACTGGCTATGATGGTCAGAAAATTTGGAAGATTCTACAGCAAGAAGAAGAACAAGAGATTCTTCAAGAAGGGAGCTGCTGGAGAAAGCAAGAAAGAGGCAAAAGAACCTGTGACTTGCTATGAGTGCAAGAAGCAGGGACACATAAAGTGGGACTGCCCCCAATTCCTCAAGAAGCAAGAAAAAGAAAAGAAAGTTGCTGACAAAGGGAAGAAGAAGAAAGCATACATCTCATCTATATGGGGCAACAGCTCAGATGAGGAAGAAGAAGATGAGGATGAGATTGCCAACATTTGTCTGATGGCACTTGCTTCTGAAGAAGCCACACCCTCATGCAGAAGTAATCAGGAAGAAGAGGTATATGAATCTGAACCTTCCTATTCTGAATTACTAGATGCATTTCATGAGTTTCATGATGAATTTATTAAAGTTGCTAAAGAACTGAAATCGGCAAAGAAAAAGATAAATAAGCTGGAATCTTAAAGCATAGTTTCTGAAATTGCCTCTTTACCTACTACTGAATCTGTTTGCTACACTTCATGCAATGAACTTAAGCAAACTAATGATTACTTAGTAAAAAGCATGTCTAGGCTCACTAGAGGTAAAGATATGTTGTTTGCCTTGATGGGGAGCCAAAGAATATCACAAGGAAAAGCTGGTCTTGGCTATGATCCATGTGCTGTCAAGGAAAAGATTAGGAAGGAAAACCAGAATGCATACATGAGACATTTTGTGCATGCTGAGAGCAACAGAAAGAAACATTACATGTCATCTCGCATTGAAACATATAACCAACCAAAGCATGCAAGACAAAAGTATTATCTGCATTATTTTCTTCCTACTTCTCAATCTAGCAGTCCCTTCACTACCTGTCATTTCTGTAACAAAAAGGGACATATTTCCAGTTCTTGTGTCTTGAGAAAAAATGGACATTGCAGGAAAGTTAAATGGGTTCCCAAAGTTGCATCTGCATCTAGGGAAAAATCTACTGACCAAAAAGGACCCAAGCAAATTTGGGTACCTAAAAGGAAAACATAAATATTATTTTGCAGGTCTGTCTCAAAACTAAGAAAAGCAACAAATGGTATATGGACAGTGCCTGCTCAAGTCACATGACTGGTGATAAGGAGAAGTTCATCACCCTTAGAGATAAGAAAGGAGGAAAGGTGACCTTTGGAGGTGATCAATATGGCAAAGTTATTGGTATTGGCATTGTGGGCAAAAATCCAGAAACATCCATTGAAGAGGTGTTGTTTGTATTTGGCCTCAACCACAATTTGCTGAGCGTAAGTCAGACCTGTGATAAAGGAAATTGGGTGCTGTTTGACTCAAAGTTTTGCATGGTCATCATAAAAAGTGATCACAAAGTAATCCTCAAAGCTCAAAGGGATGGTAACTGTTATACTATTGATCTTGATGAACTTCCTCCCTTGGATTCTGTATGTTTAATTAGTCAGGATAATGATAGTTGGTTATGGCATAGAAGATTAGCTCATGTAAATATGAATCAATTGACTAAATTGGTTAAAAATGAGTTAGTTACTGGTCTGCCAAAAATATCCTTCGAAAAAGATAAAGAATGTGATGCATGCTTAAAAGGAAAACAAACTAAATCATCCTTCAAATCCAAAAATATAGTTACCACAACTAGACCACTTGAGTTGCTGCATATGGAGGACCTTCTAGGGTAAAGAGTCTAGGTGGTAATCTGTATGTGCTTGTAATTGTAGATGATTATTCCAGATTTACTTGGACACTGTTTCTATCCTCTAAAAGTGATACCTTTGATGCATTTGTAACCATAGCTAAGAAAGTGCAAAATGAGAAAGGTATTTCTATTGTGTCTATCAGGTCAGACCATGGAGGAGAGTTTGAAAATGCATACTTCCTGGAATACTGCAATGAGCATGGGATTGACCACAACTTCTCAGCATCAAGGACTTCTCAACAAAATGGAGTGGTAGAAAGGAAGAACAGAACTATTGGAGAGATGGCTAGAGCTATGCTGAATGAGAAGGAACTCTCTCAAGTGTTTTGGGCTGATGCAGTGAATACAGCAGGCTACATCATAAACAGAGCCTACATCAGACCAATCTTTGGGAAGACTCCATACGAGCTGTACCAGGGAAGAAAGCCAAATCTATCCCATCTCCATGTGTTCGGATGCAAATGCTTCGTCCACAATAATGGAAAAGAAAATCTGGGTAAGTTTGATGCCAAATCCGATGAAGGTATATTTCTGGGCTATTCTAGTAGGAGTAAGGCATATAGAGTTTATAATAAAAGATCAAATGTGGTAGAAGAATCTGTGCATGTGGTTTTCATTGAAAATGAAACTGTTTCAAAACATGTTACCAATGAGGATGATCTTGCTTTCAATTTTGAAAAACTGGGCATTTCTGATAAAAGTAGAACTGAATCTCCAAAGATATCTAAATCTGTTAACCTAGAGTAAGATATCCAGGAGAAAGTGTTTGATGAAGAAAATAATGAAGACACATCTCAAGAACTCCCTAGAGCTTGGAGATATCAAAGGAATCATCCTGTTGATCAAGTGATAGGAGATGTTCAAGAGAGAGTCAAAACCAGAAAACAGTTAAGGGATCAAATGCTAAACTGTGCTTTCATTTCTCAAATTGAACCCAAATGTGCTGAAGAAGCCTTAACTGATGATTACTGGATTTTGGCTATGCAAGATGAACTAAATCAGTTTGAAAGAAATCAAGTTTGGGATTTAGTACCAAGGCCCAAAAATCATCCTGTTATTGGTACCAAATGGGTTTTCAGAAATAAACTTGATGAATCTGGAACAATAATCAGAAATAAAGCTAGATTGGTTGCTAAAGGGTATAATCAGGAAGAAGGTATTGATTTTGAAGAAACCTTTGCACCAGTAGCTAGATTAGAAGCCATAAGAATACTGCTAGCATATGCATGCATGAAAAACATTTTATTGTATCAAATGGATGTAAAGAGTGCCTTTCTAAATGGATATATCATGGAAGAGGTTTATGTAGATCAACCTCCAGGTTTTGAGGATTCTACAAAATCAAACCATGTTTATAAACTAAAGAAAGCTCTTTATGGTTTAAAACAAGCCCCTAGAGCATGGTATGAAAGATTAAGCAACTTTCTAACTGAAAAGGGGTTTAATAGAGGCAAAGTAGATACAACTTTATTCACTAAGAAAGAAAATGAAGATTTACTCATCATCCAAATCTATGTTGATGATATCATATTCGGTGCTACTAATGAGTCTCTTTGCAAGAAATTTTCTGAGTTAATGCAGGGAGAATTCGAGATGTCAATGATGGGTGAACTCAACTTCTTCCTTGGACTGCAAATCAGACAGCTTGGGGATGGTATCTTTCTCAGTCAATCTAAGTATCTAAAGGAGCTGGTAAAGAAGTTTGGAATGGAGAATGCCAAGCCAATGGGAACACCTATGGCTACTGCAACCAAACTGGACATGGATAAGAATGGGAAGATGTTTGACATCACTCAGTACAGAAGAATGATTGGATCCCTACTGTACTTAACAGCTAGCAGACCTGACATTATGTTTAGTGTCGGTATGTGTGCAAGGTTCCAATCATGCCCCAAAGAGACCCATGCAACAGCTGTGAAAAGAATTTTCAGATATCTCATTGGAACATCACAGATGGGTCTTTGGTATCCAAAAGACAATGGAGAAGATCTCAAAAGATACACTGATGCTGATTTTGCAGGATCCAAAACTAACAGAAAAAGCACAAGTGGAACTTGTCAGTTTCTTGGAGAATCCCTGGTTTCATGGTTCATCAAAAAGCAAAACAGTGTGGCCTTATCCACTGCAGAAGCTGAGTATGTTGCAGCTGGAAGCTGTTGTGCCCAAGTCATCTGGATGAAGCAGCAGCTTGAAGATCTTGAGGTTAAAATGAAAGAGATACCAATCATGTGTGACAACCAAAGTGCCATAAATATCACCAAGAATCCTGTCATGCATTCAAGAACAAAACATATTGAAGTTAGGCATCACTTCATAAGAGATCACGTTCTGAAAGAAGAAGTCAGATTGGAGTACATCCCAACAGAGGATCAAGTTGCTGATATACTCACAAAACCTCTATCAGAAGACAGGCATTGCAAAATAAGGAGAGAATTGAGAATGGTAAATCCCAATGAACTGTAAGTTATTCCTGTGTAATTCTATCTTTAGAATTTTCAATATTAAATTAATTCTAATTTCAGCATCGGAGAGCGTTTAATTTAAGTTGCAGGTGCTCCTCACAAGACTAAAATGGCTATACACTTGAAGATTGGAGCATATCAGAATGGAACAACCAGAAAGTGAAGTGAATAACGAAAATCCTAAGTTCTGGATCCATTCTGTAAGTTTTTAATGATGATGCTTGTATTTTAAATGTTGTTAGACGTATTTTGCTTCATAAACTGTGTTTTTGTACTGGTCAACATGGTCAACATTCGAATTTTAAGTGACCAACAGACGAACTTCGACCTGTTACACTTTGGAACAGTTCTCACTAATGCCTCGAAATTCGTCTGTTGAATAATGAAAGTTCAAATTTTAAAGAACAAAAATTTTCAAAGTTATGTTTGTCCATCACTGTTATACGAATTATCACTTCTTAAAATACGACTGTTGGACAACCTTTGCAAAAGTTGAAAAATTCGAATGTTCAATTCAAAATTCGTCTGTTGAATCATGTTCTTCATGCTGAATGCTTGAAAGATGAAGTTCTGCATGCTAAATTCGTCTATTGGTTGAAGTTTTGATTGATGATACTGTTTTCTCTTCAACATTCGAACTTTGTTGAAACAAAATTCGTCTGTTGTGCTTGCACTGCTTGATCCAAGCCTCTGTCAGACGAACTTTCAGATGAAAATTCATCTGTCAGTAAGCTTTGCTAAACGGTTTAACTTGTAACTGCCCGAAGTTTGAATTTTGACCTCTCAAAATTCGTCTGTCAGACGGTTACATACGTTAAATCTGACGGTTTTCCAAAGAACAGACGTAACCCTATTTGTAACTCCTCTGAGTCTATTCTGATCCTCTCTTCAATCCTCTTTAATCCTGTCCAAAAACCATCATTTCCCACCGTTTAAACTTCTTTTCGCACCCTATAAACCTATTCTCAACCACATTCTGCAACATTCAACCGAGAAATGGCAAGAGTCAAGAATCCTGGAGCAGGGAAAGCTGGAGCTCGGCCAAAAAGAGCAGTAAAATCTCAATATGCCACAAAGGAAGGAGAGAAGTCCAAGAGAAAGGCCGAACCCAGTAAAGCTACCCCTTCCAAATGCCAGAAATCATCATCCAAGGCAGATTCGCAGAAAGCAGGACCCTCCTCACCAAAAACTGCAAAACTTTCGGTTCCTGTTTCTGCTGATACTGCTGTTGTTGCTTCCTCCTCTTCTACACAATCTGGAGAATATGAGCTTACTACACGACCACTTTGGAGCACTCCTGAGATTCAAGAAGAGTATTCTACCAAGTTTTCCAGCAAAAAGGTAATCAAGCCTCACTGTGTGAATATGGAACAATTCTTAATATCTAACAACTTTGATGCTGGAATATGGTTGTTAAGATATAAGAATCTGTTGGAAATTGCTGAAAAATATGACGATGAGGTAGTAAAGACTTGGTATGCCTCTCTTCAATACAACAGCAAGAAAAAGAAATGGGAGGTCAACTTGAGATCAAGGACCATTTGGCTTGCTGATGAAATATTAAACGAGGTGCTGGAAATTCCAGGACAAGATAGGCTGAAAATTGACATCACAGCCTCTGGGTATATGGACGAGGCTAGCACAGCTGATGAAGAAGGTGGCTCCTTTCTGAATTACAAAGAGAGCACCATCTTGGACACCTTATTCAGAAGAAAGGAGAAGAGGCCAACAATAAATCTATTGAAGCCCACAGACCTCAGTGTTCAAGTGAGGATCCTGCACTCCATTGTGTCCAGGATCATATTCAACAAAGGTGGAAGCTTCAATCTGATAATAAGGGCAGAGGCTCATGTAATGACAGCTATCATTCGTGGGAAACTAATTAATTTAGGTCATATCATCCTCCAGCGTATGATAAAGGCAAGGGATCAAAGGAAGGATTCCACACTTCCCTATGCAGCAATTATTTCAAGAATCCTGCAGTATGCTAGGATTCAACACATTGAAAAAGGGAAAGAGAAACTCACAGAGGCCTTCAAAGAAGAGGAACTGCAAAGGATGGGTATTGAAAGAGATGAAGGAAGATGGATTGGGAAGGGAGTAGGGAAATCAGAAGATCTGTTCTTTGTTGCTGATGCATCCCTCCAATAAGAAGGCACCTCTGAGGCTCCTGGCAGATCTATACCTCAGCCTTCTCAGCAAATTCCATCTCCATCCAGGCCTACACACCCTCCTTCCATTCCCTCCTCACGGGCCAAGCCCACCAAGATCATTGAGTTATTTGATAGTTTGTCAATACTCATTCTCAACATTCGGGATGAGCAAAACGTCAAATTTGCTCACCTGCAAGATCAGATCCATCAGTTGGCTGTGAATATGAAAGTGGTGGCTGATGCTTATGAAGAGATAAGAAATGCAATTCCTACCACTTCTGCTCCACCTCAGCCTGGTGTCCCTGAGCCTACTCTGTCTCTATCCCCTGTGCCTCCAAGTCCTTTTGAGATGGCTTCTCCTATTCCTGGTGTTGAGACTCAAGAAACTGAACCGGCTGGCACTCCAAGGGCCTCCAGCAATGAGGCAAGTCCTGGTCCTCTCCTGGACTATGGCATGGAGGAAAAGGGTCTGCAGGAATCAAGCCCTCTTAAGCCTAGTGAAGCAGTTGCTCAGGACTCTATCCTTTCCACCCAAGAGTCTGAGCAAGTTGAGCAGCTAGTAGCATCCATATCTGCTTCACCATTTCTGCAAGCTGCACTTAATTAGGAAAGGAGCATTGTGCCTGTCATTGATTTTGAAGCTATTGCTTACAATGCTCTTCTGCAAGCTCAAAGGAGAAGGCTTGAAGAAATGTTTCCTCCTACTGAACCAGCCTCTCATTCCCTTGCTGCTTATGGGCTTTCAGAGGAACAGAGAGCTCGACTAGCTCTTTCCAGGCAGGAAATGCAAGAACTGCTTAAGGTCTCTGATGATGATGATGATGAAGAACCTAGCCCTGAGCCTGCTGAGCATCCTGCACCAATTCAGCTAGAGATTCCTTTTGCTCCTGTCTCTCTTCATGCTGTTCCTATTTCTCAGATTCTTCCTCCAATGGACTTTGTTGGGCTTTCTGATGATGCCAAAAAGGGGGAGAAGATAAAGCAAACTGGGACCAAGCAAGCTGGAAAATCTGCTGAGTCATCCGGGAAAGGAAAGACATACAGCAAGAAGACTAAGCCAAAGAAGAAGTGATTGATTAGGACTTAGGCTGAATCTTCCTGTTGTATTTTGTTGTGTTTACTTGCATTTTGTTTTTGTTTTGATGTTTATTTTTTATGTTTTGAGAACTGATCCTTAATTGATGTATTGCAACAATTTGGTTAAATGAATGAATTTGTTAGTTGCAATGTTTTGCGCTCTAAATATCTTCACTTAATCTGTTGGATATGATATCTTATGCATATGTTGAGGGGGAGCTTGTGAAAGCAAACCCAAGTACTAATCCAGTTTGTGAGTTGTTTTGTCATCATCAAAAAGGGGGAGAATGTTGAATCAAGAAGTTTTGATGATTCCAAATCAACATCCAAGAGCTTGGATTGAAGATATCAAAGGAGATCAAAGTGCTTCAAGTGAAGAATTTGAAGAGTATTTGCTGCTAGATCTTTTATAGGATCTTTAGTTTTTGTTATGATTAGGTAAAAGATTTTGATTTGAAGAAAAGATGTTTTCAAACCTTGATTTTATGTTAAATCTTGACTTATTTGAAAAACACCCACAAACAGACGAAGTTTGAAAGTTTAAACTGAACTGTCATGTTGAAAATTCGAACTTTGTCTTTAAAAATTCGAATTTCGAGCTAAAACTGAATAAGTCTGAAGAGATGTCTCTCTGTCAGACGAATTTTGGTCATCCAAAATTTGAATTTTCATCAGGTCTGAAAGAAATCTTTTCAGTGACAGACGAACTTCACAAAGTCAAAATTCGAATTTCAGACAAAATGCAAATTGTGAAAACCAAAGAAATTCGTCTGAAACTATGTTATAATTCATCTGAAATCAAGAAGAAATTAAGTTTGAAAAATGCTCTCTGACAGACGAACTTTGACTTTACAACATTCGAATTTTCATATAAGTCTGAAAGGAGCTTCTTTGAGACAGACGAATTTCACTCTTTCAAAATTTGAATTTCAGACAAAACACAACTTGAGAAAACATAAGAAATTCGTCTGAAACAATGTTAAAGTTCATCTGAGATCAAGAATAAATTAAGTTTCAAAACCGGTCTCTGACAGACGAATTTCACTCTGTCAAAATTTGAATTTCGAAGAAAGTGATCTACTGTGCCTCTTTGAACGTTCAATGGACAGACGAATTTTGGACATCCTAAATTCGAATTTCGAGGGTACTGTAGAAAATTGAAAACACTGTTCATGATTTACAGAAAAACTTTCCTCTTGAAAATTTGTATGTCACATTGTGAAAATATTTTATAAGTTTCAAAATTCGAATTTCACTCTATGGATAGACGAACTTCATATTTTAACGTTGGAAGCTTTAATCTTCGGTTCCTTTGAAATTCGTCTGTTGACCAACCAAAATTCGAATTTCAGTGTGTCAGAAACATTAAATACGGTTGATAAACGGATAGTTTTTCAGAGTAATCGTTGGATAACTTCCCCAACGGATAGATTTAGTCTCTAACGGATATTTGAGACCTAAAACTATAAATATAACATCATTTGAAGTTATGGGTAACGAATCAAACTTGTATATACCGAATTTCTGCTGAATCTTCTTCTCAAAAGCTTTTACCCTCTCAACTTCATTATCTGTACTTCAATCTTCATATCTACTCTATTCAAGAGAGTTATATCTTTGTAAACAATTTATTCTTCATCTGGAAGATAGATTTACTTGTGAGGGGAATTCACAAGGGGATTGGGAAGTACTTAGAGAAAGTGCTTAGAGAGTTTGAGAGAGCTCAGAAACAGAGCATACTCGTGTACTGTGGTATTAGCAAGAAGCCCGTTGAAATTCTTGCTGTATAGTGGATAAATCTCAAGAGTTGTCTTGGGGACTGGACAGAGGTCAAGTGGATAGACCGAACCAGGATAAATCACTGAGTCTTCCTCTCCTTATCCTTACTTATCAGCTTGCTCTGTTTTACTCGTTGTTTTCATTACATTGTGATATCTTCACCCACTTCACTTTGTGCAGAAAAATTTCAATTTTCCCAATTCACCCCCCCTCTTGGGAAGTCAGCCTTGCTAACAAGAACATGATCTCTTATAAAGTGATGTCTAACTTCAATGTGCTGTCCTTGAATGCATGACAGGATTCTTTGTGATGTTGATAGCACTTTGATTATCACACATTATTGGTGTTTCCTTCATCTCAATCTCAAGATCTTCAAGCTGCTATTTCATCCAAATGACTTGAGCACAATAGCTACCAGCAGCAACATATTCAGCTTTTGCAGTGGAGAGAGCCACACTGTTCTGCTTCTTGCTAAACCATAAAACCAAGGATCCTCCAAGGAATTGACATGTTCCACTTATGCCTTTTTTGTCAGTTTTGGATCCAGCAAAGTCAGCATCAATGTATCCTATGAGTTCTTCTCTGTTTCCCTTTGGGTACCAAAGTCCTATCTGTGATGTTCCAATTAGATATATGAAGATTCGTTTCACAGCAGTTGCATGGGATTCTTTGGGGCATGATTGGAACCTTGCATACATACAGATACTGAACATAATGTCAGGTCTACTAGCTGTTAAGTATAACAAGGATCCAATCTTCTCCTATATTGAGTTATGTTAAAGGTTTTTTCCTCCTTCATCCATATCAAACTTTATTGTAGTAGCCATAGGAGTTCCCATTGCTTGGCTTTTTCCATGCTAAACTTTTTCAGCAACTCTTTCAAATATTTTGATTGTTTGAGGAAGATACCATCATCACATTGCTTAATTTGCAATCCAAGGAAGAAGTTGAGCTCACCCATCATTGACATTTCAAATTCACCTTGCATTAGCTTAGAGAAGTTCTTACAAAGAGATTCATTAGTAGAACCAAATATAATATCATCAACATAAATTTGAACAATAAGTAAGTCTTTGTTTTCTTTCTTGGTGAATAGAGTAGTATCTACTTTTCCTCTATTGAATCCCTTTTCAGTTAGAAAATTGTTTAGCCTTTCATACCATGCTCTAGGAGCTTGTTTTAAGCCATAAAGAGCTTTCTTCAGTTTATAAACATGGTTTGGTTTTGTTGAGTCCTCAAAGCCTAGAGGTTGATCTACATAAACCTCCTCCATGATATATCCATTCAGAAAAGCACTTTTAACATCCATTTGATATAACATTATGTTTTTGATGCATGCATAGGCCAATAGGATTCTAATTGCTTCCAATCTTGCAACTAGAGCAAAAGTTTCCTCAAAATCAATACCTTCTTCTTCATTATATCCTTTGGCAACTAATCTTGCTTTATTTCTAATAATTGTTCTTGATTCATCAAGTTTATTTCTAAAGACCCATTTAGTGCCAATGATAGGGTGATTTTTAGGTCTAGGCACTAAATCTCAAACTTGATTTCTTTCAAACTGATTTAGTTCATCTTGTATAGCTAGAATCCAGTACTCATCAGTTAAGGCTTCTTCAGCACATTTAGGTTCAATTTGAGAAATAAAAGAACAATTGATCATTTGATCCCTAAGTTGTTTTCTGGTTTTAACTTTCTCCTAAACATCCCCAATCACATGATCAACAGGATGATTCCTTTGATATCTCCAAGCTCTAGGGAGTTCTTGAGACATTTCCTCATTGTTCTCATACTCAAGATCTTTCTCCTGATTATCTTTCTTTATGTTAGTAGATTCAGATATTTTTGGAGGTTCAATTTTACCTTCTTCAGAAAGATCTAAGTTCTTAAAGTTAGAGATAAGATCATCTTCATCAATGACATGCTTGGAAACTGTTTTATTTTCAATAAACAAAACATGCACAGATTCTTCTACTGATCTAGTCTTTTATTAAAAACTCTATATGCTTTACTCCTACTAGAATAGCCAAGAAATATACCTTCATCAGATTTGACGTCAAACTTACCCAAATTCTCCTTTCCATTGTTGTGGATGAAACATTTATAGTCGAATACATGCAGATGTGAAATGTTTGGCTTCCTCCCTTTGTACAACTCATAAGGAGTCTTCCCCAGAATTGGTCTGATGTAGGCTCTGTTAATGATATAACTTGCTGTGTTTACTGCAGCAGCCCAGAATACTTGAGAGAGTTCCTTTTCATTCAACATTGCTCTTGCCATTTCTCCAATTGTTCTGTTCTTCCTTTCCACCACTCTATTTTGCTGAAGAGTCCTTGGTGCTGCGAAGTTGTGATCAATTCCATGTTCATCACAGTACTCTAGAAAACATGAATTTTCAAATTCTCCTCCATGATCAGACCTGATAGACACAATAGAAATATCTTTCTTATTTTGCACTTTCTTAGCCAAGGTTACAAATGCATCAAATGTTTTACTTTTGGAAGAAAGAAACAAAGTCTAGGTAAATCTAGAGTAATCATCCACAATCACAGGTTTCCACCAATACTTTTTATTCTAGATGGACCTATCAGATCCATATGCAATAGTTGCAGTGGTCTAGATGTGGTGGTTACATTTTGAGATTTGAAAGATGATTTAATTTGTTTTCCTTTGAGGCATACATCACATTCTTTGTATTTTTCAAAAGAGATTTTTGGTAAGCCAGTGACTAACTCATTCTTAATCAGTTTTGACAGCTAGTTCATGTTAACATGTGCCAGTCTTCTATGGCACAACCAACTATCATTATCTTAACTAATTAAACAGATAGAATCTAAGAAAGGAAGTTTATCAAGATCAATAGTATAGCATTTACCATCCCTTTGAGCCTTGAGAATTACTTTATGATCACTTTTTCGGATGACCAGGTAGAACTTTAAGTCAAACAGTACCCAGTTCCCTTTGTCACATGTCTAACTCACACTTAGCAGGTTGTGGTTGAGGCCAGTTACAAATAGCACCTCTTCTATAGATGTTTCAGGATTCTTGCCCACAATGCCAATGCCAACTATTTTGCGGTATTGGTCACCTCCAAAGGTCACTTTTCCTTATTTTTTGTCTCTAAGGGTGATGAACTTCTCCTTATCACCAGTGGCTTGAGCAAGCACTGTCCATATACCATTTGTTGCTTTTTCTTGCTTTAAGACAAATATGTAAAACAAGGTTCAAAATTTCTTTTTAGGTACCCAAATTTGCTTAGGTCCTTTTCTGTCAGTGGCATTTTATGTAACCTTAGGAACCCATTCTACTTTCCTGTCAAGTCCATTTTTCTTCAATAAACATGAACTGAAAATGTCTCTTCTTGTTACAGAAGTGATAGGTGGTAAAGGGACTGCTGGATTGTGATGCAGAAAGAAAGCAATGTATATAATACTTTTGTTTTACATATTTTGGTTGGACATATGATTCAATGTGTTTTGAAGTGTAATGTCTCTTTTCATGTCCATCAGCATGCACAAAATGCCTCATATAGATTTTAATTTTTCTTTTTAACTTTTCTTTGACTGCACGAGGATCATAGCTAAGTCCAGCTTTTCCTTGTGTGATTCTCTGACTTCCCATTAAAGCAAATAACATATCTTTGCCCTTAGTAAGTCTAGCCATGCTTTTCAACAGATAATCATTAGTTTGCTTTAATTCAATACATGATGTACAGCAAGTGGATTCAGCTCTATGCAGAGATGCAGTGTCAGAGATGTTGCACTTAGATTCTAACTTGCTATTCTTTTTCTTAGCCTGTTTTAGTTCTTTAGCAGTCTTAATGAACTCATCATGCAGATCATGAAGTGCATCAAGCAATTTAGAATAGGAATGTTCAAAACTGTTGAATCAAGACTTTTGATGATTCCAAACCAACATCCAAGAGCTTGGATTGAAGATATCAAAGGAGATCAAAGTGCTTCAAGTGAAGAATTTGAAGAGTATTTGCTGCTAGATCTTTTGTAGGATCTTTAGTTTTTGTTATGATTGGGTAAAAGATTTTGATTTGAAGAAAAGATGTTTTCAAACCTTGATTTTATGTTAAATCTTGACTTATTTGAAAAACACCTACAAACAGATGAAGTTTGAAAGTTTAAACTGAACTGTCATGTTGAAAATTCGAACTTTGTCTTTGGAAATTCGAATTTCGAGCTAAAACTGAATAAGTCTGAAGAGATGTCTCTCTGTCAGACGAATTTTGGTCATCCAAAATTTGAATTTTCATCAGGTCTGAAAGAAGTCTTTTCAGTGACAGACGAACTTCACAAAGTCAAAATTCAAATTTTAGACAAAATGCAAATTGTGAAAACCAAAGAAATTCGTCTGAAACTATGTTATAATTCATCTGAAATCAAGAAGAAATTGAGTTTGAAAAATGCTCTCTAACAGACGAACTTTGACTTTGCAACATTCGAATTTTCATATAAGTCTGAAAGGAGCTTATTTGAGACAGACGAATTTTACTCTTTCAAAATTCGAATTTCAGACAACACACAACTTGAGAAAACAAAAGAAATTCATCTGAAACAATGTTAAAGTTCATCTGAGATCAAGAATAAATTAAGTTTCAAAACCGGTCTCTGACAGACGAATTTCACTCTGTCAAAATTTGAATTTTGAAGAAAGTGATCTACTGTGCCTCTTTGAACGTTCAATGGACAGACGAATTTTGGGCATCCAAAATTCGAATTTCGAGGGTACTGTAGAAAATTGAAAACACTGTTCATGATTTACAGAAAAACTTTCTTCTTGAAAATTCGTATGTCACATTGTGAAAATATTTTATAAGTTTCAAAATTCGAATTTCACTCTATGGATAGACGAACTTCATATTTTAACGTTGGAAACTTTAACCTTCGGTTCCTTCGAAATTCTTCTGTTGACCAACAAAAATTCGAATTTCAGTATGTCAGAAACATTAAATACAGTTGGTAAACGGATAGTTTTTCAGAGTAACCGTTGGATAACTTCCCCAACGGATAGATTTTGTCTCTAACGGATAGTTGAGACCTAAAACTATAAATATAATATCATTTGAAGTTATGGGTAACGAATCAAACTTGTATATACCGAATTTCTGTTGAATCTTCTTCTCAAAAGCTTTTACCCTCTCAATTTCATTATCTATACTTTAACCTTCATATCTACTCTATTCAAGAGAGTTATATCTTTGTAAACAATCTACTCTTCATCTGGAAGATAGATTTACTTGTGAGGGGAATTCACATAGAGAAAGTGCTTAGAGAGTTTGAGAGAGCTCAGAAACAGAGCATACTTGTGTACTGTGGCATTAGCAAGAAGCCCGTTGAAATTCTTGATGTATAGTGGATAAATCTCAAGAGTTGTCTTGGGGACTGGACGTAGGTCAAATGGATAGACCGAACCAGGATAAATCACTGAGTCTTCCTCTCCTTATCCTTACTTATCAGCTTGCTCTGTTTTACTTGTTGTTTATATTACACTGTGATATCTTCACCCACTTTACTTTGTGCAGAAAAATTTCAATCTTCCCAATTCACCCCCCTTCTTGGGAAGTCAGCCTTGCTAACAAAAACCTCATCTTCATGATCACTGTTAGATGAGATTGGAGTTTCTTCATATGCAAGAGCCATTAAGCAGATATTGGCAATTTCATCTTCACCATCATCTTCTTCATCTGAGATGTTGCCCCAAATTGATGAGATATATGCCCTCTTTTTCTTGCCATTGTCAGCAGCTTTCTTTTCTTTCTCTTGCTTCTTTAGAAATTGTAGACTATCATATTTGATGTGCCATTACTTTTTGCATTCATAGTATGTGACATGCTATTTTCCTTCTTTCTTATTGTCTTCAGCTGCTCCTTTCTTGAAGAATCTTTTATTTCTTTTCTTGTTGTAAAACCTTCCAAATTTTCTGACCATCATAGCCAGAGTCTTTTCATCTAATTCATCGCCATCATTAAATTCTTCTTCTTTCTCTTCTGCAGCTTTTAAAGCAAGACCCTTCTTTTTTCTGTCTTGACCTACTTCCTTAAGAACCTTTATCTTTCCGTCATATTCTTCAAGGCTACCGAAAAGTACTATGACAGAGGCCATTGACTCTCCTCTGGCTTCATCTATTGCTGTTACTTTTGGTTGTCAATCCAGAGGAAGAGCTTTAAGGATTTTTCTGACTTTCTCTGGCCAAGTGTACTCCTTGCCAAGACTCTTTAGTTGATTCACAATGAGGGTGAATCTCTTTTGTAGCTCTTTGATACTTTTACCTTCCACCATTCTGAAGCTTTCATACTCGCCAATGTAGGAGTTCAATTTATTCTCCCTTACTCTAGGGGTTCCTTCATGAGCGATTTCTACAGTGTCCCACATACACTTGGTCGTGGAACTTTGTGATATTATGTAGAATTCATCTTAGTTTAATGCACAGACCAGGCAATGTTTTGCCTTAAAGTTTAGCAGGACTCTTCTCTTATGTTCCTCATTCCACTTATCTTCTGGCTTCTCCTTATTTTTTCCATCATCCTACAGCTTCATTGGGACAAAATCTCCCTTCTGGATAACAGAATAGATGTCCAGATCAATGGGCTGGAGATAGATTTGCATTCTTATCTTCCAGTATCCATAATGTTCTCCATTGAAGCTAGGTGGTCTATTTATGTTGTTTCCCTCAGGTAGAATGCTTTATCCAAAATCAGCCATTGAATTTCTTGAATTGTTAGATCCTTTGTTTCGGGGTCCGGGCTCTAATACCACTTGTTAGATATGCTGACTTCCCAAGAGGGGGGTGAATTGAGAATATTAAAATTTTCTGCAAAAGTCAAGAGAGTGGTGAAAGTAAGAGTGACAGTAAAAACAGAGTATAAAAGGATAACCAAGTGAAAACAAGATAAGGGAAGAGAAGACACAGATGTTTATCCTGGTTCGGTTTTTTTATCTTGACCTACGTCCAGTCCTCAAGCTACCACTTGAGATTTTTCACTATCTTGCAAGAATTTGGTAGGCTTCTTGCAATGCCTTAGTACTAGGGGTGAACATGTTGGCCTGAGCCCGAATGGCCCGGTCCGGCCCGACCACTTTCGGGTCAATCGGGCCGGGCCAACTTTAGGGCCGGGCTGGGGTTAGGGTCAGACACCCTAACCCCGGCCCTGCCCGAACTATATATATATATATATATAATTTTTTTTAATTTCTTTCAATTATTTTATATATCTTAATTGATTTTGTAGGATTTTTATTCTTCATATATCTAATATAATATATTTACTATGTAAATATTATAAAAACATTTTAAGATTTTAATGTTTCAAATATTTTTTAAATTTTGAATTAGTTTTTTACCTTAATATTTATGTAAAAATAACGTATAATGGTTAAATATTCATAAATTTTGAAAAAAATTATTTTTTGGCTAAGATTATGTTTTAATAAAATTTATTTTTAAGTATAAATAAGTATATTTTTTTATTATTAAATAATTTTTTTTATTTTTTAATTTTTTAAAAAATATATGTATAATATCGGGCCAGCCCGGTACTGGCCCGAAGAACATCGAGCCGGGCATCGAGTAGGGGTCAAACCCGGCCCGGCCCGGCCCATGTTCACCCCTACTTAGTACAATTTGATGCTCTGTTTTAAGAGCTTACTATCTCACTCTTTACACTCTAATTTAGTGTTTCCCAAATCCCTTGTGAAATCTCCTCACAAGAAAATCTTTCTTCCAGATGAAGATAAGATTGATTACAGTGGTTGAACTCTCTAATTTAGATTGTATATGAAAGTTGAAGTACAGGATATGAAGTATATGAGAGTAGAAGACTTTGACTCAAGAATTTAGCAGAGTTTCTATATATACAATGTAAAATCGTTACCCACATCTTCAAATGAAGTTCTATTTATATATTTATGTCTTAACTATACGTTAGAGACAAGATCTAGCCATTAGAGACGTTACCCAATGGTTACTCTGAAAAACTATCCATTCACCAACCGCATTTAATGCATCTGACATTCAAAAGTTCGAATTTTGGTGTGTCAATAGACGAATTTCACAGAGACAAAAAACTAAAGACTTTAACGTTGAACCTCGAAGTTCATCTGTTATAAAGTAAAGTTTGAATTTTCATCTTTGAAAAATGTTTCTATGTTGGACATATGAATTTTCAAGTTTAATGTACTTCTGGTAAGTATGAACAGTTATTCCATATTGCTACAATGCCTTCGAAGTTCAAATTTTGGTGCCCAAAATTCGTCTGTCAGTGGGTAGCTCAATATGGTACAATAGTCTTCTTTTCGAAATTCGAATTTTCAAATGCCAAAGTTCATCTGTCAGAGAAATCTCTTATTAGACTTAATTCAAAGTTCGAATTTTTGAATACTAAAATTCGTATATTAAAAGATTATCATAACAGACTTGCAGGTCGTCTTTCCAAAGTTCAAATTTTCAAAGTCAAAGTTCATCTGTCAGAGGACTAACTTAGAACTCTTTTTAAACTTTACTTTCAGATGAACTTTGACATATTTTCAGACAAATTTTTTATTTTTCACAATTTATGCTTTATCTGAAATTCAAATTTTCAAGAATAAAATTCATCTGTCAGAAGGACCTCTTTTTTTACTAACATATTTTCACTCCGAAGTTCGAATTTCAGATACCAAAGTCCGAATTTTCAAAGTAACAAATCAAGTTTAATACTTCAAAGTTTGTCTATTAGTGGGTATTTATCAAATACTTCATGAATGATCATAGAACCACATTTTTAAAAATATTTTTTTACAAGATCAAAGTCTTTTACTCATTTTGAATACAATAAGAAATCTTATATCTAATCTTATATTTATTTTTCTTGGATTTCTTCTCTTGAGATCTTTTACATACCTTTGATATCTTCTTTCCAAGTTTCAGTTGGTTTGAAATCATCAAAACACTTGATTCAACAGGTCTATGAATCAAAGTTGGATTCGGGAATACGATTGTGAATGGGGAAAGTGTTAGCCACCCCCACAACACCCGTTTCTAACAATGGTTACCTTAAGTTGATTATGCAATTTTTATGACTTTTTTAAAATTATTTTGATTGCCCTTTAATCATTTACATGTACAAATAAATATAAAAATAAGTGAAAATATAAAAATAAAAATAAAGAATAAAATGAAAATATGAGAAGTTGGGAAAAATAAAATAAGAGAAAAATATTATTCATTTATAAGAGCGAACTTGACCCAAAATCAGAGTTTGGGGTCTACATACCTTGCAATAGGGATTAAAATCGACGTAGTTTGGACTAAAAATATGTGTCACTGGGTTGATATTTTTTGTTATATATATATATATTTTAAAAGAGAAGTTCATAAAAATAATTTTATCTTTCCATAAATAAAACTGTTTTAAAAAATGGTTAGTGTGTTTTAATTTGCAAAAGATAAATTAATTTCCACTACTTATTCTTATCGTTGGTTTTCATTTTTTGTTTTGTTTTGTATTTTTTTTTCAATTCCTAAAAAGAGAATATATGATTTTCCTCAATTTAGAAGATATGATTAAAATTATATGTGATTTTGGTTATTTTATTTTTAATTTGGAAAGAAAAAATTTGAAAACAACTTTATTTTTACAAAACAAAATCAATTAGCTTATGTGGTGACTTTATCACTCATAATCCGCTCATTAATAGCTAAATGCCTACGGTAATGCCACTCGAGGTAAAATGTATAAAAAAAACTTAAGGAATAAATATTTTTTATTTCTCACTCATCTTTTTTTTTTCTTAAAATCGAATAAAGAAAAGAGATAATATACATTTTTCTCTAATTTAGAATTGATGAAAGAAATAAATATTACCTTGGATATTTCACTTTCAACTTAAAAAAAGGAAAAAAAGGCTCAAGAACAATTTGATTTTTTTATTTTTATTTCTATATTTTCTCTTTTCTTGTTTTTTTTGTTTGAAGTCAATTTTTAAATAAAATCAACCATCTCTTGCGGTGATTTTATCACTCACAGTTCACTAATTGGTATCTAAATGCTCACGGTGATACCACTCGAGGTAAAAGGCATAAAAAATGCTTAAGATATAAAATTGGGAAGATAAATAGTTTTTATTTCTCACTCTGAATAAAGAAAAGAGATAATATACATTTTTCTAAATTTTGAATTGATGAAAGAAGTAAATATTACATTGGATCTTTTACTTTCAACTTAAAAAAAGGAAAAAAAAAAGGCTCAAGAACAATTTAATCTTTTTCTTTTTATTTCTATATTTTCTCTTTTTTTTGTTTGAAGTCAATTTTTAAATAAAATCAACCATCTCTTGTGGTGACTTTATTACTCACAGTTTACTGGTTGGTACCTAAATGCTCACAGTTTACTACTCAGAGCACAAAGGCAAAGAGAAAAATTGAGGGCTCTTACCTATATTTTCATCATTTATTTTACTTTAAATAAAAAGGAAATTAATATTTATATTTACTTTTAATAAGGAAGAAAATTAATATCATTTTACTTTTAATAAAAAAAGTTTACATAACCCTTGGAATCCACAAATATTTGAAAATTAAGACATGCTCAATATAAGTATCATGGTAATTCCTCACTCATGGCACAATTGAGTAAAACCCTATGTGTACACGGAAACTTAGTCACTCGCATCAAGCTCTAAAGGTGAAAATAAAATATATATATATATATATAAATGGCCAAAAAAGTATAAAAATACATGCTATTGTTATTTATGATCGTGCATTTGGTGTGTGCACAAGTGTATCAAATATCATTTTAAACTTATCACATAGGAATCACAAATGAATTGAGCAAAATGAATGATCACTCCTCCTCTTGTCTTTTGCTTTCTTTCCATCTCTTGCTTTGAAGTTTTTGCCTTGACAAAAATGATTCACTCTTTCCAAGCTTGACCTCATACCCCCATGGTGCTCAAAAGAAAATACAAAGGCATTAGCACCTGTCTTAAAAATAATTTTCATAGCCAAGAACAGTAACAAATTTCTCAAGCACATGAAGGATCAAATGGACATATCTTTGACTTTAAATTAGTACCCATGCACTTGCCATAGAAGCAACAAATTTCCCATCGATATTCATGGATTATGTCAAAGAACAACCCTTTGAATATATGTAATTCACACCAACAAAGCCAACCACAACCATCATCCAAGATTATGAAATTTCATGTCAATAGCAAGGTGTATAGAGAATCAAATGGACCTAAAATAATTACTTAATATTTTAGTTGATGTGTCACTGAAATCCAAAATAATTAGGTACTTAATTAATGCAAAAGCTAAGTGCATAGTAATTCCTTGCAACCAAAGCATGACCATATGCAATTAATCCTTTCAACCAAAACAAACAATCATTATAAGGGTAGAAGTCTACACACTAACCTCGCACATAGATGTGATTGTGATTTAATCTAACTTTAGAATAGATTATATAACTTAGGGAATTTTAATGCACAACCAGCACATAAACACGATCACTTGGACATCTCCCAATGCAAAAGACAACAACCAAAACCAAATGCATACAACACTCAAAGATAATTTTCATCCAAAATAGGTCACAAGGAACGGTCAAGTTTAAACCATAACATATGCATGAAGCAAGCCAGATCAAGATTTGTTCATGAAACACAATTTATATGATCACTTTCCGTACATAAATTGAGATATGAGGAGGAACTCACTAAGGTCATCTTCCATTTAAAGAAAATTTCTTAGTCACTTTTAAAACTCAAGCTAAACCATACATATGCAACAACCAACCAAACTAAGACATTTCCATGGGTCAATGTCTAATTTTAGCAACTTTTTAAGCTCAAAACGTCATACACACATACAAAAATCAAGCCACAGTTTTTATCATGAAAAACATAAGCATTTTAGATGATTAAAACTAAATAGTTATGTGTAGCAACGAAATCCAGCCTTTAAATAGAACAAAGAATGTAGATATCATAGCAAATAGTGCTTAACATCATTAAGTAAACCTTGCTTTTCATGGATCAAACCATAATCCATTGGCAATAATATTCAATGCAGAGTAAGATTAATGTCTACAGGCATGTGAGTGTTTTCCCTCGTATTTATGAGATAAAACTAAATCCAAATGGCTTCAAAATGCAAATTACCCATGTTAGGGAAAGGTCTCACTAGCCTCTAAAATTAAATGAGCTTCAGTAAATGGAAAATGGCAAGTTAACCACCATGCTCTCTAACTCTCAAATCCCAGCAGCATGACCATACTTTAAAGAATGTGGGAAAAGCTAAGAAAAAACAAGAGTCATGACCAATAAAGGAGTAAACCATAAAAATTTAAGATCCCACAAAGCAATTATATTTAGAAAATACCATACATCAAACAAATGAACTCCTCATGTAGGCATTTTAACAAACATCTGTTAGGCACATATTAAAGAACATGCTATTTTCCATTCTGTTCTAGATTTCAAAAAGAAAGTTAGACGCTTAAGACCTTAAACAAAGAATGAGAAGTCAGAATCAATGAGATTACCTTCTTGTTCTCTATTCACCTGCTCGTACTCATTCTTCTTTGTCTCTCGCCCCCTTCATCTCAAGTTTCGGTTGCTTACTAATAACCCAAATAGTCCAATACTCAGAACCAGCACCACAATCGCATGCACAGTGAAGATGAAATGCATCAAGGTAATACCCCTCAAACTATCCTCATTAAGATCATAATGTACATCGACATTCTCAAGAGATGACGAAGAAATTGAAATCTTTTTACACCCTTTCAACATAAAAACATCAGTATACAAGGAGAATCCAGCTTGCAGCAGCCATGTGCCCTTAAAAATCAAGCCTTTACCGATCACCGAATACTCCACAAAGAAGGAAATGGATCCAAGAATGTATACAAGACTTTCATTAACTAGAGATGCACTCAAATACTGCTGAGCTACAATGAAATGGATCAGGACCCAGAAGATCGAAAGTACAAATGATTGGAGGAAAAATGCAAATCGGTATGTGGGGTGGCCGGAAAAAGATAAGAAGAGGATAAACTCAAAGATGGAAGCGATATGGAGGGCAACGAGAAGATAATGCAGATCAAGGTTTTTCAAATCAGGGTCAGAGAAATACCACAGTTTGGATCGAAAATTAGTAGGGTTTTTTCAGGTAAAGGGAGGAGGAGAAGAGTAAGTTGCGTAGGCCAACAGGAAATAAGAAGAGGAAACCTGAGAAACGGGTGGCCATCGATGCCATCAATTCAACACACCCGCCTTCGTCTCCCGTGTTCTTGCTGGTGCTTCACTTTCGGATCCTCAGCATCCTTCATACATCCTGTTAGTTCTGATGGCTTACCAAGAGCAGGTAAATTGAGAAGTTTGAAATTTATCTTTAAAATTATAAAAGAGCAGTGAAAGCAAAAGTTGCAGAAAAATGGCGTGCAAAATGTAATAAGGCAATAAGCAAGGTATAAGAAGAAGGATACAAAGATTTATCCTGGTTTGGTCTCTTCCTCTTGACTTACGTCTAGTCCTCAAGCTATCACATAAGATTTTTCACTATCTTGAAAGAATTCGGTGGGCTCCTTGTAATGTCACAGTACAACTTTTATGCTTTGTTCCAAGAGCTTACAAATTCACTCTCTACACTCTAGTTAAGTGCTTCCCAAATCTCTTGTGAAGTCCCCTCACAAGAAAATCTTTCTTCCAGATGAAGATAAGATTGATTACGACAAGAGAAATTCTCTAATATAGTATGTTTGACAGTTGAAGAGCAATAAATGAGGTGTGTGAGAGTATAAGGATTTGTTTGAAGATTTTGACAGAGTTTCAGTATATACAATATAATTTGTTGCCCACACCTTCAAATGAAGTTCTATTTATAGATTTATGTCTTAATTATACGTTAGAGATAAGATTTAACCGTTAGAGACGTTACCCAATGGTTACTCTACAAAACTAGCCATTCACCAACCGCATTTAATGCGTCTGACATACAATGTTCAAATTTTGGGGTGTCAATAGTCGAATTTCACAGAGACCATAAGTTAAAGACTTTAACGTTGAACTTCGAAGTTCGTCTATTCAAAAGTGAAATGCGAATTTTCATCTTGACAAATATTTCCCATATTAGAACATATGAATTTTCAAGTTTAAAGTGCTTCTAATAAGTGTGAATAGTTATTTCATATTGCTACAGTGCACTTAAAGTTTGAATTTTGGGGTCCAAAATTCGTCTGTCAATGAGCAACTTAATATAGCACAAAAGTTCTTTTTTTCAAAATTTGAATTTTGAGCCTTCAAATTTCTTCTGTCAGAGAAACCTCTTATCAGACTTATACGCTTTCATTCCAAAGTTCAAATTTTTAAAAAACCAAAGTTTGTCTGTCAGAGGGACATCTGATCAGACTTACACATTTTCATTCTAAAGTTTGAACTTTCAAAACTAAAGTTTGTCTATCAGAGGGACTGACTTAGAACTCTTTTTGCATTCTAATTTCAGATGAATTTTGACATAGTTTCAGACGAATTTTTCATTTTGCACAAATTATGCTTGACTCGAAATTTGAATTTTAATAGGCTGAAATTCATTTGTCAGAGGCAACATCTTTGTAAGTTCGAATTTCAGCTATCAAAGTTCAAATTTTCAAGGTAACATATGAAGTTTAACAGTCCAAAGTGCATCTGTTAGTGAGTGTGTTTTAAATATATCGTAAGTTAACATATGATTGTTGAAAAACACATTTAAAAATATTGGGTGAAAGATCAAAGTCTTTTACTTCTGTAAATACTGTGAGAAATCCTACAAACTAATATTGTATTCATTTCTTCCCGGATTTCTTTACTTGAAATCTTTTGTACTCCTTTGATATCTTTCTTCCAAGCTCCAATTGTTTAGAATGATCAAAACACTTAATTCAACACATCCTTTTCTTCTCTATAATTAGTCACACTCCTTCTCTCAATCTCGCTCTCTCCTTCTCTATAATTAGTCGCACTCCTTCTCTCAATCTCGGTCTCTCTTTTCTAGGTCTCACTCAATCACAACATTGTTCCCCTTCATCATCGTGCTCTCCTTTTCTTTGTTTGGCTTCGCCCTAATCTGCCTTCTTTCCTCTGCCTCACACCCTAACTCGCTCTTCCTTTTTCGTGCTCGAGCCTAGCTCCCTCTTCTGTTTCCAAACGCCCTCTGCCTTTTTCCTCCGAGCTCTTACTCACTCTCACTCCTACTTGCTCTCACTGCTCCTTCTGGTTTTTGCCTCTAAGTCTCATCCAGTCTCCCCTTGCCTCATGGACAGAACCCTAGCTCCCTTAGTCTCTCACTCGCACGACAACCTTCGTCTCGTGTTTCCCTCTCACTCGCGGCTCTCCCTGTGGTTTTTTTAGCCCTAAGGGCTCTCCCTCTTTATTTCTATCCGAGCCTCTGCTGAGGCTCGGTCAGCCTTGTTCATGAGTCCTTCTCAATTGGGCTCATTAGCATTTGGACTGAAATGCTGATCCAGTATTTCAACCCCAATATTTATTATTTTTTTTATTTTTATTTATTTTTTATTTTATTTTATTACTTTTTTATTATATTTTTTTATTTTTATATTTATTATTATTATTATTATCATTTATTTTATTATTATTATTTTATTTTATTTGTTATATTTCATTATTATTATTATTATTTATTTTTTTATTTTATATTTATTTTATTTTTTTATTTTGTTGTTTTATTTTATTATTTTTTAGTGTTTGAGTTTTGGGGTTAGAAGATTGGGCCACCTACATTTTTTTTTCTTTGTCTTTTCTTATTTATTTATTTATTTATTATTTATTTATTTTTATCCCTTATTTTATTTTATTTCCATTATTATTATTTTTATTTTTATTTTATCCATTTTTAGTTTTTATGTATGAAACCTGGACAAAATACGATGTTCACATTGCAAATATATAAGAATCAATTGAAATATTCGAGGATCAGTTACAAATATATGAAAATTGTTTGAAAATGGGTTATCTGACCATTCTTCATCTAGTCCACACTGATTTGCAACTACTTTTTGTGGAATCACAAGTGATCCTTATATATTTCAAAACACACTCATATATCCTTATCCCAAAATAAGGGGCAAAAAAGGAAATCTCACTCTAAAAAATATTTCCAATTAGATACCTATGTATTTTATAGCAATTAGGCAAATTCAGGGTGTGTTTTTGGAAATAATTTGCTCCTAGGGTATTTATTTGTCATTTTTTCTTTTTATATATTTTCCATAATTTTTTCATTTGAGTAGATAATTCTTTTAAGAAAATTAAAAGATTAGGAATCTAATATAAAATCTTAACTATACTGCCTCTTTCCTTTTGTTTTTTCCCACTCAGAACTCTGCCACATTTCTTTCTCACCTCTAATCCACATTAAGGTTGCAATGGCGAAGAAGGACAATGGACCACCAAATTTGAACCATGTGGATTTTGTTTGTCGCTAGCGATGGTGGAGGAGACCTCTGTTCCCTCACTATTAGATATGCTCAGGAGTCAAGATAGAGCATATCGTAGAATGAGGATGGTGCTGCTGCTCGCTAGGATGGTGAAGACAATAGCACCATCAAACCTCTTTATTCCTTATCTATTTCTATTCTCTCTTTGTGTTTTTTTCCCCACAGTCGAAGCCAAATATTGTAGAATCTGTGTTATGTTATGCAGCATTGAGCAAAAAAGATGGTATTTCCAGTGAATATGTGTAACATCCTACCTCCTGACACCTCCATACTTAACCAAAAACCTCAAAATTCAACAAAAAATAACCCTGACATCTCAAAACAACTCTCCCACTACAAAAACACAGCGGAAACAACTTAACACCATCAAAAACTGGGCTGGGGCTGCGGCCGCTACAGTACCACCGCGGCTCTGGCCTCCCCTGTTTTACACCGCTACTGCCTCTCCTGGCGCCGCGGCCTGCCTTCCTGCGCCGCGGTGCCCCCTGCTGATACACCATATCAGCAAATTCAACATGCAGGGGCGAACTTCCGACGCTCATAACTTTATGCTTCGACCTCCGATTGACTTGATTCCAACTCCTACAAGTCAATCTAGTCCCCATCTATCCATAGACACCACTTTTACCTCAATCCAACTCCGTATGGAGATTCTGGACACTTGACACCAATTTGGCCACTTATTGACCAAAACTCATCACTAACAACCTCCAATTGCCACCAAAGGCAAATGGACACTCCCAGACCAATCATACAGGTCCAAAACTACTCTGGACTCGCAAATACCAACATACAACACTTCGAACTCCCATACCATTCAACCATACATACCACAAACATAACATACATACATACCTACATAACCAGTCTCAGTCATATCAATATCCATTTCATAAATACTACATAGACCTAATATTCCCACGATCACTGCTACTCACGCGTCTTCTCCGGACTAGTGCCAGAACCGTCACCTGAAAGGTTAGTGTATGGGAGAGGGGGTGAGACAATGTCTCAGTAAGCGGGAACAACAACCACACACATATACATATATACATATATCTCACACAACTCATGAATGCAACATGAAATGAATGACATGCATGTCGCCCTCATAGGGCACCCCATCCTTATCCTCCCTAACACATATATCGTCCATCCTTATCCTCCCTAACATATATATATAAATATATATTCCATCCTTATCCTCCCTAACACATATATATCATCCACCCTTATCCTCCATAACATATATATATATATATATATCATCCACCCTTATCCTCCCTAACATATATATAATCCAACCTTATCCTCCCTAACATATATATATAATCATCATACATCATACCACCATCATGTCATCACCACTCCATCCACCATCCATCACAATCGCATAATATCATGTGGTGATGCTCATGTAACATTATATCATCATCATAATATCATGTATGCAACATCTTACATCATCATCACACATATCATCATCACAGTCATAATCATCGTCTAACAGTATACATACCACGATATATAAAACAGTACACACAACACATCATTATCGTGGTATGAATGAGACATGCATATATATACAAATACACATACTATCATATAACATAATCAATACAACATAAACAAACACCCGGTTACCTCAATTGTCGTTACCACACACACACGAGTTCCACGAGCTTCCTTGAACTGTCCGATACGCGTGAATCCCCTCTCGATTAGCCAACAACCTTTACCATGTCACAATTCATCCATTAACACAATAAACCAATAACCCAAACATCACAATTCAACCATATTGGCCTAACCCAAGGTTCCAACACACTTTTCATGCATCAATAAGCTCTTAGGGATCACTCGAACACTACACAACTTCATATACTTCGGATTCCCAAGAGCCCTAACCAATAACAACCTAGAGTTAAGCTCTAAACACACATAATCCCTTCAAAACTCACATCCAAGCAACAAGAATACCAAAACACGTTCCATTAACCTCAAATCACCCATTTCAATCGGTGGATTTCACCCCAAACCGGAAATCCAACCTTAACACCGAAAATCCCAAACTTCAACCGAAGAAAAATGGAGAGAGAGAAGTAGGGAACACTTACCAACTTGAATCCAAGCTTCCAAGGTTCGAAAGTCGCTCCTAGAAGCCGGGAATGTCGAACCCTAGCACTGCTCCCCGATCTCCTTCGTCGCTCCCTTCATTTTCTTTCTTTCTTTCACGTCCGACTGATCCGGATTTAAGTAAAAATCTCGACTCTCGCCGCGGCCTCATCATACCTTGCCGCGGCTCCACCAGTTCATCCGGAACAATACCACTGGAAGGTCTCTCGCCGCGGCGGCTCTGCTCCTAGCCGCGGCATGGGGCCCTTTCTGGTTCCTCTTGAACCTATCACTGTCCTGCTTCCTCCAATCCTGAACATCAAAACCAATAAAGATATCGTGAGGGGCATTACAATATGCATGTTGATGAAGTTATTGCAAAGATGGATGTTTGTCAAGGGTGGACGACGATGGTACTTTTTTCTGATTTCGTGGATTTCGTTTCTAGCCTCCTCCTTCATTTTTTACATTTGGTGCTTTTTTATGCATTGAGGTCCTCTTATATGAATTATATAATTCTCTAGGAACATATTTTTTGTCTTTAAAGTTAGATCATATTATGGAGAATCTTTCTTGCTTCACAGAGTATAATGGATGATACCGGGTGTCTATATCAATCACCAAATGAAGATGTTTTAACATATATTGAGGAGCTTCTTATTTCTGTAGGGCAATATCATTTTTTGCTTTCGAGGGAATGTTACTAAGGAGCAAATGTACCTGAAAGGATATGAATGAAATGTAATAGAATAATGATTACTATGAGTTTATTTGGTAAGCTTTGAAAAATAGGGGGGAAATGTTTTTAAAATATTTTATTAAAAGAATAAAGTGAATGTACTCAACCATTAAAAATGAAAATTTCTCTACCCTTCCTCTCTTCTACTTCCTCTTTTCCTCTTAACAACAACACATAGAATGAAGAACAATTTTTTGCAACAACTTAAGCTCCCAAATCAAACAAGTGATAAAATATTTTTTTAATATTTTGCAGAAATTCATAGCATCATCACATGGATTTGTCATGGATTGAAGCTCACCACCATGGATTTGCCATCATAACAAACACATATTGAAGTTCACTACCATGGATTTGTCGTCATGACATTCAATGACGGCGAGTTCAAAGCACAAATCTTTTCAGAAGCTCACGACCATGGAGGGATGATGACAATGACTTTGTATAGGGAAGAAAGAGATCAAAGATCAGGGAGGAGTTGGGTGGTGGTGGTGGTGACGATGCTGAAGATGAAGAAGAGGGAGGAGACTAACGGTGGAGTTTGCCGATGTCAAAGATGGGAAGAAGATAGAGGGGATAAAGGAAGGTTAAAGGATCTTAGATGACACCAGCATATAAGGTCGAAGAAAATAGGGGAGAGAAGAGATGTCCAAAGCTGATTCCTATCCTGTAGAATCAAGAAAGACAAGGTCTAAGAGAGAATCCCCACTCCCAATGTTTAAGATTGCCCATTCCCTAGGACTCCTTATTCTTACCTCAATGTGCCAACCAAACAGCATAACACTAGGAATGGAATTTGAACTCCCAGTCCTAAGCTAGTTTGGGAATTGAACCAAACACATTAATCAATATTTATGTTAAAAGGGGTAATTTGGTTAAAATAAATAAATTAGATGGTTTAACCATTAAGGGAATAGTGGGTGGAAATAAAATTTTGAAAATAAATGAGAGGTGGAATATTTAGAAGAGGGCTATGTAGGTAAAATAAATGAGATGTTGTATGGATTAATATCAAAATAAATGCAAATATTTTCTAAAACAAAAGATTCGTATGATCACATAATTATTTCTTTTTCAAATTTCAAATTTTTTTTTTTGCCGTATAAATTTAAATGCAACATGATTGGCTACTGAAATCTTTTTATTATTTTTAATTACTTATTTTCTTTGACTATTTTTTTGTCGTATGGATTAATATCACAATAAATGCAAATATTCAATTAATTATAAATTTAATTACAAGGAACTAAAATGAAATTTAATTTTCTTTATTCTATTGGCAATATTAATGAAAACATTAAAGATATAAATAAAAACAGGAAAACTTGCTGCCGAAGCCAAATTCCATCAAGTCAGTACCTACAGTTTTTCAAAAGTTTAAAAGTAACTTCCCATAATAACCAATAAGTCTTTTATTTTAATATTATTTTACATGAGTCACACTTCTTTAATTTATTTATTTTTTCTAACATTCTTCCACTTGACTCATGTGATATTGTGTCCCTTAATGATTTAATAATTACATTAATCATAATGCGCATGAATAGACCTTACATACATTGGTTCCATCAAGGATACAAAACTAATAAGAGTCATGGCGGTTACATGTTATTAAAACAACATATTTCCTTCCATGTACTACTACATTAGCCTTCTCCTCACACGATTTTAGAATGGGAAGTCCATAATGGGTTCAAACATAATGTCTTTATCAAAGACAAAATTTGTTTTCAACATCATCATTTGCATGCATATACATAAGGTGGAAAACAGAAAATTCAGAAGCTTATACAGTGTCAAATATACAATATAACAACATTATTGTTTAATGTTCACTAGTAGACATAATGCCCATACTCTCAACATGGCCAGAAAATATTTTGGGCTGTAACCCTTTTGTTAAAGGATCAGCAATCATAAGATCAGTGCTAATATGTTCTATTGACACTCTACGTTTTTGAGCTTCTTCTTTAACGGCAAAGTATTTCAATTCCATATGTTCAGCACCTTTAGAATACTTGTCATTCTTAGAAAAGAAGATAGTTGCGGAATTATCACAATAAATTTTCAGTGGCCTGGCAATACTGACGACTATTCCAAGTCTTGAAATAAAGTTATGCAACCAATTGGCCTGAACCATGGCCTCAAAGCATGCCACAAATTCAGCTTCCATGGTAGATGCAGCAATGACTGATTGGTTAAAACTCTTCCATGATATTGCTTCTCCGGCTAAAAGATACAAATAGCCAAATGTAGACTTTCTTGTATCTACACAACCAGCAAAGTCTAAATCTGAATATCCAATCACCTCAAGATGGTCAGATCTTCTATAAATAAGCATGTGATTCTTCGTCCCTTGCAAGTATCTTAAGACTCTCTTTGCAGCTTTCCAATGATCTAATCCTGGATTACTTTGGTATCTACCAACTGCAAAGCTAAGATCTAGCCTCGTACATGTTTGAGCATACATCAAACTCCCAATAACAGATGCATAAGGAATCATTTCCATCTGTTTTCGTTCCAAATCATTCTTTAGACATTACATGAGACCAAATTTGTCTCCGTTTTGTATTGGAATAGGAGATGCTGAACATTTATCCATTCTGAATCTCTCTAAAACTTTATTAATATATGCTTTTTGAGACAAGTCTGACAGTCCTTGTGATCTATCTCGGAATATTTCTATTCCTATCACATAGCTTGCCTCACCCATAAAATTGGCTAATACATTGTTGAAATATTAATTTAATATGTATATAATATTCTTTTACATATTACAATAATTTGTTTTAATTGAAGTTCACGGCCAGTATTTCCAAAAGGATTGTTTTGAAATTGCCGTAACCCAATATTTCCAGCGTTAATAAGCCCATCTAATCATAACAGTACTTAAGTACCCACGTATAAGATAAAGTGCAGCATAAAGGCATGAAGCAAAAACCATAAAATTGTCATGAAAACAATTATATGGAAGTCTAAAAGAAATGTCCAACATAAAGATAAAATAGACTTGAATAAAATATATTAATTGACATATTCAAATTTGGAGTCACTTTATGCCACTTTCATGATGGAAAAGAGACAAATTCTACTTGATCCATGAAAACATTCAATGATGGAAAATCCGTCATTCACAATATTATGTGAATTTCATGATTAACAAGCCATCACATTTGTTTTGTAAGTGCAACGGAACAACATATTTGAAATTTCCAAATTCTCACGATTAGAGTTCATAAAATTGGGGAAAATAATCATACATAGAGAATCACAAATTTCACAATCATGCTTTGATACCACATGTAAGTTGTAGTTTTTCCTAAGATTCATAATTCAGAAAACTACTCTAAACATGAAAGATCTTGAAATATATAATTCTCATATATAAGTCAAAATTTAGATTAAGAACTTACCTTGATCCATGAGAAAGGAAACAAAGACAATAGAGAAAACTTCTTCTAAATCTCAATCTATCTCTTTCCCTTTGCTTTCTTCCTCTCATGCTTTCTGATGGCTATATTTAAGAGAACTCTACCAGGGAGAGATAAAACCTACTTTACGTATATTACCAACTTCCATCAAGTCGGTTACTTACAATTTTTCAAAAGTTTAAAAGTAACTTCCCATAATAACCAATAAGTCTTTTATTTTATTTTAATATTATTTTACATGAGTCACACTTCTTTAATTAATTTATTTTTTTTAACAGAAAAATGTTGGCGATTCCGTTATTTCAAAAGAAATGCCATTGACATCCACAACCACACCAAGAAGAATTTGCCTTGGAAGGAGGGATTGAACATGTTCGGCGACAAGATTGACGATGAACCCAATTGGGTGCATCTTGGTTATTGTTGTGGAAAGGAATAGCTGACGACCATCGAACATGAGTTGCCTATGTCGAAAACTGGAATGTTATTTCTTCTTCTTCTTCTTCTTGTTTTTTTTTTCTTGGTTCAGCAGCAAATAAATTGAAGGCTTTGGCATGTTTGGAGGAGGCTTTGTTGTGAGTTTTTCAAACAGAGTAGAATAGATGTTTTAACATATATTTGGATTTTTCGTGCTTAATTGTTCTAACAGAGAATCTTCCAATGGAAGTGAAGCTGGGTAGCGAAAGGCTGATTAGTCCTTCCTATTGTTCTGCTGTGATGTGGCTTTGCTGGTGACTCTAATGGAGGCTGCACGCCGTGCAAGAGGCATTGGGGTGAAGAGCTAGAGGCGGTAGAGATTTTGGAGTAGATTGAATCAGAAACTTTGTGGGTTGCGAAATGCGATTGACCCAAAAGAACATATTATATTATAAATATCATATTAGACTCTTTTCTGATTAATGTTAGTATTAAATTTGTCAAAAATTTAAATTATTCTTCCTAATCATATCACTAGAATTAATTCATATATCATGACAAATTTTTTTTTTATATAGATAACCTTATTTAATTCTCCTTCTAAATTAAAAGTGTAAATAAATCTCATCCTCACTTAACTTTTCTCACAGAAATAAATCTATTTTAATTATGGATAAAATTAAAAAAATACATTAATTAATCAGATAAAATTTATTTACTTCTTATATTTTAAAAAAAATTAAGAAATGTCTTCCATATTTTGGAATGGAGGAAATATTACCTAATATTAATACTTCTATAATTAATTAATAAAAATTAATTTTATCTACTTATTTAATAAAAATAAAATTAAAAAAATATACCTGACATAGCTTATATTTTATATATAAAAGCAGAGGGAGTACTATATAAAACTACCAGGATTTAAATGGATAAAAATTATAATATATAATCACTTGAATAAATTGTGATTGATATTATTTTTCTAATATTTAAACTTTACTGAAATATGTAAAAAATTTATAAAATAAACCAAAGTTGCTGGAGCCTAATGAAATATGTAGAGTAAAACAAAGTTGAAAGAATAAAAATGTTTCACTGAATAAAAAATATACTGATATAATTTATGTTATATCAATATAAATTTTATAATTTATTGTAAATTGTACTTCTGTAAATAATTCATTTTTTAGATTTCATATAATGTATAAAAAGATATGTATAATTTTTATAAATTTATCAAGCACGAAATAAAAATGATCTCAACAATTCGGCCTAGTAAAACATGGACAATATATTTTAGCCATGGCTTGAAATATTTGTCAACTTATTCTTTTATTTTTAATTTTTCTTTGGTTTGAAAAGTACTTTGTAATTCTCAGCTCTGTTATAAAGGTGAAAGGGTATTATGTTTATACTAACTCGTTTTTTTTTTCTTTTTTTCATCTCAAATCACTCTTTTTATATTTTAAACTAAATTACTAATAAACCTCTGTTTAGTTGCATGGTTGTAGTTGATTAAACTCTTGATTATATCTGGTCCAAGATATTGTCTAAACATTACGGTCATGTATATCACAACAGGATAGATATGATCAGTAGGTTGTTAACATTTATTTTTTAATTTTTATGTTAGAGAGGGAGGAAAGGAGTTGCAGTTGATAGGCTGTAAATTCAGTTTTTTTTTTTTAGCCACAGATAGGTTGTAAATTAAAATAACTCATTTTGTATAATATCCATTTGATATACAAACTATTCAAAAATTAAGGTAAACTCTCCGACTACATACCTCGGTGTCCTTGACAAAAAAATTGTTTCAATGCACACTTTGTAATAACTAATAAGATCATGTCCATTTCTAACTGGTGATTAAAGTTCAAGGTAATGATAGATCAAGTAAAAACTAAGAATTTCCTTCAAATCAAAATGTTAGGTAAGCAGACAAGACTCTTCAGAAGTACAATTTACAGGAACAAATGATGACATCCAAATTCTTCAGATACCACCTAAATCATGAATAATCATACAGTGATATGCTCTTATCTTCTGATACACTAACAAGGCGACCACCTCGTACCTGGTTGTCTCCAGGTGGTCTAAATGCCATCCCCCACACTTGATCCGTGTGGTTGCTCATTGTCTGCACAGAAGCTCTCATGCCAAGATCCCAAAGCCTAACAGTTTTATCGCTTGATCCTGTGGCAATGGCTTCCCCATCTGGGCTAACATCCACACACAGCACCCAGCTAGCATGACCTGACATGGCCCCGACTAGGCTTTTCCCCTCAGCATCATACATATGGACTTGAGCATCATCAGAAGCAGAAATCAAAAGCCTAGGTTCACATGGGGAATAAACAAGCGACCTAACTGGCATGGTGTGGCCTTCAAGGTGGTGTAGAAATTTGGCTTGGGGCACATCGAAGACAGAAATGGTGCCATCCACCGACCCACATGCAAGTCGCTTCCCATCAGGGCTCCATGCAACTGATAGGACAAACTTCTTGCTGCTGTTTTTTTCAGTGGGTTTGGGTCCTTCGGGCTGAGGAATCGCTAGATCGGCAACAACTTCCCAGGTCGTAGTGTCCCAAAGCTTGACTGATGCACTAGCTCCACCGGCAGCTGCCAGAATGGCACCCTGAAAGTAGGGCTAAAGTTAGTATTGTTAAAATGTAAAGGGTTTAAAAGAGGGCACCCATAAACACTGTCAACAGAAAAATGTAAATGAAGTAAATAAAGAAGTGATCCATATGTAAAGGTAGACTTTCAGTAAGCAAAACAATGAGATAATTCAAAAGATAATTATGTCATGTTTGACAAATGTCCAACACTTGTATTAAACACAATGCAACACTTCTAATCAGAAAATTAAGATTCTACACTTTATTCTGTTGAATAACATATAGCTTAATCTTTCTGTCAAATCCCTGATGAAACTGGGAAGAAGAAAGACGATAATATATATTCATTCTGTTTTAAAGTCATACATTCGTTGTCATTGTCGTCATCATCATCATTATTAAAATACATGAGGCACAAGGTTTTAAGGTTGGGAGAAGGGGTCCCTCCGGCACTCATGTCCAATGAAGGAACCCCTTGAACCCGGGTACAAGATTGTAATGAAACTGAAATGTAGATCAATTTTGAAATTAATTAGCTGAAGGTATGTAATGTGGACTGCAAATATAAATAAACTATAGTAAAAGAAATACAAATGTGCACTTCAACTTACAGAAACACAACTGTTGACTATAACAGTTGGAAAAGGTACATTCTGCAAGTTTGACAAGACCTGAGAATCAGCTATTCCTAAAATCAACTAAAACTGGCTACTGCAAATAGCAGATTATGCCAGAAAAAAAAGTGATACATGGGGAACAAAATCCTCTCATGAGCAAGATATAAATATTAAAATGCACATATCATCCTGTGTCATAACCAGAAACCCTATTTTCTGGATCCATTTGTTGAAATTGAATGCAAGATTTCATGTTTGAACCACCACCAGTCAAACTTACAATGCAACTCTACAGCAAGCACTTGGATTTGCAAAAGGGTTCTAGTCCTAATCTTCAGCATGGATCATACTCTCGGGACTCCAGTAAAGCACATCATACATAGATTTATCATCATTCAAAGAAAAGCATCTTTGTGGTTTTCAACAATATTAAAAATTACAAATTGAACATAAATATAGTAGGATTTATTTGGTATAATCAATGCTTAAGCCATCGAGGTTAATCAAACAGTATGAGTTATTGACTTGGTGTGTCTCCGTATACTAGAAGTTACTAACCTAACGCAAATGAAGGTCTAGTCTCACCAAATATAACCCTTATACAGATTTCCTTCATGAATCACGATTAATCAATCCAAGTATTTTTCACTCTTTCGAGTTTCAGCACTGAAAGAAGAACATTTGGAAGCATGGAGTGTATGCTTAAGTTCATATATTAAACTCACTGAAATTGAGCCATATGGACAAGAAAAGACTGATACTACGTGGAAAATGATTAACTAAAAAGGCAGAGTTCCCATCAGAGGATACCTTAGAAAGAAAGAAAGAAAGAAAGGAAAAGGGAGGAAAGAAAAAACGAAAACAATATGACAAAGTAAACAAATATAGTCTGTTAAAGGTTAGGTAAAGAAAAAAAAGAAAACAATAAGACAAAGTAAACAAATATAGTCTGTTAAAGGTTAGGAAAAGAAAAAAAAACAAAACAATAAGACAAAGTAAACAAATATAGTCTGTTAAAGGTTAGGTGATGGCAGTTTTTCAAAGGAAGCAGTAAATGAGCCTACCAGGAAATGCTTTCAATACAAGATTCTATCTTATACTTAACAATGATAATTAATTTTTCTAGGCCGGACTGCATAATTCAACTAGCCTTGAAGTTAAATACACAATTTCTCAATGTTTGAACTTATTTTAGGTATTTCTGTATGTTCACCCGATTTAAATAGCAACCAAGCAAGCATAGTCATCAACAGTCTATTATCCATTACCTTAGGATCAAATCTCATTTGCCAGACTTCAGATGGTGGAGCTTCTAGAGTAGCAATGGTAGCATTAGAATCTACATCAAAGATTCGAACAAAGCTATCAAGGGAGGAAGAAGCTGCAATTGTGCCAAGTGGATGAGCTGCCACAGAAGCAACTCCCAGGCAGTGGCCAGTGCTGGTGTTCTCAAGGACAAGCTCATCAGAACTCCAGATCCTCACTGTCTCATCAAGTGATCCAGTAAGCAGAAGGGGAGATCGGGAACTAGTGGCAGGTACCCATGTGACTGCCCACACTGAGTCATCGTGAGCATTATCAACAGATTTTAGTCCTGCTAGTTTCATTGGGACTTCTGTTTTCAAGTACTCCTGTAAGAACCATAATGAGATAGACATCTCATCAGAAACTACAGCGGCTAATGTGGATGATTTTATCCCAACCTCTTCAAGGAACTCACCCATATGATCAGTTCTTCACCCTTTTACGATATTATTCATTTCAAAACACGCAAAAATATGTAATGACACTACCACTGCGAATTGTGTAAGTACATGAAGTCTCTTCGATACTAGTCAAAAGTAAGAATATCTCAATACTAATATAAATTAATTCAAAAGAATTAACTATAATAAAGTATTCTTAACTTTGACAAAAAACTACGGTTTCATGTAAGCGTAGTATAACTAGTAATTCAGATAATTTTAGCTCAACCCCATCAGGGAACTCACCCATATGTTCTGTTCTCAACACTTCTAACATTATTCAAAACACGAAAACATAAATACTGACACTATACTGTGAATAGTCATAACAAATAATGCTTCTGTTCCAATTTAAATTAATTAAAAAGAACCAACTATAACATTCTCAACTCGTCAAGCACAGCAACATAATCGTTTCAACTTCCAAAAGAAACTAATTTTTATGTAAGCGTAGCATAACGAAATATGAATATATTCGACTAGTAACCGTTGAGTAAATAGGATACAAAATTAAAGGTATACCTGCATATATGAATCAATTAGCAAGAGAACATCAATCAAAAGGGAAACACATTGAGCTTACCCAGACTCAAAGGTCCTAACTTGTTCCTTGAAATTGCTGGTATAGAAGACAACAGGAGCAGCAGAGGGAGCAAACAGTGTGAAAGAGCAAAGGATTCTTACTTCTGCAGAAAAATGCGGTCGATGAGAAATGTCTGTGTGTTACTTTGCCATTTTTGTTGAAGTAAGGCAATAAAAATCCAAAAAACCCTCGACAAATAAATGTGCTTCAAGGGAAAAAAGGTGCTTGCTTGCGATGCCATTCATAACAATAAAGCACGGTCGTTTACTTCAGTTTTCTATCTTTTTCATTAGGTTTTTTGCCCCCTTTTTCATGTTTTCATTAACTCTGACCAATCAGGTTAAGCTAAATTGGATCGGTGTTGAAATGCTAAAGTTTGGTTTGGTTTTGGATAAAAGTTTAATCCAACTAAACCAATCTGTTTACCATATTTTAGGATATTTTTAATTCAGTTTTTAATAAATTTGATTTGGTTTCAAATTTCTTTGATATAATTTGGATTAGTTTGAATTATGTTAAAATTAATATTTTTATTAAAAAAATAATATTATTCTTCAAAAGCTAAATAAAAAATGTTTTTATATAAATATTTTATAAATAAAAATTATATTTAAATAATTTACTAAAATATCGACCTTTTATATAAGTAAAAATTTTATAAATTTTTTTATATAATTATTTATAACATCATATTTATCTATATTCTTTTCTTAAGAGACTTTTATAAATATTTTTAATATGGTTATGGATGATCTTACTCATTATTGACTTATGTTATTGAGTAGTATAAATAGAAAATATGTTAAATAAAAAATATATTAAATAAGTATAGTAGTTGTATATAAAATGATAATAGATTGGTTCAATTGAGGCAAACTAAATTGAATTAGTTTTCAAACTATAAAAACTGAAGCAAAATCATACTTTAAGTTTTGATTGATTTGGTTAAGTTTCAGTCAAATGGGTTATAAACGCCTCTAATTATAAAACTTTGAATTTTTGTTTTTAAAAAATAAGTGTCAAACTATTTTAACTGTGAATTTTATTGAATCAAGTGTTTTGATGATTCTAAACCAACCTTCAAGAGTCTGGAATAATGATATCAAAGGTACACAAAAGGTTTCAATTGAAGAAATTCTGGAGAAATTCTGGAGAAATTAGTGCAAGGATAGATGTAAATTGTTTAGTAATGTTTTAATTTTAGTAAAAGACTTTGATTTGGTGAAAAAATATTTTAAAACCTTAATTCTATGCTAATTCATGGAATATTTGAAAAACACCCACCAACAGACGAAGTTTGAAAGGTTTACATTGATCTGCTATTTCGAAAATTCGAACTTTGCCTTTGGAAATTCGAATTTCGTATTAAAAATGAACAAATCTGAAGAGAGACTTCTCTGACAGACGAATTTTGTATTCCGAAAATTTGAACTTTGACCTATGTCTGAAAAGAGTCTTTCACTGACAGACGAACTTTGGTATTGAAAATTTGAATTTCATACAAAATGCAACCTATCAAAATTGAAAAAATTCGTCTGAAAGTATGTCAAAGTTCATTTGAAAACAAGTTTAGAAAGAGCTTTAAATTTACCCACTGATAGACGAACTTTGAACATGAAAATTCAAATTTTAGAAACAAAGCTTGTGAGTCTGTTGTGTTGATATGTTGACATATGAATGACAATATTCATAAATTCGAATTTTAAAGTAAGTCTGAAAAGAGGTCTCTCTGACAGACAAACTTTGAACTTTGAAAATTCGAATTTTCAATTTATGAACTATCGTGCCTCATTGAATCAACTTTTGACAGACGAATTTAGGGGTTCCAAAATTTAAATTTCGAAGACACTGTAGCAAATTGAATTTACTGTTCACACTTAACAGAACAACTTTAAATATGAAAATTCGTATGTTCCAACATAGAATCATTTTCTAAAGATGAAAATTCGAATTTTGCTTCATGACAGACGAACTTCGAGAGTTCAACGTTAAAGGCTATAACTTTCGGTTTTTGTGAAATTCGTCTGTTAACCAACTGAAATTCAAACTTTGTGTGTCAGAAGCATTAAATGCGGTTGGTGAATGGATAGTTTCTCAGTATAACCGTTGGGTAACGTCTCTAACGGCTAGATCTTATCTCTAACATTTAGTTGAGGCAGAAATCTATAAATAGAACTTTATTTGAAGATGTGGGTAACGATTTTAACTTTGTATATACTGAAACTCTACCAAATTATCTACTCAAAGTCTCTTACTCTCACACTTCAATATTTGTACTCCAACTTTCATATTCACTCTGATTGAGAGAGTTTATTAGCTGTACACAATCTTATCTTCATCCGGAAGAAAGATTTTCTTGTGAGGGGTTATCACAAGGGATTGGGGAAGCACTAAGTGAGAGTGCAAAGAGTGAAAGTGTGAGCTCTAGAAACAGAGCATCAACTTTGTACTGAGGCATTTGCAAGAAGCCCACTGAATTCTTGCATAATAGTGAAAAATCTCAAGTGGTGACTTGGGGACTAGACGTAGGTCAAGTTGAGAGACCGAACCAGGATAAATACCTGAGTCTTCTCTTCCCTACTGCTACTTTTACTGTTTATTCATTTATACTCTGTTTTACCATTACACCTTGCTTTCTTCACTTTCTTAACGTTTTGGAGAAAACTTTTAATCTTCCTAATTCACCCCCCTTTTGGGAAGCCAGCTTATCCAACAAGTGGTATCAGAGCCCGGATTCCCAATCAAAGGATTTTATAGTCAGGGAATTACAATAGCTAGCTTTGGAGAAAGCATACTATCAGAGGGAAATAACACAAATAGACCACCTGACTTCAGTGGAGAACACTATGGTTACTGGAAGATGAGGATACAAATTTATCTCCAATCCATTGATCTGAACATCTAGTCCGTCATCCAAAAAGGAGATTTTGTTCCAATAGTATTGTAGAATGATAGGAAGTACATAGAAAAGCCAGAAGCTGAATGGAATGAGGAAGATAGAAGAAGAGTCTTGCTGAACTTCAAGGCAAAACACTGCTTGATCAGTGCTTTGAATCAAGACGAATTCTATAGGGTCTCACAATGCTCCACTGCCAAGGAAATGTGGGACACCTTGCAAATTGCTCATGAAGGAACAACTGGAGTTATAGAAAACAAACTAAATACATGCATAGGTGAATACGAAAGCTTCCGAATGGCTAAAGGAGAGAGTGTAAAAGAGCTACAGAAGAGATTCACCCTCATTGTGAATCAACTAAAGAGTTTGGGAAAGGAGTACACCCAAACAGAAAAGGTCAAAAAGATCCTCAGAGCTCTCCCTTTGGAATGGCAACCCAAAGTAACAGTAATAGAGGAAGCCAGAGGAGAATCAATGGCCTCTGTCACTGCTCTTTTTGGTAGCCTCGAGGAATATGAAGGAAAAATGAAGGCTCTCAAGGAGGCAGGACAAGATAGAAAGAAGAAAGGTCTTGCTCTGAAAGCTGCTGAGGAAAAAGAAGAAGAATCTGATGATAGAGATGAGCTAGATGAAGAAACTCTGGCCATGATGGTCAGAAAATTTGGAAGATTTTACAGCAAGAAGAGGAACAAGAAAATTTTCAAAAAGGGAGCAGCTGGAGATAGCAAGAGAGAAGCAAAAGAACCTGTCACTTGCTATGAGTGCAAAAAGTAGGGACATATCAAATGGGATTGTCCACAATTCCTCAAGAAGCAAGAGAAAGAAAACAAAGCTACAGACAAAGGCAAGAAGAAAAGAGGTTACATTTCATCAATATGGGGCAACAGCTCAGATGAAGAAGAAGATGATGAAGATGAAATTGCCAACATCTGTCTGATGGCACTTGCCTCTGAAGAAGCTGAAATCCCATGCAATAGTGATCAAGAAGATGAGGTATATGAATCTGAACCTTCCTATTCTAAATTACTGGATGCTGCATGATGAGTTTGTTAAGGTTTTTAAAGAATTGAAGCAAGCCAAGAAAAAGATTAACAAACTAGAATCATAATGCAACATCTCTGAAATTGCTTCTCTACCTATTGCTGAATCTGTTTGTTGTAAATCATGCATTGAACTAAAGCAAACCAATGAATATCTAGTGAAAAGCATGTCTAGGCTTACTAAAGGTGAAGATATGTTGTTTGCTTTAATGGGAAGTCAAAGAATATCACAGGGAAAGGCTGAACCTGGCTATGATCCTTGTGCAGTCAAAGAAAAGATAAGGAAAAAGAATCAGAATATATATATGAGACATTTTATGCGTGCTAGTGGCAATAGATAGAAAGAACATACTTCACAGCACATTGAATCCTATGATCAACCAAGACATGCAAAACAAAAATATTATCTACATTGATTTCTTCCTGCATCTCAATCCAGCAGTTCCTTCATCACCTGTCACTTCTTTAACAAGAAGGGACATATTTCCAGTTCATGTACTTTAAAGAAAAATGGACTTAACAGGAAGGTTAAGTGGGTTTCCAAAGGTACATCTGTATCTAGGGAAAAGACTAGTAATAGAAAAGGACCTAAGCAAATTTGGGTACCTAAAAAGAAAATATGAACCTTGTTTTGCAGGTTTGTCTTAAAGCTAAAAGGAGCAACAAATGGTATATGGACAGTGCTGCTCAAGCCGTATGACTAGTGGTAAGGAGAAGTTCATCATTCTTAGAGATAAGAAAGGAGGAAAGATGACCTTTGGAGGTGACCAATATGGTAAAATAGTTGGCATTAGCATTATGGAGAAGAATCCTGAAACATCCATTGAAGAGGTGCTATTTGTAATTGGTATCAACCACAATCTGCTAAGTGTGAATCAGACATGTGACAAAGGAAACAGGGTACTGTTTGACTCGAAGTTCTGCCTGGTCATCAGAAAAAGTGATCACAAAGTAATTCTCAAAGCTCAAAGGGATGGTAACTGCTATACTATTGATCTTGATGAACTTCCTTCCTTAGATTCTGTCTGCTTGATTAGCCAGGATAATGATAGTTGGTTGTGGCATAGAAGATTAGCTCATGTTAATATGAATCAACTATCAAAACTGGTTAAAAATGAGTTAGTCACTGGCATACCAAAAATCACTTTTGAAAAAGATAAAGAATGTGATGCTTGCCTAAGAGGAAAACAAACTAAATCTTCTTTTAAATCTAAAAACGTAGTCACCACAACCAGACCACTAGAACTACTGCATATGGATCTGATTGGTCCATCTAGGGTAAAAAGCATTAGTGAAATCTGTATGTGCTTGTAATTGTGGATGATTACTCTAAATTTACTTGGACACTATTTCTTTCCTCTAAAAGTGATACATTTGATGCATTTGTAACCTTAGCTAAGAAAGTGTAAAATGAGAAAGGTATTTCTGTTGTGTCTATCAGGTCAAATCATGGAGGAGAGTTTGAGAATTCATACTTCCTGAAGTACTATGATGAGCATGGAATTGATCACAACTTCTTAGCTCCAAGAACTCCTCAACAAAATGGAGCAGTGGAAAGGAAGAACAGAACAATTGGAGAGATGGCAAGAGCAATGCTGAATAAAAAGGAACTCTCTCAAGTATTCTGGGCTGATGCAGTAAACACAATAAGCTACATCATAAATAGAGCCTACATTAGACCAATCCTTGGGAAGACTCCTTATGAGCTGTACAAAAGAAGAAAGCCAAATCTCTCACATCTATATGTGTTCGGCTACAAGTGCTTCATCCACAATAATGGAAAGGAGAATCTGGGTAAAGTTGATGCCAAATCTGATGAAGGTATATTTCTGAGCTATTATAGTAGAAGTAAGGCATATAGAGTTTTTAATAAAAGGTCTAAATTAGTAGAAGAATCTGTGCATGTAGTATTCATTGAAAATGAAACTGTTTCCAAACATGTCACTATAAGGATGATCTTATTTCAAACTTTAAAATTTTAGATCTTTCTGATGAAGGTAAAATTGAACCTCCAAAAATATCTGAATCTATTAACATATAGGAAGATATTCAGAAGAAAGACTTTGAGGATGAATATAATGAAAACGTGTCTCAAGAACTCCCTAGAGCCTAGAGATATCAAAGGAATCATCATGTTGATCAAGTGATAGGGGATGTTCAAGAGAAAGTTAAAATCAAAAAATAGTTAAGGGATCAAATGATAAACTGTGCTTTTGTTAGATAAGCTGGCTTCCCAAAGGGGGGTGAATTGGAAAGATTGAAAATTTTCTGCAAAAAGTCAAGAAAGTGAAGAAAGCAAAGTATGATGATGAAACAGAATATAAATGAGTAAACTATAAAAGTAGTAGTAGGGAAGAGAAGACTCAGATATTTATCCTGGTTCGGTCTATCCACTTGACCTACATCCAGTCCTCAAGTCACCACTTGAGATTTTTCACTATTATGCAAGAATTTAGTGGGCTTCTTGCAAATACCTCAGTACAAAGTTGATGCTCTATTTCTAGAGCTCACTCTTTCACTCTATGCACTCTTACTAAGTGCTTCTCAATTCCTTATGATATCTCCTCACAAGAAAATCTTTCTTCCAGATGAAGATAAGATTGTTTACAATGAATAAACTCTCTTTAACAGAGTGAATATGAAAGTTGGAGTACAAATATTACAGTGTGAGAGTAAGAGACTTTGAGTAGATGATTTGACAGAGTTTCAGTATATACAAAGTTAAAATCGTTACCCACAACTTCAAATGATATTATATTTATAGATTTAGGTCACAACTATACGTTAGAGACAAAATCTATCCGTTGGAGAAGTTATCCAACGGTTATTCTGAAAAACTATCCGTTCACCAACTGCATTTAATGCTTCTGACATTCTGAAATTCGAATTTTAGTTGGTCAACAGACGAATTTTGCAAAAACCGAAGGCTAAAGACTTCAACGTTGAATATCTGAAGTTTATCTGTCATGAAGCAAAGTTCAAATTTTGATCTTTGGAAATTGTTTCTGTATTGTGACATATGAATTTTCATGTTTGAAGACGTTCTGTTAAGTGTGAACAGTATTTTCAATTTGCTACAGTGCCTTCGAAATTTGAATTTTGAACCCCAAAATTTGTCTGTCCGTAACTGGTTTATAAGGCACAGTAGTTCATCTAATTCGAAATTCGAATTTTCAAAGGGCAAAGTTCGTCTGTCAGAGAGACCTCTTTTCAAACTTACTTCAAAATTCAAATTTATAAATACTGTCATTCGTATGTCAATAATTTGTACCTAGCTGCCAGTAGATCTGACATCATGTTTAGTGTCTGTATGTGTGCAAGGTTCCAGTCATGTCCTAAGGAAACACATGCAACTGCTGTGAAGCGTATCTTTAGATATCTTATTGGAACATCACAGATGGGTCTTTGGTATCCAAAGGGCAATGGAGAAGATCTCAAAGGATACACTGATGCTGACTTTGCTGGATCCAAAACTGACAGACAAAGTACAAGTGGAACGTGTTAGTTTCTTGGAGGATCTTTGATTTCATGGTTTAGCAAGGAGTAAAACAATGTGGCCTTATCCACGGCAGCAGCTGAATATGTTGTGGCTGGAAGCTGTTGTGCCCAAATCATCTGGATGAAATAGCAGCTTGAAGATCTTGAGGTTGAGATGAAGGAAATACCAATAATGTGTGACAACCAAAGTGCCATTAATATTACAAAGAATCCTGTCATGCATTCAAGGACAAAACATATTGAAGTTAAGCACCACTTCATAAGGGATCATGTTCTGAAAGGAGAAATCATATTAGAATACATCCTAACAGAGGATCAAGTTGCTGACATCTTGACAAAGCCTCTATCAGAAGATAGACATTACAAAATCATGAGAGAATTGGGTATGGTAAATCCCAATGAATTGTAAGTAAATCCTTGTGCATCTTTGTTTTTAGATTTTCTAACAGTAAATTAATTCTAACTTAAGCATCGGAGAAAGTTTAATGTAAGTTGCAGGTGCTCCTCATGAGTTTAAATGACAGTAGATCTGAAAAATGGAGCAAATCAGAATGGAACAGTCAAAAGGAGAAAGAGACAGAAAGAAATCTGAGTTTTGGATCCATTCTGTAAGTTTTTAAAAGTTGAAATTCGTATTTTAATTGTTTGTTAGACGAATTTTCTTGATAAATTGTGTTTTTGAACGAGTGAGCATGTTCAACATTCGAATTCAGATGCCCAACAGATGAACTTCAGCTTGGAATAGTTCTCGGTGGTCCCTCGAAATTTGTCTGTTGGTCCTTAAAAGTTTGAATTTTCAAAAATAAAAGATTCAATGTTATCTTTGTCCAACATGATGTTTGTACAAATGTCCATTTCATAACATACGTATGTTGGAGAACCTTTACAAAGTGTAGAAATTCGAATTTCTGATTCAAAATTTGTCTATTGGAACATGCTCATAATGTTGAATCTCTGAAAGACGAATTTTCATGTGCATAATTCATCTGTTGTTTGTTGCATTGATTATTGCTTGATGCTTGCTCTTCGAAATTTGAACTTTGTTGAAATAAAGTTTATCTGTTCATCTTATGTTGCTTGGACCAAGCCTCTGTCAGACGAACTTTCAGAAGAAAATTCGTCTATTAGTAAGCTTTGCTGGATGGTTTAACTTGTAACTGCTCGAAGTTCAAATTTTGACCTCTCAAAATTCGTCTGTCAGACGGTTACACATGTTAAAACCAACAATTTTTTTTTGAACAGACGCAACCCTACTCATCTCACCTTTGAGTCTGTTCAAATCCTCTCTTCAATGCTCTTCAATTCTGATCGTAAATCTTCATTTTCCACCATTTAAACTCCTTTTCTCTTCCTATAAACCCATTCTCAGCTTCATTCTGAAACATTCATCCACGAAAATGACTAGAGTAAAGAATCCAGAAGTTGGAAAGGGAAAGGCACGACCAAAGAGAATAGTCAAATCCTAATACTCAAAGGAGGGTGAAAAATCGAAGAGAAAAGCCGAATCAAGCAAGACAACTCCCTCCAAATGACATAAAACAACTCCAAAGGCCAAATCAAAGAAAGCTGGACTTTCTTCACCGAAGAAAACAGAGCCTTCGGTTCCTGTTCCTGCTGCTGTTGCTTCCACCTCCACCTCCAGTACTGAATCTGGAGAATACCAACTTACAACAATGCCACTATGGAGCACTCCTCAGATTTAGGAGGAATACTCAACCAAGTTTGCAAGTGAAAAGGTAATCAAGCCTCATTGTGTGAACATGGAAGATTTCTTAGTCTCTAACAATTTTGATGCTGGGATATGGATGTTGAGATATAAGAATCTGTTAGAGATATTGGAGAGGTATGATGATGAAGTGGTTAAGACATGGTACGCCTCTCTGAAGTACAACAGCAAGAAGAAGAAGTGGGAGGTCAATTTGAGATCAAGGACCATCTGGCTCACAGATGAAACTTTTAATGAAGTGTTGGAAATCCCGGGGCAAGATGGCCTTAAGATTGACATCACTGCTTCTGGGTATATGGATGAGGCAGAGACTGCTGATGAAGAAAGTGACCCCTTTTTGAACTACAAGGAAAGCACAATCCTGAACACTTTGATCAGAAGAAAGGAAAATAGGCCAACCATAAATTTGCTGAAGCCCACTGACCTCAGTGCTCAAGTGAGGATCCTACACTGCGTAGTGTCTAGGATTATCTTCAACAAAGGAGGTAGCTTCAATCTGATCACAAGGGCAGAGGCACATGTGATGGCAGCAATCATGCATGGGAAGCTCATCAATATGGGACATATCATTCTCCAACGCATGATCAAGGCAAGGGATCAGAGGAAAGACTCTACACTCCCCTATGCAGCAATTATTTCTAGAATTTTACAATATGCTAGAATTCAGCACCTTGAAAAAGGAAAAGGGAAGCCCACTGAGATTTTCATGGAAGAGGAACTACAAAGAATGAGGATTGAGAGAAATAAAGGAAGATGGATTGGGAAGGGAGTAGGAAAATCTGAAGATCTCTTCTTTATTGAAGATGCCTTCCTACAGCAAGAAGGTACCTCTGAGGCTCCTGCAAGACCTACACCTCAGCCTTCTCAGCCTGTCCCATCTCCATCTCTGCCTGCTCACATTCCATCTACTCCTTCCTCTCGTGCCAAACCAACCAAGATCACTGAGTTGTATGACAGTCTGTCTACACTCATATTAAGCATCAGGGATAAACAAAATGCCAAATTTGCTTATCTACAAGATCAGATCCATCAGTTGGCCAAGAACATGAAGGTGGTTGCTGATGCATATGAAGACTTTCGAAATGCCATTCCTGCTACTTCAGCTCCACCTTAGCCAGGGTCCTCTGAGCCTACAAAGTCTCTAACTCCTGAGCCTCCAAGTCCCTTTGAGCTAGCCTTTTCTGAACATGATAATGCTATAGATGATACTAAGATTGCTGGTACACTGAACACACCAAGTCCTGGTCCTCCCTTGGACTGTGGTATGGAAGAAGAAGGCCCTCAGGATTCAAGCTCTCATGACCATATTCCAGCAGATGCTCAAGAGTCAATCCTGTCCCAGTAGGAATCTGAGCAAGTAGAAAGATTAGTGGCAGCCATCTCCTCTTCACCATTCATGCAGGCTGCCCTAAATGAAGAAAGGATCATTGTGCCTTTTGTTGATTTGGAAGGCATTGCACACAATGCTCTCTTACAAGCTCAGAAAAGAAGGCTTGAAGAAATGTTTCCTCCTCCTGCTCCTTCACATGTTACATATTATGGTTTCTCGGAGGAAAGAAGGGCACAATTGGCAGTTACAAGGCAAGAACTTTCTAAACTTCTTGAGATTTCTAATGATGAAGATGTAGACACAAGTTCTGAAGTTTCTAGGTCTTTGCCAAAGCTCAATCCAGAAATGTCATTTGTTCCTATGCCTCTTCAAGCCATTCCACTGTCTGAGATCCCTCCTCCTGCTGATTTTGTTCACCTTCCTGATGATGCCAAAAAGGGGGAGAAGAGTGAGCAAACTAGAAAGTCTGTTGTTGAGCCTTCTGGAAAGACTTATAGCAAGAAGACCAAGTTAAAGAAAAAGTGATTAGATCTTATGCTTGAGTCCTCTTGTAGTGTTGCTTTGTGTTTCTATTGTTGTGTACTATGTTCTGTAATGTTTTGCATTAATTGTAAAGCAATGTTTGATGAAATAAAAGAATTCTCTGGTTGCAAAAATCCGTTCTTCTTGAACTTTGAATGAATTAATAAATTTCTTCACTTGATCTACTATACATGATATCTTTTGGATTATAATGCATATGTTGAGGGGGAGCTTGTTAAAGCAAACCCAAGTATTAATCTAGTTTGTAAGTTGTTTTGTCATCATCAAAAAGGGGGAGAATGTTGAATCAAGTATTTTGATGATTCCAAACTAACCTTCAAGAGCTTGGAATAAAGATATCAAAGGTGCACAAAAGGTTTCAAGTGAAGGAATTTTGGAGAAATCAGTGCAAGGATAGATGTAGATTGTTTAGTAATGTTTTAATTTTAGTAAAAGACTTTGATTTGGTGAAAAGATGTTTTAAAACCTTAATTCTATGCTAATTCATGGAATATTTGAAAAACACCCACAAACAGACGAAGTTTGAAAGATTTATATTGATCTGCTATTTTGAAAATTCGAACTTTGCCTTTGGAAATTCGAATTTCATATTGAAAATGAACAAATATGAAGAGAGGCTTCTCTGACAGACGAATTTTGTATTCCGAAGATTCGAACTTTGACCTATGTCTGAAAAGAACCTCTATCTGACATGCGAACTTTGGTGTTGAAAATTCAAATTTCATACAAAATGTAACTTATCAAAATTGAAAAAATTCATCTGAAAGTATGTCAAAGTTCATCTAAAAACAAGTTTAGAAAGAGCTTTAAATTTACCCACTGACAGACGAACTTTGAACATGAAAATTCAAATCTCAGAAACAAAGCTTGTGAGTCTGTTGTGTTAATATGTTGACATACGAATGACAATATTCATAAATTTGAATTTTAAAGTAAGTCTAAAAAGAGGTCTCTCTGACAGACGAACTTTGAACTTTGAAAATTTGAATTTCCAATTTATGAACTATTGTGCCTCATTGAATCAGCTTCTGACAGATGAATTTTGGGGTTCCAAAATTCAAATTTCGAAGATATTGTAGCAAACTGAATTTACTATTCACACTTAAAAGAATAACTTTAAATATGAAAATTCGTATGTTCCAACATAGAATCATTTTCTAAAGATGAAAATTCGAATTTTGCTTCATGACAGAAGAATTTTGAGAGTTCAACGTTAAAGGCTGTAACTTTCAGTTTCTGCAAAATTCGTCTGTTAGCCAACTGAAATTCGAACTTTGAGTGTCAGAAGCATTAAATGCGGTTGGTGAACGGATAGTTTCTTAGTATAACCGTTGGGTAACGTCTCTAACGGCTAGATCTTATCTCTAACATTTAGTTGAGGCAGAAATCTATAAATAGAACTTTATTTGAAGATGTGGGTAACGATTTTAACTTTGTATATACTGAAACTCTACCAAATTATCTACTCAAAGTCTCTTACTCTCACACTTCAATATTTGTACTCCAACTTTCATATTCACTCGGATTGAGAGAGTTTATTAGCTGTACACAATCTTATCTTCATCCAGAAGAAAGATTTTCTTGTGAGGGATTATCACAAGGGATTAGGGAAGCACTAAGTGAGAGTGTAAAGAGTGAAAGTGTGAGCTCTAGAAACAGAGCATCAACTTTGTACTGAGACATTTGCAAGAAGCCCACTGAATTCTTGCAGAATAGTGGAAAATCTCAAGTGGTGACTTGGGGACTGGACGTAGGTCAAGTTGAGAGACCGAATCAGGATAAATATCTGAGTCTTCTCTTCCCTATGCTACTTTTGCTTTCTTCACTTTCTTGACGTTTTGCAGAAAACTTTTAATCTTCCTAATTCACCCCCCTCTTGGGAAGCCAGCTTATCTAACAAATTTTAATTGTGTTATATATATATACATATAGTATACTAAATAATGTTGTCAAAATCGGATCGGATATTAAATCAGATAAGACACTGATTTATGGTTCAATGGTTCAACCGGTATACATCTAACCGGATTGAACCGGTGGTAATTAAAATAATATTTCTAAATAATATATATGAAAAATAAAAAAAACTTAAACTGTCCAACTTTAAATCTTTTCTAACGTGACAATTAAATAAAATAAAATCATATATTAAAAATTAAATTTAATTAGTTTAATTACTTTTAACTATTTTAATTAGTTTGAATTAAATATGAAATAATACCATATATTTGACATAAACAATATATATATTACATAAAAATAAACAATTTTTATAATAATAATAATAAGATCAAATATAAATAATGAAGAAAATGAGAAACTTGTGACCGTTTAATGTACAGGTAGTTTTTGACTAACGTGTTTATATTTGGATGATTTATTTAAAAATTGATTTTGACAAAACTTATAATTTTTCTCTAAATTGAGTTTAAACTCTATCTCATGATTAATTTAATTTTCTTAAACTAAAATTTAATTTACATTTATTTAATTGAGAACATAATCTATCTGATATAACATTTTCTTACAAGTTATGATCTATAAAAATTAAAATTTTGAGGGGTATCTTGTTTATTAGATAGAAAAAATTTTATGAGAATTTTATTTTCCCAGATTCACTATTTTTCTCATTTTTATTGATCTATTTTTATTTGACTTCTTTTCAAACTTTGTTGGAGTTAACGAAAAAGCAACATTGGAGTCACTTCTGCCTCATCTCCCTTCCAAACCACTTCTCCAACATGATATGGTGATACACCCAAATACCCACACAAAAAAATAAAAACTTAATTTTGAGGCCAAACCACTTATTTAAACTAAAACCAAACACACCCTTAGCCTCCCTCTTGCTCGACTCCCCGGCTCTCACAGTCGCACTCGCCGCTCTCCGTTCTTCCTCTCGGTCTCTCCCTTAAACGTCCGTGCGTGCTACTCTCGTTCTTCCACTTTGTCACTCGAAGCTCTGTACGGTGGCTGTTCATCTGGCTTTTCTTCCCTCCGACCTTCTCTTCCCTGCTTAGTTTATTTGATTCCGCGGCGTCGCCTATAGGTATGGGCTAGTGAGGTACATCTTCATTAATATTCATGAAATTAAAGAGACGTAGTTCGTTGGCCTTGGGTGCTCGTTGAGTGTTGAATTGTTTCATTGCTGTTTTACTGGACAGATTATTCCTTTGCAGAAATAAAAACACATAGGAGATAATCGCTTGGCTACAATCCATGTCTAGTTTATAAGTTTTGTGTATGTTTAAGCTCAGTAGCTTTATTTGACTATTCATTTTCTTTAATTATCAACAAAGGGGAAACATGAATGCTTTGTAATTTTCAGTTCTAGTGATTGGTAGGGGTGTTCATCGAGGGCAACAACTTACACATCGTTGCTCCAGAAAGGAAGCTCGTTATTTTCCTTTCTTATGGAAACTCATTCATTATTTTATATGTATTTCTGATTGCCTTAACGACTTCTCTTAAGAAATACTACTTCTTTTCTTTTTTCACACATAAAAAAGTGAAGACATTAAGAGTACGCTATTTTAACCTTAAAAGAAAGCAAACACAATTGCCTTGAGGGTCTTCACCGAAGGTAACTTGAGTGAATTCTTGTCCACAAATTTGCTTCAATCATTGAAGGATGAACTTGTTAAGATTTGGAACCCCTTTTTCTTGTAAATTCGGTTCATGGTCAAATTTAGGCATGCTTGTTTGATATGCTAGTTGTTCTGTGATGGTGATGCTGGGGATTGGTTCTGACATATACTGGATTGGGTTTATATTTATTTAATTATGAAGCTCCAAGGTATGAACTAGGGTCCAATTTATTGGTTATCTTTGTTTCACTTGTTAACATTGAGATTTCAGTCTAACTTGTTTGATAATAAGACTTGCTTGATGTGTGATGTTTCTGTATGAATTACGGTATGGAGTTATTCTGGCATGTATAAGATTGAATTGATATTTCTTGAAACAAACTCTGTCTCTGATGTAGAATTGAGTCCAAATTCCTGTTTATGCTCTTTCTTGTGAAATTTAGGTTTAATCTTCTATTAATCTTGGCTGCTATGCTCTATTTATGTTGGGGGAACTTTCTAATGAATTCATAAGCGTATTTGGCTGTGGAATTCGTTTTTGCAAATTGAAACCCACCAACTAACTTCAAATTCTTTTTGTTTGTGAAATTGAGTTTATTATTATTTTCTTATTCTTTTCACATAAATAAATAAAAGTCATTAACCAAGTGACACAAGTTTTTACGATTTGAACTATTGATTCCCTTCTACAGGGTACAAAGGTCCTAGGCTTTTTTTTTTGTTTTGGTTAAAGTCCCCTCCTTCTAAATATCTTTTTTTTTCTTTTTAATTTCCATTTCTTAATTTATTTTTTTCACCTTTCTTTTTTTTATGTTATTGATAAGGTAATCGAAGTGAAATTAAAGCCATATTTATTTTGTTAAAGTAAATTTTATTCTCTTCGGTCAGATATTTATATTATAGAATATGCTTGGCTTGTTGTGTATGCATTTCATGGATTTGACTTAAATTGTTAAGTTATAGTCCATTGCTGGTTTTTACTGTACCACTAGATTTTGGGAACATTAAATTGTTACTAGACTGCTTTTTATTGTGTCCCTATTGTTGTTTAGCTTCAATCAACTTGCATCTCTTATGCACTTAGGCTGGCTTATACTACAATCTTTTGTTATTGTCTTTCTCTAGAAAGCAAAAGTTTTAAGCTTGAACTGGACACACCCCAATATATGAATTCTAATAGTTTGGTGATTAGCAGCTCCTGGTGCCTTCTAATGCCCTCGTTCTGAACTTTTAAGCTGATAGAAGTTGGTCTGGTTCTGTTGGTTTTGCTGTTTTGGTAAAGCTGAACACTTGAAGTGGTTCTGCTTTTTTGCTTGTGTATAGTTTTCTTTACTAAGAGAATAATGGGGTGGGGACATGGACTTGGAATCTGAGGACCTAAAGTAATTTTAACAGAAATTATTTTTAGATTTGCTTTCAACCATCTATTAGATTATGAGTTTGATTTTCCTTTTTACTTTCCTAACTCCATGAGAGAATATCTTATTGTGGAAGTTGATAAATACAGAAGGCTAAATAATACTTTACTCTTGTTTTCATGTTTTGAAGATACAGCATAATCTTTTTCTCTTGCGGAAGAGAAATGAAGAGAATGATAGCTATAGGGTTTGAGGGTTCAGCCAACAAAATTGGTGTTGGTGTTGTGACCTTAGATGGTACAATTCTTTCAAACCCTCGCCACACTTATATAACTCCTCCTGGACAAGGATTCCTTCCAAGAGAGACTGCTCAGCACCATCTCCAACACATTCTTCCCCTTGTCAAATCTGCTTTGAAAACAGCGCAAACTACTCCAGATGAGATTGATTGCATCTGTTATACCAAGGGTCCTGGTATGGGAGCACCATTGCAAGTGTCTGCTGTTGTTGTTCGTGTTCTTTCACAGCTTTGGAAGAAGCCAATTATTGCAGTAAATCATTGTGTGGCACATATTGAAATGGGAAGGGTTGTAACTGGTGCTGATGATCCTGTTGTTTTGTATGTCAGTGGTGGGAACACTCAGGTCATTGCATACAGTGAGGGACGTTACCGAATTTTTGGGGAGACCATTGATATCGCTGTAGGAAATTGCTTGGACCGGTTTGCCAGGGTTTTAACACTTTCAAATGATCCAAGCCCTGGATACAACATTGAGCAGGTGCATCAGTAGAATCTTCTTTACGGATTTCATGGAAAATATGTGCTTTATGGTCATTTTCCTCTAATGTTTGGTATGCATTGTATTGATACTAAATTTTATGCAAGTTCTGGAAGAGACAAACTATATAATTCATTAATGAAACTCACAAACTTAATAAAATTTGACATTGTATTTCCCTCCAACTTTTGGAAGGCTTCTGTTATATGTCTGGTATTCTCAGATTCAGTTGCTTTTCAAGAATGAAGATCTTTTTCATTTTGCCTGTCCACTTGAGGATTGGGGGTGTGGGAAGCTATGTAGTGAGATCTCCTTTTTCTGAATTGTATCAGGAGGATATCGTGAATAATCATTCTCAAAACGTTGAAAATGAAGTTGCAAATATTCTCAGTTTGGGTTTGGTATATGAAACTTTATGCTGGTTTTTTTTTTTTGGTGACAAATTAGGAAATTGTGAATTTCATTGGCATTTTATTTTGTGATACTATGTTAATTTACAAATTAGGAAATGATGAATTTATTTGGCATTTTATTTTCATGTTGGAACCTATATTTTATCCGTTTCATTTCTATTGCATTGTGTTCATCTTTTTACTCTACTGCACGTTTAAGAAAATAGTCGGGAGAATATTTACCTAGCCATCATTTTTATTTTTATTTCTCCAACTATCATGTTTCTCAACTTGCCATATATTGTTTTCTAATCCTCCAGCTAGCAAAGAAAGGAGAGAAATTTATAGACATTCCTTATGTAGTCAAAGGAATGGACGTGTCTTTTAGTGGAATATTGAGCTATATCGAAGCAACTGCTGAAGAAAAGCTAAAGAACGATGAATGCACCCCTGCAGATTTGTGCTACTCTCTGCAGGTAAAATTTGTGCTGCTCCCTCTGGTAAGAATATATTGAAAGCAAAAATCAGCAGGCTGAGAATTCTTTTAGTATATTGCAGGAGACATTGTTTGCAATGCTTGTGGAGATAACTGAGCGTGCTATGGCTCATTGTGACAAGAAAGATGTTCTCATAGTTGGTGGTGTAGGTTGCAATGAGCGTTTGCAAGAGATGATGAAAACAATGTGTGCTGAGCGGGGTGGAAGGTTATTTGCCACTGATGATAGATATTGCATTGACAATGGTGCAATGATAGCATATACTGGTCTTCTTGCTTTTGCTCATGGCGCATCAACTCCACTTGAAGAATCTACATTTACCCAGCGATTTCGGACAGATGAAGTGAAGGCAATTTGGAGAGAAGCTAACTTGGGAAAACAGAATGGTCTTGCAGAGCAAATTATTTGACTTGATGATCTTAAGGTTGGTATTTTTCTGGTGACAGAATTAGGCACTTAGTGTAGAACATAAAATTTATATCATTATCTGGTTTTTATCTTGAAAAAAATTCTGTTATCCGTTGTCAAGATTAGGTGGAAAATATTATTACTAGAGAAATGTGAATTCAGGATTTTGAGGTAAACTGATATTGGAGTTCCTTGAGTCCTTTTCTTTAATGGAATCTCTGGATAACATAAATATGCTTATAAAATGACTGTTTGGAAGTGGGACTGTTTTACAAAATGAATTGGTTATCTGTTTTGTTTCAAGGAATCTGTGGTAATAAGCCTTTTTCCTATTCTGAGAGATTTCTTCTGCACGTTACAGGTCTAAATAACTCTGTTGTAATGGAGATAGATAAGTAGAACAGAACTTGTCAGTTGTGAAATATGCAAATCATCATCTGGCAAGCTAAAGGGTATATCCTCGAGTTCCTTGAAATTTATTCATATGGGAAACATTATGTATAAAAAATTCTTCAATTTGTTTGACATTATTACTTTGTGAAGTTGTTGTATTGTTATAATTGAAGTAGTAGCGTTCATGCCAGCATGTATCAGGGTTCTTGTTTCTATGCCATTGGTATTGAACGTTGTAGCAAGGTTCCATTTTCAGCTCCTTTAGTGCATCCTGGCATGAGGGCCATTATGGCGTCCTTCTTTCTCGGTCCCTTTTCTCTAGGTTGTACACGCTTGACTGGAGTTAATTTATGCGACTGTTGTAATGTTGTGTTAATTGGGTAGTTTTATACTTCAGACTTTCATTATATATTGAGCCTTCAGTTCAAGTTTGTTATTGTAATGCTGTATGCTTACTCAGCTGGCAAGTGCTGAGAAACGAACTGGGTAGAGTAATGCTACTACACTCACAACTTTATGAAGTTATAACTGTATTCTGCAGATCATTGATTTTATAAGCAGTCAGCTATCTGTAGGCCTACACAGATAGGCGTGACTTCTGTATGAAAAGAAGTCCGATGTGTGAGTACCATTCTCTTCTCATGAAGTTATTACATATGTGAGAATGCTAATTCTGCTTCACATGAATGTCCCATTCTCTTCCGAGCAAATGATGGTTACTAGAACAAAGTTGAATCACACTTAAAGAGAATTTTGAAGCACATAACCAGTCTTCTTTAAAATGAGAGAGGAAGACGTGTACAGTCTGAATCAAGCGGCATACTAGAATTCAACCATTAAGGTGATTCAATCTTGCGACCTCTTTGATCAGTTTCTAATTGTTCAAAATATTCACTTTAGTGCACGAACACATGAGCTGAAAATTAAGTAAAGTCAAAGTAAGTTTGAAATATTCGCTGTATAAGCTAAAGGTTCATCAAGTTATGCTGAGTTACTCCCTCTGCACCCTTTTATGAGGCTCTGTTCAAAAGTTTTATTTGTTCCCTAATAGACCTTTTATAGGATAAAGTGAAGCATTTATAAAGTGAAGCGTTTATGAATTTTTTCTGAAAATATTTTTTTGTAAAACTCCATAAATATCCCATTCCTTTTTTCAATGTTTTAATTATTGTGGCTAAGAGTACTCTTTACCACACACGGATAAAAAGTGAGGCAAATTCATCATTTGCTACAAAATGTTTTAGTTCTTTTTCAAGAGTAACACAATAAATAAAGATAATTGCAATTAAGTAATGATAATATGGATGTAATATGTTTAATGTATTGATTTGTGACATTTTTTCTCTTGAAGGATGACTGCTTAGAGGATATGGAAAATAAACAATATTACGCAATTTTAAGTATGTTGGGTTTATTTTATTTTGTTTGCGATGCTTAACTTCAACATATTTCAGGCCAAGGGATAGGCATAACGTTAAGGGGAAATTTATTTGATGCTCATTATAATGATGAGTGATGAGCATGTGCACCACATGCTCATCACCAATTTAGACCATCTAAATTTAATTTGAATGGTCTAGATTTAATTTTATTTTATTATAATATTTTAAATATATTTTTAGTTTATTATATACAAAATATAAAATAAAAATAATTTCAATTTTTAAAAATATAATATTATTATTTAAAAAAATCAAATAAAAAAATTTAAGTCTGGATCATCCAGATTGAAACTAGCAAGTCTAGATTTTAATGTAACAATGAGCATGTGATTCTGAGCACCAAATGGGAGTCTGTAAGTTGAAGAGTAGGATTATTGAACCACAACAAGATATGGAAGGGCATGAAGACCCACGAAAGTGGTCTAAATAAGGATAATTGTGATCCTCTCATAAAATTAATAAATTTTTTAGCAGTCATATAGTTGGATGTTGGTGCCAAATGCAATAAGATTGACATGAAATGGTGGGGTAGGTGCCTAGTTGTTGAATTAATTATTTGTCTTAGCATGGGTAGATTACCTCGTTGGAACACAGCAGAAAATTTTCTATCCACTACCTATAGAGGCACAAAACGCTATGAATTTACAGAATTTGGATGCACAAATGTTTCGTTTGAAATAAATTTTGACTCTTCATAGTATCTATGAAACAAATTATTTTCTTTTTTTTTCTTGAAAAAAACTGATTTGAATAATTAAAATTTATTCAAAACAATTCATTTTATCTTTGAAAATGGAGAGAATCAGTAGACATTCTTCGAATAGTATTTTCTTGTTTGTTTTCGACTTAGGCTCTTGCAAATTTGGCAATTTGGCATGCTCCTCTTTTAATAAAATTAATGAACTTATAAATGAAATTTTAAGTGCCATTTTTCCAAAAGCTTTACATCTAAGCTGATAATAATTTTTTTGAACCAATATATATATATATATATTATTTTTTTTTAAAAATTGTAACAGAATTATTGCCATCAAATTGAATTAGTAGACAAACCCACACATATCTTTCAAAACCTCTTATGCTTTTTGTGATTTATATGCCATTTTCTTTTGAAGTCCATTGATGTCAAGTCTCACTATTTTTTTTTTGGTGTGGCATGGTTAAATATATTGATACAAGTAAACATCATTACTTTATGAATTATGGCTTTTATAATATTTATCAAATTATCAAAATATAATTAGTCATAATTTATTTACTAAAATATAACACACAGAATTAATGTGAAGTAAATGGGGCTAATTATAAAGAAGTTGGGCGTCAAATCAACTTATTTTTCTTTAAATCTTTTTTAAAAGGCAAATTCGATTGGACTGTATTCGTCTTGCTTGTGTTTTATAGAAAAAAGCAAGTCAAATGACAACCATTCGACTTGCAGTATTTTATTATTATTATTTTAAAAAAAAAAAGCAAAGTCAAATGTTAGTAATTGACTTTGCTTATTGTATCTTTTTTTAAATTAAATACTGCGGAGAAAAGGTAGCGACTGATAATTTATAAAATTAATTTGACTATCAAATTAATTAATGATTTGTAATCATTATACATATTATTGAAGAAAGAATGATAATTTATAATACTCCTATAATTTACTAATGATTGGTCCATAATTAAAAAATAATAAGTATTAGTAAGTAAATTTTGATAGACATTAAATAAAGAATATTGAATTATTATTATTATTGTCGAATAATCATTAAAAAAGATAAATTTAGTTAAAAATCCAAAATAATATATTAATCAATACTTAACAAATAATAAGTAAATAATAATGATTAGAAATAATTAATTCTAAAATTAAGTAGAAAATAATTACTAATTATGCAAATGTAAATTTAATAATTAATTATTAACAAAAAATGATTAATTATTAACATAATTGGCCACCTTTTACATAGTGATTGCTTGTGCCACATCTTGCTTTTCTTCTATTATGTCATGATTGTTCTAGTTGTGAGTCCTCTTTTGTGTGGTGTGATGTAGATGACTTGGTTTTTGATGGTGTTTGTGTCCTATATTTTTAGGCGAAAGTGATTATGTGCTATGTAGGCTCTACTACCTAGTAGGATTTGAGCTTAGAAAATGCTCTAGAAGAATTTATAATGTCTTAGAATCAGAAAAGAGTTTAAAGACAAAAATAAGAGGAAAAGGAAAGTATTAAGAAGAATAAATGTAAGAGTAAGAAAGAATAATAGTTATGTGATTAAAGGAAGTAGTATCCTTGTACTGATAATGAGAGTAAGGAATGCTAAGAAGAGCTATAGAGTTTTTAATATAAATATGTTAACCTTGTGAAGTTGTTATTGAGTCTAAGCTCTCTTAACTATGTCTAAGAGAAAGAGGTGAAGAATTAGACCTTACCATTTTAATTTACTAAGTCTAAGAAGATTATGTCTTATCATCCTTGAGCCCAAATAAAAGAAAGAAATAAGATGAAAGTTGTAACAACCTACTCCCAAAAGAGCTTGAAACAACTCGTATAGCCTAAAAAGCACAGAAAAACTCTGAACGGGACCAGAACAAGGTTGAGTTGTGGCGAGCTACAGTGTAGCCATGACCTAAAAGAGGTAGTAGCACTTGGTGCCATGGCCAAGCTTTTAGCACTATGGCGCCCATATCAGAATCCATATAAGCAAATTGTTAACTTTTTGAGCAAACCTTCGACGCGCACAACTTTGTGTTTCGACCTCCAATGGACATGATTCCAACTCCTATAGGTCAATCTTGTCCCAATCTAATAATAGACGCTAGCTTCATTTTAATCCATCACTGTATGGAGATTGTGCCCTAAACCAATCATTGTATTATGAACATTATTCTTCATTATGAAAAAGAAGGTGTTTTTTCTTATATTATTATATTATTTGCATGTTTTCTTTATAATAATATCCTTGGATAAATTATTTTATCCTAAATGTCCCTAGTCAATCATCTTTGTGGGAACAATGATGAACTAAGGCTAATATGATTTTGATTGATAATTATGTATGAAGATACAAATCAAAATCATAGGTTCCTGTTAGAGAATAGGCGTTAGATCAACTCGTCATGAGATAGTTACATGGATTAAGTCATAAGCATATCTCATATATAACCGTGTCACTAAGCCCTTAGACTTGAGATCATCATGGCTTCCTACATGGGGAACACTATACTTTGGCATGGTCTAAAGTTATCTTTAATCGGAAGATCATAAAGGCTATGATCGGGCATAGTGGAACTCATGTGGAGAAAAATGAATGGTCAAGATGGAATTTGTCCCTCTAATTAATTGAGAGATATATCTGTGCTCCTCGATGAGTGAGAGTGAGAAATGCATGGCTGTGCTTGAATGGAAGACTTTCCATTTGTTCTGTCAGTCTGCTCAGAGATCGAGAAAGTGATGGTCGAGTAAAATGAGGATGACGTTTCCATGCCTCATACTTGACCTATATATCATGAGACAAAAAGGATGTGATCGGGTTATATGATTGGTTGCATCGGATCACCGATCTCATATGATTTGGATAGTCACAATGTCTGGTTAGAGGCCACTTGTGACTTATGGGTCCAATAGTGTTATTAGCCCACTGCCAACATCATATGGGCTAACAGGGTCACATACAAAAATGGGCCAACTCGATTTAAAATGTTCAGATTCATTGAATCTAAAATGTGTCTAGATTCATTGAATTTAATGTTCAATTTAGGGTGATAGAATTAGATATATTTGATATATATATATATATATTAAAATTTGAAATATATATATGTTTGATATATTATATATTTGATATATATTTCGAAATATATATTGTTCAAATTAATTCAAATTAATTAGTTTTAAATTAAATTATATATGATAGATTTGAATTTAAACTAGTGTCATAATCTAAATTTGATTTAGATTTGATTCTAAATTTGAATTTAAACTAATAATCTACATTTGATTTATATGATAAATTAAATCTATATTTGATTCTGAATATATATTAGATAGTTAGTTTAAATTTAATCTGTTAGATAGATTTACATTCAAACTAATCTATTTAATTAATATTTGATTTAGTTTAAATTGTTGATTTAAATTAAACAAATATAAAATCTTATCTATATATTGATATAGGCTAGAGTATAGAATACAATACAATTTGAATCATCCTAAAGAGAAAGCGACAGAGAGTGATACTATACAGACGAATGGACGAATGATGAATAGTGTATGGACAAACAGTGAACAGCGAGACTGTACGGACAGACGGTGAGACTGTACAGACAGACGGTGAGACTGTATTGATAGATGGCGGGTTTATACAGATGAACAATGGGGCTGTACAGATAGATGGTGAGATTGTAAGGACAGACAGTGGGCTATACGAACAAACAGTTGGGCTGTATGGATAGATAGCGGGACTGTACTGACAAACAACAAAAGCTGAGCTGACGTACGGACATTCACAAATAGAAGTGCTAGCACACCGTTCAAGATGGACTCGCTGTTCGTGTGGATACCAGTAGAGGGAGCTGACTAGTAGTGTTAGTTCTTGGGGTCTGATGAAATGAAAAGAATACCAAGGGACGCACTGGAGATAAATTCTCTTTTTACATCTTAATCTAAACGATGTTGACAGATCCATGGGAGGGAATTTCTTGATAGTTTTTTGTTGCGTGTATGTTGAAATTCCCAATAGATTTTGGGCGCCCATGACCAATTTAGTCACTTTTTGATCAAAACACACAACCTATGGGCCCCAATTGCCAATCAAAACAATTTGGCACTTGATGACCATTCATATAGGTTCTATTTGACTCAACCAATTTGTCCAAAGTGGTTTCACCCCAGAGAAATCACTTCTCTGAGATTTGACTCCCTTGAATCCCAATTTCACTGTATGGGCTACATGCCTCAAAACACACAAACAAGGCCCATGAACCATATTGGGCTCATGACACAACCAACCAAACTTAACATCCATATTCACTCATGCATCATAACACATTGACCAATACTGGGGTCCAGATAATACTACATTCCATAATCACAACATTCATCGGCATCTTGTCATATCTGTAACATTCATCATCACTTTACCAAACATACATAACCACATATATCTCTATACTCCCAGGATCCAAGACACACGCAGAATATACAACACTACAATATTTGGCATATTTCTTTATATAAACAATAACGTAAAAATACTAGTTAACTTAGATATTCCCTATGATGGAGAAGGTTACGAGTCATTGGTCTTCTCCAGAATAATACTAGAGTCTTCACTTGAAATAATAGCCATAAAGGGTGTGAGATAAAGTCTTAATAACCAGGACAAACACACACATACGACAATATCATCAATACCACACATATATGCAAATAATGAAATGCGATGCAAAATGCTATGGTATGCATTCCTCCCTCATACACGGTTAGATCCATGGGCTGACGTCATCACAAGATATTTCAAATAAGTGATTCCCTTCCAACAACCGGTTAAGACTAATTCTAGAATATCACCAAGCTCACCTTATACTAGTATGCCAGGCCAAAGGTCACACTAATGCTTGGTCGTGGCTCTCTTTCACCTGGATGACCCAAATTTGAGGTGATTTAGGGAAGGTGCAGTTTACTACCACCTAGCTCTTCAGGCCATAGGAGAAGATTTAGTAGTAGAGGTCTTTCATCATATTATCATATCGTATATCATTATATCACATCATATATCATATCATCATATCATTTCTCATCTCGTCATCACCTTCCAACCCACCATACATCACCATGCTCATGTGGTGATGATGTTAATGCCATACCACTATGCAATCATCATCATTATCATAGTTATCATCAATGTCATGCTAGCATGCTAATACCATATGAAATCAACATTCTCGTAATCATTATCATCATTGTATTGATATACTATCATGTAGGGATGCATACAAACATACATATACACATACATATCATATCCTCATCTATCACATATGAACATCAAGAAAGAAAGCTTACATACCTCTTTTAACAACCTACTCCCAATTATTTCTAGACTTGACCAAAACCTTTAAGACTAACCTAACGCAACCCAAACATCCCAAAACAAATTCCCAAAACTTTAGAACAGCAGAAATGAACCAAACAACATCAAAATCTGGGCTGGGGTTGCGGCCACTACAGTACCGCCACGGCTCTAGACCTCCCCTGTTTTTCACTCGTTACTGGACTGTGTGGTGCTATGGCCTGCTTCTTGGCGCCACAGAGCCCTATATTGGTTTTCTATACTAACAAACTTCATCCACCAGGGCAAAATTTTGATGCGCATAACTTAATACTCTGACCTCCAATTGACTTAATTCCAACTCCTACAAGTCAATCTAGTCCTAATCTATCTATAGATACCAACTTCACCTCAATCCAACTCCGTATGGAGATTCTGGACCCTTAATACCATTTTGGCCACTTATTGACCAAAACTCACCACTAACCACCTAGAATTGCCACCCAAGGCAAATGTTAACTCAAAGACCATTCATACAGGTCCAAAACCCTCAAACCAACTTGTTCAAATAGATTTCACCTCAAAGGAACCACTTCTATGAGATTTGACCCCTTTGAAACCTAACTTGACAAAGCGGGCTACAGGCCCTAAAACATACCAACCAGGCCCAATTCCACCTTTCATCATACATAACACATACAACACATTCCACATATATAACTATACATGTATCCATCCATTACAATCCTTACAATGTTATACATCCATCCATCCATTATAATCCTTACAATGTCATACATCTATCCATTGCAAAACATTCTATTATTCTTGGCACAAGTTACATATCCATAACACATAAACTACATAGACCTAGTATTCCTACGTTCGATGCTACTCACGCGTCTTCTCCAGACTAGTGCCAAAATCGTCACCTGAAAGGTTAGTTCATGGGAGAGGGTGTGAGACAATGTCTCAATAACCGGGAACAACCACACACGCATATATATACATATATCTCATACAATCCATGAATGCAATGTGAAATAAATGGAATGCATGTCTCCCTTGTAGGGATCCCATCCTTATCCTCCATAACATATATATTCCATCTTTATCCTCCATAACATCTATATTCCATCCTTATCCTCTCTAACATATATATATATATAATCATATATCATATCGTCATCACATCATCACCACCAAATCTACCATATATCAGAATCTCACAATGCCGTGTGGTGATGCTCATGTATCATCATATAATAATCATCATGATCTCAATGTCATGCTATGCATTATGCCATATCATATCAATATCATCATCACATATGTATTCCTCATCATAATCATAATCATCGTCTAATTGTGTGCAAACCACGATATATAGAAAACAGTACACATAAACACATCTATATCATGGTATGAAAGAAACATGTATATATATACAAATATACATAACATCATACAATACAACAATATAATACAAACAAACACCCGGTTGCCTCAAGTGTCAATACCACACATGTGGATTCCACGAACTTCTTGAGTCATCCGACACGCTTGAACCCCTCTCAGGCTATCAAACAACCTTCACAATATCACAATTCCTCAATTAACACTATATACCAATAACCAAACATTATAATTCAACCAATTTAGGCTTAACCCAAGGCTCCAATACCCCTTTTATGCATCAATAAGCTCTAAGGGACCATTCAAACACTACTCAACCACATACACTTCGGATTCCCAAGAGCCCAAACCAAAAACAACCTAGGGTCAAGCTCAAATCATACATACACCCTCCAAAACTCACATCCAAGCATAAAAGAACACTAAAACACACTTTTTTAACCCCATTTCATTCATTTAAATCAGTGGATTTCTGCCAGAACCGAAGATCCAAACTTATAACCGAAAAACCCCAAGTTTCAATCGAAGAAAATAGAGAGGGTTAAGTAGAAATCACTTACCAACTTGAATCCAACCTCTTGGATGCCAAAAAACACCCCCAACTGATGAAATCTTCAAACCCTAGCAGAGCTCCCTCATTTCTTCTTCATTTCTCCTTCCTCCGCCAGACTGAAATGATCCAGATTTAAACAAAAATCTCTATTCTCACCGCATTTTTGAGTAAGTTCACTGCGGTGTTGGTGCTTCTAGCTGGAAACCCCATTCTGGAACTCTTCTTATCACAGTGGCCCTGCTCTAAGCCGTGGCATAGAGCTTAAATTTCCTCCATTTGATCCTTCCTCCGTCCTATTTTCCTCTGGTTCTACACACTATGCCAAAACAAAGTCATGAGGGTGTTACACTCTCCCTTCATTATAAAACTTTCGTCATCAAAATTTCAACTCTTACCTCAAGCAAAGATCTCTGGATACCTCATTTGCATGAATTCTTCGGTCTCCCACGTGACATCATTGGATGTCAAGCCACTCCATAGGACCTTTATCAACTTAATGGTCTTATTTCTCAACTGCTTCTCCTTAACATCAAGAATTTGTAATGACGTGACCTCAAAAGTTAGATCCTCTCGTACTCGAATTACCTTATCATCAATTATATGAGATAGATCCGGATGATACTTCTTGAGTTGAGACACGTGGAAAACATCGTGCAATCCACCAAGATTAGGTGGTAGCGCCACTCAATACGCTACTGGCCCAATTCGTTCCAGAATTTGATATGGACTCATATATTACGGAGTAAGCTTCTTGGCTCGAATTGATCTTCCAACACCAGTAGTAGGAAGGACCTTCAAAAACACATGATCTCCTGCATCAAACTCCAATGGTCTCCTCCTCTTATCCGCATAACTCTTTTGCTGACTCTAAACGGTAAGAAGCTTCTGACGAATAATCTCTATTTGCCAAGAGGCTTGATCCATAATATTTGGGCCCAAAAGACTCCTTTCACCGAGTTTGACCCAACACAAAGGCGACCTGCACTTTCTGCCATACAACTTTTCATACAGATACATTTGCAAACTTGAGTGGAAACTGTTGTTGTAGGCAAATTCAACTAGCGGCAAAAGCTAATCACAATTGCCTTTGTTTTCCAGAACACACGCCCGTAGTATGTCCTCCAGAGTTTGAATTGTCCTTTCAGTTTGCCCATCAGATTGAGGGTGATAAACAGTACTAAAACTCAATTTCGTACCCATAGCCTTCTAAAGAGATTTCCAAAACCTGGATGTAAACCTAGGATCTCTGTCCGACACAATATTCATCAGACTCCATGTAACCTCATAATCTCATTCACGTACAATTGGGCCAACTTCTCCATTGAAATAGTTTCCTGAATCGGAAGAAAATGGGCCGACTTCATCAACCTGTCCATAATGACCCATATCGCATTATGTCCTGAAGAGGTCCTCGGTAATCCCATCATGAAATCCATGGAAACACTTTCTCATTTCTACTCCGGGATTTCTAAAGGTTGCAACGTATCAGCAGGCAATTGGTGCTCAATCTTTACCTTCTGACAAATTAGATATCCTGCCACAAATTCTGCGATGTCCTTTTTCATACCTGGCCACCAATAACCATGCTATAGATCTTGGTACATCTTGGTGGTACCTGGGTGAATACTGTACTTGCTCTTATGAGCTTCTTAGAACCCCACAACATTTGGCACACAAATTCGACCATGATATGGGATGATACCATCCTCCAGAATATCAAAGTCCTAGGTCTCCGCCATTTCAATTTGTTCCCGAATGTCCAACAGATAGTCATCCTCTAACTGAGCATAGAAAATGTTCCTCAACAAATCATTTGATATACTAATGGAACTCATTACTAGTACTCTAGGATGGACATTAATGGATAACTTCATATCTCTCAAGCTTTCCAGCAACTATTGTTTCCTTATCATCATTGTGGCTATATGGATCGACTTTCTACTTAGCGCATCCGCCACAATGTTGGCTTTCCCAGGATGATACTTCAAAGTAAACTCATAGTCCACCAGGAACTCAACCTAACACATTTGCCTCATGTTCAATTCCTTCTGATCAAACAAATATTTTGAACTTTTGTGATCAATAAACACCTAGAACTGAGCGCCATAGAGATAACGCCTCTACAATTTCAAAGCAAACACTACAGCCATTAGCTCAAGGTCATGAGTTGGATAGTTCTCCTCATGAGGCCTCAACTGCCTTGGAGCATATGCCATGACTCTGCCTTGCTACATTAACACACACCCTAGACCATTTTTAGAGGCGTCCATGTAAACTGTGAATGGCTTTGATGGATTAGGGATAATGAGCACTGGGGTGGACGTTAGACAAACCTTCAACTCTTGGAATGCTCTCTCACGCTTGTCATCCCAAATGAAAGATCGATCCTTACGGGTGAGTCTAGTCAATGGCATAACAAGCTAAGAGAATCCCTTAATGAACCTTCACTAGTATCTAGCCAATCTCCGAAAACTCTAAATTTTAGTCACCGATCACGGTCTCTCCTAATTCAACACCACTTCCACTTTATTAGGGTCTACTACTACTCCTTCTACAGAAATCACATGACCCAGAAATTTCACCTCCCACAGCGAAAATTTACACTTACTTAGTTTGGCGTACAGATAGTGATCCCGCAATTCTTGCAACATAATCCGAAGATGGATTGCATGCTCTTCCTCACTCTTGAAGTAGATCAAAATGTCATCAATAAACACCACCACAAATTTATCCAAATATGGCTGAAGCACCCTATTCATATAATCCATGAAGATTGCCGAACCATTGGTCAACCTGAATGGCATCACAAGAAACTTATAATGCCTATATCGAGTCCGGAAAGCCGTTTTAGGTACATCTTCAGCATATACTCACAATTGATGGTATCCTGACCTTAAATCGATTTTAGAGAATACGAAGGCAACTGCCAACAGATCAATCAAGTCATCAATCCTAGGCAAAGGATATTTATTCTTGATCATCACTCGATTTAGTTGCCTGTAATCAATACACAATCTGAGGCTACCATCCTTCTTCTTGATAAACAACACTGGAGCTCCCCAAGGTGAGACACTAGGTCTGATAAAACCCCCTTTTAACAAATCCTCAATCTTCTTCTTGAGTTCCTTCAATTCAAATGGTGCCATTTGATATGGAGCCTTCGAAATAGGACTTGTCTCGGGCACCTGAATCGATGGAAAACTTCAGTTCTCGTGGTGGTGGCAAACCGGTGATCTCCTCTGAAAACACATCAGGATATTCATTCACATCTTTCTATACCACCTTCCATATCCATGTTCACAGAGAAGAAAACCAGAAACCATTGACATCCTTTCCTTAGATACCTGTCAGCTTGGGCAAATAACAAACAAACATTTTCATCCCCTTCAATGCTAGGGATATTCATCGGCAAAGACACAGTCTTCCAAGCATAGTCGAGAATGACATTATTCACCTCCAACCAATCCATCCCAATTATCACATTAATCTCTTGCAATGGCAAATAGATTAGATCCAAGGTAGTGCTTCGGTGCTCAAAATAAACCACACAATTCAGACCAACTTGAGTAGTTCTTGTCGAAACTCCCATGGGTGTGGATACCAACAACTTAAAAGGCAACTCTATTGCCACAATACCTAATCTCCGAGCACAATCAAAAGAAATTAAGGAATGCAATGCACTTGAGTCAAACAAAGCATGAATAGAGTAACCATTGAGTTTAAGTTTACCTCAAATCAGATTAGGCGCTACATTTGCTTCTTGTCGGGTGATGGCAAAAACTCATCCAGGCATCGTGGGCCTCCTCATCGCATCATCACTCCTTGGCTCCCAACATATGACCCGATCTCCCATAATTATAACAGATCAAGCATGGACGGTCACCATGGCTAAACACGCGTTGTGTGCACGGATTTGATGTACTACTTGACCCGTACTAGGATGGAGCTAAATCTCTTCCTGCATACTTGGTCTGACTAGAACTTCCCTGTTCAATGCTTCCTCGATAAAAGGGTCCTTTGCCAAACCGACCTCTGTTGGACTAATTCCGACCAAACCTGCTTCTACCTCTTCCATGGCAACCTCTATTATAGCGAACTCATCCTCCACTAGAACCTGTACTGCCACCGCTACTATCACTACCTGAACCACTTCCTTTACTGATTTCTCATGTGGGTCCTAGGTGAGAAAAGGCCCAAATCATGGAATTCCTTTTATGCTCCTTGACCTCCTTCATCCGTCTGTATAGGACACGTATCTTCGTATACAAGTCCTCAAAGGACACAAACTCCACCACAGATAGCTGTTCCTTAATCTTTGGATGGGCTAACTCAAACAACCTTTGAGCTATCCACCTATCATCAGGGTAAATATTTAGATAAGTAGAATACTTCACCAAGTTCAGAAGCTGATCAATGTAGTCATCCGCTGACAGATTCCCTTGCTGAAAAGTTAGGAACTCGGCCTCCTTTTGCATCATTAAGGCTGGAGGGACGTAGTGTGCAAAGAATTGTTCCTTAAACTGTTCCCAGTTCATAGGAGGATTCATCGCTTCAACACTCGGGAGAACACTCCTCCACCAATGCTTAGCCTTCTTCTCAAGATTAAATGCTGCCACTTGCACCCTTTGCTCTGAGGTGTAATCCATCATATTGAAGATGTTCTCCAATTGTTCTATCCAATTCTTAGTCTATGAAACATCCATGGTACCTTTGAAAGCCGGGGGATTGAACTTCTGAAAATCCTTTAACTGTGAAGAGATACGCCTTCTTCCAACTCTTGGGGCTCTCGCAGCCTCCACTACATTTTCATCCTCTCCTGCATTCAAGTCCACGAACATGCCAACCTCTTTGTTTACTTCATCTTGCTCTTGCCTATCCATTCGTTCTTGCAACCTATTCAACGTCTCCCTTTGAGTATTTACTTGATTACTGGGCCAGCCAACATCTCATACATCTGCCTCATAAGATAACTATTACTCTGTCTTCCTCTGCAAGACATTCTTCCTACACACAAGTAACAACAAATTCACTTATATGGTTCTGGACTAGCATTGCAGTGGGAATATAGTCTATGTATTTAAAATTGTGCCAAGTAGTACTTGAAGCAGAAACAATGGCCTAAAACCATTGCTCTAATACCAAAATTTAACAACCTACTCTCAATTACCTTTAGACTTGACCAAAACCTTCAAAACCAACCAAACGCAACCCAAACATCCCAAAACAAATTTCTAAAACTTCAGAATAGGGGAAATAAACCAAACAACATCAAAATTTGGGCTGGGGCCGTATCCGCTACAGTACCGCTGTGGTTCCAGACCTCCCCAGTTTTTCACTTGCTACTGGACTGTGTGGCACCGCGGCGCCCCATGTTGGTTTTCTATACTATCAAACTTTATCCACTGGGATGAACTTTCAACGTGCATAACTGAATGTTTCGACCTCTGATTGACTTGATTCCAACTCCTACAAGTCAATCTAGTCCTAATCTATCTATAGACACCAAATTTACCTTAATCCAACTCCTTATGAAGATTCTGGACTCTTAACACCATTTTGGCCACTTATTGACCAAAACTTACCACTAACTATCTCCAATTGCCACCTAAGGCAAATGGTCACTCAATGACCATTCATATAGGTCCAAAACCCCCAAACCAACTGAAACAAGGAAGGAGAAATGAGGGTCTAATACTATCGCATGTACTCAGATATGTGATATAATACCTTTTATATAATAAGTGTAACAACCCTCAAATTATTGTCCTAGACTTAGCCTTAAGCTAATGAGGAGAATAATTGTTGAATTGTGCAGTATCAAAGAAGTCAAGATTGGGGGAAGGCCAAAAGGATCAAGAAAATGATTAAAGGAGACAGAAACATCTCGAGCTGCAATGGGCTATAGTGGTGCAGTGGTGAGAGACTGGGAATTTTGAATTTCTAAAAAAGATAGAGGAGGCTTGCATTGCGGCAAGCTTATCGTGTGCCACAGCGCTAGTCCCAGAACGTGGATAAATTAGGATGCGATTCAGTTGACAGAAAATAAGAAAATGAAGAAGAAGAAAGTTTGCTCTACTAGGGTTTCAACATTCTAGCTTTGGGGGATTGTTTTTCTGACCTAGGAAGCTCGGATTTGGTGCAATAAGTGACTCTCTATCCTTCCTGCTCTATTTTCTTCACCATTCTTGGTTGAAATTTATGGGTATATCTTGGAGTCCAACTTAGTGGATGTTTCAACCGATTAAAATGATTGTAAGTATGTTGTTAAAGTGTTATTTGATGTTCTCAAGCATTAGGTAGTTGATTTTTGTATGTTGGATGAAGAATCTTACAAACCCTAACCTTCAACTCTAAGATTTCTCATGGTATTCAAAATGGGTGGTTTGGATTCAGGTTTAAATGTATGTTTGGGGCTCATTGAAGTATGATTATGGTTTTGGAACCATGGGTTTGATGTTTGTATGCTTGGTTGATCAAGTTGTGAGTTATCAGAATCTATGTTAGATGTTGATTGGATGTGTTATGGCATTGTAGTGTTTAAGTCCACTAAATTGGAGTGTTTGGCATTATGCAAAGTAGTATGGATGTATTGCATTCCATATTGGTACTCTGATGGCCTACCTTTCTCTTTTGTGTGAGTGTTTTTTTGTAGACAATCTGAGGTAACCAGGGTGTATGTCTTATGTGATGTGGATTTCATATATATATGTTCATTTATTTCATATCATGATATGTCCCAAGGCAGATGTAGTTATGAAAATGGTAATCTCATTCCTTATCTTATGTATGTGATTCATGTGATTATATGATGATTCGCGATAAGTGATTTATTAGCTTCCCTACCATTTAAGATAGCATGTTACTATAATGATGATGATCATGAGAAAATACATGTGTGCACGATAGCATGAAAGACATCATCAAATTATTAAGCATGAATGATATTGGTTGGCTTGGGTGTTGATGTTACATGATACGATGTGATATACCGATTTATCGGTGGATTATCGTGTCCAAGTGGTAAGGTTGATGTATATATATTCTTGTCACTGAATCCTCTTCCTTTGGATAGCCATGTGGTAGTGGATTGGGGATATATCTTTCCTAAATCACCAACTATTCGGGTGGTCTAGGGGAAGGAGAACCTGTAAGGTTTAGTATAATATAAGTTTTGATGATGACAAATATAGAGTAATATGGAACAAATGCATTATATGTATCTGACATATATAATGTTCCTTAAAGAAGTAAAATACATATTAGCATGTATTTAATTATGATTATAATACATATATCATGCTATGTGTAAATATATCCACTGTACTTTTGCAATGAATAATATAAGTTGGATATATAAACTGGACTAACTACTTAGTTTGTAAGTGTAATATATTAAATATAGGTTGGTCCAAGTAAGAAGAGTGAGCATTCACTCAAGAAAGAAGAAAAGAAAGGATGCTCCAAAAATGGAAGATCAGAAGGGAGCATGCCAAGAAGGAAATGTCCAAGTGAAAGTGGAACTCAACATTTGAAGACCTAGTCACTAGGTATATTTTATTTTCACTTGGGTCTTACTTGGGTCTTGAGGTGGGATTAATCTTTGAAAATCACTTAATCTTGTTACCATATGCTTCAAATGAGTTAGATTAAGTAAATATGATGTTAGCATAAGTTAGATTTGAAAAACTCTGATGACAGACAAATTTTGAGAAGTTAAACTTCATATACTTTGTGAAAATATGAACTTTGCTGACTGAAACTTGAAGTTCCAGAGATCTTACCTCTGACAGACGAATTTCAGGTGTTGAAATTCGAATTTCGAGTCAAGCACAGTTAGTGAAATCTGGTTTTCAAAAATTCAGAGTTTGACCTTTGATTAGTATTTTTGATATATCTCTCAAAATACATATGGCTTTGATGTAAAACTTATTTCATATGAAACTAGACTTAATAAGCTTTTCAAACAAGGTTATTTCACTCAAAATGAAGATCATATGAAAAAGCTATGGTTATTTAAAGTTGAGTAGTGAGATATGAATTTTTAGTTTTGACATCTTATCACTATTTCGATTATATCTCACAAAACACGTTTGTTTTTGAAGTAAAACTTATTTCATTTGAAAGTAGACATTTAGAGATTTCCAACCATAGGTCATTTGCTTAATTTGGAGTTGAAATGAGAGAGTTATAACTTCTACAAAATTGTCTACAGTGCAAAATTCGAAGTTACGTAGGTTCCGTTGCGACAGACGAATTTCGAGCCTCCGAAATTCGAATTTCAAAGAGAACCTTCGTGCAGAATTGAGCTTGCCATTGACAGACGAATTTTAACTTGCAAAATTCGAACTTCAGGTCCAACAGACGAATTTCCACTTTGAAAATTTGAATTTCACGATTGCAGAAACGTGAAAACACTTCTGAAACAACCAACAGACGAATTTCCACTTTGAAAATTTGAATTTCGCGATTGCAGAAACATGGAAATACTTCTGAAACAACCAACAAATAACTTTCCACTTTCAAAATTCGAATTCCACAATTCCAGAAACAAGAAAACACTTCTGGAATAATGTTAAAGTTTATCTGAAATCAAGAAGAAATTAAGTTTCAAAATTGGTCTCTGACAGACGAATTTCACTCTGTCAAAATTTGAATTTCGAAGAAAGTGAACTACTGTGCCTCTTTGAACATTCAATGGATAGACGAATTTTGGGCATCCAAAATTCGAATTTCGAGGGCACTGTAGCAAATTGAAAACACTGTTCACACTTAACAGAAAAACTTTCTTCTTGAAAATTCGTATGTCACAATGTGGAAACGTTTTCTAAGTTTCAAAATTCGAATTTCACTTCATGAACAGACAAACTTCACTATTTCAACGTTGGAAGCTTTAACCTTCGATTCCTTCGAAATTCGTCTATCAAACATCCAAAATTAGAATTTCAGTATGTCAGCAACATTAAATAAAGTTGGTAACGGCTAGTTTTGCAGAGTAAACCATTGGGTAACGTCTCTAACGGCTAGATCTTGTGTCTAACGTCTAATTACACTACAAAACTATAAATATAACTTCGTTTGAACTCATGGGTAATAATCTTAAGAGAGTTTATGCGAAAATGCTGCTACAACTTGTAAAATCCTTTTATCTCAGCATTGTTTGAAAAACCCACCTCAATAGAGTGAACTTTCAATGTATTATCTACTCTTCAAGAGAGTTTTCATTCTGTAAACATTTCTTTCTACATATTCTGGGTAGAATCTTAGTGTGGGGAAACACTAAGGGATTTACACATCTTGTAAGGGTGTGAGGAGAGTGGCTTCACAAGTGCCTACTGAAACTTGTGGGAATGTACTGAGGCTTCACAGGTGCCCGAATCAAACCTGTGGGATATAGTGGAAAATCTCAAGTGGTGGCTTGGGGACTGGATGTAGGCCAAGTGATTGGGCTGAACCAGTATAAATCATTGTGTATTGTTCTTCATTTTCTCTACTTAGCTACTGCACACAACCATCTCTGTTTATCCCTGTTTTGCTGCACTCTTAGTGAAATTGGGTTGTGATCCAAAAGAGCGAAAATCTAGCATCACCCAATTCACCCCCCCTCTTGGGTGACCAGTCAACCTAACAGAACCATGGTTCAATCTTAGTGTGACCTTTGGCCAGGTTATACTAGTGAGCAGAGAGCTTAGTGATGTCCTAGAATCAATCTTCACCAGTTGTTGGATGTGAATCACTTGTTGGGTGTATCTTGTGGCAGAAACCAGCCTGTGGTTCTAGCCGTGTATATTGGGGGCACTCATTTCATTGCATTTGCATAGCATTATGTTACATGTATTTGCCTACATTGTTTGGTTATATATTGGTTGTTGTTTTCCCTCAGTTACTGAGACTCTGTCTCACACCCCTCTATGGTTAACATTTTAGGTAAAGACTTTAGTACTAGCTCGGAGAAGACTAAAGAGTCTTAGCTTTCTCCGTTTCACACGGACATCTGAGCTTGTAGCCAGTAGCTTTTATGTATTTGGGTTATGTAATATATATTGTGCCAAGTAGCATATTTGTATCATTTGGTTGCATAACCTTGTATCCTAGGTAATTAGCATTGTATATGGTTGATGTATTATGTAGGGTTGTATGGGAACTCGTTGATTGTGACAGGATGCACGTTGGCCATGTTAGTATGCTATGTTATGTGCTTGTAGACCCTAGTATGGGTTAGATTATGGTTATTCTCTAGGTATTAAGTCATGTTAAGTTTGGAATTTAAGTTGTGGTTGGTGTATATGTGTGTTTAGTTAAGTGGGTAACTAACCTACTGGTTGTCTTTAGGGGTTCCAGGGGTGTCAAATTCTACAGGATTGGTTTTCTTAGGATAAGATCACGCTAAACTTAGTTCTTGAGGTATTTGGGACTTGGGTCGTGTGTTGGTTTTGATGTTAGTGCTATACTTTGGAAATGGGAGGCATAAGTGCCATTTTTTAGTTCAAAACTGACCATTTCAGTCTCAAACATCTAGAATCTCCATATAATGATATTTTGGAGAGTAGTTGGTGTATATAGTTAAGATGGGAGTAAAGTAATCTACAGGAGTTGGAATCGGGTCAATCGGAGGTTTGAGTTGGACTTTATGCCCATCAGAAGTTTGTCTGAGATATCAGCAATGATATCATATCAGTTTCTAGCACTGTTGTTCCAGGGGTTCATGCTATGTTTCATTTCCCCTTTCATCTAGAACACTCCCTTACCATGGCGCCTTATGTCTTGCCGCTGCGCTGTCCTCTATTTTTGCCTCTTTGTGCTATTTTGTCATGTCTTTGTTGGTGTTTAGGGTTTTGGTCTCTGGGGTGTTACAATAAGTGACTTGGTAACAGTGTCACGTCATCCATTCCATGTTTGAATGAAGTTTGTATGCATTTGAATCCAATTTGTTGTTGTTCTTCCTCTTAGTTGTATTGTGTGACAATTCCTCAAATTATTTGTGGTGACAAGAATTGGTTGTTAGCAACCAAATTGCCTAGGCACACAATTAGGATGATGTTATTTTATTACATGTGAGCATATAAAGGGGACTAAAGCTAGCCAAACCTGTGATGTCTCTAAGTAATATCTAGGAATCAATTACAACATTACTAGATATTCATATGGTTGCCAAATCATCTTATCCTCTCCTATTGCATCAAGCAAGGCCTTATAGTGTTGCAAGTGGTATAATCCAACACTAGCACATACAACAATTAGATGCACGCATGGATACTTTTCTACTTAAAATTCTTTAAAATCACATTTTTTAAGTGTTCAAGGTAATATTGCAATGATCAAATTGACGATACTGAACATTGTATGGTTCAACAACATCAAATGATGTTTCTCTTCTATCAAACATGTGAATGATACATGTAAATGCAACATGTTTAACTATATCTAACCTTTTGTTGAGTGTCTCAAAAAACACTTAGCTATTTGTTATTTATTCAGGAACTTGTTGGGTATGTTTGGAAAAATAGTTGTTTATCTTATACATTGTCACCTTCATAAGATTGACAATTGACAAATTTTGAACACCTTTGAAGACAATATTCATGCACCTAACAAGATTTGTTGTTATGTGATTGTAACACCAACTTTTAATGTCATATGTACAAAAACATTTTCCTCTTAGGCTATCAGTAATTCATATGGTTGCATGCTTATGAGTCAATGCTATCTCTATCAATTATTGGTTAACAATATGGTGCTCATATGTATAGCCTACAAATAATTTAGAATTTATTGTTAATAATTTTACATCACCTATTAATATATGAGAACAAGGCAATTGGTTCTAACCAATATTTATAAACTTCTTTAGCTAATTCATTCCATGTACTTTATGGAGGTTTGCAAAAAAAAATGACATTTATATAGTGGCTAACATTGAAAACGTTGATCCGCAATTGCAAACAAAATTGAATGTACCCATTTGAAATTAAACATATCACAGTTCTTCTTTTTACGACATATGTACGCACGTTATATAAGAACCATGACCAAGCACCTCTTATCTCCCCCCAATCATGGCCAATACAAGTGGTACAACAATATAGTCATTATCATGCAATATAACCATAATAAATGTGTTTATATTTTTCATATAGAAAAGTTCCATTAACCTGAAAATTGGGTTTTAGGTGATTGAATGTGCCAATGCATATTTTGAATGCCCAAAAATCATGTTTGAGCATTTTAATAGATTGCCCTTTAAACTTAGTTCACAAACATAATTTAATTGAAAGTTTTATGCATGACTCATGTATAAAATGTTGGATTGTAGCTAACCACCTAAGTAGTAAAGAGTATGAGCTTTTTCATATACCAAAAGTAATAACAAGTGCTACTTGTTTTGCCTTCAATGCTTTCCAGTATAACATAAAGTATCTAAATCAGAATTGCATATGCTCAATGATTTGAGAATTTTTCACATTTGATTGCTCAGTTGCCATCACCATAATACAATATATAGTGGTATTAGCATCCAACTTACGATGGTCTTAAGTTAATGATGTAGCCAAACATTTCTATTTCCTTTTCTACAAGCCCTTAGTCTCCAATTCAAAGTAACTCCATAGTTTATACATTGATATACTTCATAGTTTTTATTTGAATGTGCAAGTTGAACATATGATGTACTCAAATGGAGTAAAGTTTAGTTGTACATCTTAGAGCATGAACATTATTAAAAATCTAGCCTCATATATGTTTGGCAACATTATTAATTCGAGACAAGTGTTTAACTCTTAGTAATTGAGAGAACTCATACTCAATATTGCTTTGGTGATTAGTTGCAATCTAGCATTTCATACCTAATTCTACATAAAATTTTCAAACAAGCCATGAACATAACCAAATTTTGAAGGGCAATCTATCAAACCATACAATGATGTATTTAATCACTTTAGGCCTATCTCCTAGGTTGATGGAACATTTCTATAGAAAATATAAAGGCACAATTCCTGTGGCTATATCACAAGATGGTGATGATAATGTTGTACCACTTGTGTTTGCTATTGTTAGGGGGGGGACAAAAGCTACTTGGTCATTGTTCTTATATCATGTGAGCCATATGTGTCATAAAAAGAATAATTGGGATATGTTTAATTTTAGATAGACATTGGTCAATGCTGCCTATAGTTGTAGATCAACATGTTAGATGGTAGCCACCATATTGATATCATGTTTTTTGCCTAAGATATGTGGCTGCAAACCTCCACAAATCACTCATAATGTATTGGTTAAAGGAGAAGCTTATAAATATTGGTGAGCCAAGTACCTTGTTCTTTTTTATTAACTAATGATTAACATTAAATCCTAGTTATTTGCAATTGGCAAAATGTACCACCATACTTTTAATCTCATTTCCTATATATTTGACCTTATTAATATCAAAATATTCATGATTGGAATTTTGAATCACATAAAAATTAAAAACAGAATTTTCAATAAATTTGGTATTGTTCATATGGTATTTTCTATTTTACCGATTGAAATTTGAAAATTCATAACTAATTCTACAAAAATTTTATGTAAGTGATTCAAGTCTCTAAAAATAGATAAAAACATTGTCTACATGAAAAAATATAAAACAGTAACTTCATTTGACCAATTCATCATTATCTTGAAATAATGAGAGTAAGAATTTAACTTTTACTGAAATAGTCTTAGGAAAACTTGCATATATTTTATTACATAGCTCAAATTACTTCAAAACTAATAGTATTTTAAACCTAAGTCATGGAGCTTTTCATACATGCAAACCACTGAATTTTTAGAGCTCTGTATGAATTTGTAATGCCTTTTGAGTTAACCAGTATTCATAGTGAAAGTTCTACTTTGTTGAATACTATCAAGTTTTGAACCCTAACTTCTAAAATTCACTATAAATTGTGTACTTATCCAATTTAGGTGTTTTTTAGCATGTATAACACTTAAACTAATTGCCATGTTTCAAATAGGGTACCTCTGTTCTAATTACTGCTGGTCATCTTGGCGAAATCATGCTATAAATCACATTATAAGCTTCATAAACATTTTCCATCATCATTCATTGATCTAACTTCATACATAACATCATATAAGACTTATAGAAGAATAACCATGCCAAATTATAGATTCATAACATATTACATGATTTTATACAAATTGCCAAAATAATGTATCCAATTGGCTCAATAATCATGCCCCTCCTTCTCAATCTTCTTAGCTTTACCTTGATTCTTGACATACTTTAAACCTATAATGGATAGTTATTTGGAAGGGTGAGATTCAAAGAATCTCAGTAGGAATAACCCATTGATACAATCATATTACCATATAATTCATGGAAACATTTGAAATCATCAATTCAACTCTTGAAACATTCAATGCCATAACATTTCATAAAAATTTTGATAGAGTTTTGTTTTATAATTTGGATATCCCAAAGTCACAAAACCCCTCAAACAACTTAGCCAATTATCACAAAATATCACAAAGCAACAATATAAGCATATGACATAGTAACAATTTCATGAAATTCAAATATAATAACATAATGCATAGATAGGTAAATTGCTATCTTTGTGCTTCCACTTGCTTTTCCTTTGAGTTGTACCTCTTCCAAACACTTCCTTAAGCTTTTTTGAACCTAAACATAATGCTAATGAAGCACATAAGTCACTGGTTCTTAGTCCAACTTTGCATAATACTCACTAAACCCTTGAATTTTCACTTTGCTTTCCTCTTGGTTTCTTTTAACTAATACTTCTATTCAAGATTTTAGACCATGGGGAATCCATTTTTGACATCAAAATAATGAAATTCCACCTCTAAATACCCACATGTTCCAGTCGAAACCTTAGAGAAAATGGGGGATTTGGTTTTCTTCAAAGCACTTTCTACAACTTGTGAAAACTTGCTTTGGATCATTAGTTTAGGCTTTTCCCCTGATTTATTGCTTGAAAAACCATCTCTCTCTCTCTCTCTCTCTAAGCCATGGTTGAAACTTCATGGAGGGAAGAGGAAGATGAAAACTCCATAAAACACTTGGAAACTAGGCCAAGATGCTTAAAGATCTTAAGTTAGCAAGCTTACCAATTTTTCCTTCCTTCTTTCATACTACAGACTAGTTTTTTCCTCTCCTTTCCAACCAATTGCTTGGTCGTGCAAGTGAGAGAAAGGATATATGTAACACCTCACTCCCGAACACCTCCAGATTTGATCAAAAACTTCAAAATCCAAACCAAACAAACCCAACCATCTCACAAATACTTCTCAAAACCTCATAGTAGTGGAAAAATGCCAAACAACACCAGAAACTAGGCTGGAGCCATGGCCGCTATAGTACCACTGCGGCTCCGGCTCCTCCTAGAACCCCACAAGCTACTGTCTCCACTGGCGTTGTGGCGCCCCCTATTGGTTTTCATTACCAGCAAATTTTAACTTTGGGGCAAACTTTCGACACGCATAATTTTATGCTCCGACCTCCGATTGACTTGATTCTAACTCCTACAAATCAATCTAGTCCCAAACTATCCATAGACGCCACTTTCACCTCAATCCATCTTTAAATGAAAAATCTGGACACCCGATACCGTTTTGACTACTTTTTGACCAAAACTCACAACTCCTATTTGCCCCCAAAGACCACCTAACGATTTTGGACCACTCACACAAGTCCTAAATCACCAAACCAACTTGTCCAAAGAGGTTTCACCTTAAAGGAACCATTCTTCTTAGATTTGACATCCTGGAACCCTAATTGACAAAACGAACTACAAGCCCTAAAACACACCAACAATGCCCAATTCCACCTTTAGGCTCACAAATACTATCACACTGACATTCCAACACCTTAAACCACACATACACCACCATCCATCACACACATCACATACAATACAATTCCATACTCATAACATACCATCAACAACTTTATTACAACAACAATGTCAAAGTCACCACTTAGTTACAAACTATCTATCCTACTTGGCACAAGATATATATCCAAATAAGCATAAACTACATAGACTTAGTATTCCTATATCCTATGCGACTCCCTTATTTTCTCAAGACTAGTGCCAGTACCTTCACCTGAAATGGTTAGTTCATGGGAAAGGGGTGTGAGACAATGTCACAGTAACTGGGGACAACCATATACACACACACACATATATATATATATACATATATAACTCATACAATCTCATGAAAGCAATATAAAATGGAATGCATGTCTCCCTTGTACACAGCTAGAACTATGAGCTTTCGTCATAACATGACATTTTGTATAGGTAATTCCCTTCCAATAGTTGGTGAAGACTGATTCTGAGACATCACCAAGCTCACCTCCCTTTAGTGCACCCGGCCAAAGGTAACACTAATGTTCAGATAGTGGTTCTCCTTCCCCTTTCCCACCACAAATTGGTAGCAATTTAAGAAAGGTGCAGTCCACTGCGCGCCTTTTCCTCCTAGCCATAAGAGGCGATTTAGCCGCAGGAATCCTATCCTTATCCTCCCTAATCATATATCATCATATATCATATCATCATCACCACCTAATCCACTATATATCACAATCTCACAGTGTTATATGGTGATGCTCATGTATTATCATATAATCATCATCATCATATGTCACAATGTCATGCATGCATCATGTCATGTCACATCAACATCATCATCCCTAATCATCATGATCATCTAGCTATATGCATACCACGATATATAGAAAACCATATACACAAACACATCTATATTGTGGTATGAACGAAACATGCATATATACACAAATATATGTTATATCATACAATACAAACAATACAATACAAATACTCGGTTACCTCAGGTTGTCAATACCACACACACACACGTGATTCCACGATCTTTCTTGAACGACAATCCCATGATTAGTCTCCTCTAATTAGCCAACAACCTTAATAACATCACAATACCTCAATTAACATACTATTCAATTATCTAATTTCCATAATTCAACTACTTTAGCCTAACCCAAGGTTCCAACACCACATTCATGCATCATTAAACTCCTAGGAACCATTCAAATATCAATCAATCCTATACACTTCGGATTCCTGAGAGCCCTAACCGAAAATAACCTAGGGTTAAGCTCAAATCATGTACAAATCCTTCAAAACTCACACTCAAGCAACAAGAACACCAAATCATACTCCTTTAACCATATTTCATCCATTTCAATTGGTGAATTTTGGCCCAAACCAGAAATCCCAACATATAACTAAAAAATCTCAAGTTTAAATCGAAGAAAATGGAGAGGAAGGAGTAGGGATCACTTACCAACCAAGATCCAGGCTTCAAGAGGTTAAAAATTGCTCCCAAGGGCCGGAAATCTCCAACCCTAGTTGAACTCCCTTGGTTTCTCCTCCGTTTCTTTCTTTCTGATCATCCAAAATGATTCGGAATTAAGCAAAAATCCCGACTCTTGTCGTGGCTCCAGGTAAGCTTGCCACGGCTCCACCAGCTTTTAGCTAGAAAGAGCCATTGGAATTCACTCTCGTTGCGGTGGCCCTGCTCCTCACTGCGGCGTGGAGCCCTTTTTCCTCCATGATGAATCTTCCTCCATCTTGTTTCCTCTGGTTCTATACACAATGCCAAAACAATTATCATGAGAGCTGTTACAATATAATCCAACCTTATTTTTTTTCTAAAACTTCTTAAAGAAGTTGTTTTGTAAAATAATTAAATAAAGTAATTCAAACACATGGGCAGCTGCTGAAACATGCCACTTTTAGGGGTATTTTTATGTCCAAAAATGCTTCATAATTTTATCAGTCCAAAATAACCCTTAACGATAAAGTTTACCTGTACCGATTAAATACTTTTGGTGTAATTGTCACTTAATTGGTACATGATTGTTCTAAAGTTACTTTTAGACTAATTGCATTAGTCTGATTCCAAAATATATTTGCAAGGATTCATGTCCTGTTCTCTTTACTTGTCTGCTTTTATGGAGCTCACAAACCTCTTTTTCGGTATAAAAATGGCTTTTGATCTTTAATTATAATTATAAATTCATACGAACTCAATTAGATTTAAAACAGTATTCCACTGAGTTTAACTCAGCGAGAGCTCCATTTTGACAGGACTTCTAAAAATGATGAAATTGGCTTTGAATCGGGACAAAATTATAATTTTTAATTTTTTCAGACCCTTTTCCGTAATTTTTTTCCTAGGGACTTAATTGTAGCAATTCTTCCTTTTTTTAAGGACTAAATTGTATATAATACTTTTCCCTTGGGGCCAAAATGCAATGTTTACATTTTATTTTTCAGTCTAGAAAATGACCGTTTTACCCTTAATAGGTGAAAAACATGATTAGTGATTCTTTCAAGTACTTGCTTGTATTTTTCCTAGAGACCAATTTTTAATAATTCTTTTTTACTATTCATACTAAACTTACAAATTGACTTATTTTTTAACCTTGACCTTATAGCTACACAGTACTTATACTATTACGCTCAACTTGACACGAGTTTCGATTGAATAGGTGCATTGCATATTTTTTGGCTCAGTTATGGAATTAATTCCTGCTAAGGATCTTATGAAAAATTAATTCTAATTAAAGACCAAACATAATTTCTTCTAAGGACAATATGAGAAATTAATTTTATTTAAGGATTCAACATGTAACATTACCATCTTACTTCATTTTCTATCTTGTCAGGCATATTTGGAATGTTACACAATATCCCAAGAGAAAAATGGCCTAACGTATATGACATTGAATGTCAGCATTATAGTGACATGACAACAAATCTTGCTGAGTACATGAATGGTTTTATAGGTATTTGAAGTTTGCCGATTATTGATTTTATGAAGTCTGCCATGTATAGGGTGAACAATTATTATTGTCAAATTATTATGCCCAATAAGTTTGTGTAGAAATTATAGTTAGCCAAGTATTTTTTCAATATATTGATCTGAAAGTTGGATATAGCTCCACATGATGTATCTACATGCATCAATCGTGCTTTTGATAGAAGCGTAAGATCATTTGAGGTTGTTGAACCATATAATGTTCAATGCCTTCAATTTGGTCCTTATTGCAAGGTTAGATTGAATGAAAAGAATGAGACTATGCAGAATTTTAGGTAGGAAAGTATCTAGTTGTGTGGACATTCCTCAAATGGTGAAACTACATCGAGTTTTCAGCTCAGTTCCAGAGGATGATTCACTATTACATTTACAATCACAACATATTTCATAGGCTATATGGACTCATAATGTACATAAATATTTCATAGAGATGTCGATTGCTATGCATTAGATATTTTGTATCCAATTTTTTTAGGCCAATCATATCCTTCGAATTTGACTAGGCATGCATGAGGATTGACTAATCAAGCTATCAATCCAAATTGTGCATTATCGTAGAAGCTTTCTAAGGTATTGCTATATTAGGCCAATTTGAGTATAATTTGACTTTGATCATAGCACTTAGAGAGGTGGTGTCCTTAGATCTATACCTTTCATGCCACTCTTGAAGTGTGCACAATAACTTCAGAGGATGTGGCAGTTCAATTGGGCCTTCTGTATGAAGAAAGAGTACTTGTGACTGGTAAAATAGACTTCAATTGGGTGGATACAGGTGAATGGCTCCTTGGAATTAGACCACTTGTAGTTTATATAAATGGACAAAAGCTAGCCCCTAGTTGATTGGCTAAATACTTTACCAACCTCCTAGATGATGCACATGAAAAATTGATAAAGCAATTCACTTGTGCATACATACTCGGTTGATCTGTGGATTTCTGATGCTAGATAGATCATATCATGATGTTATTTAATGTACCTTTCATTGATTTGGGATCTTTCAATGGCTAGCCAATATTCTTATGGATTTGCAATATTATCTTACTTATTCAGACCTTTGGGCATGGGATTGATTCTCTATGCTAACATCATAGTGACCTCCACAAATAAATCCACGTACATATATCTATCCTCTTAGATCACCCTTGAGATTTAGGCATGCTTAATTTACATTCCAACTAATTGACTTTAGCTTATTAACTTAGTCATTCAAGGTTGTTTAACAAGTTCCTTCATGTCATCATAAATGGAAAAATGTAGGACAACCATCCTATTCGAATGATGCAATATGGGATGATAACATAGTAGGAAGTTACATGATGAAATATGGGATGATAACATAATTTGGCAACTATACAAATATATAGTGGTGAAACTGTTTATTTTGGGATATTGCTTAGAGACACCACAAGTTTGGTGGGCTTTAGTCTCCCTTATATGCTTCAACAACCAATTCTAATTGTCCTAGTTTATTTGGGGAATTGCCACACTATACAACTAAGAGGAAGAACAACAATAGATTTGATTCTAAAACACATGAATTTCATTTAGCCATAGACTAGATGGCATGATACTATTGCCGAGTCACCTATGGCAAATACAATATTAGATCACACCTCCAAGTACACGCAGTGGTATTATAGACACACTCGACAGTGGATCCACTTAGCTGGTAATGCAATTGGTTTTGTGGTAAGTATCCAACATTATTGTCTCTATTTTGTTTATAAGGATAGTGTCATTATCTAATGTCTTATTATTAATTTCATATTGACATAGCAAATGAATTGACTAAGCTAAGTATTCAATACCCTCTACAAATGCTGATGAGGGATTATCAATAAAGAGTTATATAGGACCAATGTATTATCATATTGGCATTGAAAGAACAACACTACAACATGGTCTCTCAGCCTACTCCACCTTCAATTGAGCTATCCCATCCACTATTCCTTAGGGTAGACCAAGTAAGCCATATTGTAGCTATTTGTCAACTCGACCACCAATTGTGGCTGAAAATGAAGAGGAACAAGATCAAGGAGCTACTTCTTCAGATGTTTTTAGTTAATCCTATTATATACCACCATCATCCTTGTCCTAATTCAACTCATCTAATCTTGATAATTTCAGTCATTTATGTCTTTAGTTGAGAATTTGACACTTTTTGCAGCTATGTATAACAATTACACATTGAAACTTGGTAGGCTATCAAATGAAGCATTCATAACTCTTATATAGTCAATTCCTCCTATTGTATTGAATCTACTTTATTTGATTTGAATACCCCACTAGTTAGTTGCACTTACTACTAAGTCATTAGAATCACAACATTAAGAACCCATGAGATAAGGGTGACCATGTGTTAGAAGGAGACCAAGATGTAGTATATGAAGTCCTTATGCAAAAGGTTGACAATTTTTTTCCTTTGGAAGAAAAATTTTATCTTTAATTGTTACAAAATGAACTAAAATGTAATATTTACTAATAATTTGTTTATAATATTTTATGATTGAAAATTAATTTTTATGTGCCAAATTTTATATTTACTTAATCATTAATTATTTATTAACTAATTCTAATGTTAATGGCTTATTATTAGTTATGATTGGTTAGTTTATTATTAATTCATAAATAATTAATAATAACTTTTTCTTCAAGTTATTTTTAGTATTTAACTAAATGATATTTTCTAAAAATATTTGTTCGTGGTTTTAATAAACACTATTTATTAATCATTATTGAATAATCTCTTTTTTTAGTCATTATTCAAAATTATGGAAGTTAGTTAATCATTACTCAGTTATTAATCATGACCTAGTTATTACTCTCTCCGGTCCCATTTATTAGAAAAAACCTAATCTCAGGTATTAAGAAAAGTAGTTTTAGTTAATTTAAATAAATTAAGTTGTTTCATATTTTAAGTTTTTTCTAAAATTACCTCTACTTAATTTAATACTAATATGAATAACTATTTAATCTCTCTCATATAATTAATGAAAGGTAATTTTTGAAAAAGAAAAATTTAATGCACCATTAACTTCTTTTTCCCCTTATATTTAGGAAGACCAAAAGAAAGAAATTTTCCTTTATAAATAAGACTAGCTAGAATACACTTTAATTTTTTTTTCCCCAATACAGCCTACTGCATGGGAATCAACAAATTTTAACAAAACTGATTTTCATTTTAAAGAAAAGAAAAATGATTATAAATGCGAATCCGTTTGCACCAAAATGTTTTGCTTTTGTAGCATTTTTGGTATTTTAGCCTATATATATTTTAGAGCATCTTGCTCGGATTTCAGACAGCAACATCCATTTGTTTGGCTTTGAAAGGTGCAAAATTTACTTAAAATATGTTTCATATGTCAGTGATCAATAATGAATAAATCAATAAATAATAATAACAACAAATAATATTGTGGGCTACTAGTAATACAATAACAATGTTTTTTCTTTAAACCAGTAACAGTTATTTTAAAAATCTTATAATTATATATGGTACTGTAATTTATTACCAGAACAATAAAATAAACTATAATGAATTGGAAGGATTATATTCATTAGTACATTTTTCGGCAAGAAGCCCAGAATCATTTGTACATTAGAAAATTATTTATTTCTTCCTTAATATTATATATATATATGTATATATGTAATATTCTATAATCATTACAATAGAGTGAACTTAATAAGGAAACTAATAAATTATATATTCCCATTACTAATTCTTCACATTATGATTCAGTTTACTATGACTAAAACCTGATTGAAGAGCATTTCTAGAAGTATTAGCACTGATGGAGTTTCTTGATGGAGTTTTCTTAAGAGATGTTGGATTAAGTTCAACACTGATGGTTCAGTGGTCGCAATGAGAGTAGAAGTAGATGTAATGGTCTCTTGCGTGATCATTAGGGACACTAGTATGGAGGGTTCTCTAGTCATAGGGGAGTTTGCTCTGTATTAGAAGCTGAAGTATGGGATATAAAGAACTTCAAGTTTATTCATGTTGAAAGTGACTCTTCTTAACTCTAATCTGCGTAACATTTCCCTATCTCCCACGGTTGTTTTGGAAATAAGGCGTTGGGTGGAAGTGGAGGGTTATTAGTACGCATATTTCCAGGGAACTTAATAATGCTGCTCATTTGCTTATTTCCCTTGTTTAATGTTGCAATTTTGTTTGTATTATTTCATTGTTTTTATCAAAAAAATATTATGCCCTCATTTATTTGATCTACTCATATAAATAAAAAATAAGCACCTTTTTCACAAATAAAATATTATTAAATTACTTAAAAAAACTACGTTAAAAAGCATTTACTCCTACTATATAGTTAAACTACATTAATCAGTATGACAACTTAAACTACATTAACAATAAACTTGCATAACCAAATAATGGAAATAATTAAGTGCAATATCAAATTAAATAAACTTACTTGTATAAAATTTGGTGAAGAAAACTATGAGGATGAACACAAATGCTGGAGCTAGCAGATTGGTAGGGAGAAACTTGGTGAGATGAAGCAGTGAAGAGAAATACAGCACCTTGAAACAGCAGCAACAAGAAGAAATCAAGAACATAATAAGGGGAGAATCTGAAGTAGGTGAGGAAGGATGGATGAGGTTTTGAGGAATGAAGTGGGAAATGAAGCTGTGGTTAATTGGCACATATTTTAAAGTGGAGGAATTGTGTGTGGCTCTGTTGATTCACGGGACAGCTCTTGCTTTGCGTGTTGGGTAAGGGAATCTCGCCGGAGGATTAGACTCTCCACTGGAGAGATGAGACGTTGCATGCATGCAGAACCATACACTGCATGCAACATCTCTCACTGCAACACGGTACTGATAAATTATTATTATTATTATTATTATTATTATTATTATTATTTTGCCACTGTTGTATGATTGGGTTAATTTGTCTATCTCTTAAGAACAAATAACAAAATATAAATTTAAATGTTTTCTTGTTTTTTATTAATTTTTTCTATAACATGACTTGTATGAGTTCACAATAGATTACAAAATTAAAGGGCCCGTTTGGTTGTTAGAAAGATTTTTATTGGCCTATGGAATGGATTGAGATGATATAGAGATTGTAATACATTTGTTTGGTATTATATAAAAAAAATGATGAAATGATATTTATTTTTATCCAAAAAAAAATTACATAAATGTGAAACAATCCTTTTGTTCTCACACGAATTTCTTCTTCCCTGCCATCACCATTCCCTGTCACAAGACAACAGATTCATCCACAAGATAAAAAAAAAAAAGCATAAAATATAATATCAAAGGAATCAAAGCTTGGAGAAAAATGATTCTTTGTTTGTGTGGATGAAATTGAAGATTCATCCACAGGATTAGATTGACGAATCTTTGGAGAAGAATGAAAAAGTAGAAGAGAGATCGAACAAAGCTTGGCAGAGGAACAGTAGCGACGCACGTAGATAAAAAACGAAGAACAAAAGCTTCCTCTATATATGTGTGAATATATGAATCTCGTAATAAAAGCAGAGAAATTCAGGGAGTGTTTCCTCAACCTATGTGTGATTTCTTGAAAAACAAAAGCATCATGGGTGTTTTAAATTAAATATGTGCTTCAGATATTCTTTTTTTAGATGTTATTTATATATATGTTTTTGCATAGGTGGAAAATTGATTTCAGACCCCCAAAAATAAAACAGTTTTTATTTTTTTTCTTGGAGCTTGAACTTGTTACTCTTAAAGCCAGAAGCCCAAATATCTTCGATAAGCCACAGGCCAATACTTTCAATTATATCCCGCAATATTATATGCCACTCTCTCACTTGGCCTCGCGGACGCATCATACACACTTTCAATTATTTTTCTATAATTATATTAGAAAGTTTATTTTTTTTCTTATGCTTTAGGTTTGTGGGTCATATTTTGCTACTCTCTCTCTCTCTCTCTCTCTCTCTCTCTCTCTCTCTGTTTTTTTTTGTTGCTTTTTACTAAATATGCCCTGTAAAAGAGAACTTGTAACTTGTAAAAAACCCCAACCCCCCAAATAAAAAGAAAAAAAAATTTCACGGCTGGCTCGGCCCCGGGATTAACGATTATATATATATATATACACACTTAATGAAAAATCCAACGATGAATTATATAGGTGTTATAAATTTGTTATTATCTTGGATCAAAACACTCTCATAATATATATAACTCTCAGAATATCAAAGAAAATGGTTATAACTTTGTAAAGTATCAATTACAGTTTATTTCTACAGTTTGAAAAAAAAGTTTATTTCTGCAATTTGAAATCTTTTTTTGAAATCTATAACAACACAAATGATAAGTCTTTACATATCATTTCCCTTTAGCCAACGTGGGTGCGGACTGAGGTTTTCTTCTGCATATCCTTTTACGCTAAAATGTTGAAACAGGATTTCTGTAGGCCATACTGCAGTCATATAGAGTATGTTTGGATTATCTTTTTGGATGGAATAAGTGATTATTTTAAGTCCAAAATCATTATATACATGGGTTTTGCCAAACACAGCACGTAAAATTAATAATTACTTATAGCTCAAAAATCAATTATAGAGAGAAGTGAAAAATTGTCATTTATGATTCTCAATTCTCAATTATGATTTTTCAATTTTTATCCATAATGATGATTTAAATTCCAATAAAATTTTAAAAATTATTGATGAATTTTTTTAAAATAAAAATTATTATGTAAGGAATAAGAGCATTTTAGACATTGCTAGTGATTATTCATTTAAAAATGCTTGTAATTAAAATCATTTAAACATATTTTATCAAAAAAAATCATGTAAACATATTTCATTCTGTCAAAATCACTTTTGAGATAAAAATATTCAAACATAAATAACTTTTGACAATTAATTCTAATTAAAATCAATTATGTAAAATTAATTCTACTCATAATCAATTATGTAAATATAATCCAAATACTACAATAGCAAAAAAAGACATCAATAGGATAAAAAATTTTAATTATATATACTCAAGCAAAATTATATTAGGGTAATGTGTCAAAATTCTGTGCTTTGTTATTCAAAATTTTCTTTAATTCAATTATTTTTTTCCATTTTAATTATAATGTATTTAATGAATTTTCAAATTTATTTTTAAATTTAATTTTATTCTTCCCTGATTGGTTTTAATTATAGATCATCGTTTAATTGTATTTGAAAATTAATTTTTTTTCCATATTTTTCTAAATATAAAGCAATAAAAATTGTTATAATATAAGGCTTCAAATGTGTTATTATTGAATTTTCAAATTTGCTCTTAAAATCACCATTTTCAAATTTAAATCAATATAATTAATGTCATTTAACCATTATTTTCTACCCCAACTGTTGCCATTCACTCTATAAATAGATAGGTTATTAGTTGGGGCAAACATCATTTCATCCCGTATTTCAATTCTTCAGTTACGCAGAATAATCTTTTGCTTTTTTTTTTTTGTATGTTCTTATGTTTGACTGAAACTTGATGAACAATGATATCCACCATAGCTTTCAGGATGTTCCTCGCCAAGGACAGAACCTTGATGATAGTTCTAGTAGGATCAGCATGGTATATGAGGATGAGAGGTCCAATATTAACTGTTTCTGCATGAGGTAAATTTTTTCTATCAACTGCAATTTCTGCAATTACTTCTTTTAATTACTTAATTTTCCGGTCTTTCATGTTTGCGGAATATGTTAATAATAGCCTCTTGATGTTATTATTCCTATTACTTTTGCTATCTGTGAGAGAGATGTCGGTCTTTCGAATATGCACAACCTATCACCATGACAACAATCTTTGCTCTTTTACCCAGTTGAAACTCATTCATATCTGATATTTGAGATTTGTTTTAAGGGGTAGTAAAAAGAAATGCCGAACTGTTATTAATCTATATGAAAGTGCGGCTGTTTCAGGAAGAGTTGACGTGATTGCAGATGAACAGCAGAAGGGGGGTCACGTCCAAACTTCTGAAATGGAAAATTGTGTTTCTTTTTGGTGAACAATAGCATTAAAGATTGGGGAGGACATGCACCATCAACTTCTCAAAGGGGGCGGTCACACATGGGCTTTTTCTTCTTTCGTTTCTTTTCTTTGCTTTTGTTTTTTTTCAATTCATTTATTCAGAAAGGGTTAGCATCCGTGAATAAGGATATGCTTTGCATGTGGCCCAAAGAAAAGGATGTGCTGTGTAAAAAATTGTAAAAATGTCATTTGTTAAATGGGCAACCGGGTAAAAGTATATATATGCAACAGGATATAAATTTTTTCCTATAATTAATTAATGTTGATTGATGATTAGTTAATTTTGTGATCAATTCAATTAATTTTTATTATTTTAGGTTTCATTACAAATTTATTTGTTTGTTAACTTTGGCAAAACGGTATTATATAGTTTTTTCTTTTGGGTCACGCAGATCGGTATTAGTTTAAATGTTTACTATTCTACTTTATTAAGTACCCAAAAATATGATGAAGGAAATGAAATCCGTGATTACCTTATTCTTATCAACTGAAATTAATCTACAAATTAAAATTTAAGTCAAATTTTAATAAATATAATTTTTAAATAAATAGTATACAATTAAATTGAAATCAATCATTTTCAAATTTTCTATACTAATTAATTTAAAAAATTAAATATAACTTTAATTTATTGATACAAATTAAATTTTATTTACATAATAAATTACAGCTAATTAACTTCAAATTTTTCAGTAAAAAATTGCCTGGTTGATTCAAATTAATGACTCTTTATGTAAATTTTTATGACTAGTTTCATACTCAAAATTGAATATTTAACAAATTAAAACAAGTCATATTGTAACAATCCTCATTATACTAACTTGGATTTAGTCTCGAGCTAACTAGAAATATACTTATTGATATATGTAGTACTGAAGGAACTAGGATGGAGGAAGAGTAAAAAAGAGGCAAAAGCACTCTACGCCATGGCAAACAAAATTTGCAGCTTTAGTATTTTTTTCAAACAGAAGAGTCTCATGCCGTGGCAAGCTGATCGTCCACCACGACACGAGTACCCAAAATCCTTTAAATCAGACGAGATTCAATCAAACGGAGTGAAAGAAATTGAGGGAGATCAGAGGAGCTTTACTAGGGCACAAAGAAGTCAACCTTAGGAGGAAAATTTCAGACCTTGGGAGCTTGTAATTTGGTTGGTAAGTGATCTCTCCTCTCTTCTCTACTCTTTTCCCTCTAATTATTGAGATGATATTCGAATATACACATGAGGGGTCGGTTTGGTTAGTTTCCTACCGATTAAAATGCTTGTATTGATGTTGTTGAATGGTTGTTAGTATTCATAAGGCATGAGAATGGGTTTTAAGATGATATGGTGATGTATATGCTTAACCCTACGTTGGAAATTTTGAAGGAAAGTGGGAATTTGAATTATTTGTGTTGATGTATGGTTTGAATGGTTATTGGAGCCCACTAATATGTGTTTATGTTGTTGGAACCCTAGGTAAAGTTTGAATGGATGAATTATAGATTTTTGGTTAAGTTATGCAATGTGTTAATTGAAGGTATTATGATATTAAAGTTGTTGAATTAAGAGTTTTGATGATTCCAAAGCAACAATCAAGAGCTTGGATTAAAGATAGCAAAGGAGATCAAAGTGTTTCAAGTGAAGAATTTTTGAGTAATAGCTATTAGATCTTTTGTTATGTTTTAATGAGGGTAAAAGATTTTGATTTGAAGAAAAAAATGTTTTCATACCTTGATTTTATGATAAATCTTGACTTATTTGAAAAACACCCACAAACAGACGAAGTTTGAGAAATTTAAACTAAACTGTCATATGAAAATTCAAACTTTGCCTTTGGAAATTCGAATTTCGAGCTAAAACTGAATAAGTCTGAAGAGATGACTCTCTGACAGACGAATTTTGATTGTCCAAAATTCAAATTTTCATCTAAGTCTGAAAGAAGCCTTTTTGAAACAGACGAACTTTGAGTCTTCAAAATTCGAATTTCAGACAAAACACAACTTATGAAAATGAAATAAATTCGTCTGAAACAATGTTGAAGTTCATCTGAGATCAAGAATAATTTAAGTTTCAAAAACTGCTTTCTGTCAGACGAACTTTGAACATTAAAATTCAAATTTCAGAAGCCAAGGTTGAGAGTCTGTTGGAATGAAATGTTGACATACGAATGACAGAGTTTTGTAACTTCAAATGTTGAAGTTAGTCTGAAAAGAATCTCTCTGACAGACGAACTTCACTCTTTCAACATTCGAATTTCGAAGAAAGTAAACTACTGTGCCTCCTTGAACGTACTGGGAACAAACGAATTTTGGGCTTCCAAAATTCGAATTTTGAGGGCACTGTAGAAAATTGAAAACACTGTTCATACCTAACATAAAAACTTTCTTCTTGAAAATTCGTATGTCACAACGTGAAAACATTTTACAAGTTTCAAAATTCGAATTTCACTTCATGAACAGACGAACTTCGTGCTGTAACGTTGGAAGCCTTAACCTTCGGTTCCTTCGAAATTCGTCTGTTGACCAACCAAAATTTGAATTTCCGTATGTCAGAAGCATTAAATGCGGTTGGTTAACGGATAGTTTTTCAGAGTAACCATTGGATAACTTCCCCAACGGATAGATTTTGTCTCTAACGAATAGTTGGGACTTAAATCTATAAATACAACATCATTTGAAGTTATGGGCAATGAATCAAACGTATATATACTGAATTTATGCTAAATCATCTTCTCAAAAGCTTTTACCCTCTAACTTCAATATCTGTACTTTAACCTTCATATCTACTCTATTCAAGAGAGTTATATCTTTGTAAACAATCTACAATTCATCTGGAAGATAGATTTACCTGTGAGGGGAAATCACAAGGGGATTGGTAAGCACATTGTAGAAGTGCTTAGAGAGATTGATAAAGCTCCAGAAAACAGAGCATACTCGTTGTACTGAGGCATTAGCAAGAAACCCGTTGAATTCTTGCTGTATAGTGAAAAAATCTCAAGAGGTGTCTTGGGGACTGGATGCAGGTCAAGTGGATAGACCGAACCAGGATAAATCATTGAGTGTTCTTCTCTCTATTAATACTTTTCAATTTACTCTGTTTTTACATTGCTTTATTACACTTTACTTTCTTCACCCATTTGACTTTGTGCAGAAAAATTTCAATCTTCCCAATTCACCCCCCTCTTGGGAAGTCAGCCTTGCTAACAAGTGGTATCAGAGCTCGGATTCCCATTCAAGGGATCTCACAGTCCGGGAATTAAGATGGCTGGCTTTGGAGAAAGCATACTTCCTGAAGGGAACAACATTAATAGACCACCAGGCTTCAGTGGAGAACATTATGGGTACTGGAAGATGAGGATGCATATTTACCTCCAATTAATTGACCTTGATATCTGGTCAGTCATTGAGAAAGGAGACTTCGTCCCAATGACTCTAACTGAAGATGGAAGACACAAAGAGAAGCTGGAAGCAGAATGGAATGAGGAAGACAGAAGAAGAGTCCTACTAAATTTCAAATCAAAGCATTGTTTAGTCAGTGCCCTAAACCAGGACGAATTCTACAGAGTCTCACAATGCTCCACTGCAAAAGGGATGTGGGACACTCTGCAGATTACACATGAAGGAACAACTGGGGTCAGGGAGAACAGACTAAACACATGCATTGGAGAGTATGAAAGCTTCAGAATGACTGAAGGAGAAACTGTAAAGGAGCTGCAAAAGAGATTCACTCTCATTGTGAATCAATTGAAGAGCCTCGAAAAGGAGTACACTCAATCTGAAAAAGTAAGAAAGATACTCAGAGCTCTTCCTCTGGAATGGCAGCCCAAGGTGATAGCAATAGAGAAAGCCAGAGGAGAATCAATGGCCTCTGTCACAGCTCTCTTCGGCAGTCTTGAGGAGTATGAAGGAAAAATCAAAGCTCTCAAAGAAGCTGGGCTGGACAGAAAGAAGAAAGGTCTTGCTCTCAAAGCTGCAGATGAAAAGGAAGAAGAATCTGATGAAGGAGATGAGCTGGATGAGGAAACTCTAGCCATGATGGTTAGAAAATTCGGAAGATTCTACATCAAGAAGAAGAACAAGAGATTCTTCAAGAAGGGAGCAGCTGGTGAAATCAAGAAAGAGGCAAAAGAGCCTGTGACTTGCTATGAATGCAAGAAGCAGGGACACATCAAATGGGATTGTCCTCAATTCCTCAAAAAGTAAGAAAAAGATAAGAGAGTTGCCGACAAAGGAAAGAAGAAGAAAGCCTACATCTCATCAATATGGGGCAACAGCTCAGATGAGGAGGAAGAGGATGAGGATGAGATTGTCAACATCTGCTTGATGGCACTTGCTTCTGAAGAAGCCGAACCCTCATGCAGCGGTGATCAGGAAGAAGAGGTATATGAATTTAAACCTTCTATTCTGAATTACTGGATGCATTTAATGAGCTTCATGATGAGTTCATTAAAGTTGCTAAAGAATTAAGACTAGCAAAGAAAAAGATTAATAAACTAGAGTCTCAGAGCAACTTTTCTGAAACCATATCTGTACCTGCTGCTGAATCTGTTTGCTATACCTCATGCATTAAACTAAAGCAAACTAATGATTACTTAGTAAAAAGCATGTCTAGACTCACTAGAGGTAAAGATATGTTGTTTGCCTTGATGGGGAGCCAAAGAATATCACAAGGAAAAGCTGGTCTTGGCTATGATCCATGTGTTGTCAAGGAAAAGATTAGGAAGAAAAACCAGAATGCATACATGAGACATTTTGTGCATGCTGAGAGCAACAGAAAGAAAGATCACTTGTCATCTCACATTGAAACATATAATCAACTAAAGCATGCAAGACAAAAGTATTATCTACATTGTTTTCTTCCCGCTTCTCAATCTAGTAGTCCCTTCACTACCTGTCATTTCTGTAACAAAAAGGGACACATTTCCAGTTCTTGTGTCTTGAAGAAAAATGAACGTGGCAGGAAAGTTGAATGGGTTCCCAAAGTTGCATATGCATCTAGGGAAAAATCTACTGACCAAAAAGGACCCAAGCAAATTTAGGTACCTAAAAGGAAAACATAAATATTGTTTTGCAGGTCTGTCTCAAAGCCAAGAAAAGCAACAAATGGTATATGGACAGTGCCTGCTCAAGTCACATGGCTGGTGATAAGGAGAAGTTTATCACCCTTAGAGACAAGAAAGGAGGAAAGGTGACCTTTGGAGGTGATCAATATGGCAAAGTTGTTGGTATTGGCATTGTGGGAAAAAATCCAGAAACATCCATTGAAGAGGTGCTGTTTGTGATTGGCCTCAACCACAATTTGCTGAGCATGAGTCAGACCTGTGATAAAGGAAATTGGGTGCTGTTTGACTCAAAGTTTTGCCTGGTCATCAGAAAAAGTGATCACAAAGTAATCCTTAAAGCTCAAAGGGATGGTAACTGTTATACTATTGATCTTGATGAACTTCCTCCCTTGGATTCTATATGTTTAATTAGTCAGGATAATGATAGTTGGTTATGGCATAGGAGATTAGCTCATGTTAACATGAATCAATTGTCTAAACTGGTTAAAAATGAACTAGTAATTGGCCTGCCAAAAATATCTTTTGAAAAGGACAAAGAATGTGATGCATGCATAAGAGGGAAACAAACTAAATCATCTTTTAAATCTAAAAATGAAGTTGCCACAACTAGACCACTTGAATTGCTGCATATGGACTTAATTGGACCATCTAGAGTGAAAAGTCTTGGTGGAAATCTGTATGTGTTGGTAATTGTAGATGATTATTCTATATTCACTTGGACATTATTTCTTTTCTCTAAAAGTGATACCTTTGATGCATTTGTAACGTTAGCCAAGAAAGTGCAAAATGAGAAAGGTATTTCTATTGTGTCTATCAGGTCAGACCATGGAGGAGAGTTTGAAAATGCATACTTCCTGGAGTACTGCAATGAGCATGGGATTGATCACAACTTCTCAGCTCCAAGGACATCTCAACAGAATGGGGTAGTAGAAAGGAAGAACAGAACTATTGGAGAGATGGCCAGAGCTATGCTAAATGAGAAGGAACTCTCTCAAGTGTTTTGGGCTGATGCAGTGAATACAGCAAGCTACATCATAAATAGAGCCTACATCAGACCAATCCTTGGGAAGACTCCATACGAGCTGTACAAGGGAAGAAAGCCAAATCTGTCCTATCTCCATGTGTTCGGATGTAAATGCTTCATTCACAACAATGGGAAAGAAAATCTGGGTAAGTTTGATACCAAATCCGATGAAGATATATTTCTAGGATATTCTAGTAGGAGTAAGGCATATAGAGTTTATAATAAAAGATCAAATGTGGTAGAAGAATCTGTGCATGTGGTTTTCGTTGAAAATGAAACTGTTTCAAAACATGTTACCAATGAGGATGATCTTGCTTTCAACTTTGAAAAACTGGGCATTTCTGATAAAAGTAAAACTGAATCTTGAAAGATATCTAAATCTGTTAACTTAGAGGAAGATATCCAGGAGAAAGAGTTTGATGAAGAAAATAATGAAGACACATCTCAAGAACTCCCTAGAGCTTGGAGATATCAAAGGAATCATCCTGTTGATCAAGTGATAGGGGATGTTCAAGAGAAAGTCAAAACCAGAAAACAATTAAGGGACAAAATGCTAAACTGTGCTTTCATTTCACAAATGGAACCCAAATGTGCTGAAGAAGTCTTAACTGATGATTACTGGATTTTAGCTATGCAAGATGAACTAAATCAGTTTGAAAGAAATCAAGTTTGGGATTTAGTGCCTAGGCCCAAAAATCATCCTGTCATTGGTACCAAATGGGTTTTCAGAAATAAACTTGATGAATCTGGAACAATAATCAGAAATAAAGCTAGATTGGTTGCTAAAGGGTATAATCAGGAATAAGGTATTGATTTTGAAGAAACCTTTGCACCAGTAGCTAGATTAGAAGCAATAAGAATACTGCTAGCATATGCATGCATGAAAAATATTTTAGTGTATCAAATGGATGTGAAGAGTGCCTTTCTAAATGGATATATCATGGAAGAGGTTTATGTAGATCAACCTCCAGGTTTTGAGGATTCTACAAAACCAAACCATGTTTATAAACTAAAGAAAGCTCTTTATGGTTTAAAACAAGCCCCTAGGGCATGGTATGAGAGATTAAGCAATTTTCTAACTGAAAAGGGGTTTGGCAAAGTAGATACAACTTTATTTACTAAGAAAGAAATTGAAGATTTACTCATTGTCTAAATCTATGTTGATGATATCATATTCAGTGCTACTAATGAGTCTCTTTGCAAGAAATTTTCTGAGTTAATGCAGGGAGAATTCAAGATGTCAATGATGGGTGAACTCAACTTCTTCCTTGGACTGTAAATCAGACAGCTTGGTGATGGTATCTTTCTCAGTCAATCCAAGTATCTAAAGGAGCTGCTAAAGAAGTTTGGAGTGCAGAATGCCAAGCCAATGGGAACACCTATGACTACTGCAACCAAACTGGACATGGATGAGAATGGGAAGATGTTTGACATTACTCAGTACAGAAGAATGATCGGATCCCTGCTGTACTTAACTGCCAGCAGACCTGACATTATGTTTAGTGTCTGTATGTGTGCAAGGTTCCAATCATGCCCCAAAAAGACCCATGCAACAGCTGTGAAAAGAATTTTCAGATATCTTATTGGAACATCACAGATGGGTCTTTGGTATCCAAAAGGCAATGGAGAAGATCTCAAAGGATACACTGATGTTGATTTTGCAGGATCCAAAACTGACAGAAAAAGCACAAGTGGAACTTGTCAGTTTCTTGGAGGATCCCTGGTTTCATGGTTCAGCAAAAAGCAAAACAGTGTGGCCCTATCCACTGCAGAAGCTGAGTATGTTGCAGCTGGAAGCTGTTGTGCCCAAGTCATCTGGATGAAACAGCAACTTGAAGATCTTAAGGTTAAGATGAAAGAGATACCAATCATGTGTGACAATCAAAGTGCCATAAATATCACTAAGAATCCAGTCATGCATTCAAGGACGAAACACATTGAAGTTAGGCACCACTTCATTAGGGATCACGTTCTGAAAGGAAAAGTTAGATTGGAGTACATCCTAACAAAAGATCAAGTTGCTGACATACTCACAAAACCTCTATCAGAAGACAAACATTGTAAAATCAGGAGAGAATTGGGTATGGTAAATCCCAATGAACTGTAAGTTATTCCTGTACAATCTTGTTTTCAGAATTTTCATTCTTAAGAATAATTCTAACTTTTGCATCGGAGTGTGCTCAATTTAAGTTGCAGGTGCTTCTCACAAGATTCAATGGCAATACACTTGAAGATTGGAGCATATCAGAATGGAATAACCAGAAAGTGAAGTAAATAATGAAAATCCTAAGTTTTAGATCAATTCTGTAAGTTTTTAATGATGATATTCGTATTTTAAATGTTGTTAGACGTATTTTGCTTCATAAACTGTGTTTTTGTACTGGTCAACGTGGTCAACATTCGAATTTTAGGTGACCAACAGACGAACTTCGACCTGTTATGCTTTGGAACAGTTCTCATTGATGCCTCGAAATTCGTCTGTTGAATAATGGAAGTTTGAATTTTCAAGAACAAAAATTTCAAAGTTATGTTTGTCCATCACTGTTATACGAATTATCACTTCTTAACATACGACTGTTGTACAACCTTTACAAAAGTTGAAAAATTTGAATTTTCAATTCAAAATTCGTCTGTTGAATCATGTTCTTCATGCTGAATGCTTGAAAGATGAAGTTCTGCATGCTTAATTCGTCTATTGATTGATGTTTTGTTTGCTACCTGCTGTTTTCTCTTCTACATTCGAACTTTGTTGGAACAAAATTCGTCTATTGTGCTTGTACTGCTTGATCCAAGCCTCTGTCAGACGAACTTTCAGATGAAAATTTGTCTATTAGTAAGCTTTGCCAAACGGTTTAACTTGTAACTGCCCGAAGTTCGAATTTTGACCCCTCAAAATTCGTCTGTTAGACGGTTACATGCCTTAAAACTGACGGTTTTCACTTGGACAGACGCAACCCTATTCTTAACTCCTCCGAGTCTGTTCCAATCCTCTCTTCAAATCTCTTAAATTCTGACCAAAAACCATCATTTTCCACCGATTAATCTTCCTTTCGCTTCATTTAAATCCATTCTAAGCCTCATTCTGCAACATTCATCCGAAGAAATGGCAAGAGTTACAAATCCTGAAGCTGGGAAAGCTGGAGCTCAGCCAAAGAGAGCGGTGAAATCACAATATGCTTCGAAGGAAGGAGAAAAATCTAAGAGAAAAGCCGAACCCAGTAAGGCAACACCTTCCAAACGCCAAAAGACTACATCCAAAGCAGAATCTCAGAAAGCTGGACCCTCCTCTTCAAAAAGTGCAGAACCTTTGGTTCCTGTTCCTACTGATGCTGCTGTTGCTTCCTCTGCTTCCTTCAGTACAAAATCTGGAGAGTACGAGCTTACCACACTGCCACTCTGGAGCACTCCACAAATTCAAGAGGAATACCCCACTAAGTTTTCCAACAAGAAGGTAATCAAGCCGCATTGTGTAAACTTGGAAGAGTTTTTGGTCTCTAACAGCTTTGATGCTAGGATATGGTTGTTGAGATACAAGAATCTGTTGGAAGTATTAGAGAAATATGATGATGAGGTAGTGAAGTCATGGTATGCCTCTTTAAAATACCACAGCAAGAAGAAGAAGTGGGCAGTCAATCTAAGGTCTAGGACCATTTGGCTTGCAGATGAGACATTCAATGAGGTGCTGGAGATCCCTGGGCAAGATGGACTCATGATTGATATTACTGCCTCTGGGTACATGGATGAGGCAAATACTGTTGATGAAGAAGGTGGCCCCTTCCTGAACTACAAGGAAAGTACGATTCTGAGAACTTTATTCAGAAGGGGGAGAATTGGCCATCAATAAACATATTGAAGCCCATAGACCTCAGTGTTCAAGTGAGGATCCTGCACTACATAGTGTCCAGGATCATATTCAACAAAGGAGGCAGCTTCAATTTGATAACAAGGGCAGAGGCACATGTCATGGCTGCAATCATGCGTGGAAAACTGATTAATATGGGACACATCATCCTCCAATGCATGATCAAGGCTAGAGATCAGAGGAAGGACTCCACACTTCCCTACGCTGCTATCATCTCCAGAATTATGCAGTATGCCAGAATTCAGCATATTGAGAAAGGGAAGGGCAAGCCCACTGAAATATTTAAGGAGGAAGAACTACAGAGGATGGGCATTGAAAAAGATGAAGGAAGATGGGTTGGAAAGGGAGCAGGGAGATCTAAAGATTTGTTCTTCGTTACTGATGCCTCCCTACAACAAGGAGGCACCTCTGAAGTTCCTGACAGAGCTGTACCTCAGCCTTCTCAGCCAATTCCATCTCCCTCTAGGCCTATTCACCCTCCTTCCACTCCCTCCTCACGGGCCAAGCCAACCAAGATCACTGAGTTGTATGACAGTTTGTCTATACTCATTCTCAGCATCAGGGATGAGCAAAATGCCAAATTCGCTCATCTTCAAGATCAGATCCATCAGTTGGCTGTGAACATGAAGGTGGTGGCTGATGCTTATGAAGAGATCAGAAGTGCAATCCCTGCCATGTCAGCTCCACCTCAGTCTGGATCCTCTGTGCCTGTCCAATCTCCAACTCCTGAGCCTCCAAGCCCATTCGAGATTGCCTCCTCTGACCATGATGATGATATAGATGGTACTGGTGCAATGAGGACACCTAATCCTGGTCCTTCCTTGGATTATGGACTGGAAGAAGAAGGGCTTCAAGAATCAAGCCTTCCTGAGCCTATGCAAGAAGATGCTCAGGATTCAATCCTGTCCACTCAAGAGACTGAGCAAGTTGAAAGACTGGTTGCAGCCATTTCAACCTCTTCAATGCAGGAAGGTGCAGGAAATGAATAGAGAAGCATTGTGCCTGTTGTTGATTATGAGGCCATTGCACACAATGCCTTGCTGCAAGCTCAGAGGAGAAGACTTGAAGAAATGTTTCCTACTGCTAAACCATCTCCTCCTTCTCTTGCTGCCTATGGACTTTCAGAGGAACAAAGAGGTCAGTTGGCTCTTTCAAGACAGGCAATGCAAGAGTTGCTTGAGGTTTCTGATGATGATGAACCAAGTCCTGAGCCTCCGGCACCAGTCCAGCCAGAAATCCCTTTTGCTCCTGTGCCACTTCGAGCCATTCCTGTCTCTCAGATCCCTCCTCCAGCTGATTTTGTTGGCCTTCCTGATGATGCCAAAAAGGGGGAGAAGACTGAGCAAACTGGAAAGTCTGCTGCTGTTGAGCAATCTAGGAAAGGAAAGACATACAGTAAGAAGACCAAGCCCAAGAATAAGTGATTGAAGACTTGTTTTTTAATCTTTGACTTGAGTCCTCTTGTAGTGCTTTGTGTTTTTGTTTCTGTTTCTGTTTGCATTTTGTATTGTGTATTGAAACCTTGATTAATTTGGTATCTATATAGCAACAATTGATTAAATGAATGAATTTCTTAGTTGCAATGTTGTGTGTCTATTACTCCTTGAATATCTTCACTTAATCTGCTATATATGATGTCTTTTGAAAAATAATGCATATGTTGAGGGGGAGCTTGTAAAAGCAAACTCAAGTACTAATCCAGTTTACTAGTTGTTTTGTCATCATCAAAAAGGGGAAGAATGTTGAATTAAGAGTTTTGATGATTCCAAAGCAACAATCAAGAGCTTGGATTGAAGATATTAAAGGAGATCAAAGTGTTTCAATTGAAGAATTTTTGAGTAATAGCTGTTAGATCTTTTGTTATGTTTTAATGAGGGTAAAAGATTTTGATTTGAAGAAAAAAATGTTTTCAAACCTTGATTTTATGATAAATCTTGACTTATTTGAAAAACATCCACAAACAGACGAAGTTTGAGAAATTTAAACTGAATTGTCATATGGAAATTCGAACTTTGCCTTTGGAAATTCGAATTTCGAGCTAAAACTGAATAAGTCTGAAGAGATGACTCTCTGACAGACGAATTTTGATTGTCCAAAATTCAAATTTTCATCTAAGTCTGAAAGAAGCCTTTTTGAAACAGACGAACTTTGAGTCTTCAAAATTCGAATTTCAGACAAAACACAACTTATGAAAATGAAAGAAATTTGTCTGAAACAATGTTGAAGTTCATCTGAGATCAAGAATAATTTAAGTTTCAAAAACTGCTTTCTGTCAGACGAACTTTGAACATTAAAATTTGAATTTCAGAAGCTAAGGTTGAGAGTCTGTTGGAATGAAATGTTGACATACGAATGACAGAGTTTTGTAACTTCAAATGTTGAAGTTAGTCTGAAAAGAATATCTCTGACAGAAGAACTTCACTCTTTCAACATTTGAATTTTGAAGAAAGTAAACTACTGTGCCTCCTTGAACGTACTGGGAACAGACGAATTTTGGGCTTCCAAAATTCAAATTTCAAGGGCACTGTAGAAAATTGAAAACACTGTTCATACTTAACAGAAAAACTTTCTTCTTGAAAATTCGTATGTCACAACGTGAAAACATTTTACAAGTTTCAAAATTCAAATTTCACTTCATGAACAGACAAACTTCGTGCTGTAACGTTGGAAGCCTTAACCTTCGGTTCCTTCAAAATTCGTCTGTTGACCAACCAAAATTCAAATTTCAGTATGTCAGAATCATTAAATGCGGTTGGTTAACGGATAGTTTTTCAGAGTAACCGTTGGATAACTTCCCCAACGGATAGATTTTGTCTCTAACAAATAGTTGGGACTTAAATCTATAAATACAACATCATTTGAAGTTATGGGTAATGAATCAAACGTGTATATACTGAATTTCTGCTAAATCATCTTCTCAAAAGCTTTTACCCTCTAACTTCAATATCTGTACTTTAACCTTCTTATCTACTCTATTCAAGAGAGTTATATCTTTGTAAACTATCTACTCTTCATCTGGAAGATAGATTTACTTGTGAGGGGAAATCACAAGGGGATTGGGAAGCACATTGTATAAGTGCTTAGAGAGATTGATAAAGCTCCAGAAAACAGAGCATACTCGTTGTACTGAGGCATTAGCAAGAAGCCCGTTGAATTCTTGTTGTATAGTGGAAAAATCTCAAGAGGTGTCTTGGGGACTGGACGTAGGTCAAGTGGATAGACTGAACCAGGATAAATCATTGAGTGTTCTTCTCTCTATTAATACTTTTCAATTTACTCTGTTTTTACATTGCTTTAATACACTTTACTTTCTTCACCCATTTGACTTTGTGCAGAAAAATTTCAATCTTCCCAATTCACCCCCTCTCTTGAGAAGTCAACCTTGGTAACAAAAGTGGTTGTTGGGTTGATCGGAGGCATTTGGCTCGTCATCAGTGTTGAGATAACTTCCTAAACTTGTATGTGTGGAGTCAGCAATTTGAGGTAACCAGATGTCTATGTAGGAGTATTAGTTGTTTGTTATGCATTTATATATATGTATGTATGTTTCTTTTCATACCACAATATTGTTGCATATATATGGCTCTTTTCCATATCGTGGTATGTACATGGCTAGATGAGGTATGTGCATTTCAATCCTTGATACTCATATGTGATGATGATCAATATGAGGTTATATATATTTATATATATGTATGATTCTTGAGCATTCCTATATGGCATATGCTAGCATGACATTGATGATGATTACATAGTAATATAGACATGATGACATGGCATTAAACATCATCACACATTGAGCATAGTAAGATATAGTGGATTGGGTGATGATGATAAGATGAGATATGATATGATGATATGATGAAACATCTTGCCACTAAATCCTCTCTTATAGCTAGGAGAGCCAGGTGGCACTAGATTGCATCTTCCCTAAATCACCACTACTTCGGGTGGTCCAGGGGAAAGAGCCACGGTCTAAGCAGTTGTGTAACCTCTGGCTGGGTTACATTATTGTGATGTGAGCTCAGTGATTTTCTAGAATTAGTCTTCATCACCTGTTGGAAGGGAGTTGCCTATCGGATATATCTTGTGATTACATTAGCTTGTGGTTATAGCCTTGTATGAGGAAGACATGCATACCATGACATTTTTGCATAGCATTGCATTATATGTATATATGTATAGACTTGTTATTATCTATCGTATGTTGTGTGTTTTCCAGATTACTAAGACTTTGTCTCACACCCTATGTGGTTAACATTTCAGGTTAAAACTCTGGTACTAGACCAGAGAACACCAAGGAGTCGTAGGCCTCTCAACTTTTCTAATGGATTGATTGGAATAAGGGTGACTTGTAGGAGTTGGAATCAGGTTATTTGAAGATTAGAACGTGAAGTTATGTGCTTCAGAAGTACATTAGAAAAATCACCAAGTTGCTGATTTGGTATTAGTATCCAGCACTATGATGCCACCTTCACTGTCTATCTTCATCTTGAACTCGAGAGCTTCTGTGTCACGGTGGTACTGTAACAAGTCACGGCGCCGTCCTGTGTCTCTCTTATTGTTACTATTGTCTCATTTTTGGTAGGTTTTGGGGCCTTGGTCATAGGGTGTTACACATAGATATATTTGTATTATTTTTATTATCAATTTACATTTGCTTGCTTTTCTTATGTCAATTTCCTACTTGAATTTAACAATTGAAAAAACATATCAAATGGCATACATGTCTAGCTATTTATAAAACAATATTTTAATATATTTCTCAATTATTATTTAATTTTAACACAATAAACAATTATTAATAGCTTGATGAAGTGAGCAGGATCAAAAACATGGCCTCCTACTAGTGTGTCATTTATGTTGTTTAGAGATATTGATAAATCATTATGTCTATGCAATGGTGCACATCAATTGTTATGGAAACTCAAAATCATGTGATTGAAACAATAGTGTTGTGGTGAAGGATTTTATCCCTTAGATACCTATGTTATCATCTTATTCAAGGTCAACTTTCAATATACATATAGAAGATGATTCCTTATTATGCTATCATTTGCTATTAAGCATAAATAAAAATCAGGCTAAAACTTATGCAATGTTTGTTTATACCAAAACCTTTATTCATGCATGCCATTGTATATTGCTATATCCTATGTGCGCAATAGAAAGAGTTTGAAAATCTTGATTCTTTATATGGATGGGAGGCCAACAGACATGACTATTGAGAAATTTTCATGAATTTAGTTCAATTATTTTTTTAATGCACCCACATTTTGTTAGGCACCCAATATTTGATATTTTTATGTCATTATTTACGATAAATAGATTGAATGATCAAACTATCTTTTTTGACTTTTACTTAGAACTTAAATTTTTTGGTAGTGTAACAACCCTCAAATTATTATTGTCCTAGACTTAGCCCTAAGCTAATGAGGAGTATAACTTTTGAATTGTGTAGTATTGAAGGAGCGGGAACTGGAGGAAGGTCAAAAGGATCAAGAATTTGATGAAAAGAAACAGAAGCATCTTGCCTAGCGGTAAGCCATAGTGGAGCCATGGCAAGAGATTGAAAATTTCAAATTCTGAGAGACAGAATAGGTTCGCACCATGGCGTGCTTATTATGCGCTGCAGTGCCAGTCATGAAATTTATTTAAATTAGGACATGATTCAGCTGACGAGAAGAAAGAATTTGGTGAAGATACAAAGGAGCACTACTAGGGTTTGATATTTTTGATGTTGGGAATCAAATTCTAGACTCTAGAAGCTTGAATCTTAGTTGGTAAGTGGATTATACCTCTCCTCCTCCCTTATTTGTTCATTTTCTGGAAGAAATTCATGGGGGTCTAATGGGTTTCAGTTTGACTGAGATTTCTATCAATTAAAATGATTGTAAATGTGTTGTTAATATGTCATTTGGTGTTCCTATGGCTTGGGTATGAGTTTTGGAGGGATTATGAATGGTTTATCTTAAACCCTAATCTTGAATTTGTTGAGGAAGGTTGGGATTTGAATTTTTATGGTTATGGTTTGGATGGGTGATTGGGGCTCCTTGATGTATGTTTGTGCTATTAAAATCATGAGTTTGTCATCATTAAGCTCTGTTGGTTGAATTGTGAATTATTGGAAGTATTGTAGTATTCAAGAGTATTGTTTGGAGAAGAAGTGATTAAGAAGAATTGAACTCTTCAATTGTACTCTGTAACGTCCGGCCACTTCTTTGGGATCAATGACTGTCCCCACCAATCAACATAAGTCTTTTTAGTGTGCTTTGTCCTCACTCATACAACTCCTTCCCAGGAGATCACCCATCCCAGAATTGCTTCAGGTCAAGCACGCTTAACTGAGGAGTTCTTAAGGGATAGACTACTGAAAAGGTAGGTGCACCTTGTTGGTATAGGTAGTACCTATCAATTCCTTTAAGCTCTGATACCAACTATAACGTCCGACCACTTTTTTGGGATTGATGACTGTCCCCATAAACCAATACAAGCCTTTTTCGGTATGCTTTGTCTTCACTCATACAACTCCTTCCCAGGAGGTCACCCATCCCAAAATTGCTCCAGGTTAAACATGCTTAACTGAGGAGTTCTTAAGGGATAGGCTACCGAAAAGATAAGTGCACCTTTTTTGTATAGGTAGTACCTATCAATTCCTTTAAGTTATCCTTAACCATATAGTCCCATACCGATACAATCTCTGGATCTCTCTCATTCCGGTATGTATTCGATTCATTCATATGCCCCTCCTGCTTAGAATTCGGCTAGGAGCCGCTCCTTGTCTGTGCCTCATCACTTTATCTCACCCCCTTTTCTTGCACCGGTGATCACTCCCCGCTCTCATCAGTGATCAGATGTCACGTACTCCAATGCTCACCAGTTCCCCTGTGTTTATTTTAGTATGGACAATCCAAGGCGAAGACTCTAGCACTAGCCAGGAGAAGTCTAAGGAGTCTTAGCTTCCTCCTCCACATGGGAATATCTAAGGATTAGTTAGTAGTATATTGTGTTTGGTCAATGTAGCTTTATTGCGCCAAGTAAGATGTTTGTAGAAGATGCTTTGTGTAATGCATGACCTTGAGTATAAGATGATGTATTGTACCCTGTATGTGCGCATGGATATCTTGGACCATCTTTGGTCAAGTTGCTGGTTGTTGGTTGGTTACTTTGATGGTATGCTATGTGTGTATTGTTATTTGAGGCCTCGATGTGATCAGTGTGGGTACTTTATGCATGTTGATGTGCCATTTCAGGAATGGCTTTTGTATGGCTTTTCCGGTGTATGTATAAGAGAATGGGTATATAGCCCACTGGTCGCTTATAGTGTTGAGGGGGTCAAATTCTAGAGAAGAGGTTTCTTTAGGATTCAATCGCCTAAACCAAGTCCTTGAGATATTTGAAACATGGGGAAAGTGTTGGTATGGGTTGATCTGATATCGCTTGGAATTTGGGGGTTCCAAAGTCAAGTTTTTGTGCAAAATTGACCATATAGGTCTCGAGTATCCAAAATCTCCAAGCAAGGGTATTTTGAAGTGTGGTTAGTGTTTATAGTTAGATCAAGAGTAAGGTGACTTGTGAGAATTGAAATAAGGTCAATCAGAGGTTAGAGTTAGAATTTATGTGCATTGGAAGTTGGATCGAAAAATTAGCAAAAAGCTAATATGGTATCAGTTTATGGCACCGCGACACCACGTTTTTCTGGTCCAAAATCATACGGCACCGTGGCGCCTATCACCTATGCTGTGGCAGTGCCCTTGTTCTTGCCTCTTTTGTATTGTTTTGTTGTCTTAGTATGTGTTTGTGTTTTGTCTATAGGGTGTTCTTGGTAGCGATTATAGAAATGACCTGTGTATTAAAATTACATATATATATATATTATATTGTCTCCATTACAATAATTTGAATAATCTATCTATCGCATGGGCGCCATACTAGTTTGAATGCATTACTTTAAAAGGTACTCCCTTCTATCTATATTACAAGGTGTTTTGTATGACAAGTTTCTGATCCAAAAAATAAGATATTAGATATTTTTCTTCCTATTTTACCTCTATATTTAATTCTTCTATAATGCTCATTTATAACCCGATAATAATAATATAAAGAATAAAATAGAAAATATTAGTATTTCTTACATTAATTTTAGGTGAAAGAAATTTTTTTTAATATGCATATAAATACAAAATATCTTATAATGTAGACGTAAGAAAACATATTTTTTTTACTTTAATCTTTAATTTACAAAAAATAAAAAGGTTGTCACGACAGCACCGTGCTAAGATGGGGTCTTACATTAGAGACCCCAAATCTAGTAGGTGCATAGGCAAGATAAGCACTGACGAACTAGGATAACACTAATGTGCCACGTGTCCCACAACAAAAGAAGAAGCGTTTGGTTGAGAAGAAAGTGCTTCCATGCATATAGGAATTGGTATTTATGAATATTATTCAACAAAAAGAAAAGTTATTTACTTTTTATATTAATTAATATAGATAATGAATGTAATAGGATTCCTCCCTCTAAAGCTTGAATGCATCCCCCTCCCCCTCCACCAATAACGGGGAAAAAACCCCACCCAAAGAAAGGAAGCAAGTCTCGTAGCTAATATCAATAAAATATGAATGAATTTATTCATAAATTTAGTTAGAGTACTTAAAATTTAAAATTTTAAGTTGAAATAGTTTTTGATTAAAACATATTATTACAGTCTTAAATTCTTAATCGTTTAACATTTTTATTCTCGTTATCATAATTAAATATTTAAAAAGACAAAAGATTGAATATATACAATAATGTGAAATAAAAAGTAAAAATATTAATATATATATATATATTAAAGTTAGTAAGAAGCCAATTTAATATATTTTGTCTTATAATAGTGTATTGATTCGATATTTTGACCATGTATTTGGCTTTATGTTTTGTACTTTTGTAATATGATTTTTTTTTTGGAACAAGTGGTAAAGAAAGTAAAAGATTTCATAGATCTCAGCCTAGGAAAAGAAAACTCCTACCATTTCTTTAAAGAGCATATATAAGTAATCAGAAGGAGGATTTGATATATAGAACCATAGTACCTAGTTGGGAGCCAACCCTAAGGAAGCCAATTTTTAAGTTAAAACTTTTTCATAATTAAAAGTAGTGAGAAAAATGTTAATAAAAGAAATCAATGCTCTAATTGAAATATTAAACTGTATAAAAAAATTATATTCTTTTCCAAAACACATATATTGCTTTTGTTTTTATAATTAAACAAAATACATATAATGCTTATATAGTATTATTAATAATATTGTTAATGATTACTGAACGAAATTTTTTAAAATTAAAATTACTTAAATCCTATCTAAAATCAACTATATTACAAGATAGAGTAAATGTATTAGTCATATTGTCTTTTGAAGTATAATGTTAGAATTACTTTATTATAAAATTTGAATAATTAAAAAATGTTATGGAGATTAATAAGTCGTAGCACACTATCTTGCTTTAGATCCGGAATTGCTTGACACGGCCCTGCATCCTATATATGAGAGGGAAGTGTTAGGTCAATGTCTTAAGGAAAGTGACAGAAATTATAGGAAGGAAAAGTAAGAACCGAAAGACAAAAATTAGGTCCACGTACACAACCTTTTGGTATGCTTGTTTAATTTGATGAAAAACATTTTGTTAACAATTTGATGCAGAAAAAAATGTTGTTTATAAGATAATAATCAAATAGCACACAACTTAGCCATATGGTGATGTCATGTGGGTTAAAAATAGTATGATGAACAATGATAGCATTTTATTTTGAAGAGTAGGATTTGTTAAAATGGAAGGTCAGTATGGAGGGTAAGTACAACCAGTGACAAAATAAGATATATAATGCCCCCATTAAAGGTCACTTTAAAAAAGGGTCTTTGAATTAGTGCACCACTATGCACAGCATTAATATAGTTGGTCACAATCAAATACCTCAGGTTACATGTTTTTGTTTTTGTTTTTTTATCTTAATGTAAATGACGTACGTGAAGCATGATATTTGTGCAGCACAGTTGTTGATAAGATAAAAGAGAAGATTATTCAATTTAGATATTGTTGTTGGATTCTCAATATTTTAATGATAACAAAACTCTATAGATATGTTTAGCAGGCCAATTTAAACTAACTAGTCAAGTGGAAATTGGTTCAAGGAACAAGTGCAAGTGGAAGTCTAGCCTTAAGGAGACATTAATTTAGGTTTTCTAATTCTTTCACTTGTAACTTAGGCTTTTGAGAGTTTTAAATTGATTCAAACAAGTTTTTCTACTTAAAATCTTATCTTCCAGACTTATTTCTTTGTGCCTAAAATGCTTTCGAAGTTTTGAAATTGTTTTCAAAACTTTTCTAGTTGAACTAAATTAGTTGGCTAGTTTTCAATCTATTTTGGTCAATAACTCTGAGGGCTAGTCAACTAATTTTGTTAAACTGAAAAATGTGTGTTACTGGAAAAATTTTATTCGACTAGCTTTTAAACATAATCGACTAATCTCATTGGTTTTATTTTTAATATTTATTAAAATTAATATTTGTTACTACTTGCGATCTTGTTTTCTTGCTTCTCATCATTAATTTGCTATTTTTATTTTTTTGGTTTAAATTTAGTTTGGTTGAAAATCTATTGCATTGTGTTGATGAATTCCTTGTACAATAACATCCTAAATTTTATACTTTGTGTAACAACTTAATGAAAAATGATGTTGAAAACCAATACACACAACCAACAACTGACCAAATATGACAAAATAGGACAAAATAGAACTGGAGTCGTGGCCTCAATAGTACCATCGTGACATGGTGGATGTAACAAATCTTATTATACTATCCTAGACTATTGACTTAGTCTCAAACTAACGGGAAGTATATTTGATGATGTGTGCAGGACTGGAGGAACTAGGGAGAAAGAATCAAAATGGGACAAAATTTGAAAAAGGGAATAAAGAAGGGTCACGCCGTGGCAAGACACTCATGGAAATTCAAAGATTTTCTGAGCTGAGAGCATTGTTGCTATGGCAAGCTTGCTAGAGCTATGGCAAGAGTCACAAAATCTATTTAAATTAGACGAGATTCAGTCGATGAAACAGAAAGAATTAGAGGGAGAAACGGAGGAGGTTTGCTAGGGCACAAAGAATCCAACCTTTAGGAGTGATTTTCAGATTCTAAGAGCTTGATTCCAAGTTGGTAAGTGATCCTTAACCTCTCCTCCTCTCTTTTCTCTTCGGTTTTAGTGGTGGAATCCAACTTTATGTATGGGGATTATTGTTTGATCGAAATCCACCGATTGAAATGTGTGTAAATGGATTATTGAAGCGTGATTTAGCGCTATTGAAGCTTGGGTATGAGTTTTAGAGGGATTATTCATGATTTGATGGAAACCCTAGGTTGATTATGGTTAAAGATGTATAGAATCTAAATTTTATGTGAATGATAATGATTGGGATGATCATTTGGAGCTCATTAGTATGTTTTTATGTGGTTGGGTAAAGCTTAGATGGTTGATTCATTAGTATGTTTTTATGTGGTTGGGTAAAGCTTAGATGGTTGAATTATGGATTTTGGTTAAGTTATGCAATGAGCTAATTGAATCACTTTGATATTGTAGTGGTTGTTTGATCGATCAGAGGAGTCCAATTCGTTGTTAGTGGTTTGAAGGCTTGTGAGAACCCATGTATGTGGTATTAGCAATTTGAGGTAACCGGGTGTTTGTTTTATAATTGGTGATTTGTATATATATATGTATATGTATATGCATGTTCCCGTTCATATCTTGATATTGTTGTGTGTGTGTGTGTGTGTGTGTGTATGATTTCTTCTACGTATCATGGTATGGACATGGTTAGATGAGCTATGAGTCCAGATCCTTGGGCATTGATATTTTGCATCGTATTGCACCATGTGCCTATTTGTGTTAACTGATTATATAGATTGCATGTGTTTGTGTTCCTCGTTACTGAGACTTTGTCTCACACCTCCATGACTAACTGTAACACCCTACCAAAAATAACCTCCAAGCTTGATTAATTTCTTTAACTTCTAGTCAAACACAGCCCAAACACCTTAAATTTCACTTCCCAAAATATCAGAGCAATGAAGAAACACTGAAGGATACCAAAACAAGATGAGGCCATGGCTTGCTACAGTACTGACGCGGTCTCAGTATAAGAAACCATATCAGCAAAATGTTGATTTACCATGCCAACTTCTGACGTACATAACTTTTTGCTCCGATCTCCGATTAACCTGATTCTAACGCCTACAGGTTACTCTCTTCTTTATCTAACTACTGGCACCAATTTCACTTAAATCTAACTCCATTTGGAGATTCTGGACACCCAACACCATTTTGGCCTCTTTTTGACCAAAATCCATAACCTATCACCTCCAATTCCCACCAAAGGCAAATAGACACTCAGGGACCATTCACTCGGGTCCTATTTGGCTCAACCATGTTGTTCAAAGAGGTTTTATCTTGAAGAAGCCTTTTCTCTGAGAATTGACCCCCTTGAACCCCAAAACCACATAATGGGCTATATGCCCTAAACTCATTAACAAGGCCCAAATCCACTTTTGGGCTCACATACGACCATTCTAGCGTACAAATACCTGCTCATATATTGAAGACCCATATCGGGGTCCACTATCATCATCCCTCACATCTAAACCATTCATGACACCTATCCACATCTTGCATACCATCTATCAATATCATATAACCATCAATATCATCCATACATCATTGCTATCATCATATTATCGCATAACATGCAACCAATACTTGCAGGACACGAATATAAACCTCACGAGACTACGTACCAACAATACTCCCTAGGAATACTCAAAATAGGCAATACACTCAATTACCACTCACTTGGCACAATATTACATAAACTAAATTACAACCATAATTATACTAGGGATTCCCGAAGATAGAGAGGCCTGCAACTTTGTGATTCTCTCCAAACTAGCACTAGAGTCTTCACCTAAAAGGTTATATATGGAGGGGGCGTGAGACAATGTCTCAGTAACCAGGAACAACCACACACATATATACATATAACTCAAACAATCTCATGAATGCAATATGAAATGGAATGCATATCTCCCTCGCACACAGCTAGAACCATGAGCTGTCACCATAACATCACATTTTATATAGGTAATTCCCTTCCAATAGTCTGTGAAGATTGATTCCGGGACATCACCAAGCTCACCTCCCATTAGTGCACTCGACCAAAGGTAACACTAATGTTTAGATCGTGGTTCTCCTTCCCCTTTCCTACCACAAATTGGTAGCGATTTATGAAAGGTGCAGTCCACTGCACGTCTTTCCCTCCTAGCCATAAGAGGCGATTTAGCTGCAGAAATCCCATCTTTATCCTCCCTAATCATATATCATCATATCATATCATATCATATCATATATCATATCATCATCATCACCCAATCACCATATACCTCACAATGCCATATGGTGATGCTCATATCATATCATCAAATAATAATAATCATCATCATCATGATCTCAATGTCATGCTATGCATCATGTAATGTCATATCCTTATCATCATATATGCAATCATCATCATAATCATCATCTAGCTGTGTGCATACCATGATATATAGAGAAAACCATACACACAAATACATTAATATCGTGGTACGAAAGAAACATGCATATATACACAAATATACGTAATATCATATAATACATACAAGACAATATAAATACTCGGTTACCTCAATTTATCAATACCATGCATACAGGGGCTTAGGCAACCCTCCGGAGCACCCATCACAAACTATGTGTTTCCAATTAGTCAATCAACCACTACAACAACCTATTACCTTAATTAACACAATTCCTATAACACTAAAATCCACGATATAGCCATCCAAGCTTAACCCAAAGTTCTAACAACATACACACATACCAATAAACCTTAAACAACCATTCAAACACACATCAACACATATCACTTCAGATTTTCACTTCATTTCCTAAATTTCAACCTAGGGTTTAACTCAAATCCAACATAATCCAACCAAAACTCAAATCCAAGCTTCAATAACATTAAATCACACTCCAATAATCCCTTTTTACACCTTTCAATCGGTGGAAACCAACCAGAAACGGACTCCCACACAAACCCCTGAAAATCAACTCAAAATCGAAGAGGAAAATGAAGAGGAAGTGTAACATCCTAAGAAAACTAAAATATGTAGCAATGTATAGGGATTATGCAAAAACGGATAGATACCATTTTACGTAAAAAAAGGCAAAGAGATCATTTTTCCCGGTTGAATGAAAAAATGAAAAAATTATATTTTTGCCCCTAAAGAATTATGGAAAGGCCATCCATGTCCTAAAAGCTTTAAAATTTACGTGGAGAATGAAATAGAAAAGTCTTGGGGAAAATTACACCTAATGACCCGAAAGTTCCAGAAATTATAATTTAACCCCGGGTCAGGGGTAATTTTGTAAATATAAAAAATTACTGTCAAAACAAAGCTCTCAATGAGAGAAGTCCAATGGTATATGGCACTGAGGGTTAATGTTCAAGAATAAAGAAATAATCAATACCGAGTGTCCAAAAGTAACAGTAAACCGATAAAGTAAACTGTGGGCCCTACCGATGGTTAAAAAGAAATCAGATCAAGATATGGGTCATGCACAGATACCATTTGGGATAGGATAATTATGGAAATATAAGAATAAAATTAGAATAGTTCTGTATCCCAAAAATGCTAAATTACTATAAAGATAATTTTATCGGTACAGTTAAAAAGTACCCGGATTGAGGTACATCTGGATAAGGAAAATTGGACAATTTTTGGACACTTCTCTCTCCCCATGCGTGACTTTTCCTGCAGCCATGTGATACAAATTAATATTATATTATTTCATGGGAATACTTCTTGAAGAAGTATGTGAAAAAGTAATTATGATTAGTAAAAAGTGGCTTTAATTAATTAAGTGATTAGCCACTTAATTAAACCACTTAAGCATTCATTTCCCACTTCATTTCACGCGTGACTTCTGTAGCCTCAGACCAGAAAAGAAAACGCATGAAAGAAAAGAAAGAAAACCGAAGAAAGGGAAGAGGAATCAAGAGGAATTCAAGAATCAAGTTGGTAAGATTATTTCCTACTACCCTATGCTTGCTATTATGGTTTTCAAAGCATGATCCATGGTTTAGTTTGGCTTCCTCACTCCCTTAGGGTTTCATTCAAACATGATTTAGCAAGGAAATGAGTTTACAAACCATAAATCATGGGGGAAATGCTAGACTACACATTTAAAGCATGAATATGCAAGTGGTTTGTTGTATAACAAAGTGTAGCAATTTTTCTGGAATTCCCCTGATTTTGGATGAGTTACTGTTCACACTTAGAGTTGGAATTTCATGTTTTTTATGCCAAAAATGAGTTCCTCATGGTGGAAAACCTTAGGAACAAGTGATGGTTTCATGAAAAAGCTTAAGATTAAGGAAGTGAAATTTTTAGGTTTTTGAAGTTAATTCGGAATGAACAGTAACCAAGTTACATGAAATAGAGGTATAATTCATCATTTTTGAGTTAGAAATGAATTTTTGGTGAATTTTTGAAGAATTAGGGTTTCATGAATTGAAGAAAGTCATGGAACCATTAGTTTGAAGTTCTTATGAACTAACCCTTGGTTCAAGTTGATTTATTTGATATTTGGTGATGCATTAGGGTGTGAGAAAGCTTAAGGAAGTCCTTGAAATGGTTGAATCAAAGAGGAAAGACATAAAGTTTCATGAGGTAGCATAGTTACTTTTTCTCACATTTTATTGTCTTGCTATATTATATTGTGAATGATGACTTGCCATATTGTTTTTATGATGTTTGAGACTGGTTTTGGCTGTTTTTATGAAAGGGATAGTACCCGGGATGTCCATTTTCTATGCCGTTATAATGCCGAAATTTTTATAAACGATATGGTGATTTATGTCTTGAAATGATTATTATGATGTATTGAAGGTTTTATAGCATGCATGATAATGTAAATGTTTGAGATGTGACTAGCTACTGGGATTTCCAAAATCTCATCACCAAAATAATAACATGATAGGTCCAAGTTATGGAAGAAATCCAAGGGAGGCAAAGAGCTAAAGGAAAAGAGGAAGAGAATGATGAATGATATTATTATGCAAGTCTTGATGTTATGTTTTGGGAATTTGTATAAATTCGTATGAAAGGGGTTAAATCCTGTTTGATGCCTTGAATATATTCTTTTAAGTCCTCTATGATATTATGCATGACATTGGAGTACTAAATGTTAATGTAAATGTGTTATGAAGCTTATCATGTAAGTTATGACATAAGTTCATTGGAGATGACCAGTATTGATTTGAGTAGAGGAACTCTATTCTAAATAGAGCATCCTATAAAAGTATTATATATGCTCTTAAAGTAGACAGAACAAGATTTTTATAGAGCTAAGGAGCACCTAGATTGGATAAATGTATGAATTATGATGAATTTTCGAAATCAGGGTTTAGAACAGGGCAAGAAGGGGAAAACTGAAATCTGGAAAGTAAGTACTGGAAAATTCAAAGGATAATATAAAATTGTACAAAGCTCTAAAAATTCAGTGGTTTATATGTATAAAAATATCTATGTTTTAAGTTTTGTATGCCACTGATTTGGAGTTAATTGGAGCTATATAATAGGAGATATGGAGTTTTTCCCAAAACTGTTCCAGTAAGAGTCAAATTCTGACCCTTCATGACTTAAGTTAAAGTTATGCCCTGTGTAAGTGAAATAAATATATAATAAAAATATGTCATTAAGTATACATGTATAGCTTTCAAATGACATAGATTATACATAGTTTGGAACAGAATAGAAGGAGATATAATTTTTCAAAGTTGAGGTCAGAAAACTGGAACATAGCAAATTGACCAAATGAATAGTAAATATCCACGAAATTACTGTACAAATTGGCCCAATGATGTTATTGTTTTATATTTTTCCCATGTAGATCTTAATTTAATATAAATTTAGAGACTTGAATCACCTCAATATGAATTTTCTAGATTTAGTTATGAATTTTCAAATCGTCGGGTAAAATAAAAATTGCCAAATGAACAATACCCCGAATTTTGTAAAATTTTGATTTTATCATATTATGATATTAGTCTCTAATCCATGATGAAAGACATCTAAAATGATCTAATACATGGGAAATGGACCCTAACATAAGGTGTTACAGGAAGAGAGTAGATCCACTTACCAACCAAGAATCAAGCTTCCTGGGTCTAGAAAACATCCCCTCACATTGGATTTTGCATGCCCTAGTAGAGCTTCTCACTGCTTCTTCATCGATCCTTCTGTTTCTTTCTTTTCCTTTTGTCTGAAATGATTCTGATTTAAACTAGTTTCTCGACTCTCACCGCGACTATAGGAAAGTCCACCACGGTGCCACCAATTTTAGCCAGAAAATATCACTAGAAATGGCTCTTACCGTGGCAGCCTTGCTTCTCACAGCAGCGTGGAGCTTATTTCTTCTCCACTTGAACCTTCCTCCATTCTATTTCCTTCAGTTTTGCACACAATACCAAAGACAAGCGTCATGAGGGTTGTTACACTAACAGTTCAGGTGAAAACTCTAGAACTAGTCTAAAGACAAAGGAGTTGTAGCCTCTCTGACATCGGGAATATCCAAGTCAACAATAGTTTTATTATTATCTATGTTGTAAATTGTGCCAAATAGGATAGTATGTCTTTCCTCCTATTCTAAGTATCTCTGGGAGTGATATTTGTATGATATTGATGATAAGGAATGATATGGATGATTGTGATAATGATAATATTTGTATGGTTGTGTTCATGTATGGTTTGTATGTGTGATGATAGGTTGGACCTCGATGTGGGTCATTATTATTGGTGTGTGTGACTGTGAACCGAATTAGCAGTAAGTGTGAGCCCAAAGTAGTTTTGAGCCTAAGTTATGTGGTTTGGGGCATATAGTCCATTTGGTGGAATTAGGGTTTAAGGGGGTCAAAACTCAGAGGAGTGGTTTCTTCAGGATGCAACCTCCTTGGACAAGTTATATTTATCAAATGAGACCTGTGTGGATGGTCCATAATTGCCAAATTTCCTTTGTGGCAATTGGAGCGTTTAAGGTTTAAGTTTCGGTCAAAAAATAGTCAAAATGGTGTCTTAAGCCTAATATCTCCATACAGAGTTGGACTAAGATGAAATTGATGTCTATAGTTAGATTGGGATGAGAGTGACCTGTAGGAGTTGAAATTAGGTCAATCAAAGGTCGGAGCATAAAGTTGTGTCCATCAGAAATTCGCTCAAAAAATCAGCATTTTGCTGATATGGTAGTTGATACGGGTACTGCGGTGCTAAAAGCTTGGCCATGGTACCATCCCCTTCTATTTGAAAAAATTTCCAAAGCCGAGAGCTCTCGAGCCGTGGTGGTACTGTAGCGGCAATGGCACCCTAATTTTCCTATTTTGATTGGTTTGGTAAATTTTTGGAGTTTTAGGTTATGTATGAAGGTTTGTTTTAGTAGAGTGTTACATTTCAATATTTGAGCAATGGTTTAGGTCATTGTTTCTATTTGTTATAATACTTGGCATAATTTCATTTGTGTAGACTTGTATATTCCCATTACAATACTAGTCCAGAGCCATATAACTGAACATATTGTTACTTATGTATAGGAGAAGATGTCTCGCAAGAAAAGATAGAGCAATAGTGTTTTGATGAGGTAAAGGCATGAGATGCTGGCTGGTCTAAGTGACTAAGTTAATACCTATGGGGAAACATTGAATAGAATACAAGAGCAGTTGAATGAATAAGAGCATTGTAATGTTAATGAGGATGCTGGCATGTATAAGGATTTGAATGCTAAAAATGATAATGAAAAGGATGAGGAGGAGCATGAAAGAACCCTGAAAGCTGGAAGGAAGGGTATCTATTCTCAACTCAAGGACTTTTGGAAGTTCAATCCCACGGCTTTCGAAGGAAAAATGGACCCTACAGTCATTGAAGAATAGGTAGACTAGTTAGAGACCATATTTCAGTGTCATGGACTCCACCTTTAAGCAAAGGGTGCAATTGGTAGTGTTTAAATTGTAGAAGAAGGTTAAGCATTGGTGGAGGAGTATCTTTCCAAGTGTGGCAACCATGGGAGCTCTGATGAACTAGGAACAATTTAAAGAGACATTCTTCACACACTACTTCCCTACAACTCTGATGATACAAAAGGAGGTTGAATTTCTAGCTTTTAGCTGGGGAACTTGTCAATTGATGACTACATAGACCAATTCCTAGATCTAGCCAAATATTCCACCTACTAAAAGGATCACCTTGATTACAGGTGGAAGGCTCAATGATTGTTTGAGAGAGCTCGGCCAGAAATCAAAGGGCGGTTGACAATGGTTGAGTTCATGTCCTTTGAGGACTTATGTTCGAAGATGCATGTTTTATCTCGGCAAATATGGGAGACTGAGGAAGAGAGAAGAATTTCAATAATCCGTATCTTTTCTCACCTAGGACTTATCGGAGGTATTAGTAAAGAAAGTGGATCTGGCAGCAGTAGTGGCAGTGGTGGTTCTAGTAAGGGAAGAGACTAATACAATAGAGGCCGTTTTGGTAGAGCATGAGGCAAGTTTGGTCAAGCTCAGTTTAACAGAGGCTAGTTTGGCAGAGGGCAATTCTACAGATGAGGCTTTGACCCAGGGAGCTCTAGTCAGAGTGAGTTTGCAAGAATGAATTTAGTTCCCTTCTAACTAAGTTCCGGCAGTGCCTTAACACATTGCACAAAATGTAAAATAAATCATGGCGATCGATCATGCCTGATATGCTACAATTATGGGAGGCCTGGTCATATAGTACAGAGTTGTCATGAGCCAAGGCATGAGGATGCAATGAGGGAGCCAACAATGCCTGAACAAGTCTTTGCTAAAGCCCGATAGAAGTGGACGCAGCACCTAATATGATTCGAGGTAAACTCAAACTTAATGGTTTCTCTATTCATGCCTTATTTGATTATGGTGCATCACATTCTTTTATATATTTTGATTGTTCTTAGAGACTGGGAATTATGGTAATCGAGTTGCCTTTTGAATTGTTGGTTTCTATACCCATGGGAGTTTCAGTACAAACTGCTTAAGCTTGTTTAAATTGTATGGTTTGCTTTGAACACTGAAGCACTAACCTAGATTTAATTTATTTGCCACTACAAAATATTGATGTTATTATTGGGATGGATTAGTTAGAGATGAATAATGCCATCCTTGACTATGCTCAGAAAATTGTGTCATTGCTAATTAATATCCCTAGGGAGCAAAGGGAAGAAAATGTTTGTTTATCCTTTACCCAAACCAAAACAGGTCAAGGGTTTCTAGTTTTATTTTCTATTAACGGGAATGTGGAAGGAGGAGTATAAAGATATCCATTTTTTTTAATACCCCGACGTATTTCCAGAGGAGATTATTGGTTTGCCACCACCATGAGAGCTGGAGTTCTACATTGATTTGGGTCCTGGAATAAGCCTTGTTTCTAAGGCTCCATATCGAATAACACCCTTTGAATTGAAAGAACTCAAAAAGTAGATGGAGGAATTGTTGAAAAAGGGTTTTATTAGACCTAGTGTCTCAACTCGGGAAGCTTTGGTGTTATTTGTGAAGAAGAAGGATGGTAGCCTCAGATTATGCATTAATTACAGGCAGTTGAATTGCGCAATAATCAGGAATAAATATCCTTTAACCTAAATTGATGATTTGATTGATCAATTGGCTGGTGTCTTAGTTTTCTCTAAAATTGATTTGAGGTCAGGATACTATCAACTTCATGTGCGCACAAAAGACATGCATAAAATAGCTTTTTGAACTTGATATGGGTATTATGAGTTCATCGTGATGCCTTTTGGGTTGACCAATACCCCAACAATCTTCATAGATTACATGAACTGGGTATTTCGGCTGTATTTGGACAAGTTTATGGTAGTGTTTATCAATAATATTTTAATATACTCCAAGAGTGAGGAGGAACATGCACTTCATCTTTAGATTGTGCTGCAATTGTTATGGGATCACCAACTATATGCCGAACTTAGTAAATATGAGTTTTGGCTACAAAAGGTGAAGGTTCAGGGTCATGTGATCTCTGAAGAGGGTGTAGTAGTGGACCCCAGCAAAGTAGAAGCAGTGTTAAATTGGGAAAGACTGCAAGTAGTGACTAAAATTCATAACTTCTTTGGTTTAATAGGCTACTATCAAAGTTCATTAAAGGATTCTCTCAACTTGTCACGCCATTGACTAGGCTAACTTACAAGGATAGACCTTTCATTTGGGATTACAGGTATGAGAGAGCATTCCAAGAATTGAAGGTTTGTTTGAACTCTACCTCATTCTTGATTATCCCTAACCCTTTTGAGCCACTCATAGTTTATATGGATGCCTCTAAGAAAGGTCCAGGGTGTGTGTTGATGTAACAGGGAAGAATTATGGCTTACACATCAAGACAGTTTTAGTCCTATAAAGAGAACTATCCTACTCATGACCTTGAGCTAGCGGCTGTAGTGTTTGCCTTAAAGTTATGGAGGCATTATCTCTATGGTTCTCAATTCGAGGTGTTCAGTGATCACAAGATCTTGAAATATCTATTTGATTAGAAGGAGTTAAACATGAGACAGAGGAGATGGGTAGAGTTTCTAAAGGATTATGAGTTTGCTTTCAAGTATCGTCCTGGGAAGGTCAATATAGTGGCGGATGCGCTGAGTAGGAAGTTAATCCATATATCCACCATGATGATGAGGGAGCAGCAATTGCTAGAAAGCTTGAGAGATATGAAGTTATCCATCAATGTATACCCTGGAGTACTTGTAATAGGGTCTATTAATGTGTCAGGTGATTTGTTGAGAAATATTTCTTTGCACAGTTGGAGGATAACAATCTTTTAGGCATTCAAGAATGAATTGAAATGGCAGAAATCTAGGACTTTGATATATTAGAAGATGATATCATCTCATACCATGGTCAAATTTGTGTACCAAACATTGCAGAGTTACGAGAAACTATTCTAGAAGAAGCTTATAAGAGCAGGTATACTATTTACTCAGGTACAACTAAGATGTACCAAGAATTGGAGCAAGGGTATTGGTAGCCAGGAATGAAGAAGGATATTGCAAAGTATATAGCAAGATATTCATTTTCTCAGAAGGTGAAGATTGTGCACCAATTACCAACAGGTTCGCTACAACTTCTGGAGATTCCAGAGTGGAACAGGATAGTATCTTTATGAATTTTGTGATGGGATAACCAAGAACCTCTTTAGGGCATAGTGCAAAATAGGTGATTATGGATAGATTAACGAAGTCAGCCTATTTTCTTCCAATTAGGGAGACCATTACCATTGAAAAGTTTGGCCTACTTGTATGTGGATGAAATCATGAGACTGCATAGGGTTCCAATGAGTATTGTATCTGACAACTATATTAGCAAATTGTGTGGTTTGGGGCATATAGCCCATTTAGTGGGGTTCAAGGGATTCAAAACTTGGAGGAGTGGTTTCTTTAGGGTGAAACCTACTTGGACAAGTCGTATTTGTCAAATGGGACTTGTGTGGATGGTCCATAGTTGCCAAATTGCCTTTGGTGGCAATTGGGGCATTTAAGGTTTTGAGTTTTGGTCAAAAAGTGGCTAGAATGGTGTCAGTTGCCTAAATTCTCCATATGGAGTTGGATTGAGATGAAATTGGTGTTTATAGTTAGAATGGGATGAGAGTGACCCATAAGAGTTAAAAGCATGTCAATCGAAGGTTGAAGCAAAAACTTATGTCTACTAGAAGTTCACTTGAAAAATCAGCATTTTGCTGATATGGTTGTTGATACAGGCACTGTGACAAGCTAATGGAAAGTGTACTTATTGTTTATGCAGTATCGGAGGAACTAGGACTGGAGGAGGGATGAAATGAGAGAAGATAGGAAGAATTGAAATATAAGCTCCCATGCCATGGCTTGAAATAGAGGTTGATTAATATTTTCAGGTAGTAGGGTCTCACGTAGCAATGAGCTTGTGAAGGGATCAATGCAGTGTTGTGTAGTGTTATTGATGTTTGGGTATGAGTTTTAAAGGGAGCATACATGATTTATATGGAACCCCAGGTTGATTATGGATGAGGAAGTATGAAATCCAAATTGAATGTGCTGATGCATGAGTTGAATAGTTGTATGTGGCCCATTGGTGCATAAATGTGTTGTTAGAACCTTGGGTTAGGTATAATTGGTTGAGTTATGGATTTTTGTTAAGTGTACATTATGTTAATTAGGAATGTTATGATATTGTAGAGGTTGTTTCGTCAATCGAAGGTGATTTGACTCGTGTTCAATTTTGAGATAGTGGGTTTAGCCTCTGTGTGTGGTATCGGCGATTTCAAGTAACTGGGTGTTTATTTCATAATTGTTGATTTGTATTTATATATGTATATAGATGCATGTTCTCGTTCATACCATGATATCATTATATATATGTATCCTTTCTTTTACATATTGTGGTATACACATAGCTAGATAAGGTATAAATCTAGATCCCTAGTATTGGTATATGATGATGATGAACATAATGTTATATGTGATTCCATAGCATGCTAGCATGACATTTGTAACAACGCTCATTACATTATCCCAACTTAATCCCTAACTAACTAAGTGTAATTGATGTTATATGCAGAACTGGAAGGATTAGGACTGAAGAAATAATCAAAGTGAAGAAAAGGAGCTCCACACTGCGAGAGAGCTGGAATTTTGGTTAATTTTTCTAGGCCGAGAAGTTCCACACCACGGCGGACTTACTGGCGCCGTAATGAGCAGGGAAAAATTAGTATAATCCAGAAACATTTCAGAAGATCGAAGAAAGGAGAAACGGAGAAAGAAAGAAGAAGTTCTACTAGGGTTCATGTAATTCGACTTGTGAGAGTGATTTTCGGCCTTTGGGAGCTTGAATCTTGGTTGGTAAGTGATCTCTACTTCTCCCTCTCCATTTTCTTCGATTGTGAGTTAGGATTTTTTAGGTATATGTTGGGATTCTTGGTTTTGGCCGAAATCCACCAATTAAAATGGATGAAATGGGATTAATGGAGTGTGATTTGGTGGTTGTGATGCTTGGGTGTAAGTTTTAGAGGGAGTATGCATGATTAAAGCTTAACCCTAGGTTGATATTATATGTGAAAGCATGAGATCCAAAGTGTTCGTGGTTGGTTAGAGTTTGGATGGTCTTTAGGAGCTCAATGATGCATGAAAATGGTGTTAGAACCCTAGGTTAGACCTATATAGTTTAATTGTGATGTTTGGTTAAATGATATATTATGTTGATTAAGGATTTTATAGTATTGTAGAGGTTATTTGGTTGACTGAAAGAGTACAAATGTGTCGGACAACCCAAGGAGTGGAACCGCATATGTGTGGTATTGACAATTAGAGGTAACCAGGTGTTTGTATTGTTTATATGGTATGTATTATATGTTAGCATATATGTGTATATATGCATGTTTCCGTTTATACCATGATATATATGTGTGTGTGTGCATGGTTTGTTTATATATCGTGGTATGTACATGACTAGACACATAGTGGATGATGATTATGTTAAGGATGATTCTTATATATATGATGATGATGATGATGTGATATGACATGATGCATGCATGACATTAAGATACATGATAATGATAATGATGATGATTACATGATGATATAATATGATCATCACCACAAGACATTGTGAGGTATATGGTGATTGGGTGGTGATGATGATATGATATACAATGATATGATATATGATAAGGGAGGATAATGATGGGATCCCTACTGCTAAATCGCCTCCTATGGCCAGGAGGGAAAGGCACACAGTAAACTGCACCTTCCCTAAATTGCTACCAATTCATGGTGGGAAAAGAGAAGGAGAGCCACGATCCGAACATTAGTGTTACCTTTGGTTGAGTGCACTAATGGGAGGTGAGCTTGATGATATCCTGAAATTAGTCTTCACCGACTGTTGGAAGGAAATCACCTATACGAAATGTCCTATTATGACAACAGCTCATGGTTCTAGCTATGTGCGAGGAAGAGATGCATTCCATTCCATTCTATTTCATTTCAGGTGAAGGTTCTAGTACTAGTCTAGAGAAGACCAGGGAGTAGTGTACCGGGCGTGAGAATATTAAGTCTTTGTAGTGCATATGGTTATTGTCTATATATATGTTGAGCTAAGTAGGATAGGGTGATCGTAATGGATGTATGCTATTGATGATTGATATGGAATGATGTAGTATGTATGTTTATGTATGGTGCTGGAATGTGATGGCTATATATGATGATGGTGTTGTTATGGGTCATTTATTGTTGGTGTGTGTATCTGTGGGGTGAATTGGTCATGTGTGTAAGCCCAGAATGGATTTGGGTTTTGTTGGTGTGTTTTTGGGCATATAGCCCATTATGAGGAATTGGGGTTCAAGGGAATCAAATCTTAAGGGAGTGGTTCCTTTGAGATAAAACCTCTTTGGACAAGTTGATTGAGTGGATTAAGACCTGTGTTAATGGTCTCTAAGTGCCCATTTGCCTTTGGTGGCATTTGGAGGAGGTTGTTACAGAGTTTTGGTCAAAAGGTGGCCAAAAGGGTTTTAGGTGTCCAAAATATCCATACGGAGATGGATTGAAGTGAAATTGATGTCCATGGTTAGATTAGGACAAGATTGACTTGTAGGAGTTGGAATTAGATAAATCGGCAGTCAAAGCATGAAGTTTACATGTCAGAAGTTCACCCCAAAAGTTGAACTTTTGTTGATGTGGTATCAGCAAGGGGGCGCCGCTGCACCAGTAGTGAGGCCACAACACCAGCCCCTCTATTTGGCAGCTCTGGAACCCAAGAGCACTAAAGTTGTGGCGATACTGTAGCGGCCACAGCCCTGCACCCTATTTCTACTTTTCTAGTATTTCTTGAGGTGTTTTGTGGCGTTTTCTGCTGCTCAGATAGTTTGGAAGGTAAATTTGAGGTGTTTGGGCTGTGTTTTGTTAGTTTTTTGAAGTACTTGGTCAAGACAGGAGGTATATTGGAGTAGGGCATTACAACATTGATGAGTATGATAATTATTCCATAGTGGCATACACATGTTGACATGGCATGAACACCATCACTGCATGAGCATAGTGAGATATGTTGGATTGGGCGGTGATGATAAGATGAGATATGATTATATGATATGATTATATGATGAAAGATCTCTACTACTAAATCCTCTCTTATAGCCCAGAGAGCCAGGTGGTAGTGGATTACACCTTCCTTAAATCACCACCAATTTGGGTGGTCCAAGGGAAGAAGAGCCACAGTCCAAGCATTAGTGTGACCTTGAGTCAGGTTGCATTAGTTTGAGGTGATCTTAGTGATGTCCCAGAATCATCCTTCACAGGTTGTTGGAAAGGAATCACCTATTGGAAATGTCGTATGATGATATTAGCTCAGGGTTATAGCTGTATATGAGGGAGACATGCATACCATGACATTTTGCATGGTATTGCACCATATGCATATTTGTGTGGACTAATGATATAGGTTACATGTATTTGTGTTTCCAGTTACTGAGACTTTATCTCACACACTTCGTGGCTAACATTTCAGGTGAAGACTCTGGCACTAGTCTGGAGAAGACCAAGGAGTCATAGGCCTCTCCGCCTTTGGGAGTATCAGTTGTTATCCGGTAGTTTTACTGCTTTGGTTATGTAATGACCTATGTCAAGTAGAGTTGCATGTATGCATGTATGGTCTTGTTATCCTGGGAGTGATGTTGTGTATGTTATATGATGATATGGATGATTGTGATGATGTTGATGTGATGATGATGAGTTCTGGCTATATGCTATGTATGGGTTGTGCGTGTGAATGATGTTTTATACCCCTGTATGGATCATTGTCATTAGTGCATGTGTCTGTGGGTCGGATTGGCTGTATGTTTGAGCCCAAAGTGGTTTTGGGCCTAAATTGTGTGATTTGGGACATTAGCTCATTATGTGAATTTGGGGTTCAAAGGGGTCAAATCTCAGAGGAGTGGGTTCTCCGAGGTGAAACCTCCTTGGATAGATTAATTGTGCCATCTATGACCAATGTAAATGGTCATTAGGTGCCAATTTGTCTTTAGTGGCAGTTGGAGCTGGTTAGTTGTGAGTTTTGGCCAAAAAGTGACTAAATCGGTCATGGATGTTCGAAATTTCCATATGGAAATGGATTGTAATGAAACTGGTGTCTATAATTAGATTGGGGCAAGATTAAATTTTAGGAGTTGGAATTAGGTTAATCAGAGATTAGACCACAAATTTGTGTGTGTTAGAAATTCGCCCGAAAAATTAGCAATTTGTTGATACATGTTCTAATACGAGCACCGTGGCGCTAGAGGTTTCGTTGCAGTGCCAAGTGCTACTGCCTCGCCGAGGCCATGGCTGCACTGTCGCTCATAGTAGTTCACCCCTGTTCTGGTCCTGTTTAAAGTTTTTCTGTGTTGTTGAGGTTTTAGGAGTTGTTTCAGCGTGTTTTCGAGTAGGCCGTTACAAATCTTGTTTGATTTAAACAATTTTCATGACTCTTGCTGTGGTACCATCAATATCACTGTGGCATGAGACCTCTGGGCCTGAAACTGATAAATTGACATGAGTGTCTCGTTGCGGCGGCCCTATACCTCATCGCAATATGATGCATTTTCTGTTTCCAATTTCAAATTTTGTCCCATTTTGATCCTTCCACTAGTCTTGTTCCCTTTAGTGTTATACAAGATACTATGCAACTTCTCATTAGCTTGTGACTAAGTCTAGGACGACATGTTAAGGGTTGCTACACCATGCACGTGTGTACTCGTACTTTTAAATAAACATATTGATACGAGGTCTGATTCATCTCAATCCACATAAATCTAGAGGCAATATGACTTTAAAAAATGGGATGATACTCCCTTCATCATATATTATAAGGTAATAAATATGATTTTTTTTCATATAAGGTAATATGATTATATTTTATTTTCCAATTTTGTCTCTTATTAATGTAATGTTTAGTATTGTAAATTGTGTTAATTAATTATATTTAATAGGGGTAAAATGAGAATTTTTGGTTTTTTAAAAAATTTTTTAAGGATTGATGTTATATATTTTTCTTACTATGTGTGAAATTTCACTTGTTACCTTATAATATGGGACGAATGGAGTACCTATAAAAGAAAAGTATATATTGATTCAAAGGAAATTATCTTTCCAGCATGGATCACAAACGCCAACGTAAACAACACGAAAATGAAAGGAGCATAATAGTCCTTAAAAGACCAAACATATACATGCCCTTACCAGGATGGCAGACACAGTGCACCTTAATTGATTCCGGCATTTATTTTCTAATGATAACTGACCCAATCGTTGTAAAGTAAGTAATTAAGTACTCCCCCCGTTCCTTAATATGAGGGACAATTGAAAAAATTTCTATGTTTCAAAATATAAGGGACAATGGGGATTTGTCTGGTGTATTTAATAATTTTTTTCAAAAATATCCCTAATTAATATAATATTTTTCCATTTATATTAATTGTATGGTGTAAAAGTTATTAATATTAAATGATGGTGTTTTTGGAAACTGTTTTATATTTCAAATAAATTTATTGCTTTCCTTAGTCTGTGTAATTTTATCTTTTATCCCTCATATTAAAGAATTGAGGGAGTATTAGTTTATCATGGTGTAAAGTTGACCACTGACCCAATCCCACTAAATGCTCGTATTTTTTAAAACAGAGACTTTAAATTAAGCAATAAAGAGTAGCCAGTCCGACATCATCTGAGAGGGATATTTATTTGACTGCATATGCGTCTGATTTTATACACTAAACCAACTCGTAATTGGAAAACCAAAAGCAGATTTCTTTTCGGTCTAAAAAGAAGAAAAATTAAGGAGCAAATCCTCATCCACGATGCCGCAATTAAGATTGGCATCAAAGATCATAATTTGAGATTTTGTAATTAATATTTCAGATCCTTCAGATTCAATGGCGCACATTACATCTATGTCCCAGCCTATGTAAACCCAATAAGTGGTTTTTATTTTGTCAGAAGCCATAGCCATTTCTGCCAAGCTAATTCCTTATATTTGATAGAGTCGTGAACCCTAGCAGTGGAGCTTCCCCGCACTCCAAGTCTGAAAGGAGGAGATGGGTAGACCTTAACTGTCAGTTCATGGATACCTATGGCTTTCGCAGGTGGAAGAAAAGCGAAAGGTCAAGGGTTTGCATGAAGTGGGAGATAGGGGTGCCTGGATCCTTTTTGTTATTGGAGTGAAGGGAGCTCCGCGATAGGGGCTTATTTGTAAGAAATGTGATTTCGGTGTCAGTTAATCGAAATATGAAATTCTATTGTGAAATTATTTGAGGTTTTGGCGATCTATTATATATATATATATATATGTATGTATGAGCAATCTTTCCAGGTATATGTTTTTGTGTAAAAAATTTCAGTACAAAGCTATTCAATCTCTCTCTCTCTCTCTCTCACCCCACATGCACATTTTGGGTTGAAGTTGTGCTCATATAAGGTACTTTTTCTTCTCTTTTTCCTATGTTTGGAAATTCTTTCAATTTAAAATATAAATTTTTTTATAAATTATACACAAATCAAGAAAGAGAGTTAAATTACTTAAATTTATTAAAAATTTATATTATTTTTTTAACATTATCCTTAATAAATATAATTTTTAAAATAATTTTCTCTCTCATGAGCTAATTAATGATAAAGGTAAATTAGGAAAAAATTATTAGTATTTTTAATTTTAACTAAAATGAATTTATATTTTGATTAAAAAAAACTTATATTTTGGGAGAAAGTAGATTGTTGCCTGATTAAATAATTAATTAATCTTTTTAAAATTTTTTGTTTGAAGAAAACTAAAGGTGCATATGGAGGAGATGGTCAGGAACGATGTCAGAATCTTAATCATGATTGCATCCCGAAAGCGTTATAATTTGGAGAGAGACAGGCAGAAAATGAACCTTTTAAATCAGCATTAGTTAACTCATTTTTTTAGTACAAAATTATATTTTGAAACTAAAATAAAAAATTTATTATAAAATAAAATTTATTACTTTTTATTTTCTCAATTTTATTATTTAGTATTTTAAATTTAAATATTTTTTATCAGTTAAAAACTTTTTTTATAATTAATTCACTTTATTGGTCCCTCACTATAATTTTTCCTTTTTTAATTTATGCACTATATTTTGAAATTGTGTAATTAAATTTCCTAAATTATTCAACCACAGGAAAGTTAATAAGTTTGCTTTGATTCTCAATTGGATCCCTATTTTTGCTATGTTAATAGACGATTAAGAAAATTATTGAAATGTGAAACCGAGGATTGGGAAATGCAAAGTCAAATATTCGTATGAATTGGGAGCACTTTTTTTACTTTTGACTTTTATATATTTATTTTTGTTATAAAATTAAAATATATTTATATTTTTGCCACATATTTATATATATATTTTAATATTAGTAGTTAATTCAAACTACACAAACAAAATGTTACATAGAAGATATTAGTATTTTTCCATATATATATATGAAAAAAAAATAACAATAAAAATTTTTCATTCCTCCAACGATTATTAATTAAGTGTTATCAATAAAAGTAAAAAAAAAAATTCATTCTATCAAAAAGAAAAAAGAAAAAAATGCACACTTAAATGTTTACCTTTTAAAGAAATTCATAGCAAATGTCCAGCAATGATTAATTCCTGCATGTGTATCAACCTAATTGGAAGAAGGTTTAGTCTCACAATTTCTTAACTCTCTCTCTTATTAATTTTATTTTCAAAAAATAAAATATTTTTTTATAAAAATTGTTTGAGGGTTTAAATTAATTGGGCCTTCTTCTTGCATATCATCTTAATTTTGTGTTTATTAGGTTTAATAAACTATTTAAAAAAAATTTGAACCATATACATAAATAAATTTGAATCCAAATATATTCAAAACATGAACTTAAGGATAAAAAAATAAAATTTAAGTCCAATGAAATTAAAATATTAAAATTAATAGTATTAAAATACTGAAAAATTTATGACTATAACATTTGATTGAAGAGGTTAATTGACCCACCTGAATTATACTCCTTCCGTTTCATTATATAGTGCACTTTTTTTAGAAATTAATGTTTCAAAATATAGTGCATTTTACGGATTATGTAGTATAATTTTTTTCTCTTTTCAAGATTACTCCTAATTAATAAATCCAAATATTTGTTTATTATTAAAATATTTCATTCCCAAAGCATTTAATGAGGATAATTTAAGAAAAGATGAGAAATTTTGTTAGTTACTCCCTCTGGTCCTATATATAAGACCATTTTAACCGAATCACGCGAATTAAGAAAGGGAGTTAAAACTAATTAACTACCTCAATTTCTCCGAAAATTTCAACATTTTTCCAAAACTACCCTTATTTAATCTCTCTCTTTTTTTCTTTAAATACATTAAATAGGGGCATTTTTTTGGAAATGTATAATAAATATCACCTCATATATTGTAAAGGATCTTATATTTAGGACCAAGATAAAAGATCCTATATATAAGACCGGAGGGAGTATTAATTATTATCTTAATCTATGTGTAATAATTAAAAGTGTACTATAAATTGGAACGGAGTATACAGGAGCGCCACTGCCCGTGTGATATTGCCTTTGATTGGCCTGCACTTTTAATTTTCCTTTTGTCTTGAGCCTGCATTGTCAGTTTGCTTTTATCAACCGTTGCAGATTTTGCTGGGGTGAGAGACAGTCCGCGGGAGCGAATCGGGATTGATGTTGATAATATTAAATTTTTTTTTTTTGGCCAACAATAACATTAAGGTTCTTGATAGTTTTTCCTTTTTAATGATTCTACCTTATTTCTATGATACCAAGAAAATTATTATTAAACTTATGTTCTTACGCCCTAATATTCATTTGTCTACGCGAACCACTGCATTTTATAATGGAAGATACAAAGAAAAATTTTTGATTAAGAAATTATATTAAACAACTAAACAAAAACTTAAATATAAGGACAGGAGCAGATGCAAATATATAGTGGGAGGCCAAATTTATTTTTTTTTAAAAAATATTTCTCATACTATTGACTCAAACTAAAATATATCAATTTGGCATAACACAAGTAACCGACTGATAAGCTGAAAGTCTTTTCTAGTACTATCTAAACCTTTATATATATATATATATTATATATATAATATTATTAAACTAAACATTATTATCAATAAGAAATATTAAAAATAAAAAATATAAATATAAATATATTAACATGTTTTAAGAAATTGGCCCCTCACTAGTTTTATTCTGGCTAAGCTTCTACAGTAAGGACGTGCGGGAAGCTGGTAAAAGGGCAGCAAAATTTTCTCCAAAGATGTGTTTCTGAAAGCCATGTGTAGAACATTGAAAAAAGTAACTAATCCCAATATATCGAACCTGTCAAAGATAAAAGCAAGAGAAACCATGAAAAAAGAAAATGATCAGCAGTAAGAACTTACACGTTTATGCCATAAGAGACAAAAATCTTATGCAGAACAATTTATAAACCCTAGATCTATCTGTAAGTTATATACATACATATATATATATATATTAAAAAAGTCAATATTAAAAAAATATTCAGCGATGGATATTAGAGATGAATATTTTTGCAACGGAGTAAATAACAGAATTTGTAACAAAATTTTCCATCACTAATTTAGTTGCTAATATTAATTGTGACAAATTTCCTATTTCTTTTTTTTAATGAATCCCAAATGCTTAGATGGGAATTGAATTTTTCTTTTAAAATCACACAAAATTCTTAAAAGAAAATTAATTGTTAATAAAAATAATTTAATAATCACAGAAATTAAATAGTAAAATATTAATACCATCCCATTTAATCCATTTCTATATAATTGATAGACTTTTTCCATAATAAAATGTTTCCCTTGTGTGGCCATTATGGAATAAGGAAGGAGGGGGAGGTATGCTAATTATGGCTCTAAAGACTATCCCAACGGATAATTAATCCTAAAACTATGCATTTCAAATAGTAAAACGCTTTCAAGTTAGTTAATTCAGCTGGCGGTAAGGATGTAATTCTTACTTCACAAGGGTATGGGTTTAAATATACTAATATGAGGATCTCACTGGTAGATAATATATAAATATTCTATAGCACTCTTTGAGTTAGGAGTCTTACTTGGCCTTAGTAAGTATTCGAGATTCAAGTCATCTAAATTTTTTATTATAAAAAATTAGTAAAATCGTACGATGGTTAATTTAACTATGATTTGTTTTAAAATATACAATTATTCCTACCACACCATGGGAGAACCAAATGAAAATTGTCCCAGCCTCCCACTAGCTATAAAAAAATCTCTAGAATTTTGACAATAAAGTACTTGATTTGTCCTAGTTGTGACTTTTTTTTTTCAAAAAAAGGAAATAGAGTGTTTGCTTTTAATTTAAAATGAAGATTAAGAAATGAGAAGGTCCTACACAGCGTAAGAATAGTAGTTTTATTTCTATCATCTCATCAAGATGCAAAATGTATCACACAAGAAGGGCCATAACACAAGTTTCAACAGCCACACACTCTATTCCATTTAATTTACATATAAACATTTTCATTAATTTTTGAGTCTCAAGGGAGATTTGTTGGATAAATCCTAGAAACAAATTTGTTTATGCGAAAAACAAAAACTTGGGACTAGCACCAAGTGATATCCCTGGGAACTTCACCGCACCTCTTGAAACTTGGCTGAAACAAAGTTGTACTAACAGAAACTTAAAGACACTGTCGCAAATCACATTGTTAGTACTATTCGGCAAATCTGGCTTTCGCATAACCACCCAACACCAACTTATATGCATATATAATCCTGTCAAGTGTCAATTGAAAAGAATGAAAAAAACCAGGGATTACTGGCTCAAACTAAAAGCAGATGGCTTTGAGAAGGATAATCAGGCAGCTCATGGTTTTCATCTCACTTCAATGCATTATATCAGCCACGACTTTGCCTTTAATCTTTTAGTATTTTGTAATAGTCTTACACTACAGGAGACCCCGGATCAGATTCTCCTGCTCTCAGCATATTCACTTTTTGTATAGTACTATATAATCTATATGTGTTGCATTTCTAATTAACAACATATTATATATTGGCCTATATATATATAAAAGTTATTTTTAACTATTTTACACAAATTAAGGAAGTTTGTTAAAATTAATTAGTTGAAGGTCGTGAATTTTTTAAAAATTACCATAACTTTTTAAAATTACCCCATTAAATTATAATCCCATCTTAATTATCTCTCTTAATTTTCTCCACTTCAATTGCATAGTATCATAATAAAGGGCAAATCTGGAACAAATTTAATGTTGCCTACATTTTGCAAAGTACTTCCTTTGATCTCATATAAAAGATATTTTTATGTAGAATGCACGCATATTAAGAAAAGTCTTTTAACATTTGAAATTTTTAAAAAAAGAATCAAAATTTCTATTTTTAACCTTATTAAATGCTCTATCATCATGCTTATTAGGTGTAGGAACTAGAAAGTAATGAAAGGGGTAAAAATGAAAAAATTATACCTAATACCTTATAATATAAATAAAAAATTTGTTCTATAAAATACTTTATATATGAGATTGGAGGAAGTAATATATAATAAGAATATACTTACAGTCTTTTGAAATGTGCCTTATACTACAACCTCTAGTCTTTATTATATGTCACAATTTAGAAAGTTTCTATGGTTCTAAGTTTAAGTCACATTACAAAGTATTTGGATCATTAATTTTTCCCCTCAAATGCTTATATTGGAAGTTGGTTTGTTGACTTTATTTTCAAAACCTAAAATTTGTGAGGTAGATTCATTAATTAAGAGAGATAACTACTTTTAATTAATTTAATGATTTTAATTAAGAGGAATATTGAAAAATAGTGGTAATTTTTTAAAAATTTAAGAACATAACTACTTTTAATATTTGTGAAATGGATAAAAGTGACATAATAAGGATAAAAGTAACTTATAATAAGGATTGGAGGTTGTACTCCCTCTTACTCATAGAAATTGTCATTTTGGATATTTTGTGATTTTTTAAAATATTTATTGTTTTAGAATTTCAATAAAGTATTGATTGTTGACATGAAATGGAATACTTAAGAAAAAATTTAAATCAAGGATATTTTTCTAAAACAATAATAAATTTTACAACAACCTGCATCATTTAATGGCCTATTTGATTTGTGTAAAAATCCTTAAAATTAAACTTCACTTTTTAATGAATTGAAGGGAGTATATGAGAATGGAGGGAGTAAAATTTTCACAGTCATGTAATTATATTTTCTGGAAAAATGATATAGAAGAATTTGTTTGGATATTAAATTTGTTTATTTTTGTTTCTGAGACCATTTCATATGGCATGAATGGGTAAGAATCGGTTGAAGTAGTGATAAGAACTCAAATCCAACTTATATAACACAAATTTTTTTTCCTGATTTTTCATCTCCCTTGGAGTGATTTACAGAAAATTAGTGTTGTGCTTAAATTAATTACAATATAACAAAAAAAATTTTCCTGATTTTTCATCCCTTGGAGTGATTTACACAAAATTAGTGTTGTGCATCAATTAATTACAACGTCTCTCTCTCTCTCTCTCTCTCTCTCTCTCTCTCTCTCTCTCCTTATATATATATATATGCAGCAAAGAAGAACAAAAGAATATTCAATATTTTTGTATATAGTGAGGCAAATGGATATTCGTTTTCGTCATGCACGCCGGAACAAATTCCTATGTATGTTTATTCAATCCAAACATTTTCAAAATCCAAAGCCATCCAATGGGAAAAAAAGTTAACTTTATTCGTACTCGGTGCAAACGTTTGTCTTAACTAAACTAATAATGAACTAATTCCATTATGTAAAGAACTTCGGTTTACACGTCCATCAAATAAAATGGCTATGGCCACGCAAGCCTGGACCCCACATACAGAAAACACTAACAGGGACCTTGATTCGTAGTTTTATATTATCAATTCTTTTATTTAAAAATTAAAAGGAAAAGATATTTATCTAATGTTGCACTATACTTAATACTAAAATAATACTTAATTCATTTCAACATATAAATTTTATTTGATTAATTTTATAAAAATTAAGAAAAATAATTTTACTCATTAAATTTATTAAAACATACATTATTTTTTAATATTATCTCTATTTAATATATTGTATTTAAAATCTATTATTTCTCTAATATTTAATTATAAATAAGGGTAAAATAGAAAAAAGAATATTTAATATTTTAAAAATTACCAAATAAAATTTATATTTTAGAATAAAATAAACTTTTGAAATAAAGCTTACATCTTTGATCGGGAGAATATGTATATATATATATATATATATATTCATGCTTTTGCCAATCCTAGACATCAAGTTCCTTAAAGGAGATTTTCTAATTATCATATTCGATCATTCAAATTCAAGGTGCAGGGCCGCTTCTCGGCCTATAAATATAGACTCAAGTTCGAAGTTGTAGCACCAAGTCACAAAACTTATCGATTTTGCTTGCATATTATTGTTAGAGTTAAGGGGCGAGAAGAGAGAGAAGTAAAATGGGGCATTATGGGGCTCCCTGCACTCCATGTCTGAAAAGTAGGGATGGGTAGACCTTAGCTGCTACTTCATGGATACCCTTTGGCTTCCAACTGTATGTATATGGAACCATGCGAAGTTCAATGGGTTTGCATGAAGTGGGAGATAGGGTTACCTTGATGCTTTCTGGTATTGGAGTGAAGGGAGCTCCACCTTCTTAATCCTTTTTGTTTTTTTGGTTTTTATTTGTGGTGTCTGAGTTTTATTTGAAGCTAAAAGTTATTCTTCTTCTGTTAATTATCTTTTCATATACCCTATATCCATTTGATATCTTCCTGTAGGTGAATGAAGCAAACTTAAACCTTTCCAGTCACTCATATGCACCAGATTGTTGCAATTGTAATGTACTTACTGCAGTCGTAATTTTCTTTTTCTTCTTACAAATTTACCTGATATGATAGCAATACCTGCAGGTGCAATTTTTTTTTTGTAATAACTATTTGGCATATGGTCACTACCTTGAGCTTTAACTAATCCGAATTGAGCTATAGTTAGATCCCATTTGAGGGAAGATGCAATTTTTTTATGCAAGGTAAATGATCAGCATCCTGCAATTGCAACAAGAATGCCTACTACACTGCAATATTTAGATTCGCTTATGTGATAGCAATGGAGGTTGGCCCCGGGCCATTGACAAGGATACAATTCATCATACCTCATAAGAGTTTGGATTCGAAATCCGTTACTGATATAAGGCCTTCATTGATGGATCGTATGTAATTATCTCTTTAAATGTTATTTAAGTTGTATATATTGTCTGCTTTGTCCCTAATGAATCCCACAACCCAACTCATTTAAACTTTTATTGTGATAACCTTGGAAGGGATAGAGAGAGAAAGAGAGGAAATATGGTTTAACAAAACAAAATTTAGTTACATTTAAAATTATGGAGATTATTTTATGGAGTCATCTTGAAATATATTTAGAAATTATTTTAAAATTTGAAATTTTGATATCTAGTGGTAAAAAAAAGGTTAAAAAAATAAAATAATAAACACTTTTAAAAGTAATTGAGTTTAAATTTGGATAATTCTTTTAATTATATTTTTTTAAAACAAAATATACCTATATTTAAAATAGTGATCTAGAATCTTATCTTAAATCTAGTAAGGAGAACCCTAATATCACAATTACTCTCTCTTCTCTCAGCCGCAACCTCATTGTTCATCTTCATCAAATAAGCCTCTCAATTTTCCTCTAATCTTTTTTCACTGAATGTATCCTTTTCTTCATTCTTCTTTCCCGGTTACTGCTAAAGAAACAGTCTCTCACCCTTAAACCCATATACACATATGTTTATATATCCTCACAAGGCTTTGCGTCTTCACCTTTCCACCTTGCTGAATCCTTATTCGCTCACATCACCATCTATATAGCAAGTGAGACAAACTTTTTTCCTTCCTTATTGATCTTTACCCTCACATATGTTTTATTAAATTAAGTAATCCTTACATTGCTTAAACGGTGGTGTTTGGCTTTTTCTTAATTAGTCCTTGTGTCGATTTCTGGCTATCATTATTGTGTTTTTTATTGCTTCAAATCAAATTCTAGCCTCATACTAATAAGTGATCTCTTTTATGTTATATGTTCTCAAATTATATGTTTCAGTTTGTTCCAAATTTTAGATGCCGTGCTGCCCTCTTTTCAAATTATATGTTATATCAAATGCTCCTTATTTGAATATTACTCCAAGTTAGTTTCTTCAAAATTAGAATTTTATTCTTCCAACAACAGCTTGGCAAATCTTGAAATTTCTTTTTATTTTAGTGACTCCATAAACTAATTTGTATACTTGTTAAATGATTAAGAATTTTATAAGTTTTATTTTAGTGAGCACTATAGAAATTTAGAATAAAGAGAATCATGATTAATATATGAGGATGCATTCCATTGGTGATAGAAGATAAATTTGAGTAATGTATTAATGTCCTTATGCGATAACAATTTTAGGTGGTATTAGTGAAATTTGAATGGCTGTGATTGAATCTTAGTGGAAGGAAAATATGATCTGTACTATCGGTCCCAACTGGTGAGTGTATAGATGGCAAGGTGTCACCATTCATTTTGTACCTTCTATATTTCCCCTAGCCTTAAATATTTTTTACTCATTCCCCATGTTGTATATTCTGCCTTGTTTAGAAAGCAAATTCAAAACATATTTTCCTTCCTTTCTTTTTTACAGTTCTAGATCTTAAGGCTTGCTGAGTTTAATTTCCAATTACAGTATATCTTTCTCTTTTCATAATTTATCTATAGTTCCTCAATCTTAGTGATCTTATGATGATTTTAATGAGATGAGCCTTAGTGATGGAAATCATTGTCATTAGCACTAAAATTAGTATTGTGGACATGCTGCTGTGTCATTATACATATGTATATCATCTTGTTTATTATTACTATTTTTTTATTTATGTCCTTATATATTGCCATAATTTTACTATATTTTTATTTTCTTTCCTCCAACCATTTTTTTTCTTCCACTTTCTTTTCTTTTTTTCTTTGCTCTACTATTTTCTTTATTTTGGGTATGAGCTTAATTGATTTGTAATATGAGTATTTAACAGGTAAGATGATTATTCTTCACATTTATTTATATAAGATAGCATTATATAAATTATCGGGTGGGACAGTTATTCCCCACCATTAGTTATGGGATGTGGAAAATGGATTTTGTGATGGCTTAGTGTGATAGCATTTAGTATTCTAAGTGAACCATCCTTTCTGTTGGACGAGTGAAATAGTATTTTGTGTTGATCTCTTGTTGTTGGTATAAAAGTGTTTTGTATATAGATGATTAGTTCAAATATCAGTAGATATACTAGTAAGGTTATTTTGAAAAAACTCTTGTGTGACCTTTGCTTCCCTTCTGTGCATTTTGTTGTTTATGTTCTCACTGAGTCAGTGGTAGACTCACCCCTCCTATTTTCATATTTTCAGATCAGCAGGTAGTTGAATAAAGCACTCTAGGAAAATTGGACTTCTTGGACAATAGGTAGGATATCTCTAGTCTTATAATAATGCAGATCCCGTTGTGACGTGACTATTATAGTGGAGTTTACGATAGAGTCTTGTTGACTTAGATAACCTTATCTATTTGTTGATTTTTTTCTTTTATTTGTTTTTGGAAATGAGGATTGAGATAAGATGTGAACTGTGAGTGATTACTAGAAGTATTTTGGTATTTCAGTTTAGTTTTTATTTAAATTGACTAGTTGTAGAAGTTTTTCTGTTAGGCTTGCTAGGCTAAGTAGGCTTGTTCTAGCTTAGTTTATGCGCCGGTCATGACTTGGATTTTGGATCATGACAAAGTTGGTATTAGAGCTAGGTTGTGTCTACGGCATATAGTAGTCACTGGATAGGGAAGTAGTAGAATCTTATCTGTAACTATGTCCTGGCCAGCACAGATTACATGTAGGAAGCTTCTATGACTTTATCCTCGTCATGGGATCTTGAGATTTAGCATATGTCAATTAGTTTTATGGTTTTATAGAAATCTTATTTCTTTGTGTGATTCATTCAATACATTAGGTGAAGGATGCCACCGAAGAAGAGAACAACAACTCAGAGAAACTGTTGGGGTCTAATAACTCTCATGGCACTATTTCGACTCTAAGGGGCCGAGGATGAGGTACAACTAGAGGTCGTGGACATAAAGTAAGTAATCAATCTAGAAGTAACCAAAACAGTGAGCCTATTGAAACAACCCAAAATGAGACTAATGAGGCTAGGCAAGAAGAGACTTTGAACCACCTAGTTGCGAAAATGCATGAGTTACGACAAAGTGTGTATGATTTGGCGGGAGTAGTGGCACAACAACAACAATAGCAACCTGTAGACCCATCATTTGAGCAATTATATATGTCTTCTTTGTTTTAACCCTTTCCACTTTTTGCAGATTTTATATTGTGATATATTTTGAATAATGAGGTTGTTTGACTACTCTACTAAGCGACGCATAATTAAATTTCATCATGCTTACTTTCAGGGTGGTTTAATTAAAATTTAATCATTTTGGACTGTTTGAGAGTTATAGTGCTTAATTGGTGGCACAGTGCATGAACTCCACTTCTCTCCAATCCATTTGGGGACCAATTATAAAAATATCAATTATATATGGACTCGATTAAAAGATAATACAAACAATTATGTATAAACTTTTTAATGATTCTAAAAATAAATACGACAAATATCAATTTATAAATGTGAAACAATGTCTTTATAATAATTTTAAAATAAAATTTTAACCCGAATGAAAATCTTAGTAGTAGTGCTAATAATAATAATAACAACAACAACAACAATAATAACAACAACAACAATCATTGAAATGAATTAAATTAGGATCATGATCACTTTCAACTTGCAAACCCAATCAATTGCCATGTCTGATTTATATACTTGCACTAATTTATTGATCGGCTAACTAAGCTTTATTATTATTGTTATTATTATTATTATTATTATTATTATTATTATTAGCAAATTATATCCGGTACTACTGACTACTTTAGATTTAAGTTGGGTGAAATTTCAGATAAGGGGAAGCTCTCGCAACATAATTTGTTTTATTCACAAGAGTCAAATTTAAGATTTTACTTCAATGGTGTTGAGTATTTTATCACTTAATTCAATTGTTGTTGGTAGACTAAGCTGATTTTGAAACAAAGTCTAGTTTGTAGTGGTAAGATTTTGTTTGAGGTACAAACTAAAAACATCTATATTAATTTTTCTTCAAAATTAACAGATTTATTTTTGAGCGATCTTAAACCCGCATAAATTATTCTCTTACATATTATCATATTCATGCTTTTTTTTTTTTTTACCAAAACCATATTCATGCTTTATTCAGCACCAAATACAAAAATTTCTAGATGCAAATCAATTAGAAAAAATTATCTCTTAAAGTTGATTCCCAAAATAAAGAGTAGATTCTATAAACTTTTAGGAGCCACATAAGTTTTGCTAGGACCCAGCCCTTCGTGCCCCCAAAGTTGGTGGCATGCAACGAAATAAATAAAAGCATAAGGAAGAAAAAAGAATAGGACATATTCAAGTTTTCCTTTTTTTTTAAAAAAATATATATATAGTGAGACAATATTCCTTTCTATCCAAACAAATTCTTATATGGGATGCTTTTCAAAGAGGGTTAGCTTAGTTGGAAAGAAAATATAGATTTATTGTTTCATGAACCAGGATTAATTTGATGTTTTTGAAGAAATACTCAGAATTAAAGAAAATCTCAAAATATATAGTGATGTCTGGTGACTATCATGGTCAGGATAAAAAAATATGCATGTAATCCCTTAGGCTATGTTTAGTACAAATGAAAGGAGTTTCTTAAAAGGGAGAATGAAAGAGAAATCCTTATAAAATTTGTTTGGTACACATTATTCAAATTTTCTATGAATAAAATATAACATTTTCATGGAATTCTTCTTTCCATTTCTTCTCCCTTTCCATTTCCATCAAAATGTCTCATTTGACCAAACATGGCATTAAAGTTATGTAATGATGTAATTATGCAATTTTAAACTTCTTTTTTTTTTTAAAAAAAAAGCCATAAAGTAGAAACTGAATTTCTAGTGCAATCATACAATTACGTAGCAGTAGAGAAAAGAGATATTTGAAAGATAAAAACTATACAAATGCAAAATTACATGGCTCTAAAAAATGTGTGCGTGTATATATATATATATATATTTTTTCATCTGTAAACTTTGAAAAGGCTTGAGCCGCCCTATCGCCTTGGAAAGACCTTCTAGTATGCTATACTTTTGTAGATACCCAAGGAGCTTCCAAAGATGTTTGCAAATTAAGGAGTCATTAAATATTATAAAATGAAGCTACCATATCTTGGAGGTATGTTTGGATCCCACGAGAAAATAATGATTTTCTCATCAAAATTTCTCATGAATTTAAAGTAGAAAGGTTTTTTTTCTTTTTGGCAGAGCTTCTTGGCCCCAATGTATAATGAAGCTTTTCATAATAAGGATGAGTTAGAAAATGATGACATGATGGAGATAGTGAAAAATAGTTATTGGATTATAATAGTAATGATGATAGATGTGTTCTAGATATCTTTATATTAATATTTTATGTTAATTGTAATGACCCTCCAACTATTGGCTTGGACTTAGCCTTGAGCTAAGGGGAAAATGTCTTTTGGTCTGAGCAGTATCGGAGAGACCAGGACTGGAGAAGGAACCAAAGTGGGACAAACTTCAAAAATAGAAGCAGAAGTACATCACACTGTGGTGAGGTGCAGGGCTACCATAGCAATCGAGGAGAGGAATTCCAAATTTTTGAGACAATAAAGGTCTACGCCGCGGTGAACTAATCGTGCACCATGGTGCTAGTCGCTAATTTCTGATAAATTATTATGCGAACCGTTCAACTAAGAAAGAAGAAAATGGAAGGAATGAAGAATTTCTATGCTAGGGTTTCATCCACAAGGCTTTAAGCTTGATTTCTGACCTTGGGAAGCATCATCTTAGTGTGGCAAGTGATCCCTAACCTCTCATCATCTCTTTTCCATCCATTTTTGAGAAGAAATTAGAGAGGATATGATGATTTCCGATTGGGTTGAGATTCCTAGCTATTAAAATAGTTGAAAATGTGTTATTGATGTATTATTTGATGTTCCTTTGGTTTAGGTATGAGTTTTAGAAGGATTAGGATTGGTTTAGGTGGAACCCTAGACTTGAAATTGTTGAGGAAGCATGTAATTTGAATTGTGGATGATTGGTACTACTTTGGATCGATGTTATGGACTCCTTGATGTATGATGATGCTAATGAAACCATGGGCTTACCATAGATAAGCTTGGTTGATTGGATTGTGATTAGTTATTGTGATATATGCTTATTGTGTTGATTGGAGGTATTATCATGTTGTAGTGCTCCAAGTTGTGATTGGGAGTTACTACATTCTTTGAAGTGGTTTGGAAGCCTTACAATTCTACATTAGTACCCCATGGCTATCATCCCTTTCGTGTGTTTATGTGTTAACAATTCGAGGTAACCAGGGTGTATGTTTTATGAAATATAGATTCCATATATATATATATGTTTGTATCTTTCATATCGCAATATGTCCTAAGCACAACTCATGGTCAAATAGTAATTAACCTTTTTCCTAGTCTTATGCACATGATTATTGATATTTCATAACATGTGAATGTTGGCATCCCTGCATTTGTGATAACTTGTTATATGATGATGAGGATATGTGTTTAGGTGAGCATCAAACATGATAACATGACAACATCATCACACATGAACATGAGAATATAGTTGGTTTTGGGTGATGATGATGTAAGATACCACGTGGTATACCGATCCGCTAGTAGAACACGCGAGGCCATGTCTTCAAATAGTAAGGTTGATATATATATATCCCTGCCACTAAACCCTTTCATATGGCTAGGGGAGCCAGGTGGTAGTTATAACACCTTGCAAAAACAAACCTCCACCAATCACTTAAAAGCTCAAAAAACTGGCCAAACAAATTTGAACAAGAAATTCAGGATACAGTGTTGTGGTTGCTACAGTACCACCGTGGCTTAAGTGCCCTCAGGTTCTGAAATTTTAGGAACAGAGGGGACTGGATTCGTAGCTTCCATATCAGTATTTATATCAGCAATTTGCTAATATTTAGGTGAACTTTTGACGCCCACAACTTCGTACTTTGACCTCCTATTGACCTGGTTCTAACTCCTACAAGTCACCCTTATTCTAATCTAGCTATGGACACTAGTTTTACTTGAATCCATCTTTGTATGGAGATTTTGGATGTCTATAACCAATTTGACGACCTTTTGATCATAAGCAAGAACTCGATACCACCAATAGCCAGCCATAGGCAATTGGCATTCGGAGACTATTCTAACAGGTTATAAAAGACACAAAGAACATGTCCAAGAAGGTTTTAACCTGAAGAGACCATTTCTTCAAGTTTCAACCCCCTTGAACCCCAACTCAGGCTAATGGGCTATATGCCCTTTTTTACACTGCACGGACTCAGAACCACGCCAAATGTACAAGCAAAACATAAATGACCAAATGGATTTAGAGCTACCAACTCCAAGTCTGAGACAACCCAAACACCAGGATTTGAACATCACACATCATTCTTAACATATAACTGTCATTTATCAATCCATCAACATTACCATAGGCCCATCAACATACCATGGCCATGCACATAATCAATAGGGTATAAAAAAGATGGGTCACATAGCAGTCACGCTTCAAGATATACATACCCCAAGACACATTTATAGTATCATACATTCACAACAATGGCACTTTGCTACACAAAAGAAAGATAACAATGACATAGGGAACATGGTCCCCAGCAACCACAAGTGCACTCTTAATCCTTTGTCGAAGCCTTCCTTGCCCTTACTTGAGCTAGATCCTTCACCTAGAATTATTAGCCACGGAGTGAGACATACGTCCTAGTAACTAGGGGTAAGCATACACATACACATAATCATGCTTTCATGTTAATAACAGATATAATTCATCACCAATGCTATATGCATGATATGCAAACACCGATCCCATCAATACATGGCTTGAACAATAAGCTAGTTACCATGACAAGGTAACCTTAACTAGTGGCCCCCTTCTAATGACCCATGATGGCCAATTCCGGGGTTACCACCCAGCTTTCCTCCCAATGGTCATGACTTGATTAAAGGCCATTGCACCAAAGGTTGGACTATGGCTCTCCTTACCCTAAACCACCTAAATTGGTAGCTATTTAGAGAAGGTGTATCCTATTTCACAGCCACTTGAGTCTCCCAGCCATGGGATGACTATTTAGTGACTGAAATATACATAAGTCATACTACCTGAATACAAGACCTTATGTGCTATTTAGTGGATTGGCATGCCATGTGGTATATAGAGCATTATCATCCAGACCATATGTCCCAATAATGTAGACAATGTGACAATGCCCAATGCATGCTAACATGTCAACATATATCACATTCAAATGTGCTAGCATGCCATATGAATGTATACAATACATCGTGGGGTGCATGATCATCATTTCATATAAATAATCATCATGATTTATGTATATCATAATCACTAACATCATATTACCATTTTCGTTATACAATGAGATAAGAATAGATAACTTACTAGCCGTGTAATTGCACATATCATGATATGAATATGATCAACCATAACCGAGCTATAATACATACCATGATATGAAAAAGTAAAACATATATATAAAGCGTACATATCAAGATATGAAAATTAATGAACATATATCAACAACATAGAAAGAAAAACCCCTAGTTACCTTAATCGCCCAACCCACTCGACACCTCGGTAGGCCAAAAGGAGTCATTACCACCAATTCAACACTTTCCAAATACAACATGGAGTCAAGGGATCCCAATTGAGCAGTATCACAACTTATACATAATCAAATTCTCATTACCATGACAAATTACCAATCCCTATGATATGTAATCATCAATCCCAAGCACCAACTAACTGTAACAAAGTAATCCAAGGTATACCCACACATCAAAACATCCACAATAACTCATAGAACCACAATCACATAACCACAGGTTTGAATTCCTAAAGATATTAAAATTTAAGGGTTAAGGTTTGGGTAATATATCACTTAACTATTGTAAAATCAACACCCAAGTCATAGAGACATCCAACAATACTTCTAGAACACATTTAAATACATTTAATCAGTGGAACTAACCCAAACTAGAACCCTATCCAAAATCACGAAAACCTTCAGTAAAATTCAAAGAGAAATGCAGAGGAGAGTTAAGGGATGGCTTAATAACAAGATTTAGGCTTCCAAATGAAAGAAATCGAACCTTCAAGTTTGAAAATACAAAACCCTAGAAGATCACCAATGTTTTCCTTCATTGTTTCTTTTCTCCACTATTTGGTTCGACTTCTACTTTTAACAGATTGAACAAATGGTGTCGTGGTACGACTTAAGCTCATCGTGATGTCAGTGCTCATTGACTTGGGTCGAAGCCCAATCCAAGCTTCAATGTCTCGTGCCAGGGCTTTTCACCGCAACATGATGCATTATGTCACACTTCTCCTTCTTTCCCCAAATTTTGATCCTTCTCTTTAGTCTTGTACTAATTATAAATAATCATTTTAAGATTAATATTCAGGGTTATTATAGCAGTGGATTTGGGAATGCATCTTCCCTAAATCACCATTAATTCGAGTAGTCTAGGGGAAGGAGAACTATGATCCAATCATTAGTGTGGCCTTTGGTTAGGTTATACTAGTGTGTGGAGAGCTTAGTGAAGTCCCGAAATCAGTCTTCACAGGTTGTTAGATGGAAATCACTTGTTAGGTATACCTTGCAATTGTAACTAGCTCATGATTCTAACTGTGTGTGTTAGGGACATTCATTCCATTGCATTACTTATCGCTATATTGCATATATGTGTATATATACATGTATTGTTTGGTCGTGGTATTCCTCGATTATTGGGACTCTATCTCACACCCCTTTGTGGTTAACATTTCAGGTGGAAACTCTACCACTAGCCTGGAGAAGACGAATAAGTCTTAGATCACTCTGTTCACAAGGGTATCTGAGCTTGTAATTATTAGCTTGTATGATTCAATTTATGTAACATATTGTGCAAAGTAACTTATTGATATGATTGATTGTAAGATGGCCTAGTTGGCAAGTTATGTAATGTGGTCGTTGTAACATCTCAAGAAAGCTAAAATATCTAGAAATATAAAGAAATTTTGCAAAAACGGGTAGACACCGTTTTGCATGAAAAGGGCAAAGAGGTTATTTTTCCCGATTGAATGGAAAAATAAGAAAATTATATTTTTTCCCTCAAGGAATTATGAAAAGGACATCCACGTCCTAAAAACTTTAAAATTTACGTGGAGAAAGAAATAGAAAAGTCTTGGGAAAAATTACACCTAATGACCTGAAAGTTTTAAAAATTATAATTTAATCCCGGGTCAGGGGTAATTTTGTAAATATGTAAAATTAATGTCAAAATGAAGCCCTCAACGAGAGAAGTCCAATGGTATATGGCACTGAGGATTAATGTTCAAGAATAAAGAAATAATCAGTGCTTAGTGTCCAAAAGTAATAGTAAATTAGGTCTGAATATGGGCCATACACAGATATCATTTGGGACAAGATAATTATGGGAATATAAAAATAAAATTAGAATAGTCCTGTATCCCAAAAATGCTAAAATAGTATAAAGACGTTTTTATCAGTACAGTTAAAAAGTATCCGGACTGAGGTCTATCTGGATCAGGAAAATTGGGCAAATTTTGGACACTTCTCTCTCACCCATGCGTGACTTTTGCTGCAGCCCATGAGCCCACCAATCATCTCAAAAAGGTTGAGAAAACTTCTTAAAGAAGGAGTTGAATTTTTTTGTCAAAAAGTAACTTAAGGTGGTTAAGTGTTAACTATGATTAAGCTATATGATTAAGCCACTTAACCACCCATTTCCACCCATTCAGCACGTCCATTTCCAGAACCAAACCAGAAAAGAAAAATTCAAGGAAGAAGAGAGAAAAGAGAGAAGGAAAAGAGGAAACTCAAGAGGAAGTTCAAGAGCTCAAGTTGGTAAGTGTTTTCTACTACTCCAAGCTTGTAGTTCATGGTGTTTAAAGCATGGTTCATGGAGTAGATTTTCTTCCTCTTCCTCTTAGGGTTTCATTCAAACATGATTTAGCAAGGAAATGAATTTACCAACCATAAATCATAGGGGAAATGCTAGACTACACATTTAAAGCTTGAATATGCAAGTGGTTTGTTGTATAACAAAGTGTAGCAAATTTTCTTGAATTTCCCTAATTTTGGACGAGTTACTGTTCACACTTAGAGTTGGAATTTCATGTTTTTGATGCCAAAAATGAGTTCCTCATGGTGGAAAACCTTAGGAACAAGTGATGGTTTCATGAAAAAGCTTAAGATTAAGGAAGTGAAATTTTTAGGTTTTTGAAGTTAATTCGGAATGAACAGTAACCGAGTTCCAAATATTTGGATTCCTCATGAAAAATTACATGAAATAGAGGTATAATTCATCATTTTTGAGTTAGAAATGAATTTTTGGTGAATTTTTTAAGAATTAGGGTTTCATGAATTGAAGAAAGTCATGGAACCATTAGTTTGAAGTTCTTATGAACTAACCCTTAGTTCAAGTTGATTTATTTGATATTTGGTGATGCATTAGGGTGTGAGAAAGCTTAAGGAAGTCCTTGAAATGATTGAATCAAAGAGGAAAGACATAAAGTTTCATGAGGTAGCATAGTTACTTTTTCTCGCATTATATTGTCTTGCTATATTATATTATGAATGATGACTTGCCATATTGTTTTTATGATGTTTGAGATTGGTTTTGGCTGTTTTTATGAAAGGGATAGTACCCGGGATGTCCATTTTCTATGCCGTTATAATGCCGAAATTTTTATAAATGATATGGTGATTTATGTCTTGAAATGATTATTATGATGTTTTGAAGGTTTTATAGCATGCATGATAATGTAAATGTTTGAGATGTGACTAGCTACTGGGATTTCCAAAATCTCATCACCCAATAATAACATGATAGGTCCAAGTTATGGAAGAAATCCAAGGGAGGCAAAGAGCTAAAAGAAAAGAGGAAGAGAATGATGAATGATATTATTATGCAAGTCTTGATGTTATGTTTTGGGAATTTGTATAAATTCGTATGAAAGGGGATAAATCCTGTTTGATGCCTTGAATATATTCTTTTAAGTCCTCTATGATATTGTGCATGAAAGTGGAGAACTAAATGTCAATGTAAATGTGTTATGAAGCTTATCATGTAAGTTATGGCATAAGTTCATTGGAGATGACCAATATTGATTTGAGCAGGGGAACTCTGTTCTAAATAGAGCATCCTATAAAAGTGTTATATATGCTCTTAAAGTAGACAGAACAAGATTTTCATAGAGCTAAATAGCACCTAAATTGGATAAATGTATGAATTATAATGAATTTTTGAAGTCAAGGTTTAGAACAGGACAAGAAGGGGAAAACTGAAATCTGGAAAGTAAGTACTGGAAAATTCAAAGGAAAATATAAAATCGTACAAAGCTCCGAAAATTAAGTGGTTTATAAGTATAAAAATTTCTATGTTTTAAGTTTCGTATGCCACTGATTTGGAGTTAATTGGAGCTATATAATAGGAGATATGGAGTTTTTCCCAAAACTGTTCCAGTAAGAGTCAAATTCTGACCCTTCATGACTTAAGTTAAAGTTATGCCCTGTGTAAGGGAAATAAATATATAATAAAAATATGTCATTAAAGTATACATGTACAGATTTCAAATGACATAGATTATGCATAGTTTGGAATAGAATAGAAGGAGATATAATTTTTCAAAATTGAGGTCAGAAAACTGGAACATAGCAAATTGACCAAATAAACAGTAACAGTCCACGAAATTACTGTATAAATTGGCCCAATAATGTTACTTTTTTATATTTTTCCCATGTAGATCTGAATTTAATAAAATTTTAGAGACTTGAATCAGCTCAAGATGATTTTCGTAGATTAAGTTATGAATTTTCAAAATTCATCGGGTAAAAGAGAAAATGCCAAATGAACAGTACCCTGAATTTTGTAAAATTCTGATTTTATTATATTATGATTTTAGTCCCTAAACCATGATGAAAGACATCTAAAATGATCTAATACATGAAAAATGGGCCCTAACATAAGGTATTACAGTCATAAACCTTAGTACAGGTCAGATTATGGTCATTTTGTGTGTATCTAACCCACTGGTTGCCAAAGGGGTCAAATTTTACAGGAATGATTTCCTTAAGATGAGTTCACCATAAGCCTAGTTTGAAGGGTAATTGGCATATGAGTCAGGGGTTGGTTTGGGCATTGGTATTTTGGTTTGGTATTTGGGACTTCAAGTGCCAAGTTTTGGTCAAAAAATGGCCATTTCAGTCTCAGACGTCCAGAATCTCCACACAGAGGTACCTTGAGATATGGTTGGTGTCTATAGTTAAATAAGAGTAGAGTAACCTGTATAAGTTGGAATCAGGTTAATCAGAGATCAGAGGAAGAAATTATGTGCATCAGAAGTTCATCCGAGGTATCAGTAATTTGCTAATGCCGTATCAGTTCGGGGCGCTACAGCGCAAATATCCATGCCACCCTCTTCTATATCATTTTCATTTTCACATAGAAAGCTTTCACGCTGCAGCGGCACTATACTGGCCATGGTACTTTCCTCTGTTTCTATCATTATGGTGATATTTTGTCTTCTTTTCAGTGTGTTTTTGGGTATAAGGTGTTACATTAATATAAGTTTTAATTTGTGTTCAATTTAATATAATTTTATATTGGCATGCTTGACTGTCATGCTTGTTTGGCTCAATGCCTTTTGATTATTTGGTTAAACAATTTAATTAGAGGTTGTTAGGAAAAGAAACACTAGATAGGCCAAGTATTCTAATGCTCTTCATGGAGAAATTCATGTTATTAATTAGATGCATTGTTTATAGCTTTTTCTTGCTTATTGGGCAACTTATGCATCCTTAATTTATTGGCTAAATATGAAAAATGTGTTATCTTGGTAAATATAATGCATATGCTTGGAAAAATACATATTTTGGCTTGGTTCCAATTAAATTGAGAGTTGATGATATCTTGTGTTATTGAAACATTATGGAAAGGTAATCAAGCTAGATGCATAGAAGAAATGGAAGAAAAGTAAGTCTTATAAAGCTAATTGGAAAGCTTGAGATGCACAAAAAGATCAAAAGTGCTATGTAACATCCTAAAACTCTTCAACCCAAACTAGACGCAAACATATAGGGACATAGTATAAGAAGTCAACATAGTAGGGCAGTGCTGTGACGTGAGGAGAACTTGACCAAAAGATGAGAAGAACCCGGTTGACATGGCACCACGACCACATTCTGGGCACTACTCTAATGACCCTAATCTAACTCTTCTGTACATGTTAGAAGATTTATATAAGTGTATTTTTGGAATTAAGTGGGAACGGAGGGAGAATTGTGACAAAAGCTTTCTACGCTGTGGTGAGTTTTGTAACGACCCTCATTACATTATCTTGCACTCAGCATCTAACAGATGAAGTGTATTTGATGTCATGTACAGAACCAGAGGAAATGCTAAAAAGAAACAAAGACGCTCCACGCCACGATGAGAGTCAGAACCGTCGCGGTGAGCGAGCTACAACTTTTGAGGAAGTTTTCAGGTTGAGGGCAACCATGCCGCGGTAGCCTTACTAGCACCACGGCGAGTGTGGAAAATTTTGTTTAAATCGAAAACATTTCAGTCGAACAAATGAAGGAGAAATAGAGGGAGAAAGAAGAAGCTCTACCAGGGTTCATGATCTTCAGCTAGTGAGAGTGATTTTTGGCCTCTGGGAGCTTTGATCTTGGTTGGTAAGTGGTTCTTGATCCTCTTTCTCCATTTTTCTTCAGTTTTGAATTGGATTTTTTGGGTATATGTTAGAATTTTTTATTTTGGCCGAAATCCACTGATTAAAATGGATGAAATGGGGTTAATAAAGGATAATTTAGTGTTTATGATACTTGGTATGAGTTTTAGAATGAGTATGTATGATTTAAGCTTAACCCAATGTTGAAATTGTTAGAGGAAGCATGGAATCTAAAATGTGTATGGTTGGTTAGAGTTTGAATGATCTTTAGGAGCTTAATGATGCATGAAAAGGGTATTAGAATCTTGGATTAAGCCTAAATGGCTGAATTGTGGTTTTTGGTCAAGTGGTATATTGTGTTAATTAAGGTATTAGGATATTGTGAAAGTTGTTTCATTGACTGGAAGAGTACAAGTGTATCGGATAACCCAAGAAGCTCATGGAATCGTATGTATGTGGTATTGACAACCTAAGGTAACTGGGTGTTTGTATTGTCTGTATGATTTGTATTGTATGTTGATATATATATGTATATATGCATGTTTTTAGAGATGATGATGATGTGACATTACATGATGCATAGCATGACATTGAGAAATATGATGATGATGATGATTATATGATGATATAACATAAGCATCATGTAACACCTTAAACTTGAGCCCATTTCCCATGTATTAGACTCCACTTATATCTATTATTGCATAATTAGAAACTTGATTGCATCAAAATATCAAAACAGATTTTTCTTTATTTCGGGTATTGTTCATTGTGCATTTTCCATTTTACTTGAGAAGTTTCAAAAATTCCTAACTAATTGTAGAAAAATCATCTCAAAGTGATTCAAGTCTCTAAACATATCTTAAAAGATTTTATACATGGGAAAAATATTAAACAGATCATTTTCTGGACCAATTCATACAGTTTATTTCTCAAATATTTACTGTACATTTGGTCATTTTGAAACTTTCTAGGTTTAGGTCTTAATTTTAAAAATTCATATCTCATGATATCCTAAGACAAATTATTCATTCTTTATGTCATTCGAAAGCCCGGTGAGTCTAATTTCTAGAAATATCTTTTTTGTATATTTATTCAACTTGTACAGGGTATGATATTAACTTAACTTTTGTAGGTCAAAACACTACCTCTACTGGAATAGTTTTAGGAGAAATTACATAACTCCTTCTTTATAGCTCCAAATGGTTTCAAACTAGTGGCATTCATTTCCTCAGACTTGGAGCTTTACATAAATGCAAATAACTAAATTTTTGGAGCTATACAAGATTTTATAGTGCTTTTTTAAAAATCTAGTGTTCATAGTGTAAGTTCCAGTTTTTCCAATACTGTCCAATTTTGAATCATAACTTCAAAATTTCATTATAAATCATACACTTGACCAATTTAAGTGATCTTTATCTCTTTGGAAAGCTTATTGAGTATAACCCTTAAAATGAATGCTTTATTTTGGATAGAGTTCCCTTATCCCAACTTCTATTGGTCATCTTGTCTATAATTATGCCATAACTCATATAATAAACTTCATAAACCTCATGCATCAACATTTATTGTTCCAAATCCACACATAACATCATAAGATGACTTTAAGGAACATAATCATGTATAATTACAGAATTTTATCTCATACATACATGATACATATTTTCTCAACTTAACATTATAACTTGCAAAATCAAGTAATTCTCCATCATCTTCTTCATTTCCCTTGCATTTATTTGAATACTTCCATGTCCTTGCCCTAACATAGTTAATATTTGAAAAAGAATGAGATTCAAAGAATCTCAGTAGTTACACCCAATTATGTGAGCATATTATCATAGCATCTCATAAAATCATTAATGGTAATCATAAAATCATAAATTCATATTATGCCTACAATTTCATAAAAATTTCGGCATAGTAACACTTTGTAAAATGGACATCCTAGGGTCATAAAACCCTTCAAACAACCATCCAACAATGCAAATTCATCACAAAGTATCTAAACAAATATATGCATAGTTATAGAATCATGAAAATCAAGCATGATAACATTAGCGTAAATAGGAAAATAATTATCTTCTTATTTTCTAATGATCTCCAAACTTTGTGGACACTTCCATTGATCTTAAAATACTTCTTGAAACCCTATAGCATCATAAAATAATACCATAAGCCACTGATTCATTAAGCTCATTCACAAAGTGGTATACTTGAACTAAAAATTCCATTTTGTTTTCCCTTGATTTTCCTTTGTACAACATTATTGTTCTTACATAATTTGGACCTAAGGAATCCATTTTGGGGGTCAAAATCATGAAATTCCCTTTCTATATTGAACCCTAAATAGGCAGAAAATTTCAAAAAATAGTAAGAAAATATTACTCCATGAATTTGCAAACCAATCACGTATTCAAGCTTTCTAGGTCCTTTCTAAGCTTTTCTATGGATTGATTTCATCATAGCTCAACTTTCTCTCTCTTGGGTCACCATGGCTGAACCTTAAAGTGAGAGAAAAGAGGAAAATACTCCATGGAAATACTATTAAACACCAAAGTACAAAAGCTAGTAGTCATAGAACTTTACCTTAAACACTTGAGATCTTGGCCCTTGCTTCTTGCTCTTCCTCTTCTCAATTTCTGTTTTGTGCTCTCTTTCCCTCTAACCCTCTGTTTCAAGCATGGATTATGTGAAGAAGGAGGCTTAACCATGCCTTAAGAGGAAAGATATCAAATGCCAAAATAAATCATGGTCAATTTTAACTAAACTTGGTTAACTTTTTATAAAGCTTTTAAGAAAATTCCTCTTGTGTCCCAAGCTGCTGATCATACGTAATTCATCCTCATTTTTGGAAAAAAAAATTACTTTAATAATTTTATGGGTCAATATGCCCTTTACCGATTAAATTTACCCGTACCGATTAAGTATTTTTACCAAAATTGACATTAAATTGGTACAGGATTATCTAAAAATAATTTTTGGAAGAAAATTATTATCTTAACTCAAAATATATTTAATCAAGGTCCACTCAGTGTTCTTGAATTGGTACTGCCTTTTCTGCAATCTAAACTGACTTTTATCGGATAAAATATTAATATTAGATCATAATTACCCAATAAATATTATTTCAACCTTAATAAATTCTATAATATATTCCATTGGGTTTATCTCTTTGAGAGCTTCATTTTGACTATAATTTTTCATATTTACAAAAATACCCTTGATCTGAGGTAAAGTTATAAATTTTAAAACTTTTGGGTTATTAGCTGTAATTTTCTCTAAAAATTTTTTCATTTCCTCTCCACGTGACTTTCTTTATTCGGGGACTAAAGTATAAATATTCTTGATTCTTAGGTCTAAAATATAATTTTTTCATTTTTCTATTTAACTAAGAAAAATAACCTATTTGCACTTCTTCACATTTAACAGTGTCTCTCCAATTTTCTCAATTTCTTTTGTATTTTATGATATCAACTTTTTCATTTTCGGGCCTTAAATGCATTATTCACAATTTACTTCTAATTTAGGAAATGACCGTTTTGCCTTTAAGCTAGGTAAAAAGTAATTATCCATTTTTTAGGGCATTTTCTCATAATTTCACCCAAAGACCAATTTTTTATTTTTTCACTATTCACATTGACTTTCAAATTGGTCTATCTCTCAATCTAGACCTCCCAACTATGCAATACTTATACCGTTGCACTTAACTCAGAGCGGACTTTCATTCAAGTGGTATATTGCATATTTTCCGGGGTAAGTTCTGGAATTAATTTCTGCTAAAAACATTATGAAAAATTAATTTCAATTAAAAATCAAACATAACTTCTCTTGAAAATTAGATGAGAAATTAATTCTTTCTAAAGCTCGATTATATATAGTCTTTTTGTTTCACTTCGTTTTTCATCTTTTATTCATTTTATAATTTCCCATAAAAATAGGAATATTACACATCAAAACATAACATTGTGAGGTACATGGTGGTGATGATGATATGATGATATACGATATAGGTGAAATAAGGATAGGATCCCTATAGCTAAATTACCTCTTATGGCCAGGAGGGAAAGGTAGGCAGTGGACTGCACCTTCCTTAAATCGTCACAAATTCACGGTGGAAAAGGGGAAGGAGGACCACAATCCAAGTATTATTGTTACCTTTAGTTGGGTGCACTAGTATATGGTGAGCTTAGTGATGTCCCGGAATCAATCTTTGCTGACTGTTGGATGGGAATCACATTTACGAAATGTCATGTTATGATGACAGCTCATGGTTCTAGCTGTGTGTGAGGGAGACATGCATTTTATTTCATATTGCATTTATGATATTATTGTATGAGTTATATATATATGCTGGTGGTTATCCTCGATTACTGAGACTTTGTCTCACACCCCCTTTCCCACGAATTAACCTTTCAAGTGAAGGTTCTAGCACCAGTCCGGAGAAGACGAGGGAAGTATGGCTACTTCAATGTTAGGAATATCAAGTCATAATAGTATAGGTGTGTGTGTTGTTTATGTATGTTGAGCCAAGTAAGATAGGGTGATTGCAATGGATATATGTTATTGATGATGATTGATATGGACTGATGTGGTACATATGTTTATGTATGGTGAATGAATGCGATGATGGTTTAGGCCCTGGTATGGGTTATTCTTGCTGGAATAGGTGTTTGTGAGTACAATGGGTTGTTGTTGGAAAATTCAGTACATGCATAGTAGAAAAACATCAAGAAATACCCTCCCATGGATCTGTCAATATTGTTTAGATTGAGATATAGAAAAAAATTTTACCTCCTGTTTGTCCCTTTGGTTTTCTGTTCTTACTGTCGGATATTAGGAACTAACACGTCTGATCATCTCCCTCTACCAGTATCAACACGAATGGTGAGTCCAACTCAAACGGCGTGCTATCACCTCTATTTGTGAACATCTGTACGTCCTTTATTCGTCTATATACTTTCTCTGTGTGAGTGTGCAGCCGCTCAATCTTTAGGGTGAATAGAGACTCTCTCTTCATTCTATATTTAATAACCCTAATCTATATAATTATATAGATAAGGTTTATTATTTGATTAAATTAAATCAAATTTTAATTAAATAGATTAGTTTAGATTTAAATTTATCTGTTGGAATAATATCTAAACTAACTATTTAATGTAAATCTAGAATCAAATTTGAATCAAATTCAGATTATAACATTAGTTTAAATTTAAATCTATCACATAGAATTAAATTTAAAACTGATTTATTTAAATTAATTTGAATAAAATATATATATTTCAAAATAATATAATATATATCAAATATATAATATATCAAACATATATATACTTTCAAATTTTATAATATATATATCAAATATATATAATTCAATCACCCTAAATTGAACGTTAAATTCATTGAATTTAGACACATTTTAAATTCAATGAATCTAGACATTTTAGTTTGAGTTAGGCCGTTCTTGTGTGTGATCCTGTAGGCCCATATGATATTGGTAGTGGGCCGATAACACTATTGGACCCACAAGTCATAAGTGGCCTCTAGCAAGACATTGTGACTGCCCAAATTATATGAAATCGATGATTTGATGTAACCTATCATATAACCCGATCACATTCCTTTTGTCTCATGATATATAGGTCAAGTATGAAGCATGGAAATGTCATCCTCATCTTACTTGACCATCACTTTCTCGATCTCCGAGCAGACTGACAGAACAAATGGAAACTCTTCCATTCGAGCACGGCTATGCATTTCTCAGTCTTACTCATCGAGGGGCCCATATATATCTTCCATTAATTAGAGGGAAAAATTCCATCTTGACCATTCATCTTCCTCCACATAAATTCCATTATGCCCGATTATAGCCTTTATGATCTCCCGACTAAAGGTGACTTTTGACTATGCCAAAGTATAGTGTTCCCCATGTAGGAAGCCATGGTGATCTCAGGTCTGAGGGCTTGGTGACACAGTTATATATGAGATATGCTTATGACTTGATCCATACAGCTATCTCATCACGGGTCGATCCAGCGCCTATTCCTTAACGGGAGCTTATAATTTTGATTTGTATCTTGATTCATAATTATCACATAATTATCAATTAAAATCATACTAGCCTTAATTTATCATTGTTCCCACAAAGATGATCAACTATGGACATTTAGGATAAAATGATTTATCCAAGGATATTATTATAAAGATAAACATGCAAACAACAGAATAATGCAATAAAAGGAAAAACACCTTATTTTTTTATAATGAAGTACAATGTTCATAATACAATGATTGACCTAAGGCATAATCTCCAACAGTTGTGTGTGTGAGCCCAAAAGAGGTTTTTGGGCTTAGATGGTGTGATTTGGGCATATAGCCCATCATGGAAATTTGGGGTTCAAGGGCGTCAAATCTAAGGAGAGTGGTTCCTTTGAGATGAAACCTCTTTGGATAAGTTGGTTAACTTAATTAGGATCTGTGTGAATGGTCCCTAAGTGCCTATTTGCCTTTAGTGGCAATTGGAGGAAGTTTGTGGTGAGTTTTGGTCAAAAGGTGACCAAAACAATGTCAGTTATCCAAAATCTCCATATGGCGATAGATTGAAGTGAAAATGGTATCTATGGATCGATTGAGACAAGATTGAATTGTAGCGGTTGGAATTAGGTCAATTGGAGGCTTAAGCATAAAGTTATGCATGTTGAAAGTTCACTCCAAAACTTTGTAATTTGCTGATATGGTGATAGCAGGGTCATCGCGACGCCAAGGCTAGGCTGTGGTGCTAGACACTTGGTTTCGCCAATGCTAGAACCCAAGAGCATTAGTTCCACAGCGGTATTGTAGATGTCACAGCCTTACACACTATTTTACTTGTTTTGGTGTTGTTAGGGTGTCTGGTGTCATTATTCCATTGCTTTGATGATCCATGAGGTAAAGTTGAGGCGTTTTGGTTTTATTTGGTTAGAATTTCAAGTATTTGGTCAAGTTTGGTGGTGTGTTGGAGTAGGATGTTACTTTTTGGTATCAGAGCAATGGTTCAGGCCATTGTTTCTGCTTGTGGTAATACTTGGCACAACTTTTAATACATAGACTTACATATTTCCATTGCAATACTAGTCTAGAACAATATAACTGAATGTGTTGTTGCTTGTGAGTAAGAGAAAATGTCTGGTAGAGGGAGACCGAGTAACAATGACTTGATAAGGTAGATGCATGAGATGTTGACATGCCTCAGTGACAGGTGAATACTCATGGGAAGACATTGAATAGGTTGCAAGAACAAAGGAACAGACAAGATCATGGTGATGTGAAAGAAAAGATTGGTATGTATGTGGATTTGACTGCAGGAGAGGGTAATAATGATGAGAATGAGAACGGGGTGGAACCTGAGAGAGCCCCAAGAACTGAGAGAAGGGGCATCTTTTGGCAATTGAAAGACTTTCGAAAGTTCAATCCCCCAACTTTTGAAGGTACAATGGATCCTGCATTGGCTGAGGAATGGATAGAGCAATTGGAGACCACAATCGGTGTGATGGATTACACATCTGAACAAAATGTGTAACTGACTGTATTTAAGCTTGAAAAGAAGGCTAAGTGTTGGTGGATGAGTGTTGTCCCAAGTGTGGAAGATGGGTGCTATGATGACCTGGGAACTGTTTAAAGAATGGTCATTTGCATACTACTTCTTTCAGGCCCTAATGATGCAAAAGGAAGCCGAGTTTCTAGCTTTTCTGCAAGGAAATTTGTTGGTGGATGATTACATTGATCAATTCCTGGATTTGGCGAAGTATTCCACTTATATGAACAATTATCCTGATGATAGGTGGAAGGCTCAAAGATTTAATGAGGAAGCCTGTCCAGAAATTAAGGAGCAGTTATCAGTGGTTGAATTTGTGTCATTTGAGGACTTGTGTGTAAAAATGCGTGTCCTATCCAGGAGAATGATGGAGACTAAGGAAGAGAAAAGGAATTCAATGATTTGAACCTTTTCTTACCTAGGATCTACCAGAGGAATCAGTAAAGGAAGTGGTAGTAGCGGTGACAGTAGTGGTTCTAGTAGAGGAAGAGGCCGTCATAATAGAGGCTATTACGGTAGAGGAAGAGGCAGGTTTGGCAGAGATTAGTCTAACAGAGTTTGGTATGGCATAGGATCATTCTATAAAGGAGGCTTTGACCTAGAGAGTCCTAGTCAAAGTGAATATGCAAGAAAAGACTCAGCCCCATCTTAATACAGTTCAGGTAGTGCCTCGAATCCATACACACAATACAGGGGATGAACCATGGTGATCAACTATGTTTGATTTGTTATAATTAGGGGAGACCGGTAGATATTTCATGGAATTGTCATGAGCTAAGGCTTAATGATGCATTGAGAAGACCTATGATGCCCGGACGAGTTTTTGCAATTACCTGATGGAAGTGGATGCAGCACCTAACTTGATTTGAGGTAAACTTAAATTTAATGGTGTCTCTATTCATGCATTATTTGATTCACGTATATCGCATTCCTTTATATCTTTTGATTGTGCTCGGAGATTGGGTATTATGACAATGGAGTTACCTTTCAAATTGTCAATGTCCACACCCATAGGAATTTCATTAAGAAATGCTCCAGTTGGTCTGAATTGTGTGGTTCATTTTGAACACCGAAACACCACTCTAGCTTTAATCTATTTGCCATTGCAAGAGATTGATCTTATTATTGGGATAGATTGGTTGGAGCCATATAATGCTATACTTGACTGTGCTCAAAAGACTGTGTTATTGCCTATGAATATCCTTAGTGTTGAAAGGGATGAAAATGTTTGCTTGTCCTTTGCCCGAGACAATAGGTATTAACGAAAGGGATGTCAAGGATTTCTAGTTTTCTTTTCTATTAATGTGGATGTGGAAGGAGGTATTGAAAGGTATTTGGTTGTATGTGAATATCCTAACATGTTTCCAGAGGAGATTACCGGTTTACCACCACCTTGAGAACTGGAGTTTTCCATCGATTTGGTGCCCAAGACAAGTCCTATTTCGAAGGCTCCATATCGAATGGCATCGTTTGAATTGAAAGAACTCAAAAAGCAGATTAAAGATTTGTTACAAAGGGGTTTCATCAGACCAAGTATCTTGCCTTGAAGAGCTCTAGTATTATTTGTTAAGAAGAAAGATGATAGTCTCATATTGTGTATTGATTACAGGTAGCTAAACCAAGTGACAATTAAGAATAAATATCCTTTGCCACAGATTGAAGACTTGATTAATCAGTTGGTAGGTACCTTAGTTTTCTCTAAAATTGATTTGAGTTTGGGATACCATCAACTACGGGTGTGTACTGAAGATGTGCTTAAAACTACTTTTCAAACTTGATATCGGCATTTTGAGTTTCTTGTGATGCCATTTGAATTAACCAATGCCTCAGCAATCTTCATGGATTATATGAACAGGGTCTTTTGTCCATATCTAGATAAATTTGTAGTGGTATTCATTGATGACATTTTAATATACTCCAAGAGTGAAGAAGAGCATGTACTCCATCTCTGAATTATGCTTCAAGTATTGAGGGATTACCAACTATATGCCAAACTTAGTAAATGTGAGTTTTGGCTACGAGAGGTGAAATTCTTGGTCATATGATTTTTGAAGAAGATGTAGTGGTGAACCCTAGTAAAGTAGAAGTGGTGTTGAATTAAGAGAGACCACAATCAGTCACTAAAATTTGTAGCTTTCTGGGATTAGCTGGTTACTACTGTAGGTTCATCAAGGGATTCTCTTAGTTTGTTATGTCTTTGACTAGACTCACCTGTAAGGATTGATCTTTCATTTGGGATGACAGGTGTGAGAGAGCATTCCAAGAACTAAAGGTTCATTTAACATCCACCCCAGTGCTAATTATCCCTAACCCATCTAAGCCATTTACAATTTACACGAACACCTCGAAGAAGGGTTTAAGGTGTGTGTTGATGCAATAGGGAAGAGTTGTGGCATATGCTTCAAGGCAGTTGAAGCCTCATGAAAAGAATTATCCTACTCATGGCCTTGAGCTAGCGACTATAGTGTTTGCCTTGAAATTGTGAAGGCATTATCTCTATGGAGCTTAGTTCAAAGTACTCAATGATCACAAAAGCCTGAAGTATCTGTTTGATCAGAAAGAGTTGAACATGAGGCAAAGGCGATGGGTAGAATTCTTGAAGGATTATCAATTTGCTTTGAATTACCATCCAGGGAAAGCCAATGCAGTGGTGGATGCGCTAAGCAGAAAGTCAATCCATATAACCACCATGATGATGAGAGAACAACAATTGCTGGAAAGCCTGAGAGATATGAAGTTATCCATCAATGTCCATCCTTGAGTACTAGTATTGGGATCTATCAATGTATCAAGTGATTTATTGAGGAATCTTTGCTATGTTCAGTTGGAGGATAACTATCTTTTGGGCATTCAAGAGCGAATTGAAATGGCGGAAACCTAGGATTTTGATATAATGGAGGATGGTATCATCAGGTACCATGGTCAGATTTGTGTGCCCAATGTTGCGAGATTATGAGAAATTATTTTAGAGGAAACTTATAAGAGTAGGTATACTGTTCACCCAAGTACTACTAAGATGTACCAAGATTTAAAGCGAGGATACTAGTGGCCAGACATGAAAAAAGGACATTGCAGAGTATGTTGCAAGATATCTAATCTGTCAGAAAGTGAAGATTGAACACCAATTGCCAGTAGGTTTGTTGCAACCTCTGGAGATTTCGAAGTGGAAATGGGATAGCATCTCCATGGATTTTGTGATGAGATTACTGAGGACCTCTTCAGGGCATAATGAATATAGGTGATTGTGGATAGATTGACAAAGTCGGCCCATTTTCTTCCAATTCAAGAGACCATTACTATGGAGAAATTGGCCCAATTATATGTGAATGAGATTGTGAGACTGCATGGAGTCCCAATGAATATTGTGACGGACAGAGATCTTAGGTTTATATCTAGGTTTTAGAAGTCTCTTTAGAAGGCCATGGGGATAAAGTTGAATTTTAGTACTGCTTATCATCCTCAATCTGATGGACAGATTGAAAGGACAATATAAACTCAGGAAGACATGCTGCAAGCTTATTTTATGGAGAATAAAGGCAATTGTGATCAATACATGCTATTGGCCAAATTTGCCTACAATAATGGTTACTACTTGAGTGTGCGAATGGTTCCATACGAAGCATTGTATGGTTAGAAGTATAGATCACTGTTATAACATCCCTAAAAGCTAAATAACTTAAAATGTATAAGAAATTCACAAAAATGGATAAATACCGTTTTGCGTGAAAGAGGGCAAAGAGGCATTTTTCCTTGTCAGACAAAAAAATGAGAAATTATGTTTTTGCCCTAGAAGTTAAGATAATTGTATTTTAACCCCTCATGAGTAAAAATACACGTGGGATGCATGTGAATATATATTTTGGGAAAAATTACAGTTAATGACCTGAAAGAATTAAAAATTATAATTTGGTCACGATTTAGGGATAATTTTGTAAATATGCAAAATTACTGTCAAAATGAAGTTCTCAAGGAGAGGAGCCCAATGGTATATGGCACTGAGGGTTAACTTTTAAGAATAAATAATTAGTGTCGAGTGTCTAAAAGTAACTTAATACCGATAAAATAGATTGTGGGCCCCACATTCGATTACAAGATGATCGGGACAGGATATGGGCCTCACACAGATATTGTTTGGGATAGGATAATTAAAGAAACATAGATATAAATTTGAAATAGTCCAGTATCCCTAAAACTAATTTACTGTAAAGTACGACTTTATCGGTATAGTTAAAAATTAACTGGTTCAGGATATATCTGAACCAAGAAAAATTGAGTAGTATTTGGATAATTTTTCTCTCTCTTTTTGACGTCTAGAGAACTCAAATTTTTGGCCCAAAACTTCTTAAGGAAGGCATGAATTTTGGCCAAACAACTTGTTAAAGAGGGCTTGACTTTTTGCACCAAAAAGTTATTAAGGTTAAGTGAGTAATTTGTGAGTTAATTAGGCCAAATAAACACTCTCTTTCCTCCTTATTCAGATGTAGTTTCTGCAGAAAATATAGAGAGAGAGAAAGCTTCCACAACCTAAGAGAGAAGAGAGGAAAAGAGGAGAAGAAAGTGAAGACAAGTTGCAAGGCTTAAAGGCCAAAGCATCAAGGTAAACTTCTACCATCTTATGTTTTCAAGTATATAGGAACAGTTTTATGGAGTTTTCTTTCCTCTTTAACTTCTTAAATGTTAGCCCATCAAAGAGGATGGAGAGAGAAAGTGAAGCTTTCATGAAATAATCAAAGGAAAAGGCAAGACTACACTATGCCAAAATGGGAATAGTTGGCGTTTATTTTTTACCTTTATTGACGTTTCAAAAATGCCATCTAATAACGTGCTAATGAAAAGCGTACAAAAACATTTGCATTTAAAAACGCTAATGAAAGTCGTACTTTAGTTGGCATTTAATTAAAAAACGCCAACTAAAGTCTTCATTTAGTTGGCATTTCAATGTTAAATGCCAACTAAAGTCTTCACTTTAGTTGGCGATTCCTACTAAAGCACCAACTTTTTCCATTTTTTAAATAATTTGGTTGGCGTTTGCTTGAAACACCAACTAAATATTTTTTTTTAAATATTACTACTTCTCTTTAAACCTATACTTACAACCTGCAACAAGTATACATGTATATTTTCTTCCCAATTAGTATGTCCCAGCAGCATCATTAACAACTAAGACAGTTTATAATATATGTCTAACAAGCATACAACATGTATTTTCTTCCCAATTAGTATGTCCAGCAGCATCATCAATAGCTAAGACAATTTCTTATATTTTCAACAAAATTAAGACAAAATTTTTTGAACAACTAAAATATAAACTATACTTACAAAACTATACTCAAGTTTTAAACAACTATAACAATAAAAACAATGTGTCCAAAACTAATAAGAAAAACATGTCCAAAAACTACCAACAAGAATAACATGTCCAAAACTACAAAGAATACGTCCAAAACTACGAAGTCCACTTTAGTTTACCAACAAGTTAGCATATAAGCTTGTCCACCAAAATTATCACCTTCTCTTGCTGTTCCGTCACTACTACCTCATCTTTTGATGCTTCACCTTTTCCTCACAACATCCACACCTGCACCATAAATGTTATATTGACATTATCTAGATCAATTTTTTCACAAAATTAATCATAATAAAAATAAGTTAAATTTACCTTTCTATTGATAGGCACTTATCAAGGAAGAAGTTACACCACTCTTCAATGAGTCCCTCAATTTGTGTATTGGAGTATTCAGAATAAAAGGTATTAGGGAAGTACTATAAATTAAAATATTTTACATAAGTGAAATTGGCAAAATTTTATAAGCATTAATGTAAATACGAAATTACATACCGTGTCTGGGATTATGCTATGACAATGTGTGATGATATCCTTCATGAATAACATCACATAGTATCCATAATCATTATCATTTGGTTGTTTTGGACACTAAAGAGAAAAATTATATTAATTATACAATAAAGAAATGTTAATCTCAACAATTGTTGATTGAATACAAATTTATACATACCTATATCTTCTTTCATTTATAAAATGAGGAAGCTAAGGGTTTTACCATTTTGCCCTTATGATTATCTCTATACCCCTGGACTGCTCAAAATATTGACACAACACTATTCAACCATAAAATATAAAAAAAGCTTAGATTGAGCAAAACCTAATTTGAATTATTACATATAAGTGTAAAACATTAAATACATCAAAAATAAATATATTATTCTTACTTATTAATGATCCCCATCATTTGTTCGCGAAGTTCCGGATCATGATTCAAAGGATCTAAAAAATAGATAGTTGGCTCCAATACATGAAAAAAATAATCAGTGTCATTTGCAAATTATAATTAAGCAGATAGCGTTAAATACATGAAAATTTGAAAGTTTACTTACACATTATTATATGGAACTAAGAATAAGACATCTTTGTCAGCCCTTGCAGTGAATGCATCCGCAATTAACTGCTGCTGTTAAGTAATCTTACTGTCCAGCAATTTGCTAACAACAACAGCTACCTCTTCAGGATGGATGAATATAAATTTCTTTGTAAGATTATGAGGCACCAACAATGTCTCGTAGAGGTATCTTGAATAAAAACAAAATAAAAAAGAAACATAGGTTAATATGAAGGCCTAAAGTGAAAAAAATTAAAACAAATAGATTAATATCAAGTACCTTATGTATAAGTTAACATTCGCAACCTCGATCCACTTATGATGGATGATGTAATCAACAATTTCAGCATTGATACTTTCAAATACTACCTTATTATAAATGTTTTTGTCAAATTTCACATGTTTGTCGACTTTGCCCTTAAGCGAATGTGGTAGAAACTTGACAATCATCCTTCGAAAAGTGTCTGGAACCATATGCTTGGGCGGTTGTATGAGTGGTGGAGCTACTAATTCCTTTGATTATCTTGACCCTGGGACATTACTCTTCCCCTTCAACTAAGGAACAAAGTGGGAAATTTTGAGATTAACCACCTTAATATGATTTCAAAAGTTAAGGTGAAGAAAGAGAAGAGAGTCACTTGGGAGGAATGCATATGATTTCAAAAGGCTCACACTATCATTTTCAAAATCTTGTTTATCACACATTCCAATGGTAATCGTATTATAAAATTTCACATAAAGATCATACACAGAACCATAGTATATATCTATAGATCCTCTAAACACAACCTCAGTATCTAGTGGCTTGTTCAATACATCTAGTATCAATTTAGTATCACATCAGAACTAAAGATACATGTTAATAAATAGATAGCATACATCTAGTTTGTCTTTGAAAGTGTACACCAGAGCTAAAATCATAAAACAACCATTGCATGAAACAACTATGACTTTTCTTTTGGTTATATAATTAACAAACTCTTAAGTCTTATAATTTCCATATACATACAGTTAACAGAAAATCCACCCAAATCAGCCCTTAATCATCAACACAACTACAAGAATTTCTAAATACTTGGGAGGCAAACATTAGAAAGAGTATAGCATAGAACGTGATACAAAAAGTCTTAGACACTATCGACTAACATACCTTTACTAATGGAGCAGCAGTGATGAGGTGTGCAGGCCATGCTATGAAGCTGCCCAATACCATTCCTATTGTTTCCATGTCCCCCACAGGAATAGACAACCTAGCACCATCCTCTCTAACTACCTCAATCGATACTTTTAGATGGTTTGTAGGTACAGGTGCATTGTGAAGCATCTTTTCAGGGTTATTATGCACATACCCCTCTGCAACCACGTGCTGATTAGATGTATCTAACCATAACTGGCAATATGATTAACCCTATTCCAATCAATGCATTAGAAATCAACCATTTATTAGGGGTAAAAAAATCATCTATGAACTTATTAATGAGAGCAATTACCTGAGAGAGTTCCTGAGGGGTAACAGTGCAATTATCTTTGGCACTAGCCGCCGCTAGTGGTGTCCCTTGCGTTGACTGCATTTGAAGCACCATGTTGTCAATTCAGCTAATTGGAACTGCATCTGAGATTGAGTCTTATGTTGTTTCTCAACAATAGCCTCCAATTGGGTAACTTTGTAGCGTTTGATGATGGTTGAGGCCCAAAAAAGGCTTTGTATGCCACACCAAACCCTGCACCCTTAACACGACCAGGATACTTAGGGACCCCCAGTTCCTTACCAAGTATATCCTACCCAACACTTGCCGTCTCACTAGCTTCAGGCATGAATTGGAGAGTTCATTCTGTGGAAGAAAGAGAAACAAAATAAAAATATTTGCAACTAATTAATAATTATTTGAAAATAAATATGTAAATAAAATATATAATTCAATAATACTAACTACTGACTCGGCAACTTTCCGAACGTTTTCTTTGTCAATTATCCCATCCTCGTTCTTACGAGATTTTATCTATAGCTCATGGCATTCTACTGCCCTCCCTTCTGACCCTCCCTTTGATTGCTATGTATGATCACAAATAAGCAAATGTGTAAGTATTTGAACATAAGTGTCATTCATAGAAATAAGCTGTAAAAGCACGTACCATCTTATCCTCTATACTGTGGTATCCTTGACGACCCCCTCTATAGGGGTATTGCTACTTCTTGGCTCTGTCACTATTGGCTTGACTTAATTTCTATAAAGTAATGCACCAAATTAGCTTTAGTCTAACAAAAACTAAGATAAGGTACATATGATTAGGTTTAGTCTAACAAAAATCTCGCAATGAGATTATAATGAAATGACATACTATGTTATTAAAGCACACACCAAACCAGAATTTTATTCAACGACTAAATATATGTATTAAAATTAAATGAAGAACAACAATGAGAGAAATGGTTTACCTGAAAAGATTCTTCAGGACGCCTTGCAACAAAAGCATCTCAGTGTTCCTGTGTAATGTAAAACTCAAACAACCAAGTTGGATGACCAAGGAAGTTGCCTGCTTCATCTCTCAGGAAGAATCTAGTGAGAATGGACCGGAAATTTTGAAGTACTACTCCAGCCTTCATATATATGTGACGCCTGTGACTATTATTTATGTCAAAAGCAGACTGCAACATGCATTACCGAAAAGAATTATTGTCTGTATATATATACACATAATATAATCAAATGACATACTATATTATTATCTCAATATCTTCAAAAATGCTATTCTTCACAGGATCACGGACTTTCCTCCAATCCTTGTGAGGATGGGAGATTGGAACCTTGAACTTTGCAGTGACCCCAATGTAGCTGCTTAATTTTGTCCACCCTTTCGTATTGGATTGCCTTTACGATTCCACTCTACATGAATCTTTTGCCGAGTATCTCAGGCGCGTATCACCTCTTTCAACATAGTCAAGCCAAGCTGGTGCTTTTTGATATATTTCTCTGACTTTTCTTGACCATGATCACCACTACAATCATCATCGTGATCAGAAGGGAATGCCATTTACCTACAATAAAATTCCAACAAACATGTAAGATATCAAAGATGGAAAAAGAATTTAAAGCAAATATAAAACATACAAAAAACAATAATAAAACATCACAAAATTATACATGTCAAAGGAAATAAAATTCAAACTAAGGCAAACAATAAAATATATTCGGTAATTCAAACCTTCTCCTCTTTCTTTTCAGATGTTGACTAATTCGTCCCCTTTTCACAATATAAAATACCTTCTTGATGGTCATCTCTCACATAAAGGGTATCATCTCCACCAAGATCAATATCAAGTGATGTCCCATGGAAAGGATCGTCCTCAATATCCATACCTTGATAGTCTTGACCATCATCTAAGTTGTCAATTGTTTTGTTCATTGGCAAAATAATGGACCACTTCTTATTAGCAGGATCAATGATAAAAAACACTTGTTAAGCTTGAGATGCTAAAATATCATCTTTATACCCCCAACCTCTTAAGATCCATTTGAATGAACCCTGAATCATCAACTTGAAGGTCGTTGTTGTTGTTAACCCACTTACAATTAAAGACAGGTACCCGAAATGAGATGTAGTCCAATTTCTATATGTGCTCAATTACCCCAAAGTATGACATGGGTGCAAAAATAGGGTTTTTATCTTTGACACTAGAAATATGCATTGATTGAGCTATAAGAGTTATCCCACTATTTTGCATTGCACTCTTATCATATTACTCTTTTGTATAAAACATATACCCATTAATGAGATAACCAGTGTAAGAGAATACATACATGCTTGGACCCATAGCTAACCGTTTCAATCTGTCCGAAACTAAACTAGAATTCCTCTCCAACTCCATGATAATGTGATCTCACAACCAATCTATAAAAACTTGATTATGTTCTTTCGAAATCCAACTCTCATTTTTATTGGGGTTCAAGCTTCTAATTCTCTCCTTGTGCATTTCCACATATTCATCAACCTCATCTGAGTTGTGCAAGACATATAGGTGAGCTTACTCCCACTGTGTCCTAAAGATACTAACTATTTCACTTCCCCAAATCCCTTCACCACTTATTCTCCCCAAGTGATGTGACCTCAGAAGCCCAATGTTATCAACATTCAATAAGTATTCAGTACAAAATCAATAGCTTCTTCGGCTATATACATTTCAACAATACATCTCTCTGGTCTACTTTGACTTTTCACATACCCTTTCAATATCTTCATGTAACGCTTAATTGAGTACATCCATCTCATATAAGCTAGGCGGCACATTTGTATTTCCTAAACGAGGTGTACTGTTAGATGAACTATCATGTCAAAGAATGAAGGCGGGAAATACATCTCAAGCTCATGCAAAATGATAACAATTTGTCTTTGCAAAGTGGCCAACTTCCTAGGGTCAATGACTTTGCTGCAAATAGACTTGAAAAAAAAACATAGTTTCATGATTGTCCCTCGCACCTTTTTCGGCAAAATGGATTGTATACGCACCGGCATCATATGCTCCATCAAAACATGACAATCATGAGACTTTAGGTCCTTTAACTTCAAGTCTTTCATAGATACAAGGTTCCTAATATTTGAGGAGTACCCCTCTGGAACTTTAACTCCATTAAGAAATTCACAAAGAGCCATTTTTTCTTTTCTAGATAAAGTATAAGCTTCCGGAGAAAGATAAGTATGTTATTTCTCCTTGATCGGTGCTAATTCTCCTCAAATTCCCATAACAACCAAATCTTATCTTGCCTTCTTACCATCTTTGGTCTTTCCCTTCATATTGAGTAACATACCAATAATGCTATCACATACATTTTTTTTATATGCATCACATCTAGGAAGTGCCTCACATACAAAGATTTCCAATATGACAATTCAAAGAAAATTGACCTTTTCTTCCACCTACTTGACCCAAGGTGTCTTACAAAAGGTTTCCCAAAGCTATTATTCAAATGTTGTACCTTGCGAAACAGGTCCTCACTACTTAACGGCATAGGTTCTCCTCCTTCTTTTATATTCCCATCAAAGGCTTTTCTCCACACTCTATAACGATGTCCCTGATGCAAAAATCTCTAATGCCCGAGAAAGACAAATTTCCCATCATGTTCCTATCGAATGGATTGTATGCCTTCTTCACATATAGGGCAACCAAAGTCTCTTTTGATACTGTATCCAAACAAATTCCCATACGCTGGAGAATCATTGATTGTACCAAACAGCATAGCCTTTAAATTGAACAGTTCCTCCTTATACCCATCATGCACCTCTACACCCCTCTCTCACAATAGCTTCAAGTCTCCAATTAGTGGAGCCAAGTATACATCTATATCATTTCCGGCTTGTTTAGGTCCAGAAATTAACAAAGACAACATCATAAATTTTCATTTCATGTATAGCCACAGAGGCAAGTTATAATTTACCAAAATCACTAGCCATGTACTGTGGGTACTACTCTACATACCATGCGGATTCATTCCAGTAGATAATGCAAGGCATAGGTTTCTATCTTTTTCCCTGAAGTCTTCATAGTCACGATCAATTAATTTTCATTGTGGAGAATCTGCAGGATGTCTAAGCTTCCCATCTTTAATTCTTTCATCGGCATGTCATGTCAAAAGCTTCGCATTCTCCACACTGTTGTACATGCATCTAAATCTAGGTATGATGGGAAAATACCATACTACCTTCATTGGACTCGATTCTTTCTTCTTATATCGTGGGGCATTTCATTTAGGACACTTGTCTAATGATGTAAATTCTTTTCGAAATAAAATGCAATCATTAGGACAAGCATGTATCCTCTCATAGCTCATCCTAATAGAGCTTAGCATTCATTTAGCCCATATGTTCGGCTTGGAAACTCATTATCCTCTAGCAGCATATCCTTTAAAAGTGCAAGCAATTCTATGAAGCTCTTATCACTCCATCCATTGCCTGCTTTCAAGTTATATAGCTTCAACACGACTGGCAATATCGTGAACTTAGTGCATCCAGAGTACAATAGTTTTTCCATATCCCTCTTCAACCTATCAAATATCTGTGAACAATCTTGAAGTCCATCCTCAATCACATTGGTCTTCTCTTCAAGATGATCGGCCTCGAATGTACTTGTATCAAAATCATTCAATCTAGAGCTCCCACTATACCTATTACTGCTATACTCATTATTTGTCTCACCATGCCTTGTCTATCGTGTGTAACTTGGATCAATTCCATTACAAACAAAATGTGATTCCAAGTCAGTTGCATTAACTAGCTGCCCATAACAACACTTCAAGTAAGGGCATATAATTTTTTCAAGATTATTAGCATGCTCAACTGCAAACCTAACAAACTCTTTCATTCCATCCTAATATTCCTGAGTCAAACAATTCGCAAACATCTATTTCCGATCCATACTTTTATTAGGTTGTGTAAACTTTTATAACTTGTGTATAAATTTAGGCAGAGCCTCCTTTGAAAGTTGAGCCTCCCAATAATTCCACAACAACAACTTACAGGTCATGTTTTTTCATATGGATTAAATTCCATGACCCCATGATTAATACATTAATATTCATGCTACAAAAAAAACTACATTCATTAATTGTACTACCATTCTTTGTTTTTCCTAACTTTACTTTCTAATTTATTAAAGCATATGTTACTTTTCAAGTCCTTAACTGGCAAAAATATTCAACAACGTAGACAAAAAAGAAGTTTCAATTATATGTTGCCAACCATCCAAATCAACTATCCATAACTTTACATTTACTAAAATATAACTTTTAAAGACAAACCGGCAGCATAACAACTTAAGAACAAGAGTTTCCCAGGCTTTAAGCCATCTATTCACACAAAACACAACATATTTCAACCAAATTTCATTGTTTTCAGTTCAAATTTAGCTAACTAATATAACCATAGCATTAACCAATTAGCAATTCAACTAACTTAGCTAACTGATACAAAAATTTTACATAAACATAATGAGGAAGCATACCTCAGACAAAGTAGATAATTTGAAGGGCTAGTACTGTAAATTATGTCAATCTGAAACAAGCGCACCAATGACACCTTCGTAGAAGTGAAGCAACAAGTTAAATGAAGGTCACCCACAAACTCAACAAGCTACCTGACACGGTTATAAGTCTACAGAGGTTACTAGACCAAAATATAGCTCCTACACAAGTTACTACAGAAAGTGGATGAGAAAGGTTTAACTTGAACAAGTGCACTAGTCATCACTTCGTGAGTTTTGCAATAAAACAAAGAGAATCTATGCATAGTTAATTGAAGTATATTGAGAATAAAATTCATGCTAAAACCTTATATAGCTATTTATTAAAGCTAATGAAATATTAAAAACTTGATGAAATAAAGATCAATAGGCAATATCAGAATGGTAGAAGCATATAAATACTCTAGTTGATCTTGATGCTTTAGGAGTGGCAGGCACTTGATAGCCATTAAAACTGTAGTTCAAATTCTTTTCCAACACCATATCTTAGACAATCATTACTGAAATGAAAACTCATTAGTAAAATGCAAACAACCTCCTTGAGTTTTACCAGCATCCAATTTAGAAAAATAGAAGGCAAGGCAGTGAGTTTATCATGGAGAAGGTCACAAATAAAGTAGAAAACAAGCTACATAATAAATTGTAGATATTAGTAAAGTTATAGTTATAAATAAGCCTATATGACTCAAGAATCATTCCATAGAAAGGTTAAAAAGTTAAACCTACAACCCAAAAGAAACAGGCACATCTGAAAGTTGGTATGCTTCCTTGAGATTATAGTGACTAGAAACCATGTTTTGAACACATCATTACTTCTACTACTATGCAATTGGAAAAACATGTCTGTCATTTCAACTCCACAGTAATTATATAAGGATTTTTGAAAATACCCAAAAAGTTGAATTTGGGATAAAGTTGATTTCATGCCCTGTTAAATTATAATAAAATAAAAGAAAACTTCAAAAAATCAAATTTTCATAAACTTGACACAGAGAAAAACCAAATATATGTAAATAATAGAACAAAACAAATTTTCAATATTGATAATAAAACTTCAGTAGAATCAAACATTTTAGAAACTAAGACAAATATGAAACATGATTTTAAAATTCCAAAAGAGAAGAAACCGAAACCAAGCAGTATTAAAAATCTGTTAACAATGGATGAGGGAAATGTTCAAACTGTGAACCGAGAGGTACTCTGCGGATACAAGAACTTGGGAAAATGTCATATCCAAGGCAAGGCCTATGACAAAACATAATATACTTAACATCAACATCAAAAAATACAAAAGCATAAAACAAAAAAAAAATATTCTCATTAGTACCTTCATAAATTCCATCAGTTACACGAGCAATTGTGTTGTTTATTCCTTAGACATCCCACCCTGTAGTTCATGAAGAAATAATGAACTTTAGTTTTATATATTGTTGTGTTAGCTATTTCTGGTTTGATAAACTGATATATAGCTAGCTAGGCACTACATTCCAAAACAATGTTTATTTTATCTTACAGACCACATCTACCCTGCTAGCCACCTAATAATTTCTCTTAATTGGTCCATGTCACTTTTCAAGATTTCATCCTAACAATGTCTAGTTGCTTCCCTTTATGGGAAATTTACTACTCAGGACCATACTATTATTCAATTGCTCATTTAAAATAGGAAAAAGGAAGTGATTGCAATGATATACTTCCTCTATATGTTTCAATCTATAATTCACATTTTAGAAGATTTTGATTATTCATACTATATGTCACTCTCTAAAATAATATTAAAAAGGGAGGGAGTATATAAATGGAATTTTTATATATTCCTGTGAATAATAACAAGGGATATGATAAAATGCATAGGAGTTAAGACAATGTGTATGTTATTTTAAAATATTTAAAATAAACAACTATATTTATTTCATCATAATTTTTCATTGGTTTGTTGCCTCTTTAGGGCTGACAAACTAGTTGGTTTGGCAATGCAACTACTTGTATAGTACAACTATAGGCTTCGCAATGCTCTCATGAAAAAGTCCTAATGGTCCTCACTTCAATACCACTACGGGCTTTATTTTTATTTTTTTGATAGTACAACCAAAAACCCAAGCGAAACATTCACTACAACCAAAAAAACAATTCCTCCCTATCACACACTTCATCACAAAAGTCCAAACTTTCATATTTGTTTATTTAGTTTGAACCACAAAGTCATGTGCTCTCTCTTTCTTAGTTTCTTCTCTATTAGCTGGACCTCAAGTCAAAGTACTCTTTTTTCTTTTTTTTAATCAAAAGGAAATATTATGAGATTGCAAAAGCATGTAGTAAGTATATATATATATAGCATATGAATTATTAACTGATGAAGAAATCAAGTGAATGTCAAGAACTAAGACTGGTTTTTAATACTAAAATCACAGTAATGGAATATTAAACATCTTGGTTCAGCATAGGTATGGATAAATTAAACATTAAATATCAAATCTAAAAGTAAAATATGTACATTATTACCTGAGAGTATCACTAATTAGGAGAGGTAGCATAAGGCAGTGACCTTCTTCCTTTACCTTTCCTAATCAGTGATACTCTCCACAATGTGGCTTCTCAATTTTCAATACCCTATTTTGTACACATTAAGTCCATTTTTATTATGCAACCATGGTCATTTTCATCATATGACCAGGTAAAATGTTAACAAAGATACAACTAATGCATTTTGAAATTCACAATTAGTTTTAGTGGTATGACAACATAATCTTCAATTTGATTACCATGCTCAAATATAAGAAATTTTCATTTTAGCATGCTTAGCTGAAAACATACTTTTAGCCAAAGGGAAGAAGGAAAACTTACTTCCATTCCAATACATACCATATCCTCCCTTCCAGCAAGACAATTGCCTAATATTATTAACTATCCATTTTTCCTCAAAGCTTGAGATCTCATCGAAATTATTTTACAAAAAAAGTCAGCAATATAAAGGATATATATATAACATGGAACATAATCCTACCCTCATTCAGATCGTGCCAAGTTAAATACCCTAGAAATTCTCACACTAAAAACATAAAATCTATTTCAATACATGATAGCATATCTTTAAGATCAACATCTACAAAAAAAGGTCAGCAAAGAAATATAAAAGACATTTTAAGTAAAGACGGAAGAGAAGAGACAGGGAAGGTAAAATATCCATTACAAGTCTAGATTCATCTTCGTTATTGAGCACATAAACTAACTCGTTGACAATTTTGGCCAAGAACACATTTGCAATCAAATGATCTGTACGAGAAAAAAAAGTTACAATTTTCATATTTAGTTATGGAGATCATATATATTAATGTGAATGTGCTTTAACACTTGATGATTCAAAGAAAACAAAAAATAAGCCGATGATTCAAAATAAAAATAATGCTAGAAATAAACCTTTTCTACAGTAAGAATCTCAGAGGAGAAGAACATAATATATAGAAAAATTTTATTGTGCTGAGAGAGAGCATGGAGGAAGAGAGTGTTAGTGAGACAGTGAGGTTATCTCAAAGCTAGATGTTGTTTGCTGTTGGGAGTGGGAGGGATTATTCGTTAGAGAGAATGGAACTGGGCCTCTTTCACTCTATTTACCTTCACCGTTGACTGGGAGAGGTTTCAAGTTCAAGCGAGTTCAAGCAGTCTCAACTTTGACCTTCAGGTTAAATGGGATTTCTGTGGAGCACAGCTGTGGCGAAGGAGGGAGAGTGTGTCAACTTTGATCACGTGATGGCCAAAGAACTGTGCCAGAAGAGCTGTGGCAGAGAAGGCATTTAGAGCACATGATGGGAACGAAGACGGCACAATTCAGAGCACACGCGATGTTAGGGCAAAAAGGGGCTTCAGGAGTTGTTTTAAATAACTTAGTTAGCGTTTATATGTTAAACGCTAAGTAAAAGCTGAACATAGATGGCATTTAAAATTCCATCTAAAATTTAATACTTAGTTGGTGTTTAATATATAAACGCCAACTAAAAATTTAAAAAAAATAAAAAAAAATTTTGGAACTTTGCCCGGCGTTTAAAATATAAATGCCACCTAAAATAATATAGATGACATTTATATCATAAACGCCAACTTAAATGATAATATATAGTTGCCATTTAATATATAAACGCCAACTAAAAATTTTAAAAAAAATTTTAAAAAAATTTCTGGAACTTTGGTTGGCATTTAAAATATAAACGCCATTTAAAATAATATATATGACATTTATTGTTAGATATGCTGGTTTCCCAAGGGGGGTGAATTGGGAAGATTAAAATTTTCTGCAAAAGTGTAAGAGAGTAGTGAAAGCAAGAGTGACACTAAAAACAGAGTGTAAAATATAACCAAGTGAAAAACAAGATAAGGGAAGAGAAGACACAAATATTTATCCTGGTTCGGTCTCTTGCTTTTGACCTATGTCCAGTCCTCAAGCTATCATTTGAGATTTTTCACTATCTTACAAGAATTCGGTGGGCTTCTTGCAATGTCTCAGTACAACTTGATGCTCTGTTCCAAGAGCTTATAATCTCACTCTCTGTACTCTAGCTAAGTGCTTCCCAAATCCCTTGTGAAATTCCCTCACAAGAAAATCTTTCTTCCATATGAAGATAAGATTGATTACAATAAATGAACTCTCTAATTTAGAGTGTATATGAAAGTTGAAGTACAAGATATGAAGTATGTGAGAGCAGAAGGCTTTGACTCAAGGATTTTGCAAAGTTTTTGTATATACAATGTAAAATCGTTACCCACATCTTCAAATGAAGTTCTATTTATAGATTTATGTCTTAATTATACGTTAGAGACAAGATCTAGCCATTAGAGATGTTACCCAATGGTTACTCTGAAAAACTATCCATTCACCAACCGCATTTAATGCGTTTGACATTCAAAGTTTGAATTTTGGTGTGTCAACATACAAATTTTCACAGAGACCGTAAGCTAAAGACTTTAACGTTGAACCTCAAAGTTCGTCTGTCAGAGAGATCTCTTATCAAACCTATTTCAAATTTCAAATTTCTAAATACTAAAATTCGTATGTCAAGAGATTATCATAACAAACTTGCAAACTATCTTTCCAAAGTTTGAATTTTCAAAATCAAAGTTCGTTTGTCAGAGGACTAACTTAGAACTTTTTTTAAAACTTTATTTTCATATGAACTTTGACATATCTTCAGATGAATTTTTCATTTTTCATAGTTTATGTTTTTCCCGAAATTTGAATTTTCAAAGATGAAATTCATCTGTCAGAGGGACCTCTTTTTTTACTAACATATTTTCACTTCAAAGTTTGAATTTCAAATGCCAAAATTTGAATTTTTAAAGTAACAAATCAAGTTTAACACTTCAAAATTCATATGATAGTGGGTATTTTTTAAATACTTCTTGAGTTATCATAAAAACACATTTTTAACACATTCTTTTTGGAAGATCAAAGTCTTTTACTCAATTGAATTCAATAAGAATTCCTATATCTAATCTTATATTGGTTTTTCTTGGATTTCTTCACTTGAGATCTTTTGTGCATCTTTGATATATTCCTTCCAAGCTCTAGTTGGTTTGGAATCATCAAACTTTTGACCCCAAAAATGAATTCCTTGGGTTCAAATTAGTCAAGAATAAGTCTTGGTTTTAAGAAAAACCAAAAGGAAAGCAATATGGAAATTTTAGATTTTATGAGTACTTTATGAAGTTGAAGCATGATCCATGGTACATGACCTTATTTTATGATATGATAGGTTTTCAAGAAGTATCCAAAGGCCAAAGGAAGTTTCCATCAAGTTTAGAAAAGTTGGAAAAGCTTGAAGGTAGTTATAATCTCATTTATGCCTATTGTTATCAACTTGAGTTTTTATATTTCTTTGATTATGCCATGTTTTGAATTGAATGATGTGTATTGGAAATGTGTTGTTGGCTGATTTTAGAAAGAGCTTTATGAACCTTGGATGTCTAATTTTCAAAGTGTTACTATGCCAAAATTTTTATGACATAGTATGACATATTATGATTTCATGATTTCCAATGATTGTTTATGAAATGTTATTATGATATATATGCATGAATGGTTGTAACTATTGAGATTTTTCAAATCTCACTCTCTCTAAATGACCAACCATGCTAGGGAAAAACCATGGAAAAAGGCTAAGGAAGGAGCTAGATGGATGAAGAAGATAATGATGAATGGTTGATCATGCAAAAGTATTATGTTAAGATGTGACCATTTGTATCCCTATATGTATAGATGAGTGATGCTGCCATTATTTGTTATCATATATTTTTCAGTTTCTTATTAAGTTATGTATGAATTTGGTGCAATGAATGATGATGTAAACATGATATGAAGCATATTTTGCCAAGATATGAATGGAAATGCTCAATATGAACATCCAGTAGATTCGTAGGTACTGTTTATGTGAAATAGGGCAATTAGTTTAAGTAATTTATATGCTTTAAAAGTATATGGAATAATATTTCTAAAACGATAAAGAACACCCAAATTGGATAAGTATACAATTTATGGTAAATTTTCAAATTTACGGTTCAGAATAGGGTAAGATTGGGAAAACTGGAAAATGAAAGTTAATTACTAGAAATCTCAAAAGATAATATAAAATCATACAGAGCTCCAAAAATTAGTGGTCTAGATGCATAGAAATTTCTATGTTTTAAGTTTCATATGCCACTGATTTGAAGGTAATTGGAGCTATATAATAGAAGATATGGAGGTTTTCCCAAAACTGTTCCAATAAAGTTGAATTCTGACCCCTCATGACTTAGGTTATGCCATGCCCTGTAAAAGTGAAATGAATTTACAAAAAATTATTTCTAGAAAGTATACATATAGAGCTTTCAAATGACATAGATTATGCATGATTTGGTCTAGAATAAAAGGAAATATGATTTTTCAAAATTATTGTCAAAATCAGGAATTTTCAGAAATGACAAAATCTATAGTACAATTTGGAAGGAATACTAGATTAATTGGACTGGTATTTTCTTTGTTTCTTATTTTTCCCATGCATAGAATCTTTTTAACTACTTTTAGAGACTTGAATCACCATAAGATGTTTTTTCTAGATCTAGTTATGAATTTTTAAATTTTGTCGGGTAAAATGGAAATGACAATATGAATAGTATCTGAGAAAATTGAAAATTCTGCTTTTGAAATTAAATTGATTCAAGCTTCTCTTCATGCATATTTGGACTCTAAAATGGTCTAATACATGAGAAATGGGGCCTAACATAAGGTGTTAGAACCGTTGTGTTTGGTTGAAGTTGGTAAGTGGAGTCTATTGGTCCCGAATATTGTAGATCAAACCTCTCAACAAATAAACAGTATTTGACAGAAGCTTCTGATTGCTCAGAGCCAGCAGAAGAGTTATGCAAATAGAAGGAGGAGACCACTGGAGTTTGATACTGGAAATCATGTATTTCTGAAGGTCATTCCTACTACTGGTTTTGGGAGATCAATTCAAGCGATGAAGCTCAGTTCGCAGTATATGGGTCCATATAAAATTTTGGAATGAATTGGGCTAGTATCGTATTGAGTGGCGCTACCGCTTAATTTTATAGTGTCACATGATGTTTTCCACGTGTCTCAACTCAAGAAATACCATCTAGATCCATCTCAAATAATTGACGATAACGAAGTTCAAATATGAGAGGATATGATGTTACATCTTACATTTTAACATTTTAAGGCTTTTCCCATGAAAACTGTTTGGTTTTAATGTAATAAAACATTCTTAAAAAACTTGAACCAATTAAAATTGGTTCTCGCAGCTTTTTAGCTCACTGCACAGTGATTTTTCAAAAGTCAAAACTAAATGTAGACAAATCATTGTTCAGTGGTTCACTAAAAATCTTGTACATCTTGAATTTTTAGGGAAAAATAAGTAACCAGGAAATGAATGCACCAATTCCTTACAGTTTATTATATACGTATTACTGTTCATTCCCACGTCCTTGTTTCTATCCAAAAACTAAACCTTAAATTTGAAAACTCATTTCTCTTATTATACAGAGACATTTGATGCATACTTAGTATCATTGGAAAGCTTTACTTTTCTACTTTGTAACATATTTTTTTGTACATTTATTCTACTCCTACTAGTCAGGGAATCAATATATGTCATCAGAGGACAGAAATAATGTTTACTAGAGTAGTTTTGGTAAAACAGGAATAACTACAATTATATAGCTCCAAATACAACGAAACCAATGTCATTTTGTTCCTAAGACATATATCTATCTACACATATAGACTAATGAATTTTTGGAGATATGTACAAATTTATACAGTAACTAGAAGCAGACAGTACATAGCTTTCAGCAAGGTTCCATCATCATTATTTCTCATACTCCACATGCTTCTCTTTGGCATGAGTTGACCCGTACATTGGTTAACTATGGGGTTAGATTGGGGAACTCTCAGTAGTCAACTTGCACATGTCATCATGTCATCACAAAAACATTTGAAAACATAATATACTTTCATTAAATCATCAAAACTTTCATGTTGTCTAACGAAATTTTGGCAGCATAACGGCTTAATAAATGAGCATCCCAGGGATTAGCTCTTAACATAAAACAGCCACCAATCATAGAAAAGCATTTATAACAGCAACATGGCATCATTTACAAATCATTATAACATATAAAACATTTATAAACAATAACATTAAGTAAGGATAAGAGACTACCTTGGAGCTTTACTAACTTTTGTTTGAACCTTGCTTTCACTTAGTTTTACATTACTTCATTAACTTGATTGAAGCCTAGAGTATCATAAAGCCTTATTAATAATTTAATATCATCATATAACTTTAACTCAACCATGAACCATAAACTCTTCCCTCAAAATCATATTTTGATCCGAATAGAGGAGCAAGAGGGAGGAAGAAAATGGCTTAAACTGTAACTAATCTTAAACTAAATAAATAAAGAAGAAATCTTAGAAGAGATTTTGAGAAAGAGCTTACCTTGGAAGACCCCTTCTTGCCTTCTCTTTCTTTCTCCTTCATTCTTCCTTCTTCTTTTTCTTCTTCTTTCTTCCTTCTTCTTTCTCTTCCTTTTTCTTCTTTCTCCTTTTCTCTCTCACGGCTCACTCCCTCCTTCTTTTTCTTCTTTCACGCTCCCTCTGCTCTCACTTGTGTGTGTGTGTGTGTGTGTGAATGTGAAGGGGAGGGGGGGTTTTACAGGGAGGCTTGAGGATTGTGGACCATCAGATCGAGATTTAATCGGAGGGCTCACAATTATTCTTACATTTAATATATCAATTACCCATTATACCCCTAGATATTTTTGGGCATGTGAGAAAGTAGGGAAGGGCAAAAATGTCCAACTTTTCTCTCCTTACTTTATGTCAAATCAAGAAAAGTAGATAGTGTACTTTTTACTTTTACAGATAAATTTGGCTCTACTTTGAGTACTTTTTGAACCAGATTTTCTATTATATTCAGTGTTCTTTCTATTTATTTTATCTAGAGGACCCATTGTCTTTCTCTTTTACATTTTCATGTAAGGTCCACCTATTTCACTTACTTTTTACAATTTATCTTCTCTGGTATTTACTATTTATGTGAGACCCATCTTTTACCAGATTTATACTTTTTTCTTCTCAGGGCCCACATAACCAGTATCACTTGTACTTTTAACTTACATCGAAATATTTAAAATATTATTTTCTTTATCTTATTGTAAATAATAATTTTTCCCTTTTTAAGCCCCTTTTTATATTTTAGGATATTTTGAATCTTAAACTAATTTAATTAAATATCCAAGCTTCTCCAATTATTATAAATTAATCCAGAACAAATTAATATTATTTGTAATATTATTTGGTCATAATATTCATACATGAAAAATTGAGATGTTACATTTCTCTCATCCTAAATAAAATTTCATCCTCGAAATTTTTAAAACATATACATTAACTAAAAAGTTCTGGATACTTTTGCTTCATGCTTGATTCCAGTTCCCATGTTGCCTCCTTTGAGGATAAACCTTTCTAGACCACCTTCACTGGAGGAATCTTCTTATTCCTCAACTGCTTGACCCGACAGTCGTTAATCTTTTAGGTCTACCCTCATAACCTAGATTATCTTGCAGCTAAATACTTTCATATTCTATAACATGTGATGAGTTTGGTTGATACTTTTTCAATTGGGAGACATGGAAAACATATGAAGTTGGCTTTGGTTTGGGGAAGAACTAATTTGTAAATTATAGGGCTGACTTTGGAAAGGATCTTTAAATGGTCCTTCATACTTTTGACTAAGCCTTTTGGTCTTCATCGATTGTCATACTCCAGTTGTAGGAGATATCTTAAGAAACACATGATCTCCTACTTCAAATTCTAACAACCTTCACCTTTTATCGGCATAACTCTTTTGCCTACTTTGGGCCAATAAAAGCTTCTTTTGAATCTTCTTGATCTACCTAGAGGTCTGGTCTACCAACTCAAGACCCAAAAAGCTTCTTTTCACTCAGCTCCTTCCAACATACTAGGAACTTATACTTCTTTCTACAAATGGCCTCATATCGAGCTATTCATAATTTCTATATTTCCTTTTCATCTTCATATACATACTTGAGACATACATGCTATTACTTAAATATTTTTTTTTATTTTGCTATAATACTGCTTGACATTTTGTGAAGTCCCTCATCTTTCTTTACATATGTATACATTGACTTCATTAGTCATAATTGTGTTAACTTTATCAATTTTATAATTTCCCACATAGCATCTTATGGGTGTGTACATTTCTAAACCTTTTGTAATACATGTCTCATTTTACATCAAACTTTCAAGGGTCAAAATAATCTTACTGGTCTTTGTATGTCTTACCTTCACCCTTTTGGCACATTGAACATTTTGTTTTCCTCATACTATATCATTAATTCTTTTAATCATGGCATATTCCAATGATTCTTGGATGAATAGTGCCTTTGCTCTTATATTTTCTATTGATATCTTTTCTCTTATTTCTACTTAAGATACACCTGCTTTCTTCTGAAATCTCATCAGACCATCATATTTTTGTGTTAGATTCATTTCACTTCTCCCTGATTCACCGATTCTTTAATCTCATTTGTACATTCATCATCTTGTTGGGCTTTCTCTATCTCTTTCCAGAATTTCATTTTCACTTTTAGTCTCATGCAACTGGGGAGAGAGATCTAAGTCTCTAAATCTCCTACCAACATTTGCTTCTTCATGCACATCATACTAGTTACATAAATAACTTTTTAACTTATTGTATCGGCCATAGTACTAGCTTTTATGAATGGTACTTTTTAGCTTGATAATTATTTTTCAACAATTCCATCCATCATCCTTACCTCAAGCTCATTACGTATGATTTAATAAATCCTTGAGGCTTTTGCAGTCAAAATACTCTTTCACGGTCATACCATATAGATGATGCCTCCATATCTTTAGAGTATAAACTATTGTCGCAAATGAATAGGATAGTTTTCTTTGTAAAAATTACATAAAAACATAGGCTACAACTCTGTCATCCTGCATCAATGCATATCTTAATCCATGCATACTAACATTACTTTAAACCACAAAGGGCTTCTTTGGATCAGGTATGTTTAATACAGGGGAGGAGATCAACCCTCCTTTCAATTTTGAAAACCATTTTTGCAATTTTTACACAATTTTCTTTCCTTATAAACCTTGTCAACGGCAAAGCAATATGAGAAAAGTCCTGCATAAACTTTCTGTAATAGCCTACTAAACCCAGAAAACTTCTTATCTTCATAACGGTTTTGGGCTTCTCTTACTTTCAGATTGTATCTACCTTCTTGGGATCTACTGCGACCCTGTCCTTAGAGATAATATGTCCTAAAAACTGTACTTCAACTAGTCAAAACTCACACTTGTTGAGTTTAGCATACATGCTCTTTACTTTAAAAAAACCCTTAGGACAATTCTCAAATGCCTTCCATGCTTCTCTAAAGACTTGGAGTACATTTTATCATTAATGAAGACCACAATAATCTTATCTTAATATGGCCGAATAAACTTATTTATGTAGTCCATGAAGATAGCTGGTGCATTTGTGAGACTATGTGGCATTACTAGGAATTTATCATTTCCATTTCTAATTCTAAAGGCAGTCCTTGGAATTTCTTCTGCCTTTACTCATAACTGATAATACCCAGATCTTCAATAAATCTTAAAGAAAATATTGGCTTTAGCTAATTGTTTTAACTGATTATCTATTATGGGTAACCAACTTATCTTCTTAATCATGATCTTATTTAATTCTCTTTCGTGAACACAGAGTTTAAGATTCCCATCTTTCCTTTAATCAATATTACAGGAGCACCCCAAGGAGATACATTTAGCCTGATGAATCCTTTTCTTATAAATTCTGTCATCTATTAGTTTAACTTAATCATCTTATTTAGAACCATACCAAATGGAGTTCTAAATATTGGCCTTACTCAAGGTATAGTGTTGATAGTTCTTTCTACTTCTCTTTTAGGCAATAATCCTTTACATTCCTTATCTTATAGGAACTTCTATTATTTCCTCACTTATCCCTTTTGCTTGAATTTTGGAGGAAGTTTTCCTAACTTCCTGTATCTTTGATATCTTATTCAGTTCGATCAGGAAACTACTCACTTTGTCTTAAAGTATGGGACAATTTCACAATAGATATGATTATGGTCTTGTCCTCACATTTAAGGAGAACATTGTTTACTACCATCCATTCATACCAATATCATCATTTATGTCAAGGTAAGACTTTTTGAACAAGGCATCCTTCTATATACTCATTTTGCTTTATTTTCCCTAGTCCTTAAATCTCTTTCTGTTTCCAGGGTCTCTTTCTTTTCTTCTTACTTAGAATCTTTTCTTTCTTGTTATTAAGGAATACCCTTTAATCATTAACTTTGCCTTCATGGTATTTAGTTTCTTTAGTGTAGGGTCATTAACAAACTAGACTTCCTAGTAGGTCACCCATCATAAAATTTCTCTCGCTCAAACACACTTAACTGATAAATGCTGAGGGGTTCAAAAGAACTAATACCATTACTAGACTTAGAGGTTGTAGGCATTCGACTCCCTTTTAAATCGTAATTCATCATTATGATGTCTAGATAATTTATTATTCTTAGTCTGGGATATCTGATCCCCGCTTTCATCTAACTTTTGATTTTTGGGCACAATATCCCAAAATGATATTTTCTATTACTATTTTTACTTGATGGGATTCTCACTATTCTGTAAGTTTAGTTTCATTTTATGAAATATACCTTCCAAACTTTATCTATGCTCTTTGTTAGATAAGCTGGCTTCCCAAGAAGGGGGTGAATTGGGAAGATTAGAAATTTTTCTGCAAAACATCAAGAAAGTGAAGAAAGCAAAGGGTGATGGTAAAATATAGTATAAATGAATAAACAGTAAAAGTAGTAGAAGGGAAGAGAAGACTCAGATATTTATCCTGGTTCGGTCTCTCAACTTGACCTACATCCAGTCCCCAAGTCACCACTTGAGATTTTCCACTATTCTGCAAGAATTCAGTGGGCTTCTTGCAAATGCCGCAGTACAGCATTGATGCTCTGTTTCTAGAGCTCACACTTTCACTCTTTGCACTCTCACTAAGTGCTTCCCCAATCCCTTGTGATATCCCCTCATAAGAAAATATTTCTTCTATATGAAGATAAGATTGTTTACAATGAATAAACTCATGTAATCAGAGTGTATATGAAAGTTAAATTACAAATATTGAAGTATGTGAGAGTAGGACACTTTGAGTAGATGATTTGACAGAGTTTCAGTATATACAAAAGTAATTTCATTTCCCACATCTTGAAATGAAGTTCTATTTATAGATTTCTACCTCAACTATACATTAGAGACAAGATCTAGCCGTTAGAGACGTTACCCAACGGTTACTCTGAGAAACTATCCGTTTACCAACCGCATTTAATGCTTCTGACACTCAAAGTTCGAATTTCAGTTGGTCAATAGACGAATTTCATAGAAACCGAAAGTTACAGCCTTTAACGTTGAACTCCCGAAGTTCATCTGTCATGAAGCAAAATTCAAATTTTCATCTTTAGAAAATAATTCTATGTTGGAACATACGAATTTTCATGTTTAAAGTCGTTCTGTTGAGTGTGAATAGTAATTTCAATTTGCTACAGTGCCTTCGAAATTCAAATTTAAGAACCCCAAAATTCATCTGTCAGAAGCTGGTTCAATGAGGCACAATAGTTCATCAATTCGAAATTCGAATTTTCAAAGGGCAAAGTTCGTCTGTCAGAGAGACCTCTTTTCAGACTTACTTTAAAGTTCAAATTTCTGAATATTGTTATTCGTATGTCAACATATTAACACAACAGACTCACAAGCTTTTTTCTAAAATTCAAATTTTCAAGTTCAAAGTTTGTCTATCAGTGAGCCATTTTAAAGCGCTTTTTAAACTTGTTTTCAGATGAACTTTGACATATTCTCAGATGAATTTTTCAATTTTCATAAGTTGTATTTTATCTGAAATTCAAATTTTGAAAAGCCAAAGTTCGTCTGTCATTGAAAGCTCCTTTCAGACACATATCAAAATTCAAATTTCTTCAAGTCAAAATTCGTCTGTTAGAGAAGCCTCTTTTCAGACTTGTTCATTTTCAATACGAAATTCGAATTTCTAAAGCCAAAGTTCGAATTTTCAAAACAGCAGATCAGTATAAACCTTTCAAACTTTGTCTGTTGGTGGGTGTTTTTCAAATATTCCATGAATTAACATAGAATTAAGGTTTTAAAACATCTTTTCACCAAATCAAAGTCTTTCACTCAAATTAAAACATTACTAAACATTCTACATCTATTCTTGCACTGATTTCTTCAGAATTCCTTCACTTGAAACCTTTTGTACACCTTTGATATCATTACTCCAAGCTCTTGAAGGTTGGTTTGGAATCATCAAAACACTTAATTCAACATTCTCCCCCTTTTTGATGATAACAAAACAACTTACAAACTGGATTAGTACTTGGGTTTGCTTTAACAAGCTCCCCCTTAACATATGCATTATAATCCAAAAGATATTATGTATAGTAGATCAAGTAAAGAGATTTATTAGCCCATTTAAAGTCCAACAAGAACAGTTCATTGCAATCAAGGAATTGTTTTATTTCATCAAATGTCACTTTACAAGAAACAACAATGCAAAACATTATAGAATACAGAGACACAATACACAAACAATAGAAACACAATACAACACTACAAGAGGACCCAAGCATAAGTTCTAATCACTTTTTCTTTAACTTGGTCTTCTTGCTGTAGGATTTTTTTGAATGCTCTGCAGCAGACTTTCCAGTTTGCTTACTCTTCTCCCTCCTTTTGGCATCATCGGGAAGGTGAACAAAATCAGCAGGAGGAGGGATCTGAGACACTGGAATAGCTTGAGGAGGCACAGGGACAAATGGAATTTTTGGATTGAGCTTTGGTAAGGACCCAGAAACTTCAGAACTTGTGTCTTCATCTTCATCATCAGAAATCTCAAGAAGTTTAGAAATTTCTTGCCTTACAACTGCCAATTGTGCCCTTTTTTCCTCCGAGAACCCATAATATGCAATAGGTGAGGGAGTAGGAGAAGGAAACATTTCTTCAAGCCTTCTTCTTTGAGCTTGCAAGAGAGCATTGTGTACAATAGCTTCCAAATCAATAAAAGGCACAATGCGCCTTTCTTCATTTAGGGCAGCCTACATGAATGGTGAAGAGGAGATGGCTGCCACTAATCTTTCTACTTGCTCAGATTCTTGCTGTGACAGGATTGACTCTTGAGCATCTACTGAAATGTGGTCATGCGAGCTTGGATCCTAAGGGCCTTCTTCTTCTATACCGTAGTCCAAGGGAGGACCAGGACTTGGTGTGCTCAATGTACCAGCAACCTCAGTATCATCTACAGCATCATCATTCTCAGGAGAGGCTAGTACAAAGGGGCTTGGAGGCACAGGAGTTGGAGACTTAGGAGGCTCAAAGCATCCTGGCTGAGGTGGAGTTTATGTGGCAGGAATGACATTCCGTATGTCTTCATATGCCTCAGCAACCACTTTCATGTTCTTGGCCGACTGGTGGATCTGATCTTGTAGATGATCAAACTTGGCATTTTGCTCATCCCTAATGCTTAGTATGAGTGTAGACAAACTGTCATACAACTCAGTGATCTTGGTTGGCTTGGCACGAGAGGAGGGAGTAGATGGAATATGAGCAGGCAGAGATGGAGATGGGACAGGCTGAGAAGGCTGAGGTGTAGGTCTTGTAGGAGCCTCAGAGGTACCTTCTTGCTGTAGGGAGGCATCTTCATCAAAGAAGAGATCTTCAGATTTTCCTGCTCCCTTCCCAATCCATCTTCTCTCTCAATCCCCATTCTTTGTAGCTCCTCTTCCTTGAAAATCTTAGTGGGCTTCCCTTTACCCTTTTCAAGGTGATGAATTCTAGCATATTGTAGAATCTTGGAAATGATTGCTGCATAGGGGAGTGTAGAGTCTTTCCTCTGATCCCTAGCCTTGATCATGCATTGTAGAATGATATGTCCCATGTTGATAAGCTTTCCACGCATGACTGTAGCCATTACATGTGCCTATGCCCTTGTGATCAGGTTGAAGCTACCTCATTTGTTGAAGATAATCCTAGACACTATGTAGTGTAGGATCCTCACTTGAGCACTGTGGTCAGTGGGCTTCAGCAGGCTTATTGGTGGCCTATTCTCCTTTCTTCTGAACAAAGAGTTCAGGATTGTGCTCTCCTTGTAGTTCAAAAAGGGGCCACTTTCTTCATTAGCAGTCTCTGCCTCATCCATATACCAGAGGCAGTGATGTCAATCTTAAGGCCATCTTGCCCTGGGATTTCCAATACTTCATTAAAAGTTTCATCTATGAGGCAGATGGTCCTTGATCTCTGATTGACCTCCCACTTTTTCTTCTTGCTGTTGTACTTCAGGGAGGCATACCATATCTTAACCACTTCATCTTCATACCTCTCCAGTATCTCTAACAAATTCTTATATCTCAGCATCGATAGTCTAGCATCAAAATTGTTAGAGAATAAGAAATCTTCCTTGTTCACATAATGAGGCTTGATTACCTTTTTACTCATAAACTTGGTTGAGTATTCCTCCTGAATCTGAGGAGTGCTCCATAATGGCATTGTTGTGAGTTGGTATTCTCCAGATTCAGTACTGGAGGAGGAAGTAGAAACAACAACAGCAGTAGCAGGAACGGGAACCGAAGGTTCTGTTTTTTTCAGTGAAGAAGGTCCAGCTTTCTTTGATTTAGCCTTTGGAGTTATTTTCTGCCGTTTGGAGGGAGTTGCCTTGCTTGATTCGATTTTTCTCTTTGGTTTTTCACCCTCCTTTGAGGCATATTGGGATTTAACGGTTCTCTTTGGTCGTGCTTCTCCCTTTCCAACTTCTGGAATCTTTACTCTTGCCATTTTCGTGGATGAATGTTTCAGAATGAAGCTGAAAATGGGTTTATAGGATGCGAAAAGAAGTTTAAACGATTGGAAAAGAAGATTTTTGGTTATAATTGAAGAGAGAATTTGAACAGACTCAGAAAAAGGATGAATAGGGTTGCGTTTGTTTAGAGAAAGGCCGTTGGTTTTAACGTGTGTAACTGCCTGACAGACGAATTTTGAGGGCTCAAAATTTGAACTTCCAGCAGTTACAAGTTAAATCATTAGCAAAACTTATTGATAGATGAATTTTCTTTTGAAAGTTTGTCTGACAGAGGCTTGGTCCAAGCAACACAAGATGAACAGACGAACTTTGTTTCAACAAAGTTCAAATTTTGAATAATAGGCAACAAGCAATAACCAATACAACAAACAACAGACGAATTATACACATGAAAATTCATCTTTCAGAGATTCAACATTGTGAGCATGTTTCAACAGACGAATTTTGAATCAGAAATTTGAATTTCTACACTTTGTAAAGATTATCCAACATTCATATGTTAAGAGATAGACATTTGTATAATCATCATGTTGGACAAAGACAACATTGAAACTTTTGTTTTTGAAAATTTGAACTTTCAAAGACCAACAGATGAATTTCAAGGGACCACCGAGAACTGTTACAATGTAAACCAAGATGAAGTTCGCTTGATGGGCATCTAAATTTGAATGTTGAGCATGCTGACTTGTTCAAAAACACAATTTATCAAGGAAATTCATCTAACACACAACTAAAATGCGAATTTCAACTTTAAAAACTTACAGAATGGATCCAGAACTCAGATTTCTTGCTGTCTCTTTCACCTTTTGACTGTTTCATTCTGATTTGCTCCATTTTTTAGATCTATTGTCATTTAAACTCATGAAGAGCACCTGCAACTTACATTAAACTTACTCCGATGCTAAAGTTAGAATTAAATTAATGTCAAAAATTCTAAAACAGATTGATACAGAAATTTACTTACAGTTCATTGGGATTTACCATACCCAATTCTCTCCTGATTTTACGATGCCTATCTTCTGAAAGAGGCTTTGTCAGGATGTCAGCAACTTGATCTTCTGTAGGGAAGTACTCTAATCTGATCTCTCCTTTCAGAACATGATCTCTGATGAAGTGGTGCCTAACTTCAATATGCTTCGTCCTTGAATGCATGACTGGATTCTTTGTGATGTTAATGGCACTTTGGTTGTCACACATTATAGGTATTTCTTTTATTTCAATCTCAAGATTTTCAAGCTGCTGTTTCATGTAGATGACTTGGGCACAATAGCTTCCAGCTGCAACATATTCAGCTTCTGCCGTTGATAAGGCCACACTGTTTTGCTTCCTGCTAAACCATGAAACCAAGGATCCTCCAAGAAACTAACATGTTCCACTTGTGCTTTTTCTGTCAATTTTGGATCCTGCAAAGTCAGCATCAGTGTATCCTTTCAAATCTTCTCCATTGCCATTAGGATACCAAAGACCCATCTGTGATGTTCCAACTAGATATCTGAAAATACGTTTCACAGCAGTTGCATGGGTTTCTTTGGGACATGATTGGAATCTTGCACACACGCAGACATTGAACATAATGTCAGGTCTGCTGGCAGTTAGGTATAGCAGAGATCCAATCATTCTTCTATACTGGGTTATGTCAAACATTTTCCCCCCTTCATCCATATCCAGTTTGGTTCAGTAGCCATAGGTGTTCCCATTGACTTGGCATTCTCCATCCCAAACTTTTTCAACAATTCCTTCAAATACTTGGATTGATTGAGAAAGGTACCATCATCACATTGCTTGATTTGCAATCCAAGGAAGAAGTTGAGCTCACTCATCATGGACATTTCGAATTCTCCCTACATTAGCTTAGAAAAATTCTTGCAAAGAGATTCATTAGTAGCACCAAATATAATATCATCAACATAGATTTGAACAATAAGTAAATCTTTATTTTCTTTCTTAGTAAATAAAGTTGTATCTACTTTTCCTCTGTTGAACCCCTTTTTAGTTAGAAAATTACTTAATCTTTCATACCATGCTCTAGGAGCTTGCTTTAAACTGTAAAGGACTTTCTTTAGTTTATAAACATGGTTTAGTTTTGTAGAGTCCTCAAAGCCTGGAGGTTGGTCTACACAAATTTCTTCCATGATATATCCATTAATAAAAGCACCCTTCACATCCATTTAATATAACATAATATTTTTCATGCATACACATGTTAACAGAATTCTAATTGCTTCTAATTTAGCCACTGGAGCAAAGGTTTCTTCAAAATCAATTCCTTCTTCTTGATTATATCCTTTGGCAACCAGTCTAGCCTTATTTCTGATTATTAATCCAGATTCATCAAGCTTATTTCTAAAAATCCATTTAGTGCCAATGACAGGATGATCTTTGGGTCTGGGCACTAAATCCCAAACTTGATTTCTTTCAAACTGATTTAACTCATCTTGCATAGCTAAATTCCAGTATTCATCAGTTAAGGCTTCCTCAATACATTTAGGTTCAATTTGAGAAATGAAAGCACAATTTATCATTTGATCCCTTAACTGTTTTCTGGTTTTAACTCTCTCTTGAATATCCCCAATCACTTGATCAACAGGATGATTCCTTTATATAAAAGTGCCATCCCATACATGCATATGATCTCGTCATAAAGCATAAAATAAATGTGTCATAATATAGCCCATCTAACCTATATCCTCCCAAGCCAATGAAAGGATTCTTCTAATATAACACTTATATACAAAAGAAACATCAATTGAACATTCAAGGGGAGTAAGGTGAGAAGAGAATGTATATCCAGAATATAGAGAGAGGCACAACACGCAGGCCGTATTTAAAACCACAATTTCATCCTTAGGCCATATCATGCACCATACCCATCCAATTCAAACAAACAAATCACAACATGTAACAAACATCTCATCTAATGAAAAGCTGTAAACTTTGCGATTTTAACATTGAATTAGATTAAGCATATACGAAACATATTGAAAACCCGAATTACATACAAACAGATTTTAATCAAATCATGTCGTAGCAACAACAGAGTCTCGTATACATATGCAGAAACATATTTGCATCACATACGAAAATCACATGAATCTCATCACGTTATACAAAAAATGAAATTGTTTTAAACAGATTCACAATTGTTTCAAAAACCTTATTTTGCATAGACATATGAGGTTAGAAACCAAATTCAGGAATACGATTTTTCAAAAACATATATCACATATATGAATGGCAGATTTACAATCAAATTGAAAACTAATTTGAAAAACGTAATTGGACAAATTGGGTTCCACACATATCACATACATGCAATCATATACTCAAGAACTCAATTTAAACAATCATAGATGTGGCTCTGGTACCACTGTTGGGAATTTCAACATACACGTGGCGAAAAACTATCAAGAAATTCCCTCCCATAGATCCGTCAATGTTATTTAGATTGAGATATAGAAAAAGAATTTACCTCTAGTGCATCCCTTGGTGTTCTTTTTCGTTTCATTAGACCCCAGGAACTAACGTGATTAGTCAGCTCCCTCTACTGGTATCCACAAGAAACGGTGAGTCCAACTCGAATAGTGTGCTAGCACCTTTGGTTTGTGATGTCCGTACAAGTTCGTATGCCTTCCCTGTTCGTCCATACACTTTTTCTTTCTGAGTGTACAGCCACTCTCTCTTTAGGGTAATTCGAATTCTATTGATTATGTATCCTAGTCTATATCAATATATAGATAGGATTTGGTATTTATTTAATTTAAATCAATAATTTAAACTAAATCAAATATTAATTAAATAGATTAGTTTGAATTTAAATCTATCTAATAGATTAAACTTAAACTAACTATCTAATATATATCCAGAATCAAATCTAGATTTAATTTATCATATAAATCAAATTTAGATTATGACATTAGTTTAAATTTAAATCTATCATATAGAATTAAATTGAAAACTAATTAATTTGAATTAATTTGAACAATATATATATTTTGGAATATATATAAAATATATAATTTATCAAACATATATAGATTTCAAATTTTAATATATATATCAAATATATATATATAATTCTATCACCTTAAATAAAACATTAAATTCATTGAATCTAGACACATTTTAGATTCAATGAATTTGGACATTCTAGCTCGAGTTAGCCCGTTCTTGTGTGTGACCCTGTAGGCTCATATGATGTTGGCAGTTGACTAATAATACTATTGGACCCATAAATCACAAGTGGCCTCTAGCAAGACATTGTGACTACCCAAATCATATGAGATCGGTGATCCGATACAACTTATCATATAACCCAATTACATCCCTTTTGTCTCATGATATATAGGTCAAGAATGAGGCATGGAAACGTCATTCTCATTTTACTCGACCATCGTTTACTCGATCTCCGTGTAGACTGACAGAACAAATGGAAACTCTTCCATTCGAGCACGGCCATGTATTTTCTCAGTCTCACTCATCAAGGGGTCCAGATATATCTCTCAATTAATTAGAGGGACAAATTCCATCTTGACCATTCATCTTCCTCTACACGAGTTTCACTATGCCCAATCATAGCCATTATGATCTCCCGATTAAAGATGACTTTTGACTATACCAAAGTATAATGTTCCCCATGTAGGAAGCCATGGTGATCTCAGGTCTGAGGGCTTAGTAACACGGTTATATATGAGATATGCTTATGACTTGATCCATGCAGTTATCTCATGACGGGTCAATCTAGCCCCTATTATCTAACAGGAGCTTATGATTTTGATTTATATCTTCATACATAATGATCACATAATTATCAATCAAAATCATACTCGCCTTAATTCATCATTGTTCCCACAAAGATGATTGACTAGGGATATTTAGAATAAAATAATTTATCCAAGGATATTATTATAAAGAAAAACATGCAAACAATATAATAATGTAAGAAAAAAAGCACCTTCTTTTTTTTTTATAATGAAACACAATGTTCATAATAAAATGATTGGCGCAGGGCATATTCTTCAACAAAAAGTAATATTGACCATGAAAGTGAAGTATCCCACGTATGAAGAAAAGCTAGATCAGCGGCAGAATTTTCTTAATGATGAACATAGTGGCCAATGAAAAGTAAGAGGTAATTAGAAAGAAAGAAGTAAACATGAGAAGGATAATGGGAAAACTCATACATGGCATGAAGGAAATGAGGTCAGATAAAAATTTAATACCTTAAGGAAGTAACTTCTTATAAAAGGAGTAAGAGTATTGTCACATCTCATGATAGTAGTGACAAGATAATACATAAAGTAGGCCAGAAAAAGAATAACCCTTGAATGTAATCAATCTGGGTTCAGAATATGAGGTATGGACACAAAAGGAATGAATTAAGAGCCAAAGGAATTCAAGAATTATGTTAAGCAATTAGGGAACTATGAAACCTCAAAATAGTTTACCGCTAGACTCGGTATAAAATCCAGTTATAGAAGGAAAATTCTTGGTCAGGGCATCTCACAAGAAAGTATAAAAGAAATCCTCCAAAAGATAAATGCTATAAAAGTAAGGCAAAAAGGGAGGTGACTCTTGGGTCTTAGAACCTAATTAAGTAAGAACAGATGATACTGAAAGGCCGAGATTAGTATAAAGATGGGATTCTAACTGGGCTAGCAAAGACTATATAGGAGGGTTAAGGAAGTTCCCTTACATTGCCAAAACACTAAGTAACCTTAGCAGAGTAACTAAGGAAGCACGTGAGGACATGGACATAGTAGAAATGTTTATGAGTAAGAAGTTAGTAACCACTACCTTAAAAGTAGTTGAACTCCCAACCCATAGAAGGTAAAGACTTTCAAGGTCTATGATAATGGAAGTACATTATAGGGTTTGGATATGTACTCATGCATAAAGACGTGGTGATAATTTGGATATCTAAATAGCAGTAATGATGACCTCTAAGGTACCAGAGGTTAAAGAAAAAGAATACTCTCCCTTAGAATAGTGGTGAAGATCCTTTCAAAAGGAAATAGTATAGGTATAAAATGATGTAAAATGAAAAAAAATTGTGTTCTCCCTCAAGATCAATAAATAATGGTAAAGATCTCTGAAAAGAGAGTAGTACAAGTAGAAAAGATGTAAGGAAATGATAATGACCACGACTATTAAAGTAGATATGGTGGTCTAAATCCTACAAGTTATAGAGAACCGCAAAGTACCACCTAGAAATGGCCAAAGTGAAAGCTAAATATAAGGAGCAGGAAATATATATGGCCAGTTAAATGATGAAACAAGAAAGAAGAAAGTATGAGTTGAGGTTCAAACATAAAGAGTGTTGAATCAAGTGTTTTGATGATTCCAAACCAACCTTCAAGAGCTTGGAGTAAAGATATCAAATGTGCACAAAAGGTTTCAAGTGAAGGAATTCTAGAGAAATCAGTGCAAGAATAGATGTAGAATGTTTAGTAATGTTTTAATTTGAGTGAAAGACTTTGATTTGGTGAAAAGATGTTTTAAAACCTTAATTTTATGTTAATTCATGGAATATTTGAAAAACACCCACCAACAGACGAAGTTTGAAAGGTTTATACTGATCTGCTGTTTTGAAAATTCGAACTTTGGCTTTGGAAATTCGAATTTCGTATTGAAAATGAACAAGTCTAAAAAGAGGCTTCTCCGATAGGCGAATTTTGACTTGAAGAAATTCAAATTTTGATACGTGTCTGAAAAGAGCTTTCAATGACAGACAAACTTTGGCTTTTGAAAATTTGAATTTCAGATAAAATGCAACTTATGAAAATTGAAAAATTCGTCTGAGAATATGTCAAAGTTCATCTGAAAACAAGTTTAAAAAGAGCTTTAAAATGGCTCACTGATAGACGAACTTTGAACTTGAAAATTTGAATTTCAGAAACAAAGCTTGTGAGTATGTTGTGTTGATATGTTGACATACAAATGACAATATTCAGAAATTCAAACTTTAACGTAAGTCTGAAAAGAGGTCTCTCTGACAAACGAACTTTGCCCTTTGAAAATTCGAATTTCGAATTGATGAACTATTGTGCCTCATTGAACCAGCTTCTGACAGATGAATTTTGGGGTTCTAAAATTCAAATTTCGAAGGCACCGTAGCAAATTGAAATTACTGTTCACACTCAACAGAACGACTTTAAACATGAAAATTTGTATGTTCCAACATAGAATCATTTTCTAAAGATGAAAATTTGAATTTTGCTTTATGATAGATGAACTTCGAGAGTTCAACGTTAAAGGCTGTAACTTTTGGTTTATACAAAATTCGTCTGTTGACTAATTGAAATTCAAACTTTGAGTGTCAGAAGCATTAAATGCGGTTGGTAAATGGATAGTTTCTTAGAGTAACCGTAGGATAACGTCTCTAAGGGCTAGATCTTGTCTTTAACGTATAGTTGAGGCAGAAATCTATAAATAGAACTTTATTTGAAGATGTAAGAAATGAAATTACTTTTGTATATACTGAAACTCTGCCAAATCATCTACTCAAAGTGTCCTACTCTCACATACTTCAATATTTGTACTTTAACTTTCATATACACTCTGATTAAGAGAGTCTATTCATTGTAAACAATCTTATCTTCATCTGGAAGAAAGATTTTCTTATGAGGGGATATCACAAGGGATTGGGGAAGCACTTAGTGAGAGTGCAAAGAGTGAGAGTGTGAGCTCTAGAAACAGAGCATCAACGCTGTACTGTGGCATTTGGAAGAAGCCCACTGAATTTTTGCAGAATAGTGGAAAATCTCAAGTGGTGACTTGGGGACTGGATGTAGGTTAAGTGGAGAGACCGAACTAGGATAAATATCTGAGTTTTCTCTTCCCTTCTACTACTTTTACTATTTATTCATTTATACTCTGTTTTACCATCACCCTTTGCTTTCTTCACTTTCTTGACGTTTTGCAGAAAAATTTCTAATCTTCCCAATTCATCCCCCTCTTGGGAAGCCAGCTTATCTAACATTATTTGATATATATATATATATATATTAAAATTTGAAATATATATATATGTTTGATATATTATATATTTGGTATATATTTCAGAATATATATATTGTTCAAATTAATTCAAATTAATTAGTTTTAAATTTAATTCTAAATGATAGATTTAAATTTAAACTAATGTCATAATCTAAATTTGTTTTAGATTGGATTCTAAATTTGAATTTAAACTAATAATCTAAATTTGATTTATATGATAAATTAAATCTAGATTTGATTCTGGATATATATTAGATAGTTAGTTTAAATTTAATCCTTTAGATAGATTTAAATTCAAACTAATCTATTTAATTAATATTTGATTTAGTTTAAATTATTGATTTAAATTAAATAAATACCGAATCATATCTATATATTGATATAGACTAGGATACAAAATCAATAGAATTTGAATTACCTTAAAGAGAAAGCGGCCGTACACTCAGAAAGAAAAACCATATGGATGAATAGCGAAGGCATACGGACTTGTACGGACATCACAAACCAAAGGTGCTAGCACACTATTCAAGTTGGACTAACCATTCGTGTGGATACCGGTAGAGGGAGCTGACTAATCATGTTAGTTTCTGGGGTCCAATAAAATGAAAAAGAACACTAAGGGATGCACTAGAGGTAAATTCTTTTTATACATCTCAATCTAGACAAGGCTGACAGATCCATGGGAGGGAATTTCTTGATTATTTTTCGCTGCATGTATGTTGAAATTCCCATCACTTTTTACTTACATAGACTTTTATTTGCCTTTTGCTTTTACTCTCTCTTACTTCTTTCATGAAGTACACTTCTTAAGTGTATAACTATCTTTCTTTCTTGCTTTCTTTTTGGTTGAACTATTACCAGAAAATGGCATCTACCTTCTGCCTTTATCATTGTCCTTCATATCCCACAATTACACTCCTCTAATTAGTGGCTTGGCATATGTGAAAAGTCTTTAGGTAAACTTTCGTACTAGCTGCCAAATTAATGAGGGTCTAACATTTATAAAAATCATCTTAAATTTGTCTTATGTTATCATCTCTCAGAGTACCATCATAGTTTTAGGGCTCAGTAACCTTTCCTTTATCATCTTATCCTTTCTGGAGATCTACTGCGACCACACACTTGGTCTACTGTGACCATGAGATTTACTGTGATCTCTGAGCCCCAGTAGGATCTTCTACGATCTTTGGGATTTACTACAACCCAACTTTACTATTAGGATCTACTACAATCCAACTCTGAAAGATTTCATAACCTAAGGAAAAATAAATTTATAATATGACCTCCCATCTGATCCAGCAACTACCTCAAGTTATTCTCTAGACTTATCTCTTCTGCCACTAGAACATTCTTATGCCATACTTCTATAAGAAATAATGTAGATCTCTTAATATGCTTTATATCTAAAGGGGAAACTATTACTTAAAGAATAGACATAGTTTTCCAATTGAAAAGATTGCTCGAATCTCTGCTCTGATACCAAAAACGTTACAACTTACATTTTAAGGCTTTTTCCATGAAAACTGTTTGGTTTTAATGTAGTAAAATAGTCTTAGAAAACATGAACCAATTAAAACTTTTAAAACTATTTCTTGCAGCTTTTCAGCTCACTATGCAGTGATTTTTCAAAAAACATAATTAAATGCAGACAAATCATTTCTTAGTGGTTTAAGTGTCTAAAAATCATGCACATCTTGAATGTTCAGGGAAAAATAAGTAATCAGGAAATGAATGCAACAATTCATACAGTTTATTATATACATATTACTGTTTATTTCCGCGTCCCTGTTTCTATCCGAAAATTGACCCTTAATTTGAAAATTCATTTCTCTTAATATACAAAGCCATTTGGTGCATACTTAGTATCATTGGAAAGTGTTACTTGTCTACTTTCTAACCATATTTTTTTCATACTTTATTCTTCTCCTACTAGTTAGGGAATCAATATATGTCATCATAGGTTAGAAATAATGTTACTGGAGCAGTTTTAGTAAAATAGGAATAACTACCATTATATAGCTCCAAATATAGACAAACTAGTGTCATTCTTGGGAACTAGTGTCATTTTGTTCCCAAGACATAGATCTATCTATAAATTTAGACCAATGAATTTTTGGAGATATGTACAAATTTATACAATAACTAGAAGCAGACAGTACATAGCTTTCAGTAAGGTTCCATCATCATTATCCCTCATGCTCCACATGCTTCCCTTTGGCATGACTTGGCCCTAACATTGGTTAACTATGGAATGAGATTGGGGAAATCTCAGTAGTCAACTTGAACATGCCATCATGTCATCATAAAAACATTTGAAAACATAATATACTTTCATTAAATCATCAAAACTTTCATGTTGTCTAACGAAATTTCGGCAGCATAACGGCTTAATAAATGGGCATCCCGGGGCTTAGCCCTTAACATAAACAACCACCAATCATAGGAAAACATTCATAACAGTAACATGACATCATTTACAAATCATTATAACATAAAAAACATTTATAAGCAATAACATTAAGCAAGGGTAAGAGACTACCTTGGAGTTTAACTAACTTTTCTTTGAATCTTGCTTTCACTTAGCATTACATTACTTCCTTAACTTGATTGAAGCCTAAAGCATCATTAAACCTTACCTAATAATTTAATATCATCATATAACTTTAACTCAACCAAGAACCATAAACTCTTCCCTCAAAATCATATCTTGATCCAAATAGAGGAGCAAGAGGGAGTAAGAAAATGGCTTAAACTGTAACTAATCTTAAACTAAATAAATAAAGAAGAAATCTTAGAAGAGATTTGAAGAAAAAGCTTACCTTGGAAGACCCCTACTTGCCTTCTTTTTCTTTCTCCTTCCTTCTTTCTTCTTTTTCTTCTTCTTTCTTCTTTATCTTCCCTTTTCTTCTTTATCCTTTTCTCTCTCACGGCTCACTCCCTCCTTCTTTTTCTTCTTTCACGCTCCCTTTTCTCTCACTTGCGTGTATGTGTGTGAGAAAAGGTGAAGGGGAGGGGGGGTTTTATAGGGAGGCCTGAGGATTGTTGATCGTCAAATTGAGATTTAATCCGAGTGCTCACAATCATTCTCACATTTAATATACCAATTACCCATTATACCCCTAGATTTTTTTGGGCATGTGGGAGAGTAGGGAAGGGCAAAAATGTCCAACTTTTCCATCCTTACTTTATGTCAAATCAAGAAAAGTAGATAGTGTACTTTTACCTTTGCAGATAAATTTGGCTCTGATTTGAGTACTTTTTGAACCAGATTTATTTAATTAACCATGGTTAAAGGTGTAATTAACCACTTAAACCCTTCTCTTTCTTCTTCATTTCACGCGTGAACCAGCAGCCAAAACATAGGAAGAAAATGCAAGAAAAGGAAGGAAGAAGGAGGGAGAAAAGGAAGAAAAATCAAGGGAAAATTGAAGCACAAGTTGGTAAGATTCTATACTTTCACCTTAAGCTTGCTATTTATGGCTTTCAACGCATGTTTTATGGATTAGTTTGGCTTTCTCTTTACCTTAGGGTTTCGTCTAAATAAGGGTTTTCACAAGGGAATGAGTTTTTGAACCAATAAAGTAACTACTAGAAGCATGAATCCATAGATGGTTTGAAGTAATTTAAAGGAAATATTTTCCAATCACTTTCAGACAATTTCGGTCAGAACAGGGGGAGTATTTAGATTTGGAATTTCATGATTTTGACATCAAAAATCGATTCCCCATAGTCCAAAACCTTAAGAACAAGTGTGTTGTACAAAGAAAGGTCAAAGGAGAGTTAAGTGAAAAAATTGGGTTTTAGTGAGTAATGTGTTATGTAACTCATGAATCCAATGGCTAAATTGGTTCAATGATGATGTGGATAGGTTCAAGAAGGTTGTGTAAAGCTTTAAAAGTGGTGGACTAAGTTTGGAAAGCAAGGGAGCATCATAAGGTAGTTAAATCCCCATACTTGCAATATGTTATCATACATGTTTTCAATGAGTTTCTAGCTTTGCTCTATTTAAAATGATGTTTTGTGATGAATTATGTGTATTGGCTGAGTTGATTGAGGGGCATTGTGACCCCGGGATATCTAATTTCCAAATGAAACTCTGTTAAAATTTTTTATGAAATTATCTGATACAAATATGATAATGTGTTTCAAATGTGTTATCTTGATGCTATATGCTTAATGTGATAATATGATGCCATGTTTGGATATTAATTACTGAGATTTTTTGAATCTCACTCTCCCATATATTAACCATGAATAGGTAATAACAATGGTAAGATCACAAAGGAAGAGAAAGGAAAGGAAAAAGAATTTGACCATTAATTTGATATTGATCTCAATGGCCATGAGTTTAGAACTTTTATGTAAATTTGTAAGGATAATGTTAGAAATGTTTCTTCAAGTTTTCATGTTCCTTTAAGTCTAAATGAAGGTATGGCATGATGGGAAGAGGAATTATGGTTATGTAAATATTGATTACTTTTGTTTTGCTAAGCATTAGGATATGAATGGTTTTTATGACCTCTATGGAGGAAACTCACTACTGTTGAGACAGTTGTAATGTGAAATATGAATGATATATATGGTTTAAAAGTAGGTAGGAAGAGCTTTCCAATGGTCTAAAGAACACTTATATTCAATGTGTGTACAATATTTGGTGAATTTTTATATTTAATTTCGATTAGAATAATTCTTTTACAATTTTCATATAAATTGTGAGATTTCACAGAGTTTAATATACAGATCAGTATAGTCATTGCTCTAACTTAACATGTATATAAAGTTATAAGCTATTTCTAGAGACTTGAATCACATGCAAACGATTTTTATTGATTTGGTTATGATTTTTCAAAATTTAATTGAAATAAATAAATTTGATTAAATGAATAGTAACCAAAGTTTGAAAAAAATTTATTATGGCATTTATTGTGATTCAAGATCCTATTATGATACAAATAGACTTTAAAATGATTAAATACATGGGAAATAGGCCCAATATAAGAGGTGTTACATTTATAACTTGAGTGTTGATTTTTCTATGGATAAGTGGCATATTACCCAAACCCTAACCCTTAAATGTTGATATCTTTTGGAATCTGAATATGTGGTGATATGATTGTAGTTCTATGAGTTATTCTGGATGTTTTGATGTGTGGGTATAGCTTGGATTGCTTTGTTACAGTCGATTGGTGCTTGGGATTAATGATTACGTATGATAAAGATTGGTAATTTGAGATGAGAGTAAGAATTTGATTATGTATAGGTTGTAATACTATTCAATTGGGATCTTTTGACTTTGAGTTGTATTTGGAAAGTGTTAAATAGGTGGTGGTTGCTTCTTTTGGCCTACTGAGATGTCGAGTAGGTTGGACGGTTGATGTAATCAGGGTTTATCTTTCTGTGTTTGTGATATATGTTCAGTCATTTTCATATCATGATATGCCCGCTATATATATATGTTTTACCTTTTCATATCATGATATGCATTATAGCTTGGTTATGGTTGATCATATTCATATCATGATATGTGCAGCTACGCAGCTAGTAAGTTATCTATCCCTATCCGTTGTATGATGAAAATGACAATATAATGTTAGTAATTATGTTATATGTAACCCCGTGATTATTATTGATACGAAATGATGATTGTGCACCCCATGATATGTTGCATACATTCATATGGCATGCTAGAACATTAGAAAGTGATATATGTTGACATGTTAGCATGCATTGAACATTGTCACATTGTCTGCCTTATTGGGATATATAGTTTGGGTGACGATGCTTTATATACCACGTAACATGCCAATCCACTAAATAGCACATGAGGCCTTGTGATCTGGAGATATGGCTTACATATATTCCAGTCACTAAATAGTTGTCTTATGGTCGGGAGACTTAGGTGGCTGTGAATTCGGGTGCACCTGCTTTAAATAGCCACTAACTCGGGTGGTTCAAGGAAAGGAGAGCCATGGTCCAACTTTTGGTACAATGACTTTTGTTTGGGTCATGACCATTGGAAGGAAAGTTGGGTGATAATGGCCGTCGCGGGTTGTTGGAAGGGGCCACTGGTTAAGGTTACCTTGTCATAATAACTAACTCACGGTTCTAGCCGTGTATTGATAGAATTGGAGTCTACATATCATGTATACTGTATTGGTGATGAATTATATCTGTGATTGACATGAAAATATGATTATGTGTATGTATATGTTTACTCTTGGATAGTGGGATATATGTCTCATGTAACACTTCTTTTAGGGCTTATTTCCCATGTATTTAATCCTTCTAAAGTCTATTTGTATCGTCTTAGGATCTTGAATCACAATAAATGCCATAATAAATTTTTTCCAACTTTGGTTACTATTCATTTAATAGAATTTATTTATTCCAACCAGACTTTGGAAAATCATAACTAAATCAATAAAAATTGTTTGCATGTGATTCAAGCCTTTAGGGATAGCTTATAACTTTGTCTACATGGGAAAAATATAAGTTAGAGCAATGACTATATTGATCTGTATAGCAAACTTTGTGAAATTTCACAATTTATACGAAAATTGGAAAATAATTATTTTAATTGGAATTAAATATAAAAATCCACCAAATATTGCACACACATTGAATATGTGTGTTCTTTAGGCCATTGGAAAGCTCTTCCTATCTACTTTTAAACCATATATATCATTCATACTTCACATTACAACTGTCTCAACAGTAGTGAGTTTCCTCCATAGAGGTCAAAATAACCATTCATATCTTAATGCTTAGCAAAACAAAAGTGATGACATTTACATGACCATAATTCCCCTTCATCTCATGCCATACACTCATTAAGACTTATAGAAACATGAAAACTTGAAGAAACATTTCCAACATTATCTTTACAAATTTACATAAAAGTTCCAAGTTCGTGGCCCATGCAAGTTTCACTAGCTCAAATATTAAGCTCTTTCTCCTTTCCTTTCTCTTCATAGGTGGTCTTGCCACTGTCACTACCTATTCATGGTTAATATATGGGAGGGTGAGATTCAAAGAATCTCAGTAGTTAACACCCAAATATGGCATCATATTATCACATTAAGCATATAGCATCAAGATAACACGTTTGAAACACATTATCATATTTGTACCACATAACTTTATAAAAATTTTGGCAGTGTTTGGTTTGGAAATTGGAAATCCTGGGGTCACAATGCCCCTCAATTAACTCAGCCAATACACATAATTCATCACAAAACATCATTTTAAACACATGGCAAAGCAAGAAGCTCATTGAAAACATGTATGATAACATATTGCAAGTATGGGGATTTAACTACCTTATGATGCTCTCTTGCTTTCCAAACTTGGTCCACCACTTTTAAAGCTTTCCATAACCTTCTTGAACCTATCCCCATCATCATTGAACCAATTTAGCCATTGGATTCATGAGTTACATAACACATTACTCACTAAAACCCAATTTTTTCACTTAACTCTCCTTTGACCATTCTTTGTACAACACACTTATTCTTAAGGTTTTGGACTATGGAGAATCCATTTTTGAGGTCAAAATCATGAAATTCCAACTCTAAGTACTCCCCCTGTTATGACCGAAATTGTCTCAAAGTGATTGGAAAAGATTTCCTTCAAATCACTTGAAACCATCCATGGATTCATGCTTCTAGTGGTTAATCTAAGCTTTTCCCAAAGTTTATTTGTTCAAAAACTAATCCATAAAACATGCTTTGAAAGCCATAGATAGTAAGCTTAAGTTGGTAGTATAGAATCTTACCAACTTGTGCTTCAATTTTCCTTTGATTCTTCTTCCTTTTATCCCCTCCTTTTCCCCTTCCTTTTCTTATGTTTTCTTATCTATTTTGGCTACTAGTTCACACATGAAATGAAGAAGAAAGAGAAGGGTTTAAGTGGCTAATGACACTCTTAACCATGGTTTATTAAATAAATCGACTAAAGTTACTTTTTTGTCTCCTTACTTAACAAGTTTTCCCAACTTTTTGAGATGATTGGTTGGCTTCATGTGCTGCAGCAATTCAAGCAGGGGAGAGACGGAAATGTGTCCAAAAATTACACAAATTTTCCTGATCCAGATATATCTTGAACCAGGTAATTTTTAACCGTACCGATAAAACTGTTTTTGTAGTAATTTGGCATTTTTGAGCTACAAGACTATTCTAATTTTATTTTTATATTTTTCTAATTATCCTATCCCAAATGATATCTGTGTATGACCTATATCCTATCCCAGTTACCTTTTAACCATCGGTAGGACTTACAGTTTACTTTTTTAGTTTACTATTGTTTTTAGACACTTAGCATTGATTATATTTTTATTCTTGAATATTAACTCTCAGTGCCATATACTATTAGACTTTTCTCATCGAGGGCTTCATTTTGACAGTAATTTTGCATATTTACAAAATTGTGCTTAACCCAAGGTTAAATTATAATTTTTGAAACTTTCGGGTCATTAGGTGTAATTTTTCCTAAGGCTTTTCTATTCCTTTCCCACATAAATTTTTATATATTTTGAGACGTGGATGTCATTTTTATATTTTTTTAGGGGCAAAAATATAATTTTCACATTTTTCCACTCAATTGGGAAAAATGACCTCTTTGCCCTATTTCACACAAAACTGTGTCTGTCCATTTTCATGAATTCCTTGTAAATTTCATATTATCATTCATTACTTATTATTCAGTGAAATTTTGGGATATTATATCTCATACCCTCTTTTACTAATATTTCAGGTGAAGACTCTAGTACTAGCACGAAGAAGACCAAGATGTCGTAGGTCTCTCCACATTCAGGAATTTCAAGTATAATTGGTAGTTTGTAATTCAGTTTATGTAATATTATGACAAGTAGGATGTAGTGGTTCTGTGCCATAAGTGTCTTGGGAGTATTATCTTTACGCTATGTGATGATATGATGGTTCTGATGATAATGTTTGAATGATATAGATGATTATGTTATGAAATTGATGATCAGGTATGATATGTGCTAGGCATGAGTTATATATATGTGATGATGATATAGACCCCGGTATGTGTCATTATTATTAGGGCATGTGTCCATCAGCTGGAGTGGCTACACGCGTGAGCCCAAATGTGGTTTTAAGGCTTGTATGTGTGTTTCAGGCATGTAGCCCATTATGTAGAATTGGGGTTCAAGGGGGTCAAACTTGGACAAGTGGCTCCTTTAGGGTAAAATCTCCTTAGACAAGTTGATTGTGATGATTAAGACGAGTGTGAATGGCCTGAGATGCCAAATTGCCTTTGGTAGACATGGAGGTGGTTAGTAGTTAGTTTTGGTCAAAAGTCACCAAATCAATCACGGGTGTCCAAAAGCTCCATAGGAAAATGGATTAAGGTGAAACCGTGTCGACGGATAGATTGGAGCAAGGGTGACTAGTAAGAGTTGGAATAGAATCAGGTCAATTAAATGTCGAAGTACAAAGTTGTTCACATCGGAAGTTTGACAAAAAAAATTAGCAATTTTTCTGATAGAGTTACTATTTTGGGCACCGTGGCACTAGAAACTTGTTCGGGCGCCACACCATTCTACTTCTTGGAGGCCACAGCGGCATTGTGGAGGCTGTGGCTCCAGTATTGATCCATCCTGTTCTGTTTCGTTTTGCCTATTTTTGAGGTTTTAGGTGATGTTCGGGGATTTGTTTCAGTAGGGTGTTATACTAAGCCATACCTACAAAGAAGCACCATAAATCTTGAAGAAAATGGAGAAAAGATGAAGAGCCACTTACCCACAAGATTTAGGCTTCCCAAAGGTCAAATTCATGTCTCTTAACCTTAGAAAGTTGAAACCCTAGAAAGGTCACCAATTTTCCCTTCGTTTTCACTGTTTTGATGAGTCCTAATACGATCTGATTTAAACAAATTCTGTGATTGGCACCGTGTCACAAAGTAGGCTCATCATAGTGCGAGCCCATACTATGTTGGCCTAAGTCCAATTCAGCTTCTCTCACTATTGCGTCGCTAAAGCTCGTTGAGGCATGAGTGAGTTATGCCTCCTTTTTCCTAACTTGCTAATTTTGACCCTTCCTCTACTTCTGACCCCTTTGGTCTTATACAATTCTAACCTGTTAGATTGATAACTCATCCAGAATGACATAATCAGGGTTGTTACATGCTTAAGAGATATCCATTCATAGTTAAAGAAGCAAATAAAGAAGCTTAAACTTGGTGTATGGAAGAGTTAATGCACATGCCATGATTTTTTGAGCCTAGGCATATAAAAAGGAATGAAAATGGATTTTAACACAGAAGCATCCGTGCCTAGGGACCAAAATCTAAACCTAGATGTGGAACCTTTATTGAAACACACATTAGCAATTTGTTTTGCAATTTTGGCTTAGGCTTCGATATTTAACTCCTCTAAACACATTTTTTCAAATGATGAAAGGTTGTTATAGAAGAAGTTCTTGGTGCTTAAGTGGTCTTCAAGTTGGAGATACAAAGAGATTTAGACTTCAGTCATTGAGTTTTCTCTTTTACTTTATTATTTTGACGTTTATGTGTGTTTGACGGATTATTTTGTTGCAAATCAGATCATGTATGCTAAAATTCATGTATCTAGGATTATTGTTGCTTGACTTATGGATTAGTTTATTTTTCCATACCATATTCTCTTTAATGTTATATGTGTTTATCCATTTGTGTTCTTCATGCTTCTTTGTTAATTGGCCATCAATTTGGATTGATTGGATTTTTCTAATAAAGACTAGAGATAAAAATTAAAATAGGCCTTTGCAACAACCCACATGTAATCATTCTGGATATGTATATGATTCATGAAATGGACTAAAATTGGAAGTGGAATCAAAGTGGGGCAAAGCTTCAAAATAGAGGCAGAAGCATGTCACACCGCAGCGAAGTACAAGGGCACCATGGCGAGATAGCAAGGGAACTTCAAATTTTTGAAGGTAGTAAAGGTCCACACCATGGCAAACATATCGTGTGCTATGGCACCAGTCACAAAACATGAATAAATCAAGGCACAATCCAATCGATGAAGTAGAAAGAAATAGAAGGTGAAGAAGAAAAGTTTTGCTAGGGTTTGCCATTTTCGACCTTGAGGGCCAATTTTTGGACTCTAGAAGCTTGATTCTTGTTTGGTAAACAATTTTACACTTCCCTTCTTTTTTTTCTTCATGGTTTTCGGTTGAAATCTATAGGTATGCTTGGAATATTCCACCGATTAAAATGGTTGCAACTAGATTATTGGAGTGTTGTGTGGTGTTTCTATGGCTTGGGTATGATTTGGAAGGATTGTGATTGGTTTATATCAAACCCTAGTCTAGAAATTATAAAGGAAGTTCGGAATTCAAATTGTTAAGGTTTAGCAATGGTTTGATTGGGTGTTTAGGCCTCCTTAAGGTATGTTTATGTTAGTAGAATTATGTGTTTATTATCATTAAGTTTGGTTGATTGGATTGTGAGTTATTGGGATATATGATTTTTGTGTTATTTGAAGATATTATGATATTGTTTGTGTTCAAGGTTGTGTTTGGAAGTTGTGATGCTTTAAGAAGTGATTCAGAAGAGTGCAATTCATCATTGGTACTTCGATGACCTATCATCTCCTCCATGTGTATGTTTGTATATAGACAATCCGAGGTAATTGGGGTAACTTTAAATATTAAATAAGTTTTAAACTTTCATATCATGATGTGTCTCATATTTCAGCTCATAAGTTTTCTTGAACCCTTTACCTTTTTGAGATTTTGATTGGAAATGAGAATGGTAATCATGTAGTCCTTTGTGTATATATGTATATGTATGTATGTGTGTATCCAATTGTATCATTCCTAATGATGAAGTGTCAATACGATTCTGATAGTGATAATAATAATGATATGTGTGGTAATAGGTTGAACATAAGAATATGATAGCATGACAATAATGAGAAAAATGATAGCAATGATGGAGATGGTTGAGAAAGACTAATATATGTGTGTGTGTGTGTATAAGTTTGGTGATTGATGATGATATATATTGTTGTTACATATCCCCATGGAATATCTTGTTTAATGATATTATGCTAGCATAATAATATTGATGACGATAATGGTATTGTTCTGGATACATTATATGATGGCATGTTAGCATAGCATATAACATCGTCACTGCATTACGCATGTTGGGCATTGGATTGTTTTGGTGATAATGTTGTGATATGATACCACGTGCTATGCTAAACCACTAGTGGGACACGTGAGGCCTTGTGTCCAAGTGGTGAGATTTGATATAGATATTTCTGCCATTAAATCCTCTCCATCCTCTCCCTTTAGCCAGGTGAGCCAAGTGACAACGGATTGGGGATGCACCTTCCCTAAATCACCACCAATTCTGGTGGTACAGGGGAAGGGGAACCATGGTCTATACACTAGTGGAATGACCTTTGGCCAGCTTATGAGAAGTAATAGTGAGCTTAGTAGTTGCCTGAACTCAACCATCACTGGTTATGGGAAAAATGTTGCTTATTGAAGTCACCCTATAGAGGTGACTAGCTCATGGTTCCTGCCATGATGGATATAGGTTCTTGCATATCGCATGCATTACATTCTGCATAACACTTAGTACATGAATATATATATATCATTGTATTTCTTTGTTTTACAAGTTGCCCTTGGTTGCTAAGACATCTGTCTCACCCCTTGTGGGAAAACATTTATAGGAATGGGACCAAGCTCTAGCAAGAAGTAGAAAAGATGGATAAGTCCCCTCGGGGATCTGCAGGGTATCTGAGTACCTATATTGGTATGTGTTTATTTGAGAATGCATGTTATGTTTTGTATTGTGTCAAGTATAGGAATGATGCCATATGTAATTGTTATGCATGCGTTTTTAGGACTATTCATGTGTGGTTAATGTTATTTGTGACCTTAAGGTTAACTGAGGCTATCCGATGTATAAAGGTGAAGGATGAGTTAGTGTATGGACATGTGCAAGAATGCTATGGTAGAATGATTCATCTTGTTGCATTGTGAGGTTTGAGACTAGTCGTCTTGGTATATTTAGATTATGGCCCTTTATTGTTATAGTAAGTTTGGCCCCTAGGCAATGGGTGGCCTTTGTTTGTTTTGATGAATATGAGTGATTTATGTGTGTTATGATTGGAGACCCCAAGTAGGGTTAGGATGTGCTTTTTTATATTGTATGTTGCCTTGTTAGTCTAAGGTCTCATGTGGATGTCATTTTGGTGTTGTTGTGGTAAAATAGGTATATAACCCATTTGTGGTATTGTGGTGCTCAGGGGGTCAAATTCTACAAGAATGGTTTCGTTAGGATGAGATTTCCCTAAACTCAGTCCTCGGAGTATTTGGGACTTGAATCAAGTACTGGTTCTGGATGGTTTGGCATTGGGAGGCCCAAGTGCTAAGTTTTGGTCCAAAACTGACCATTTCAATCGTGGAAATCTAAAATCTCTATACAGAGATATTTTGCAATATGGATGGCATGTATGGTTAGAATGGGAGTAGAGTAACCTGTAGGAGTTAGAATTAGGTCAATGGAAGATCAGAGAAAAAGTTATGCCCGTTAGAAGTTCATCAGGAAAATCAGCAAATTGCTGATATGGTATTAGTATTTGGTGCTACGGCACCACACCATTCTATTTTTGTCCCCAGTTCATCCAGAACACTCTCCCACCGTAACGGTGCCCCTTGTTTTGTCTCCTTTAAGGTTTGGCTGGTCACCCAAGAAGGGGTGAATTGGATGATACAAAATTTTTACCCTTTTAGAGCACAACTTAATTTCAAGAGATGTGCAGTAAAACAGGGATGAACAGAGTATGAAGAATTTGATAGATGAAATGTGTAGATGAAGAGCAAGACACAGAAATTTATACTAGTTCAGCCCAAACCACTTAGCCTACGTTTAGTCCCTAAGTCACCACTTGAGATTTTTACTATATCCCATAAGTTTGATTCGAGCACTTGTGAAGTCTCAATACATCCCATAAGTTTCTGTAGGCACTCATGAAATCACTCTCCCCATACCCTTAAAAGATGTGTATTTCCCTTAGTATTATCCCCACACTAATATTATACCCAGAAAATAGTAGAAGAGAATGAACACAGAATTGGAACTCTCTTTTAAAGTAGATGATACATTGAAAGTTCTCTTTACTAAGGTGGGTTTTAACTATGAATGCTGATACAGAAAGATTTTATGTATGGAAACAGTATTTTAGCATAACTCACTTAAGATTATTACCCATAAGTTCAAATGAGGTTCTATTTATAGATTTGTGGCTTAACTATTCGTTAGACACAAGTTCTAGCCATTACTCTATAAAAAGAGCCATTCACCAACCGTGTTGAATGCATCTGTCATTCCAAAATTCAAATTTTGAGGCTCAATAGAAGAATTTTATAGAGTCAATATAGTTATGTGTTTAACATTGAACCTTGAAATTCATCTGTTATGTAATGACCTTGAGCATCATTTTAAGAAAGACCTTGTCAAATGATATAGCACCGAAAGTATCAAGGCTCGAGGAAGGATCAAAATGGAGCAAGTTAGAGAAAGGAGACAGAGAGCATGAATGCCGTGGGAAGGAATAGTAGCACTACAGCCACAGAGAAACAAAGTGTTGGCATCACGGCCAACTTAAGTGACGTCGTGGTGAGCTTGTCTGAACTAGTTTAAATTAGAAGGAGAAACCAAATGCGGACAGAAAGAAAAACGGAGGGAGAATGGATTTGTCTGCTAGGGTTTCATCTTTTTAGCCTAGTAGGTTCGATTTCCGGCATTTTAGAGCTCTAATCTTGCTAGTAAGTCATCTCTTAGCCTCCCTCTGTGTTTTTCTTTGAGTTTCACCGAAGACTTTTCATGGATTTGGTTAGGGTTCTAATTTGGGTAAGTTTCCACCAATTAAATTGTGCATAAATGTGATCTAGAGGTGTTATTGGATGTTTCTATGGATAAGGTGTTGGTTTTATGATGTTTAAGTGTTACATCTCCCAAACCCTAACCCTTAAATGTTGACATATTTGGGAATCCAAACTTGAGGAAGTATGATTATGATTCTAAGAGTTGTTTAGAGTATTTTAATGCTTGGGTTTGCTTAATAAAGTACTATTTTCCATTTGGGATATGCTTGAATTGATAAATGTATATGTTAAGGTTGAAGAATTATGATGGTAATAAGGAATGGATGTTATATAGGTTGTCCTATAACTTGATTGCTGTCTCTTAGCTCCAGATTGTAATTGTAAAGCATTTAATTGGTGGTGGTTCCATTTGACCTATTGAGGTGTCAAGTAAGTTTGACGGTTGAGGTAACCGAGGTTTTCTATTTGTGTGTGATATATGTTTAATTATTTTTATATCATGATATGCATGCTTTATGTATATATATTTTACCTTTTCATATCATGATATATGTTATAGCTCGATTAAGGTTGATCATATTCATATCGTGATATGTGTAGCTACACGACTAGTAAGTATCTATCTCTACCTTATTGTATAATGAAATGGTAATATGATGTTAATGACTATGATATGTGTGAATGGTAATGACTATTGATATGGAATGATGATTATGCACCCCATGATGTATTGTATATCTTTATATGGCATGCTAGCACATTTGAAAGAGATATATGTTAACATGTTAGTATGCATTGGGCATTGTCTTATTGTGTACATTGTTGGGACATATGGTCTGGGTGACAATGCTCTATATACCCATGGTATGCCAATCCACTAAAGAGCACACAAGGCCTTGTGTTCAAGTGGTGCGGCTTGTATATATATATATTCCAATTACTAAATAGTCATCTTATGGCTGGGAGACTCAGGTGGCTATGAATTAGGGTGAACCTTCTCTAAATAGCCACCAATTTGGGTGGTTCAGGTGAAGGAAAGCCATGGTCCAACCTTTGGTGCAATGGCCTTTGGCTGGGTCATGACTACTGGAAGGAGAGCTGGGTGGTGATACCGGAATCGGCCATCATGGGTCATTAGAAGGGGGCCACTAGTTAAGGTTACCTTGTCATGGTAACTAGCTCATGGTTCTAGCCATGTATTGATGTGATTGAAGCCTACATATCATGCATATTGCATTGGTGATGCTTTATAATTGTTATTAACATGAAAGCATGAATATTTGTGTATATGTGTGTCTACCCCTAGTTACTGGGACGTATATCTCATCCCATGGCTAACATTTCTAGGTGAAATATCTAGCACTAACAAGGACAAGGAGAACTAAGAGTACACTTGTGAGTGTCGAGGACTATGTTTCCCCATGTTGTTAATTTTTCATTATTTCCAGTAAAGTGCCACTATATTATGTAGGGACATATGGATTGATGTGATTTCGGGACTAGATGCAATGTGTTCCTTGTTGATCCCTTCTTGGGTGCATTGGGTGGCCTAATTGGTGTTGATGGGCTGGCACCCTATTCGTGTTGTATTAAATGTTGGCAAGATCTTATGCATGTTATGTGATCTCGAATGTTAGCTTGTATTGGACCCATGGTTGTTGTCTCTAGCCTACTTTGAATCTGTATGTCTAGTTATGATCCTAATATGGATCTTGGACCTTTGATTTTGTGAAATGGGCATATAATCCATTAGTTGAGTTGGGGGTCAAGGGGGTCAAAACCTAGAGGAGTGGTTTCTTCAGGTTAGAACCTTCTTGGACATTTTCTCGTGTCCGTTAGGACTTGTAGAAGTGATCTCGGCATATCAATTGCTCATGGGTGGCTATTGGAGGTGTCGAGTTCTTGGTTTTGGGCAAAAGTGACCAATTTGGTTTATGATATCCAGAATCTCCATACGAAGGTGCTTTGAGACACGGTTGGTGTCTATGGTTAGAGGGAAAGTAGAATGACTTGTAGGAGTCAAAATCAAGTCCATTGGAGGTCGAACCACGAAGTTGTGCGTGTTGGAAGTTTGGTTGAAAAATCAGCAAGGTGCTTAGTTCCTGTTAGCTAAAGGCGTTGTGGCGCCATAGCCATGGTCGTGGCGCCATGCTTCTCTGGTCACATTCAAGAAACCTCTCAAGCTGCGGTGTTACAGTGCTAGCCGTGGTGCTACCCCTATGTTCTGTCTTCTCATACCTGTTTCGCTGCATAAAATGGCTTAGTATGACCTTGTGAGTTTAGGGTGTGACATGTTACAAAGTGACATTCGAATTTCGAGTTTGCAAAAGATATTCCATGTTAGTTTGTGTGAATTTTCATATTGGAAGTATGTCTTAAGATATTTGAATAGTTGTCTTAAGTTTTTATATAGCCTTTCGAAATTAGAATTCCAGAAACTAAAATTAGAACTTCAGAAACTAAAATTAGAATTTAAGAGACTAAAATTAGAATTTTAAAGATCGAAATTCAAATTTTTGAGACCGAAATTCGTCTGTCAGATGCATAAATTCGAATTTCAGAGGCTGAAATTCGTCTATCAGAGACATGTTCAAGTTTTAACAATGCACTTCGAAATTAGAATTTCAGAGACCAAAATTCGAATTGCAAAGACCAAAATTCGTCTATTAGAGGCTAAAATTCAAATTTTAGCCTCTAAAATTTGAATTTCAGATACTAAAATCCATCTATCAGAGGTATGTTTAAACCTTTGCGACTTTTGCACACTTTCACTAATTTTACTTATCTTGAAATTTGAATTTCACAACTGAAATTTATCTATCAAAGATGAAAACTCTGTAACTTCGAATTTCACCGAGCAAAGTTTAAATTTTGCATAAAATAAACATGAATCATAAGTCAAATTTGTCTGTTAGCCAATATTTCTTAATTCTAATAAATGCTAACATCATATTTACTTAATCTAACTCGTTTAAAACATATAGTAATAAGATTAAGTAAATTTCAAAGATTAAACTACCTTAAGACCTAAGTGAAAACAAAATATACCTAATAGTTAGGTCTTTAAAAGTTGAACTCCATTTTCACTTGATCATTCCCATTTTTGGTATGCTATCTTCTGATCTTGTATTCTTAGAGCATCATTTTTCTTCTTTTTCTTTTTCTTTGAGTGAGACATGATGTTAATTTTCCTTTTTTTTTTCCAATGCTCACTCTTCTTACTTGGATAACCCTACACTTAATGTATTTCACTTACAAACCAAGTAGTTATTCCAATTTATATATATATAGTATACTATATGCATTATAAACATAATTAAACACATGCTAATGCATATTTTACTTTTTTTAGGAGTAATGCATATATTAGACAATTATGATATATTTGTTCCTTATTACTCCATATTTGTAATCATTAAAACTTACATTATATTAAACCTAACATCTTTGGTGTTGCCTCGCATTCTTGGTAGTGATTTGTGTTTTTGTCTTGAGGGTGTTAAAACCATCAATCATTGTATGAGAACTTGATATTTGCAATGTTGACTAGATTATTTTGCTAATGAAGTAGATTCATTATTTGGCCTCATAATAGTCAATTTTGGGAACATGAAATCAAGAGTTTTGTTGATTGCATCAAAGATTGTAAAATTAACTTAATTAGACACTTATTTTGAGATTTCATAAAGTTCTTATAGGTAAAATTGAATCCTAAACTAACACTAAAAACCATTATAAACAATTAAGAGTAGGAAATTTATATGTTTTGAAATAATTTTAACGCCAATGATCCTAAGTTGTCTTCATTATTCTAGAATCATGGCTAACTTTTAATTGTAGTGTTGTTTGATTTTATATGTACAATTGCTCGTTATTTTTTCCTCTCAAATTAAGTGACGGTGGTGTGATAATTGACACTTAACTAGATTAGGGAATTGAATTCTTGTAGAAACAATACTTCACTCACTATGTATTACTTACGACCATATACATGTGGAGATTGATGTGCTTTAATATTTTAGGCAACTACTTTTTGCTAGGAAGACGAAAAAATATGATCTTTTGTTAAATTCATTTCTCATGAAATTATCTGTAAGAAAGTTGCAAATTTGCAAATTTTTCAAAAAAAAAATTATGAGAAATCTAGAAAAACAAATTTCACGGACTTTTCGATGAGAATTATGTTGAAATATATATTCCGTTTATTTGCAATTTTCACAGTTAATTTCTTACGGAGTTTTCTATGCAAAATTTGGACATTTATCACATTTTATTCTTATATATATTTGTCTAAAATTTCTCATGCACATAGTCCTTGTGTCTATGAGAGAAATTCTCAGGAACCGAGTATGTGAGAAATCACCATATCAATCCATGTTTTAATCCGCGTCTCAGACTTTAATTAACTCTTTCAGAAGTATTTTCTCACAGATTATATCCATCAGAAAAGCTTTCTCACGAAATTAGATCATGAGAATTTTTTTGGATGAATTTTATTACATCGTGGTGAAATTCTTGAGAAATTATATAAGAAATGCCTTTCTCATCACGTTTAACACAATTTTATCTGCATGAGGTTTATCATTCTCAAATCATATATCTTAGTAAAAAACTAATTCCTTTGAGTTGTTTAAATTACCAAAGTAGACTTTGTCTATCCTGACAAAGTCTTTTCCTAATAAATTCATTTTTTTAAAAACTCAATAGTTAGAACATTATCTCTTAATTTATTTTATATTCTACTCAGCAATTAAAATAAAAACAAATGTTAAATTAAAATATTAACAGTAAAAATAAGTTCTCTAGAGCATATCCAATATTAATTCCAAATGGTAAAAGTTATTCTAAATAAAATATTGAGTCTAGAAGGGAGGTTTCGAATGCAAAACAAATAACACTAACAGTTATATTAATATATGTAAACTAGAAACAATCCGTGCAAGCTGAAATATCTGGTATGTACGGGCTGAAATGAACTCGAACAACGACAATGTTTCGAAACGACTAGCTATATATAGACTATAACACCGTAATGGGAATAAATTATGACTTTTTAAAAAAAAAATTTCCCCATGTTGTTAGTCTGAACTATATTCTTATACTGTATTTGGTAGATGATAAAATGATTTTGTTAAAAGGGGAGTTTTCCATATTTTTGGGGGAAAACTTATATATTTTCATGCCTATTCTCATTCCTATTTTGTACCGAATGGAGGTTTAATTTAACAAGGTTCAGCTGAAAATACAGCTGTCATCTATTTACTAAACCGTTGCTTTAGTCGCAACTTTGGCAAAGTGTCAATTGTTAATGCTGACACATGCGAATAAAATTTGGTATTTGTGTCTATTATTGAACGAAAAGCTGCTTTCTTTTAATATTTTACTGGGATAGTGAATGTAACATCACATCTCCATGCCTAGCTTCTAAATGAAATGATGTGATCCTGTTGGCATTTTTTTAATAAATCAATGTTTTATGTTCAAAATAAAGAAACTCTCTTTGCTAATATATATTTGTAAATTATAAAAAAATTATTTACGGGACTTGAAATTTTCAGTTAATATAAAATTAACTATAAACTTTAAAAATGTATTATACATGACCAATTACGCAGGACGATAAACAAAATATGTATTAACTCCTCCCCAATAGATTAATTAAATAAGTGGTTTTCAAAATTAGAAAAATACTGTTTAAATAAGTTAAATTATTAGTCACATAAGATGACAACTTGTGAATAACAGAAATATCAATTGGAGGAGGTGTTTATCATTGTGGACAATCAAATAAAGACGATGCGAACAAGAAAATTTACAATATTGTGCAGGAAAATTTTGAACCAAGTTATTGGGGGAAAAAATAGAACCATGTTAATATGTTTAAGAGAGAACAAATATGTGGTCAACCAACCCAGCTTTAATGAATGCATATAATTGATTTGATAATGAATACTCCCTCATTTTCTTTTCATCCATCACATTTCAAGAAAAATTTTGTTTCTTTTTATTTATCACTTTCAAATTTTAAGATAACATTAATTATTATTTTTCTAATTATATCTTTATTTCTCATTTTAAAAGTCAAATATGGTATTAATTACTCTTTCTTATCTATCTATTTATTGAAGGGTATGTTAAGAAATTTAAAATAAATTATAATATATTAATTATATTTCTTAATTTATGTGTTAAAAACATAAAAAAGAAACAGAGGTAATATTTATTAAGAATCTTGCATATGAAGAATGTAATATACGTTTATATAAAGATATTGAAGAACACAACTTTAATATGGTGATCTCATGTGTGGCTTTGAAGAACAGTCATATCATTTTATAAAAGCAAATTATAGTATTTGTTAAGTTGAATAGTAAGAACGACCAGTGATGAAAGGAGATAATGCTCTTATCAAAGCACACTGAAAAGGCCTTTCGATTTAGTGGACCACAAAACAAAGGCATCAGTACATTGTGATATATATCTTGCAATCATTGGAGAATCAATACCAATACAAAATATAAAATATATTGAGGGATAGAGAGTTATATTATCCAAGCTGTAAATAGTATGATTTTTCTCACAAAAACTATTTTTTTAAGGCTTTGTGTCCTTCTTCTTATAATATTCTTTCAATCTTTCTCTATAATTGAAAAATAAATAAATATTAAAGAAAAAGATACGGCTTTTGAAAAACTTTTAATTTAATCTTGTATTATCAGAATTTTTAGTTTATTATTTTTTACGCACCACACTGAAAAAAATCTAGTTGATAACATAAAAAAAATAAAATTGTATGTAAAACTCTACTCTTTTTTTTTATTTTGTTTACCCATTCATTATTTTGTTTTACCTATCTATAACGTTTGTTTGGTACATTGGAATAAATTATCAAGAAAAAGAAAAAAAAGAAAATAAGAATAGAATTGATTGTGGAAAATCTGATCAAGCTCATGTATACCTAACATGATATGCAAGTGTCACAGACCAATTAGATAATATAACAACCTACTTTCACAAACCCCAAATGTTCACTCAAAACATTAAAAACCACAAACAGGAGGCAAAATAGTACTAGGGCCATCGCTAGGTACAATAACGCTACGTCCTCAGAGAAACAGAATGGGTTGGCATTGCGGTGCCACCTGCTGATACCATATCAGCAAGTTCCTGATTCTCCTAGCAAACTTTTGACATGCACAATGTAACATCCTAAAATTTTTATGGATAATCGGAGCTCAATATTTTGAAATCTATAATGAATTTGTAAAAATGGATGTACATCATTTGGTATGAAATAGGATAAAAAAGTTAATTATCTCAGTTGAAAGGAAAAAGAAAAAAATGACGATTTTACCCCTGGAAGGAAAAAAAAAAGAAAAAAAAAAAAAGAAAAGGAAAAAGGAAAAGAAGAAAAAAAAAAGAAATTTCAAGTCGGTGGACGCAGGAGGATGTTGAAGGAGAATTTATGAATTTTGGGGTAAATTATACCTGATGACCCGAAAGTTTTAAAAATTATAAATTAGACCCGGGTCAAGGGCATTTTTGTAAATATAAAAAATTATAGTCAAAATGAAGCTCTCAATGAGTTAGACCCAATGGAATGTAGTAGGGAATTTATTAAGGTCAAAATCATATTTATTGGGTGATTAGGATTTAATATTAATATTTTACCCGATAAAAGTCAGTTTAGACTGCAGGAAAAGGCAGTATTGATCCAAGGACAATGATTGGACTTTGTTAAAATATATTTTGGGTCTAGATAATGGTTTTGGACCAAAAGTAATGGTTGGAAAAGTTTTTTAAAAGAAAAGTAAATGAAAATAGAAATAAAAGTAAATTAAGTTATTATATTATATAATTATCATCTTAAACTATCATTTCATCTTCCCCCACGAGAAAAGGACGCTGGTTCAGTGGAGAAGAAGCCAGGAACGCGTGAGAGAGAGAGAGAGAGCAAAGGGGAAGAAGAGAAAATCACAAGGTTTGTCCCAAAACTTCAAGGTAATATCTTATGGCTATAATCTTATGTAACCTTTAGTTTGGAAGAGTTTTATGGTTTATTTTCTCCTATTTTTCCACTCAAAGTTTCAGCCTAGAGAGAGAGTAGAGAGAGAAAATGAGGGTATGGAGAAACTAAACCATAGAAAGTATCATATAGGCCATAAGTTGTAAGAATGTGTCATTAGATCACAAATTAATCGGTTAGTTATTTTTCTATAATTTATGATAATTTTATGCCCAATTAGGGTTCATTATAGGAAGGGAATTTCAAGTTTTTGACCTCAAAAATGGATTTCTTGGGTCCAAAATAGGTTAGAACAAGTATGTTGTACAAGGAATGCATGATGGATAACAAAGTGCAAATTTTAGTTCAAGTAAGCACTTTGTGAATGAAATTGGATAACTAGTGGTTAATGGCATTATTTGATTATGCTATAGGATCCAAAGGAGTGTTAGAAGATCAAGGAAAAGGTTTGCAAAGTTTGGAGATTAGTGGAAAGCCCAAAGGTAGTTAACTCACCTATCTATGCTTATGTATTATCATTGATGTTGCTTGGTTTGAATGATGTGGTTAATGTTTGGAATGTTATCTTGTGATGATTTGGCATTGTTGGTTGGATTGTTTGAAGGGTAATGTGACCCTGGATATGTCTAAATACAAGGGGAAGTGCTGCCCAAATTTTTATAAAATGGTTATGCCAAAATGATTTGGTTGCATGCTTAATGTGTTTTAAGATGAATACTTGCAATATATATGATGATATGTGTGCATGATGGTAGTTACTACTGAGATTCTTTGAATCTCACCCCTCTCCAAATGTCTAACCAATTTTAGGTTCAAGTTATGGCAAGATTACCCAAGAAAGGAAAGGCAAGGAGAAGCAAAGTAATATTCAAGCTAATGATACTTAGATTGATGCTATTATATGCGAGGTTATGTAAAACCTTATGGGATATGATCATGCTATGCTTCCATGTTAATATTTTCCTCTAAGTTCTTATGGAGCATCATGTAAGATAAAGGCAAGTCATGACTATTTATGTATATATGAGTGTGTATTTTGGAATGTTGGGAGAATGCAAGAGACCTTTCTGAACATGGTTGACAATTCGAAGTACTGTACATACCTCGATATGTTCAATGCATTAGTGTTTCATATGTATGAAAACTAGACATGGGTAGCTTTCCATAGACACAAAGATCACTCAATTTGGAGTTGTATATGATTTATGGTGGTTTTTCAAAGTTATGGTCAGAATCAGAAATTTTCAAAAATGACCATTGCTACAGTACACATAGTACGAACTTACTGTATAAGTTGGCCAAGTAACTTCCCTGTTCAACATTTTTCCCATGTATAGAATCTTTTAAGCTATATTTAGAGACTTGAACCATGTCAATGTGATTTTTCTTGATTTAGTTATGAATTTTCAAAGTTCACCGGGTAAAAAGAAGTTAACCAAGGAAATGGTACCCGAAATGAAATAAATTGGTTTAAGTTGTTTTATGTAATCAAGTCTCTAATCAAGTAATAATGGTCTTAAATATAGTAAATACATGGGAAATGAGTGTAAGTATGAGGTGTTACATTTTTGGTATCAGAGCCGAAGGTCTTGGCTCTTAAAGCAAAGATCTAGGCAAATCTTTGCAATAAGAGAGGAAAGTAATCCTCTTGGTTATAGTTTTCCCTTTTGATGAGAAGTATTATTCCTTTTGAGAAACTGGCCTAAGAGTGTTTTAGTGGCATATGAGATTAGTCTTAAGGATGACTTATGATAGTTGCTGGATTAGTTGAGGATGTTTTACAAATGATGTTTTCCTTAGGTCATGAATTCTTTCAGAGTTAGATCGTAGTTAGATCCTATCAGTAAAAAGAAGATGTAGGATCACAAAGGATCCTAGTAGGGCTTAGAGATCGCAGTAGATCTCATGGTCGCAGTAGACCAATTTTGAGGTTGCAGTAAACCTCTATGATGAATAAGAAAGATTGATGAGCCCTATAGTTCTGATAGTTCTCTGAAAGAAGATGATCTAGGATGATGTTAGAAAGATATGAAACCTCATTAATCAGTAGCTAGTATGAAAGTTAACCTAAGGCTTTTCTCTAATGCCAAGCCACTGACTAGAAAGTAGCTATGAGATGTAATGGTAGGTTGTTAATGAGTAAAAAGCAAGTATCCTGCCTCCAAAATAAGTTCAGTGGCAAGATGTTTTCAGTAATGAATGAAAGAGGCCAGTAAGGAATGAATGATAGAAAAAAAAAATTTCAATGGGGAAAAACTAATGTAAGATTTAAAGAAAGGTAACTTAGAAAAGAAAGATGGTTAGTAACGCAGATACAGGAATTTGGCCTGAGCCTAATCAAGATCCTATAAGGGAAGACATAGGATCCAGCAAGATTTTCATTCCAACTAAACCAAGAACTCCAAATCCAAATGCTATTAAAGCTATGTATGATAAATATCATGATGGATTTGTGAGGATATGCTCAATTTTAGATTTTCTTGGTACAAAACTAGAAGCGAAAGAGATTCTTAGAAGGGCATTATAATTTTAAGCTTCCTATAAGAGAATGAGTTGAGCAAGTACTAGATGTCATAACAAGATCATGAGCTCTGGAGCTGTATTAAGGAGTTCCCTCAAGGTTGAGTGTTTAACACTCTGAAGGGCTATGTCATTGCCTGAACGCTCCAAGTAAAGCACTATCAGGAAAGAAAGCTAAGGCAATAGAATTCTTAGATAAGAATCCAGAAGAAGATCCAATTGAGAAGTCAGATGACAATAGTAAGCCTAATGTTAGTATGGAAGCCCTATAAGCTCAAGGAAATGTGTATATAAGGAACATGTATATACAAATAAGATGTATAGCTACAATCTTTGACTTAATATATATATGCAACCAAATGCTGATTAAAGATTAGTAAAGTAAAAGACCAGGGATCGAGATACAATGATAAGTTCTTACCAGTGATGGTATAATGAAGTAGTAGTTAATGTAATTGTGGAGTTCAAGTTGTTATTAAGAGTCATTAAGATACGAAGAGGTGCTCAACAAAGGCTAATAGTGTAAGCACATGTCTCTCAAATGACTCTAGTAACAGTAATTGAATGTACTCCCAGTTTAGATCCCTTGCAAGTAATCCTTAGTTTTCTGGATCAATAGTAGGAAACTATTGAGTAACTATAAGAGATAGTTAATGCTCAAGGACAGCAAGGGAAAAGCTAGAGCCCTTAAGGTTTCCAGCTATGCTGTAGCAGCCTCAAGTAAATTAGTAGGTTCTGAAGGATTTTTCCCAAGACAACTAGATGTGTTTGCCAACCACTGATATATAATTGCCTGATGAGAAAGTATTAGCTTCCATTCTTTGATGATAAATTTGATGTGCAAGTTGTCGAAAAGTAGATTGTGAGACTTAAAAAAAAAAAATTTCAAAGATGATAGGATGCACGTCGAAAATGGAAGTTTGATAGTAAAGGAAACTGACCAATGATAGCAGAACACGGAACGAGCTAATCAGGTCAAGGGCACTGTATTGACTTGGGAAAGATTATAAGAATAAGTTTTATGAAAGTTATTTTCCCTAGTCTGTAAAAGATGATGTAAGATTGAACCGAGAAAGTGTGATAAGATGCAATGCCTCTATAAGAAAAGTTAGTATACTTATGAGGTAAAAGGTACAAAATATGAGCCTAAGGTTTTTGATTAGTGGTAAGCAGTTAGGGAACTAAGAAACCTTGAGATAGTCGATTGCTGAGTTTAGTATGAAATCTAGCTAAGAGAAAATTCTTGGGCAAAATATCTCACAATGAATACAATTTTCCATTAATTGCCAAGGTGATGAAAAAGGGAGGTAGCTCTTGGGGAGAAGCCCAATTGAGCAAAGAAATGAAATCTTCCATATGATAAAAGCAGCCGAGGCAAGGCAGATGGAAGATAGCTCTTGGGGAGAAGCCCAATTGAGCAAAAAGATAAAATCCTCCATCAGATGAGTCGCCAAGGCAAAATAACGGAAAGTGGCTCTTGGGGTGATGCCCGGTAGAGCAAGAATGAGTAATGGTGAGAGGCTGAGGGCTAGATTCTAACTAAGCTAGCAAGAAACTTTTGAAAGGTTAAGAAGTTTCCCTTAAATTGCTAAAACACTAATCGACCATGGTTAAGTAACTAAGAAGTTATGTATAAGAACAAATAAAGCAGATATGTCCTAAGAGTAAAAAAGTTAGAGATCACTGCCTTAATATTATTGAGACCCTGAATCACAAAGAGCCAAAAGATCTTAAAGGTATGATAAGATAAGCAGAATACAAGATTCATGGGTATGTTTATACGTAAAGGCATAGTGATAAGTGGAATCTCTAACCTAGTAAAGGTTAGAGTAAAAAGAAGCACTATAAGTATAGGAGATGAATTCCCTAAAATTTAAGAGCAATAAGTGATCCAGAGGTCACACAGATAAGTTATAGTTTAAAATGAAGTACAATGCCGTATTCTCTAAGTCTCAAGAATGACAAGAGTGCAGCAGAACCCCTTAGCACTTTACAAATAAGTACGCTCAAGTGAGGGAAATCTCATGATAAGTGACCTATTGGGGAATATGAAAATGATGTAAAAGATGAGGAAAATGTGCCAATAATTAAATTTGGGCACCGAGAATTTATGATAGTCTTACTAAAAGCACCTGTTAGGCTATATGAATAAAAGATGAATAGTTTATTGTGACCTCAAACATATAAAGGAGCATGAAAGGCAATTGAGAAGTTTTGAAATGTAATTAAAGAAAAAGTTTGCTGAACTTAGTAGATGGGAGCTGGGCTCCAAGAAGTACGGTTAGTAGGTTACAGAATCTCCCATATGGATCACAGTAGATCCTAGTAAAGCAAGTAAAGTTATGAAATGGGAGAGACCGAACACTGTAATAGAGACAAGAGGTCTCCAAGTTTAGCAAGATGTTAAAAAAAAAAAAAATTTCTCTCAAGTTTTCTTACCGCTTAGATAGAAAAGAAACTAACGTGGGAAAGAGATTAAGAAATGAGTTTTTATAAGCTACAAAGGCTAAACCTCCTTCTCTGAGATGATTAATCCTAACCCAATAATGACCATAGGGGTCTATAATTATTAAAGTAAGCATGGATTAGGATACAAGTAATGTAACAGGGTTGAGGAGCAGGTATTAGCCAATGTTTTATGTAATAATTCTACAAAAAGCATGTTCCCACTTATAGTAGTGGTAAATAATGCTCTCAAGAAGAGTTACTAAGAGTTATGATAGTTACTATAAATTGTTATATTCATGGTATTACTATAAAAGTGTTTGAGATCACAATAGCCTCAAGGGATTATGAGATAAAAGAAGAGTTAAACTTGAGGTATAGAAAAGAAAAGAAGTAAAAGGAAAATATGAGATGACCTGTAAATGTCATCTAGGCAAAGCTAATGTGACGAGCTTATGCCTTGGTAGAAAGATTATTCATCTGAATAGCATGGAAGTAGAGAAAGAGATAATATTAGGTGCCAATAAAGAAAGTATAGCATGAATAAGATAAGAGAAAGTTATGGAACTAAGAATAAGGATGTTACGAGTGATATTACCCAGTATGTGTCTAAGTGCTTAGTATGCCAAAGAGTTAAAATAGAACATCAGAAGCCTGCAGGGATGTTACAACCTTTAGATATCCCTAAATGGAAGTGGGATAGTATATCAATGGACTTCATTATGGGATTACCTAGAACATCATCAGGATATAATGCTATATGGGTTATAGTAGATAGGCTCACAAAGTCAGCCCATTTCCTAGCCATGAAATCAACATATACATTGGATAATTTGGCACAGTTATATGTTAAAGAAGTAGTGAGACTTCATGGAGTACCTAATAGTATTATTTCAGATCGTGACCCAAGGTTTACATCAAATTTTTGGAAGTCATTGCAACAGGCCCTAGGTACTCAATTGAGATTCAGTACAGCATATCACCCACAAACTGATGGACAAACTGAGAGGACAATTCAAACATTAGAAGATATGCTAAGGGCTTGTGTGCTTGAAATGAAGGGAAACTGGGATGTATACTTACCACTAGCAGAATTCGCATATAATAACAGTTATCATTCCAGTATTCAGATGGCTCCATATGAAGCGTTGTATGGCAGAAAGTGCAGGTCACCATTGTGTTGGACGGAGTTAGGTGAGAGACAATTGATTGGTCCAGAAATTGTTGACCAGACCTCCAAACAAATTGAAATGATAAGAAAGAAATTACTAACGGCTCAAAGTAGGCAAAAGAGTTATGCAGATAAAAGGAGGAAGCCGTTAGAATTTGAAATAGGAGATCATGTTTTCCTCAAAGTATCTCCCACGACTGGAGTTGGTCGGTCGCTTAAGACCAAAAAGCTTAGTCCTAAGTATATAGGACCTTTCGAAATTCTCTCAAAAGCTGGACCTGTAGCTTATAAATTAGCCTTACCACCAAATTTGAGCCAAATACATGATGTTTTCCATGTCTCCCAGCTAAAGAAATATCAGCCCGATCCTTCACACATTATAGAATATGAATGCATTGACTTACAAGATAATCTTTGCTTTAATGTTATACCTGAAAAGATTATAGATTATCGAGTCAAGCAGCTGAGGAATAAAGACATTCCTCTAGTGAAGGTGGTTTGGAAGGGCTTAACCCCAGAAGAAGCAACCTGGGAGATGGAGTCAGACATGAGACAGAAGTATCCAGAAATATTTACTTAAGGTATGTTTTAAATTTCGAGGACGAAATTTATTTTAAGGGGGATAGAAATGTAACATCCTGAAATTTTTATGGATAATCGGGGCTCAATATTTTGAAATCTATAATGAATTTGTAAAAATGGATGTACATCATTTGGTATGAAATAGGACAAAGAAGTTAATTATCTCAGTTGAAAGGAAAAAGAAAAAAATGACAATTTTGCCCCTGGAAGGAAAAAAAAAAGAAAAAGAAAAAAAAAAGAAAAGGAAAAAGGAAAAGAAGAAAAAAAAAAATTTCAAGTCGGTGGACGCAGGAGGATGTTGAAGGAGAATTTATGAATTTTGGGGTAAATTATACCTGATGACCCGAAAGTTTTAAAAATTATAAATTAGACCCGGGTCAAGGGCATTTTTGTAAATATAAAAAATTATAGTCAAAATGAAGCTCTCAATGAGTTAGACCCAATGGAATGTAGTAGGGAATTTATTAAGGTCAAAATCATATTTATTGGGTGATTAGGATTTAATATTAATATTTTACCCGATAAAAGTCAGTTTAGACTGCAGGAAAAGGCAGTATTGATCCAAGGACAATGATTGGACTTTGTTAAAATATATTTTGGGTCTAGATAATGGTTTTGGACCAAAAGTAATGGTTGGAAAAGTTTTTTAAAAGAAAAGTAAATGAAAATAGAAATAAAAGTAAATTAAGTTATTATATTATATAATTATCATCTTAAACTATCATTTCATCTTCCCCCACGAGAAAAGGACGCTGGTTCAGTGGAGAAGAAGCCAGGAACGCGTGAGAGAGAGAGAGAGAGCAAAGGGGAAGAAGAGAAAATCACAAGGTTTGTCCCAAAACTTCAAGGTAATATCTTATGGCTATAATCTTATGTAACCTTTAGTTTGGAAGAGTTTTATGGTTTATTTTCTCCTATTTTTCCACTCAAAGTTTCAGCCTAGAGAGAGAGTAGAGAGAGAAAATGAGGGTATGGAGAAACTAAACCATAGAAAGTATCATATAGGCCATAAGTTGTAAGAATGTGTCATTAGATCACAAATTAATCGGTTAGTTATTTTTCTATAATTTATGATAATTTTATGCCCAATTAGGGTTCATTATAGGAAGGGAATTTCAAGTTTTTGACCTCAAAAATGGATTTCTTGGGTCCAAAATAGGTTAGAACAAGTATGTTGTACAAGGAATGCATGATGGATAACAAAGTGCAAATTTTAGTTCAAGTAAGCACTTTGTGAATGAAATTGGATAACTAGTGGTTAATGGCATTATTTGATTATGCTATAGGATCCAAAGGAGTGTTAGAAGATCAAGGAAAAGGTTTGCAAAGTTTGGAGATTAGTGGAAAGCCCAAAGGTAGTTAACTCACCTATCTATGCTTATGTATTATCATTGATGTTGCTTGGTTTGAATGATGTGGTTAATGTTTGGAATGTTATCTTGTGATGATTTGGCATTGTTGGTTGGATTGTTTGAAGGGTAATGTGACCCTGGATATGTCTAAATACAAGGGGAAGTGCTGCCCAAATTTTTATAAAATGGTTATGCCAAAATGATTTGGTTGCATGCTTAATGTGTTTTAAGATGAATACTTGCAATATATATGATGATATGTGTGCATGATGGTAGTTACTACTGAGATTCTTTGAATCTCACCCCTCTCCAAATGTCTAACCAATTTTAGGTTCAAGTTATGGCAAGATTACCCAAGAAAGGAAAGGCAAGGAGAAGCAAAGTAATATTCAAGCTAATGATACTTAGATTGATGCTATTATATGCGAGGTTATGTAAAACCTTATGGGATATGATCATGCTATGCTTCCATGTTAATATTTTCCTCTAAGTTCTTATGGAGCATCATGTAAGATAAAGGCAAGTCATGACTATTTATGTATATATGAGTGTGTATTTTGGAATGTTGGGAGAATGCAAGAGACCTTTCTGAACATGGTTGACAATTCGAAGTACTGTACATACCTCGATATGTTCAATGCATTAGTGTTTCATATGTATGAAAACTAGACATGGGTAGCTTTCCATAGACACAAAGATCACTCAATTTGGAGTTGTATATGATTTATGGTGGTTTTTCAAAGTTATGGTCAGAATCAGAAATTTTCAAAAATGACCATTGCTACAGTACACATAGTACGAACTTACTGTATAAGTTGGCCAAGTAACTTCCCTGTTCAACATTTTTCCCATGTATAGAATCTTTTAAGCTATATTTAGAGACTTGAACCATGTCAATGTGATTTTTCTTGATTTAGTTATGAATTTTCAAAGTTCACCGGGTAAAAAGAAGTTAACCAAGGAAATGGTACCCGAAATGAAATAAATTGGTTTAAGTTGTTTTATGTAATCAAGTCTCTAATCAAGTAATAATGGTCTTAAATATAGTAAATACATGGGAAATGAGTGTAAGTATGAGGTATTACACACAACTTTGTAGTCCAACCTCTAATTGACCTGATTCCAACTCCTACAAGTCATCCTTATCTCACTCTATCCATAGACACCATTTTCACTCTAACTTATCAAGATACATGTAAGCCACCCATTATTTGAGCTCAAATTCACTACGATGACAAACAAGCTATACCCATTGACATACACAACAACCACAACATCAAACTTCACAGAGGCATCAAAGATGGCTTAAACTACCATTACATCAATGTATACATCCTCACATTAACTCAACATACACATTTATACTTATCATAGCCTGAACCAACCTTGAAGTCTTAAGAAAGATAGGTCAAGCGTAAGAGACACTAGCCAATTTGGGGCTTTAATGGCACTCACTAAATTGGCACACTTGAAAAAAGTTACCATTTATATAAAGAAACACTAACTAATATTCAAGCTTTAGATGGTATTTATACATTTAAATGATGAGTACGTTTTTTAGTTGGTGTTTGTACATTTAAACGCCAACTAAAGTTCTTGAATTTTTTTTTAATTTTTAGTTGGCGTTTATATCTTAAACACCAACTATGTTTTAATTTTAGTTGGCGATGTAAACAGCAACTAAGTTATTTTTAAAATGGATGAAAAAGTGCCTTTTTCCCTAACATCGCGCGTGATCAAACTTGTACCGTCTTCCCACCGTGTGCTCTGAGATGCTCCCTCCTCTACCACAGCTCTTCTAGTACAGCTCTTCCACCACCGTGCGATCAAACTTGACACACTCTCCCTTCTCTGCTACAGCTCTGACCCTCAGAAATCCCATTCAACTTGAAGGTTGAAGCTGAGACCCCTACTGTTAGAGGACCACGAAATCCCTTGTCTTGCATGAACTCGCTTGAACTTAAAACCTCTCCCACTCAACGATGAAGGTGAATAGAGTGAAAGAGGCCCAGTTCCATTCTCTCCAATGAACTCGAATCCCCTCCCACTCCCAACAGTGAACGCTAGCTTCGAGATAACCCCATTATCTCACTGACACTCTCTTCCTCCTTACTCTCTTTGTTTATTCTCTTTTTTGGAACCCTATTTTCATTTGTCATTTTCTCTATCCATTTCTCAGTTAATGAAGAACAAGTTCATGTTAGGTTTTCAGACGAAGCTCTGTACGAGGTGAGTATTTTTTTTTTAAAAAAATATTTTTTTACTGAATGGTTGAAGCCTAGTTTGTCTTTCTTTATATAGATGCTATTTAAAGTTGGTGTACCAAAGTTGATTGGTTTTACATTATGTTGCTTGTTGCTTTTGTTTTAGGCTACTATAAGAGTTATGTGATATCTAGCCTTCCTATTGTGATATGGTGGAGGTGTAATTACATGTGTAAACAAAAGTAGATACAATAGAGTTCTTCATAATACATATTTGATCTTCCTGATGCCAAGGACCTCTTGCTTGTTTTCATACCAAGCAAACACTTTCTAGGGTTTGTTGCTTTATAGTAGTTGATTTCTGTTCTTTAGCATGTGTAGAACTTATGAATTAGTGTTCCTTTGTGTGTGTCTATTTTCTTTTGTATATATTATTAGTTACTATGTTGTCTTCGTTAAAGTTTCCCCATTCCTTCTATAGATGTTGAATTCAGAAACACAGGGTTGGAAAGGTCTGCAAGTTTAGCCAAAGATTTGTAGTGGTTCCATAAACAAGGTCATACCAGTCCTGAACCATCCTCTCCTGGTCTAATCTATGCAAAGTATCTTAAGGAGTTATAAAAGAAGGATCCCCATGGCTTTATTTGCCACTTTTACAACATCTACTTTGCCCATACAGCTGGTGGAAGAATGATTGGGAAAAAGATAACCAATCGCATGTGTGTGATAAATTTACAAATTATGTCGATATATCATACTCATCATGAAATCAATTGACCAGCACATTAGATTTGAAGTGTCATTTATGTGAAGGTTTGTCTATTTTATGAGTCATATAGTGCATTACCGTAATGGCCCTTCCCACTAGAACAATGTCATCTGCAATTTGTACAAGGATGTTATATTCTGGTTCATCCCATAGAATGTTCCTGTTTGGGAAGTTTTCTGTTGGCATTCATGGCACGAGTGGCTGAAGCAACAAGTTTGGAATATGGGAACCTTCTGATGGTAACAAATTTGCATTATTAATCTCATTAGAAAATCCAAGGAAGCATTTCTATTTGTAACATTGGGTTGGGAGTTCTTCGACTGAATTCAGGATCCTCTACTGTGGAAGACTTGTCTCTTCAGTGTTAAGTTTTTTGTCCTGTAGAGGGGAGTTGTGCATTATTTGACTCTAAAAGAAAGACTTTAATTTAAATGTCATATGTAAGGGAGTCTTTTCAGTCTATAATCTTTCTTTTATTTCCATGTGGGTTAATGTCCATGCTACATGAACTCTTATAGACTAGTTTCTATTATTTCTATGTTTTTCCTGCTTAAAAGAAAAATAATCAGTTCATCCTTACTGTATTGTGTATTTCTTCTTATCTGACTAGCTTTATTCACCTACTTGGTGCAAAGGCTTCCAGTGAGTCTTATTGTATATTTAATTCAATGATCAATCTCCTCATCAGGACCTCAACTATACTATGAAGTTGTTCTAGCTTAACATTTTGATATTTTTGGCTTTCCTTGACTTCAGGAGAATTTTATTGGAGTGTATATCCCATGTCACATAACTCAGGAGCATTATTTGGTTGCACTTCCATAGAGAAATGAGGTATCATAAATTCACTCAACTGGATTTTTCAGTCATTGTTGAGTTGACCTCTTTTTAAAGACTGAATCATTAAACCAATTGAATTGTTATAGGAATTTGATCATTACCATACTCTAAATTGTCTTCAAAGTCTGTAATTTGATCATCTTCATGCTTGAGTTTTTCTCAATCTTCTCTTTGATTTAACTTATTATTCTGTTTCTCAAGAACTTAATAATTGTATTTGACCCCATTATCAAGTAGGACAACATAACCTACATCTCATCAAATGTGAGACTCCTTATATCCTTTAATTTTCTATCTTAATCAGTGTACGGAATTAGATTCTTTCCTTACTGGGTCTTAATGATTCTCTCCATATGCAATTTAGAACATTGCATCGATCTAACAATTAGGGAAAGAAGATTATCTCTTCAAAGAGCTTTCAAGCTTTCTTTAGCATGAATTTCATTCTCAATATACTTCAATTCAAGCTTTCTTGTAGATTTAGTATCAAAAGTTTCTGCTACCCATGGGTTATCTAGTGGATCCCCTTGAATGAACATAAACAGGAAATGTGTCATAGCAACACCATTAGCAAATTCTTTTTTTCTTAAATACTTTTTAAGTGGGGATAATCTCTGTTATATACACTCAAGATCATGTGAGGAGAAAATTATTGAGAAAGAGTATGGATAGAATTCAATTCCATGTTTAGTGCATTTATCTTTTTAAAGGAAAAAAATGGCTTAAACACGACAGGATGGTTCTACCAGAGTTTAATAAGCCAGGGCTATTACTTCATCTAATTAGGGGTCATTCATGGAATAAAGCCTATCTAAGTCTAACTGTTTTTTGTGCCTCTAGCTGTATTTAATTGTAAAGCCTATCTAAGTTGTCATGCTACCAAATTTTCACTTAACTATGCATATATTCTCTTTGTTTTATTGTAAAACTCATAAAGTTATGACTAGTGTACTTGTTCAAGTTAAACCTTTCTCATCTACTTTGTCTAGTAACTTGTCTAGGAGATATACTTTAGTCTAGTAACCTCTCTAGTCTTGTTAGGTAGCTTGTTGAGTTTATGGGTGACCTTCATTTAACTTGTTACTTTACTTCAACGAAGCTATCATTGGTGCAGGTTGACATAATTTACAGTGCTAGCCCTTCAGATTATCTACTTTGTCAGAGGTTTCCTTCCTCATTATGTTTATGTAAAATTTTTATTTTAGTTTGGTAAGTTAGTTGAATTGCTAAGTGGTTAATGCTATGGATATATTAGTTAGCTAAATTTGAATAGAAAATCATGAAATTTGTTGAAATGTGTTGTGTTTTGTGTAAACAGAGGGCTAAAAGCCTGGGAAACTCTTATTCTTAAGTTGTTATGCTACCAATTTGTCTTTAAAAGTTATAATTTAGTAAATGAAAAGCTATGGATAGTTAATTTGGATGGTTGGCAGCATATAATTGAAACTCCTTTTTTGTTTGTGTTATCGAATATTTTTTCCAATTAAAGACTTAAAAAGTAACATGTTTTAAATATTCCCCCAACCATTGAAGAAGGGAAAAATACAAGAAGGGCACCAATTGTTGGTTAGAGTTAGGTATATACTAATATACTCCTTGCTAGCCTTTGTTATTGATAAGAGGACTTAAGGCCTTGAAAACTCTTGTTTTTAAGTTGTTATGCTGCCGGTTTATCTTTAAAAGTTATAAATTAATAAATCAAAAAGTAAAGTTAGGAAAAACAAAGAATGGTAATACAATTAAAGAGTGTAATTTTTTCTTTTAGTAGCATGAATATTAGTGTATTAATCATGGGGTCATGGTATTTAATCCTTATGAAAAAATGTAACTCGTAAGTTGTTGTTGTAGAATTATTAGGAGGCTTAACTTTTAAAGGAGGCTCTGTGAAATTTATACACAAGTTATAAAAGTTTACACAACTTAATAAAAGTATGGATCGGAAATGAATGTCTACGAATCATTTGACTGAGAAATATTAGGATGGAGTAAAAGAGTTTGCTAGGTTTGTAATTGAGCATGTTGATAACCCTGAAAAAATTATATGCCCTTACTTGAAGTATTGTTATGGAAGACTAGTTAGTGCAACTGACTTGGAATCACATTTAGTTTGTAATGGAATTGATTGAAGTTACACACGATGGACAAGGCATGGTGAGACGAATAATAAGTATAGCAGTAATGGGTATAGTGGGAGCTGTAGATTGAAGATTTCGACACAAGTATATTTGACGCCGATCATCTTAAAGAGATGACCAATGTGATTGAGGATGAACTTCAGGATTTTCTGGAGATGTTTGATAGGTTGAAGAGTGACATAAAAAAACTATTGTACTCTGGTTGCACCAAGTTCACGATATTGTTAGCTATGTTGAAGCTATACAACTTGAAACCAAGCAATGGATGGAGTGATTAGAGGTTGATAGAATTGCTTGCACTTTTGAAGGATATGTTGCCAAAGGATAATGAGCTTCCTAGCTGAACATATGAGGCTAAACGAATGCTAAGCTTTATTGGGATGAGCTATAAGATGATACATACTTGTCATAATAATTGCATTTTATTTTGAAAAGAATTGTATCACTAGACAAGTGTCCTAAATGCAACACCCCATGATATAAGAAGAAAGAATTGAGTCTGGTGAAGGTAGTATGGTATTTTCCCATCATACCTAGATTTAAACGCATGTATAATAGGGTGGAGAATACGAAGCTCTTGACATGGCATGCGGATGAAAGAATTAAAGATGGGAAGCTTAGACATCCTGTAGATTCTCCGTAATGGAAATTAATTGATCGTGACTATGAAGACTTCAGGGTAGAAGATAGAAACTTATGCCTTGCATTATTTATTGACAAAATGAACCCACATGGTATGCAGAGTAATACTCACAGTACGTGGCCCGTGATTTTCATCATTTATAACTTGCCTTCGTGGCTATGTATGAAGCAAAAATTTATGATGCTATCTTTGTGAAGTTCTGGACCTAAACAACCCAGAAATGATATAGGTGTATGATGGGTATAGGGAGGAACCATTCAATTTGAGGGCTATGCTGTTTAGTACGATCAATGATTTTCCAACGTATGTTAATTTGTCTAGATATAGTAACAAAGGAGAATTTGGTTGCTCTATATGTGAAGAAGGCATACAATCCATTTGGTTGGAACATTGTGGGAAATTTGTCTTTCTCAAGCATCAGAGATTTTTGCATCGTGGACATCATTATAGGGGTTGGAGAAAAACCTTTGATGGGAATATAGAAGAAGAAGGAGAACATATGTCGTTAAGCTGTGAGGACTTGTTTTGCAAGGTACAATATTTGAATAACAACTTTGGGAAACCTTTTATAAGACACCTTGGGGCAAGTGGGTGGAAGAAAAGGTCAATTTTCTTTGAATTGCCATATTGGAAGTCCTTGTATGTGATGCACTTCCTTGATGTGATGCATATAAAAAAAATGTATGTTATAACATTATTGGTACATTACTCAATATGAAGGGAAAGACCAAAGATGGTAAGAAGGCAAGATTGGATTTGGTTGCTATGGGAATTAGAGGAGAATTGGCACCGATCAAGGAGAAATAACATACTTATCTTTCCCCGGCAACTTATACTTTATCTAGAAAAGAAAAAATTGCTCTTTGTGAATTCCTTAATGGAGTTAAAGTTCCAGAGGGGTACTCCTCAAATATCAGGAACTTTGTATCTATGAAAGACTTGAAGTTAAAGGACCTAACGTCTCATGATTGTCATGTTTTGATGGAGCATATGATGCCGGTGGGTATACGATCCATTTTGCCGAAAAAGGTACGAGGGACGATCATGAAACTATGTTTTTTTTTCAAGTCTATTTGCAGCAAAGTCATTGACCCTAGGAAGTTGCCCATATTGCAAAGACAAATTGTTGTCACTTTGTGTGAGCTTGATATGTATTTCCCGCCTTCATGCTTTGACATGATGGTTCACCTAACAGTACACCTCGTTCGGGAAATACAAATGTGCAGCTTAGCTTATATGAGATGGACGTACCCAATTGAGCATTACATGAAGATATTGAAAGGGTATGTGAAAAATCAAAGTAGATGGTTGTATTGTTGAAAGGTACATAGCTGAAGAAACTGTTGAATTTTGTACCGAATACTTATTGAATGTTGATAACATTACACTTCCAAAGTCTCGTCACTTAAGGAGAACAAGTGGTGAAGGGTTTCGGGGAAGTGAAGTAGTTAGTATCTCTATGACACAGTGGAAACAAGCTCACCTGTATGTCTTACACAACTCGAATGAGGTTGATGAATATGTGGAAATGCACAAGGAGAGAATTAGAAGCTTGAACCCCAATAAGAATGAGAGTTGTATATCAAAAGAACATAATCAACTTTTTGTAGATTAGTTGCGAAATCACATTATCTTGGAGTTTGAGAGGAATTCTAGTTAATTTTGGGACAAGTTGAAACAGTTTTCTATGTGTCCAAGTATGTATGTACTCTGGGGTGGACAAAAATGGAGCAGCCATATTGGGGTCGCTATGAAGTTGAAGGTTCCAATCTCCCATCCTCACAAGGATTGGAGGAAAGTCTCTGTTCTTGTGAAGAATAGCATTTTCAAAGATATAAAGGTAATAACATATTATGCCATTTGATTATAATGTATATATACAAACAATAACTTGTTTTGGGTAATGTATGCTACAGTCTGCTTTTGACATAAATAATAGTCACAAGCGTCACATATAAATAAAGGCTAGAGTGGTACTACAAAATTTCTGGTCCATTCTCACTAGATTCTTCATGAGAGATGAAGCAGGCAACTTTCATCAAAATCTGCCTTGGTTGTTTGAGTTATACATAACATAGGAACACTGGAATGCTTTTGTTACGCGGCGCCTTGAAGAATCTTTTCAGGTAAACTATATTTCTCATTGTTGTTCTTCATTTAATTTTAATACATACATTTAGTTGTTGAATAAAATTCTAGTTTGGTGTGTGCATGGCTAGTTGTGCTATATGGTTGATTTTATGGACATGCCAAGTATTTTGATTCTTTTATTTTATGTGAAGAGAAGGCTTAAGGTCTCATTTTAAAGCTATTATGTTGCGAGATTTTTGTTAGACTACACCTAATTTTATGTACCTTACCTTAGTTTTTGTTAGACTAAAGCTAATTTGGTGCACTATTTTATAGAAATTAAGCTAAGCCAATAGTAACAGAGTCAATAAGTAGTAATACCCCTATAGAGGGGGTCGTTAAGGATACCATGGTATAGACGATAAATTGGTATGTGCTTTTATAGCTTATTTCTATGAAAGACACTTCTATTCAAATACTTACACATTTGCTTATTTGTGATCATATATAGCAATCAAAGGTGGGGTCACAAGGTGGGGAAATAGAATGCCATGAGCTATGGATAGAATCTCACAAGAATAAGGATGGGATAATTGACAATGAAAACATTTGGAAAGTTGCCAAGTCAATAGTTAGTATTACTTTATTATATATATTTTTTATATATCCGTATTTTCAAGCACTCATTATTTATTTGCAAATATTTTTAGTTTGTTTCTCTTTCTTCCACAGAATAAAATCTCAAAGTCCATGCCTCAAGCTAGTGAGGAGGAAAGCTTAAGGTAGGATATACTTGGTAAGGCACTAGGAGTCCCTAAGTATCCTGGTCGTGTTAGTAGTGCAGGGTTTGGTGTGACATACAAAGCCTTTTTTAGGCCCCGACCATCATCAGACACTGCAAAGGTTGCCTGATTGGAGGCAATTGTTGAGGAACAACATCAAACTCAATTTCAGATGCAGCTCCAATTAGTTGAATTGATGAAGATAATGCTCCAAATGCAGTAGTCAGTGTATGGGATACAACCAACGGAGAGCCTTGCCAAAGATAGTTGCACTTTTGCCCCTCAGGAACTCCCTCAAGTAATTGCTCTCATTAATAATTAAGTTCAGACTTAATTTTTTTCACCCCTAATAAATTGTTGATTTCTAATGCATTGATTGGTATATAATCAAGCATATTGTTAGTTATAGTTAGATACACCTACTCGACCCATGGTTACAGAGGGGTATGTGCATAATTTCCCCGAAGGAATGCTTCACAATGCACTCATACTTGTGAACCATCTAAAAGCGTCCATTGAGGTAGTTAGGGAGGTGGGTGCTAGGTTGCCTGTTCCTGTGGGGGACATGGAAACAATTGGAATGACATTGAGCAACTTCATAGCATGGTTTGCACATCTTATCACTGTTGTTCCATTAGTAAAGTTATGTTAGTTGCCAATGTACCATAATATTCTTATGAAATATTAATGTGGTTAATCCAAAACTTTCCCACTTTGTTGTTTAGTTGAAGGGGAAGAGTAATGTCCTAGGATCGGGTCATTCAAAGGAATCAGTAACTCCACCACTCAAGCAACTGCCCAAGCATATAGTTCTAGACACTTTTTGAAGGATGATTGTCGAGTTTCTACCATAGTCGCTTAAGGGCAAAGTTGACAAACGTGTGAAATTTGACCAAAACATTTACAATAAGGTAGTATTTGAAAATATCAATACTGAAATTGTTGGTTACATCATCCATCGTAAGTGGATCAAGGTTGCGAATGTGAACTTGTGCATAAGGTACTTGATATTAATCTATTTGTTTTATTTTTTTTTTCTCTTTAGGACTCATATTAACTTCTATTTTTTGTTATTTTTTTTTTGTTCAAGGTACCTATACGAGACATTGTTGGTGCCTCGTAATCTTCAAAGCAAATTTATATTCATCCATCCCCAAGAAGTAACTACTGTTGTTCAAAAATTGCTGGACACTAAAATTACTGAACAACAGCATTTAATTGCGAATGCATTCACTACAAGAGCTAATAAAGATGTTTTATTCTTGGATCCTTATAATAATGTATAAGTAAACTTTCAAATTTTCACGTATTTGATGTGATCTTTTTAATTATAATATGTTAATTACACTGGTTATTTTTTCACAGCTCACACTAGATGTTAATTGTAATCAATCCATTGGAGCCGACTATATACTTTTTGGATCCTTTAAATCATGATCTAGAACTTCGTGAACAAATGATGGGGATGATTAATAAGTAAGAATAACTATTTATTTTTTATGTCTTTAATTTCTTACACTTCTATGTAGTAATTCAATTTAGGTTTTGCATATATTAAGTTTTTTTTCCCACTATATTAAGCTTTTTTATTTTTTATAGTTAAACAATGCTATGTCAATATTCCAAGTAGCATAGGGGTGTAGAGATAATTATAAGGGCAAAATGGTAAAACCCTAGCTTCCTCGTTATATAAATGGAAAAAAATATGGGTATGTATAAATTTATATTCAATCAACAATTGTTGAGATTAACATTTCCTTCTTGTAATTAATGTAATTTTTCTTTTTAGTGTCCAAAACAACTAAATGATAATGATTGTGGATATTATGTGATGTTATTCATGAAGGATATCGTCACACATGGTCATAGTATAATCCTAGAGATGATATGTAATTCCATATTTACATTAATGCTTATAAAATTTTCCCAATTTCACTAAAATATTACAGTACTTCCCTGATACCTCTTATTCCAAATACTTTGATACTCAAATCGAGGAACTCATCGAAGAATAGTGTAAGTATGTCCTTGATAAGTGCCTATGAATAGAGAGGTGATTAACTAATTAACTTATTTTTATTATGATTAACTTTGCGAAAAAAATTGATCTAGATAATGTCAATATAACTTTCGCTTATGTGGTGCATGTGTGGATGTTGTGCGGAAAAGGTGAAGTATAAAAAGATAAGATGGTGGTGATGGAACAACAACAAAAGGTGATAATTTTGGTGGACATGCTTATATGCTAACTTGTTGGTATAGTAAGGTGGACTTGGTAGTTTTGGACATATACTTTGTAGTATTTTTTGTAGTTTTTGGACATGCACATTATTCTTGTTAATTTTGGAGATATTGTTTTTGTGATTATAGTTGTTTAAAACTTGAGTATAGTTTTGTAGCTATAGTTTGTATCTTAGTTATTAAAAAGATCTTAGTTGATGCTACTGGGCATACTGATAGGGAAGAAAATCATGTTGTAAACAGGCTGCAAATTGTAAATATAGGTTAAAGGAACAAGATAAACTAATTTTTCAAAAAAAAAATATTTTTTGTTGGCGTTTCTAGAAACGCCAATTAATTCTAATTTTTTTTTAAATGACAAAAGATGGTGTTTCCATTGGAAACACCAACTCAATTCAAAGCTTCAATTGGCATTTCAATTGGAAACGCCACCTAAACATTATCATTAGTTGGCGTTTAACATGGAAGCGCGAACAAAGGTAATTTTTTAAAAAAATATTATTGAAGATGGTGTTTCCATCATAAACGCCAACTAAAGTTGGTACTTTAGTTGGCATACAAATGCCAACTAAAGTATTAACTCTAGATGGCATTTTTAAAATGCCAACTTTTCTATACTCATTTTTATCAGTGCATGATTAGATGGCGTTTTGGAAATGCCAATGAAGGGCAAAAACAAATGCCAATCATTCCCTTTTTTGGCATAATGAGACAAGAACCTAAAGACAAGCTCAAGGGATACGCAAATAAGATTACATATGTTATAATATCAATGTCCTACACGTGGCACAGTACTACAAACATAGCATGCATCCTCAAAAGAGCATACCCAAGCATTAGTATATGAAAGGATATTGGGATTCACTTTACCAATATTACAACTTTTTAAATCAAATTTTAGACTTTTGAATTCCAAATTCCTTTTATAATTGATTCCTGTAACCACTTGAATTTTGAAAAAAATAATTCAAATTAAAATTTAATCTATTTTAGCATTTGTGAGCCTTTAATCAAGTTCTTAATCATGTGAGACGCTAAAAAAATATAAATCATGAATCAATCCATGTGAGTACAACATACTGCAGTAAGTACTGTAGAGAATAGCCACAAGGTGGTGACTATGACATGATCATCACCATAGCATGGGAGTGTGGATTGCAATTGAAGGTAAATTTCCAAGGATACTTGGTTAGAAAGTTGAAGGGTCCTAGTTGAGGATGATTAAGTTGTGGCAACTTGAAGTCTCGAAGTTGTTTGTGAAAGTTGGTTGAGTTTGGTGTTGTTTGAGAGGTGTTGCTTGCCCTTGGCAGTTTCTGGTATCCTAGGGCAATTCCATGCAAATAAGTCACATGCATATTTGGGAACTCTAACATTTATAGTGTTTTTCCATTGGTCTAACAATGAAATGGTCAATTAATGGGAAAAAGAACCAGGATAGATAGTACTATTCATGCATATTTAGCAAACAAATTAAGAGGTTAAAGTGTCCACATGCACCATTCGATTTGAGTTTTATCGGTGCTTAATATTTAGCTATTATTTAAAAAATTGCCAGCAAAAGTGATGTAACAACTCTTAACATATTGTCCTGAATTTAATCTCAAACTAATAGAAAGTATACCTGTTGATTTGTGCAGCACCGGAGAGAGTAGGACTGAAGAAAGGACAAAAGGAAGCATAATTTAAGAAAGTAGGTAAAACCACTTCACGCTGCAGCCCGAAACAAAGGCGCCATGGCAAACGAAATAGGACTTCAATAAATATTTTCGGATAGAAGGTCTCATGCCGTGGCGAGATGTTGTGCGCCACCGCACTAGTCGCCAAATTAATGTGTTTAAATCTGACACGATATTCAGTGAAGAAGAAAGAAAATTCGAGAAGTGGCATGGTGCTCTACTAGGGCTTTGCAGATCCGACCTTGGAGAGTGATTTTTGGACTCTATGAGACATAATCTAGGTTGGTAAGCGGTTATTCATCCCACATTCTCTCTTTTCTTCACAATATGAGGTGAATTTCGTGTATGTAGTTGAGGATTGATGGTTGATTGTTTTCCACTGATTAAAATGGTTGCAAAAAACTATTTTTTTTATAAATTAAGGTCAAGCCTTTGTTCACGGTTATATAAATTAAGGCCTATATATGTGTGCTACATTACATGTTTATAATATTTTTTTTAGTCATAAACACGAATTGTATCACGGACATGAAACATATAATTCTTGATCTACTGTCTTTAATTACAATACTGAAAATATAATTCATTACAGGTTTGTTTGCTAAAAAAAAAAGAAAATAAAAATTATTAAAGGTTTGGATTCCCTTGGGAGTTTGATCAACACTATTTCTTCGCACCCTTCACTTTTTCTCCAATTGTATTTTTTTTTTGGGTATTTATATATATATATATACACATTAGAACAACGCATATTAAACCATAGGGAGATTGGAAGACACATTCTACGACTGAAATTCAGACACATGATGCCTCCAACTTTAAATTTTTCTTATTTTAATATTTTTTAAAATTGGAAAAATTAATTCGTGAAATTAAACAAATTAAGATCATGCTTAATTTTTTTACTTTATATAAACATACGTGTTTGCAAGTCATTTCTTCCCCTCTTATATGTTGTGCATTTTTTCTTCTTCCCGTTTGCTTATTTTCTCCTCCTCCTCCTCTTATGCTAGAATTTTTCTATAAGTTGATTATGAAGGAATTTTTTACAAAAAACTTCATTGTTTTTCCTATAGTGTGAGGAGTGACTGAATTTTGAATGTTTTGGGCGTCCAAAATTCAGTCCCTTGTATTGAGTTTTCCTTCAATTTCTTATTCAGCACAACTAAAATTTCAGTAAAAAATAGCATATTTTTCATTGATTTAATGTAAGTTTCTTGCTCCATCATATAAAACGCATAAGGTGATATAAATTACTTAAAAATTTCATCTCAAGCACTGTACTTCACTAAGTATTTTAAATATATATTAAAATCAACGTTAAAGCAAGAAATAAACATGAGCCAATCCAACATCATGTAAGAGGGAAACTGTCTATATATGGATGTAATTATACAAATCATACTTAATTGGGAAATTAAAAAGAGAATGATTTCATTTCTGTCCGAAAAAGAAAAGATCCTGAGCAATGATGCTACATTTAAGATTGGCATCATGATATAGGATTTTCTAATTAAAACAATGGATCCTTCACATTCAATGGTTCAGATCACATCCAAGCCCTATATAAACCCAGTTAGAGGTATTGATTTAGCCAAGCCACAGCCACAGCCATTTGTCTTCCTTAAAACCATAGTTATATAGTTGTGGAGCTTCCTGAACTCCAACGCTGAAAGGAGGTGATGGGTAGACTTAGCTGCTAGTTCATGGATACCTATGGCCTTTGCAGAGGAAAGCACGCGTAGGTCAAGGGTTTGCATGAACTTGGAGACAGAGTTACCCTGATCCTTTTTGGTATTGGAGTGAAGGGAGCTCCGCAATTAACGAATCTTGATTATTCTGTATACAAACTCAAATATATCTTACTTTTCAGATTGCACGATATTCACATTAGTTACTGCATATAATGTCAGAGATGAGAGAGATTTAAAGAAAAAGAATAGATGGGCAAAAAGAGATCAGAGAGAAAAGATTTCATACTGTACTTTTTATTCACATGAATTATTAGCTTCCAAGATATGAATCCGTGCATTGCATGGAATCCATACTACTTATTGCATATAATGTTAGAGAAGAGAGAGGTTTAAATAAAAAGAACAGATGAGCAAAAAGAGACCGGGGAAGAAATGATTCCATCTACAGTACTTTTTAGTCAAATGAATTAGCTTCTATGATATGAACCTGCAATTAGAGTATTTCATTGCGCTCTCTTTCTCCTTTCTTGTTCTCTCCATAGTCATTTGGTATGGATCCACAATATTTTAAGGCTTGATTGTTACTAATATATTACGCTACTATATATTTCATTCAGGATGATGATAATATCTTAGTGGATTAATCAATTAACTAATTAATTAATTTTTACAATGTTTTTTATTGCAGGAGACAGGTAATTCTTCAGTGCTTCCCGAAGTAGTGTTTGGTCCGTTTGGTGGTATAAGGATGCCTGATACCCGATTTGCAGTCATTTTGTTTTTCTTTAGGCGTTTGGGTTTCTTGATTAGAATAATTGTACGTTGATTTTAGACAATTGTACTTTCCAATCTTGAAGGTTGACCTTCCTTTTGTTTCAATAATTTTGTACTTCTTCAAAATGCCTATACTGATGTTTTCCGTTTTACATCATTAATAATTCCTTCCATTACCGTTGGCAAAAAAAAATTTCCTTTTATTACGAACATATGTTGATCCAATTGATGCATGGAGCTTATATAACCAATTCGATTCCTCTTTAAATAAGATCATAGAATTCAAATCTTATAAATAAAAAGTTGGTGTTTGAAGCGATTTTGATGCAACTCATTTCAAATTAAAACCCAATACAACTTTCAAAGATCGAGAGCCTTAATTTAAGATAAAAATAATTTCGTCATTCTTTACATTTAGTATTATCAAAGAAATCATAAAACTAATCATATATACATATGAATTATAGGGCAAGAAATTAGAGTCAGTTTTAACACCCTAAACTTTATAATGAGTCGTTAATTCGTTTGATATACAATATGAAATGAAAAGAAAACAATGAAATAAAAAAAGTGATCAATCTTATGGATACAAAAAACTTGTTATCCCTAAATAAAAAAAAAGTAACAATGACATGGTTGAGTAATAATAACAAAGAATAAATATTGCACACATCGATTACCTTGCTATGAAAAAGATATCCGTTTCTGGAGATTATACCAAATGGGACCAAAGTTCTTTCAGAGCTAAAAGAAAAATTCTAAAGTAAAATTGCGAAAGTAGTATCATATAAGGTTTTTTAAGACTAAAAGAAAAATTCTAAAGGAGAGAACCTATATAATTCTTTTTTTTTCTTTGCCAAGGAGAGATGAACCCAAGTTGGTGCTTCTTAAAGTATACAAATACTCTTTCCATTTACAAACAATCATACTTTAGGCCTTTTGTTTTTCTCCCCCAAACAATTGTGGCTTCACAAATTTTCAAGATAATATTAATTTTTTTGACAATTTTATGCTTCGTTAATAATAAAGGAAAAGAGAAATATTGAAGAGAACTACATAATTAATAAGATCATTATATTAGTGAAATGCAATAACATCTTCTCAATTTTTAAACTATTTATTAATTTTCTTAATTTATGTGTATAACTTTAAAGTGTGTTGTTTAAAGATAGAGGAAATATATTCTCACCTCATAATGGGAGAACCAAGTAAAAATTGTCCCACGCCTACCTCCCACTACAAAAGAAGCTTTTGGATAATTGTTAAGGTATTTACAAACCAATAAATTTTCCTATTTGTGACATTAAAGAAAAAAAAGAGCATTTGCTTTAAATTCAAAAACGTATTCTATTTAATGAAAGAGACATGACTACGCAAAGGAGTATAGTTTTTCTAAACTTGTCATTAGAAAAAGATAATTTAAACTTAAAGTGACAACTAAAGGAGTGGAGATACATGTAATAAGAAAGATATATTTTTTTCTACATATATATGTTCCCTTCTTTTAATTTAATACAAAACACAAATAGTATGAATTATTTTTTTAAAACAAGTTTAAATTTATAATTTATGAATTCGACTTGGAAATGAGGACGCAGAAGTTAAAGATATTGAAAATTTAAAACGTCTCTGAAGCATCAAAATATCTTTCTTTTTTTTTTCTCCCCCAAACAATTGTGGCTTCACAAATTTTCAAGATAATTTAATTTTTTTTAACAATTTTATGCTTCATTAATAATGAAGGAAAGGAGAAATATTGAAGAGAACTACATAATTTATAAGAGCATTATATTAGTGAAATGCAATAACATCTTCTCAATTTTTAAACTATTTATTAATTTTCTTAATTTATGTGTATAACTTTAAAGTGTGTTGTTTAAAAATAGAGGAAATATATTCTCACCTCATAATGGGAGAACCAAGTAAAAATTATCCCACGCCTACCTCCCACTACAAAAGAAGCTTTTGGATAATTGTTAAAGTATTTACAAACCAATAAATTTTCCTATTTGTGACATTAAAGAAAAAAAAGAGCATTTGCTTTAAATTCAAAAACGTATCCTATTTAATGAAAGAGACATGACTACACAAAGGTGTTTAGTTTTTTTAAACTTGTCATTAGAAAAAGATAATTTAAACTTAAAGTGACAACTAAAGGAGTGGAGATACATGTAATAAGAAAGGTATATTTATTTTCTACATATATATGTTCCTTTCTTTTAATTTAATACAAAACACAAATAGTATGAATTATTTTTTTTAAAAAAGTTTAAATTTATAATTCATGAGTTCGACTTGGCAATGAGGACGCAGAAGTTAAAGATATTGAAAATTTAAAACGTCTCTGAAGCATCAAAATATCTCTTTCTTTTCTTTTCTTTTTTCTACCAGAAAAAACCTCAAATGTGACTTGTAAAAATCAAAATATCCCTATATGATCGGTTGTAATTAAGAGAAGAATTGATTGTAATGTGAGAGAGGACTTATGGTAACTCTTGGCCAACAAAAAAAGGACTTGTGGTAAGCAAGAGCAAGAGTGATAAATGTTGAAATATCATTAACAATTTAACATAATCGTTAAATACACTAAAATTTCACTCATGGAATTTGGGCCTAAGGAATGGGAGACAAGTTTTCATTCCATAATGAAGCATTTTTGGGCGCCTTCAGAACCACAGCATCAACATTCCAAGGAAACCCTATCATCACATATATGGGAATGGGAACTCCTTAAAAAACTTGATGGAATCATCATTCTAACTTGGGAATCAGAATATATATAGTGTCTAAAATCACATCCATTCTTCTTCCTCCTCAGTTGTTGACATCGTTGCTACTAGCACCATCGTTGACGTTGCTGAATAGGTTTTGATGAAAAGGTATGATGGAGAACACAAACCCTAACAAGCCGCCCAAGTCACTTGTATTTTTTCCCCGAAACTCTAGATTGTTGATTATTGTATTCAATCTGATGTACGATTAGGAAGAAGGGAAGCGGAACAAGACAACGCCAACAAGGAGTTTATTCAAATATGTTATTTGTTTTAGATCCTTCTTGAGTTTATTCGATTAGTGTTAATTCCATCTATCCTGATTTTTCAAATGATTCTAGAGATCTGGGTTGATCGATTTGTGTTGCATGAATATGTGATTCTGGAAGGAGGAGTTGCCTTCGACTGAGATGGTAGAACGATGGGTCTAGCAGTGGAGAACAAAGAAGATGGGGAGGGAAAAATTCGATTGAGGGCATTTCGGTATTTTCAATATTATTTTTATGAAAAATAAAAAATATTAATCAACAATCCATTCCATTCTATTCCATCAGTTTGGAACCAAAATGGGCCCTTCCTTTTTGAGTGATCAATGAATAACTAATCAGAAGCTGGATCATCACTAAAACAAAAACGAGACTTTAATGATGATTTCTTAGTGCACCTAGCAATGGTTATATTCGTTGCTAGGAATTTTAATGTTGTTTATTAGAATTGGAGACCAAACATCTATCACCAACGTTCTCAAACCTTTCATGAACATATACTGAACACTAGTGTTGAAACCTGATAACATGCAAATGCATATGGCCCAAGCAATAAAACGGGAAACAAGAAAAAAAAAAGAATATATAACAACAAGATCAGACACTGTTATCTTAAGTATGTTATTTAAGATTCGATTATTGATTGTATGAATGAAAAAGACTTTGTTGAGAGAAACAAATTCCATCTCGATAATCTTTACATCTTGAAGGAATTAGTCTTTAGTTATCAATTGGGAGATACTTTTGATACTAAAAAAAAAAAGAATATATTAAAGAATGGCATAAGTGCTAAGGCACTTAAGTTTAACAATATATAAAAAAAGCTTTAAAATCTTAAGGGTTTAAAACATCAAATAAAGCTAATTAAAAAGCAACTGTAAATAGAAATAATCTCAACTTCAATTGAGTTTAGTCCTACATCCCAAAAGTGTAAATGTGAATTGTAACTACTTACTCTCAAAAGACCTCAAAATCAACACTTAAGACATCAGAAACCACTGAAAAACACAAATATGATGAACAGAGTTTGGGGCTGTGGCCTAGAAGAAACAGAATAGGTTGGCACTACGGCTAAACTTCTAGTGCCGTAACTCCTATATCAATAACCATATCAGTAATTTTCTAATTTTCCTACTGAACTTCCATCAAGCACAACTTTGTGCTCCAATTTCTAATTAACCTGATTCCAACTCCTGCAAGTTGCTCTCATCCCCATCTAAATATAGATGCTAATTTCACTTGAATTTGTCTCCATGTTGAGGTTTTGGACACCCAAAACCTTTTTTGCCACTTTTTGACCAAAAACTCAAACCTTAAATGCCCTAATTGCCACCAAAGGCAACTTGACAACTAGGGACCAATCACACAAGTCCCATTTGACAAAAACGACTTGTTGAAGGAGGTTTCACCCAGAAAAAATCACTCCTCTGGGTTTTGACCCCCTTGTACCCCAATCACACCTAATGGGCTATATGCCCCAAACCATACATGCAAGGCCCAAAACCATTTTGGGCTCACACATTTAATCATACAGGGACATACAATCATACAACATCATCCTCATCATATAATCATATACATCACTATACTCTTAGGAATACACAAAACAAGCCAAACAAGAAACATTAATCTACTTGGCATAATACATTATATAAACCGAATGGAAAAACTACCAATTATACTTGTAATTCCCTAAAAAGGAGTAGCCTATGACTCCTTGGTCTTCTCTGAACTAGTACCAGAGTTTTTACCTAAAATGTTAGCTACAAAGGGTGTGAGACAAAATCTCAAAAACTAAGAAAACACACACACACAATAGATATCAGCAACTTATACATGTATGCATATGATGCAATGTAAATGCAAAATATCATAGTATGCATGTCTCCCCAAAATATGGCTAAAACCACGAGCTAACATCATCACAAGACATTTCCAATAGGTGATTCCCCTCTAACAATAGGTGAAGACTGATTCCGGTACATCACCAAGCTCACTTCACACTAATGCAAGCTGGCCAAAGGCCACACAAATGCTTAGACCATAGCTCTCCTTCCCCTGGACCACCCGAATTGGTGGAGATTTAGGGAAGGTGAAGTGCATGCTCCTCTTCACTCTTAGAGTATATTAGAATATCATTGATGAACACTACTACAAACTTGTCCAGATATGGCTGAAACATCATGTTCATATAATCCATGAAGATTGTCAGGACATTGGTCAACCCGAAGGGTATCACAAGGAACTCATAATGCCCATATCGAGTTCGAAAAGTTATTTTAGGCACATCCTCTGCATGCACCCAATGTTAATGGTATCTTGACCCTAAATCAATTTTAGAGAAAAATGAGGCACTAGCTAATTGATCAATCAAGTCATTGATCCGAGACAAAAGATATTTATTCTTGAATGTTATCCTATTTAACAACCTATAATCGATGCACAATCTGAGATTGTCATTCTTCTTCTTAACAAACAACACTAGAGCTCCCCAAGGTGAGACTTTTGGTCTGATAAAACCCCTTTTTAACAAATCCTCAATCTGCTTTTTGAGTTCTTTCAATTTAGATAGTGTCATTCGATATGAAGCCTTAAAAATAGGACTTGTTTCAGGCACCAACTCCAGCTCTCATGGTGGTGGCAAATCGGTAATCTCCTCTGGAAATATATTGTGGTATTCACATACAACCGGATATCTTTCTGTTCCTCCTTCCTCATTCATGTTCATAGAGAAGAAAACCAAAAACTCTTGACACCCTTTTTGCAAGTACTTGTTAGTTTGAGCAAAGTACAGACAAATCTTTTCATCCCCTTGCATACTAGGGATATTCATCGGCAATGACATAATTTTTTTAGCACAATCAAGAATGGCATTGTTTACCTCCAACCAATCCATCCCAATAATAACATCAATGTCTTGTAATGGCAAATGGATTAAATCCAAGGTAGTGCTTCGGTGTTCAAAACGAACCACACAATTCAAACAAGTTTAAGCAGTTCTTAATGAAACTCCTATGGGTGTGGAAACCCACAATTCAAAAGGTAACTCCATTGCTACAATTCCTAATCTCCGAGCACAATCAAAAGGTATAAAGGAATATGTTGCACTAGAATCAAACAAGGCATGAATAGAGAAATCATTGAGCTTGAGTTTGCCTCAAATTACATTAGGTGTGGCATTCGCTTCCTATCGGGTTATTGCAAAGACTCGTCTGGGCATCATTGGCCTTCTCATTCTATCATCACATCTAGGTCCATGACAACCCCATAAAATATGTCTTGGCTTCCTATAGTTGTAACAGATCAAGCACGGCCAATCACCATGATTCATCATGCATCTTGTGCAAGGAGTTGAAGCACTACCTAAACCGTATTGAGAAGGAACTACATCCTTTCTTGCAAATTCATTTTGACTAGGGCTCCCTTGGTCAAAGCCCCCTCTATAGAATTGCCCTCTGCCTGAATGACCTATATTAGACTAATTTGGACCAAACCTACCTCTTCCTCTACCAAAATAGCCTCTATTATGATGGTCTCTTCCTCCACTAGAACCACCACTGCCACTACTGCTCCCAGATCTACTTCTTTTGCTAATAACTCTGGTAGGTCCTGACTGAGAAAATGCACGGATCATTGAATTTCTTTTTCTTCCTCGATCTCCCTTATTCACCTAGAGTTAACAACCATACTTGCACATAAGTCCTCAAAGGACATAAATCCAACCACCGCCAGCCATTCCTTAATTTTTGAACGGGCTCCCTTAAACAAACGTTAAGCCTTCCACTTGTCATTAGGGTAATTTTTCAAGTAAGTGGAATATTTGGCTAGATCCAGAAATTGGTCAATATAATCATCAGCTAACAAGTTCCCCTATTACAAAGCTAGAAATTCAACCTCCTTTTACATCATCAAGGAAGAAGTAAAGTAGTATGCAATGAATCTTTCTTTAAATTGTTCCCAATTCATCCAGGCATTCATGGATTCAACACTTGGTAGGACACTTCTCCACCAACGTTTAGCCTTTTTCTCTACCTTAAACACTGCCAGTGTCATCCTTTACTCAGAGCTGCAATCCATCACACCAAATATGGTCTCAAGTTGATCCACCCATTCTTCAGCCAATGTAAGATCCATTTTACTTTCAAAAGCTAGGGGATTGAACTTTTGAAAGTCTTTCAATTGAGAAGAAATACCTTTTCTTTTAGCTCTTGGAGCCCTCATAGGCTCCACCTCATCCTCATCATTATCATCTCCAGCATCCAGATCCACGTACATGTGAGCATCTTCATTCACATCACCATACTCTTATTGGTTCAATTGCTCTTGCAATCTATTCAATGTTTCCCTTGGGTATTCACTTGGTCACTTAGGCTTGTCAACATCTCATGCATCTATCTCATCAAGTCACTATTACTTTGTCTTTCCCTGCAAGACATTTTCTCCTACACACAAGTTACAACATGTTCATTATATGACTCTAGACTGGTATTACAATGAGAATATACAAGTCTATGCAATTGAAATTTTGCCAAGTATTACAACAAACAAAAACAATAGCCAGAACTATTGCTGTGATACCAAAATGTAACAACCTACTTTCAAAACCCCAAAACTTCACTCAAAACATTCAAAATACCAAAGAGAAGGGTCAGAACAGTGTTGAGGACATGGCCAGCTACAGTGACTCCATGGTGCAACCTGCTGATACTATATCAGCAAGTTGTTAATTCATCCGGCTAACTACCAATGCGCACAACTTCATGTTCTGACCTCCAATTGACCTAAGTCAAATTACTACATGCCACTTTCATTCTAATCTAACTATAGACATTGGTTTCTTTCAAATCTATCTTTATATGGAGAATTTAGACAGCCAATACTATTTTAGCAACTTTTGGCCAAAACACACAACAAACAAGTCCATTTGCCACCAAAGGCAATTTATACTTAAGGATAATTTACATAGGTCCTATTTAGCTCACTCAACTTGTCCAAAATGATTTTACCTCAGAGAAACAATTCTTCTGAGAATTAACCCCCTTGAACCATAATTCGACATAATAGGCTATATGCCCAAAACATCTATACACTGCCCAAAACCCCCTTTGGGCTCACACATACAGTCATTCTAGCTCACAAACACATACTCCAACCATACTAACCTGCACCGAGGTCTAAGTCATCATCACATGCATATAACCATCCATCGTCATTAACATTCTACAATCAACAACATCATAATATCATTGCTCTTATATTAATTACAAACATTCTATCCTACTTGGTATAATACAAAACATAGACAACAACATACTACCGTTTACTTGAATACCCCTAAGGTCAAAGAGGCTACAACTCCGTTGTTTTCTCCAGACTAGTCCCAGAACCTTCACCTAAAATGTCAGTCATGGGAGGGGATATAAGACAAAGTCTTAGTAACCGAAAACATAATGATAGGCAATCTATATCAATAATCCACACAATTATGCATATGGTGCAATAAAATGCAAAATGAAATTATATGCATGTTCTTCCTCGTACACTGCTAGAACCACGAGCTGTCATCATCAAAGACATTTCAAATAGATGATTCCCTTCTAGCAGTCGGTAAAGACTGATTCGGGAACATCAACAAGCGTACCTCATACTAATGCAACATGGCTAAAAGTTATACTAGTGCTTGGACCAAGGCTTTCCTTCCCCTGGCTCTCTTGGCTATAGGAAAGGATTCAATGATAAGGATGTTTCATCATAACATCTTATCCACTGCCACCTGGCTCCCCTAGCTATATGAGAGGATTTAATGGCAGGGATCTTTTATCATATCATCATATTTCATATCATCATCACATTATATCTTATCATCACCTAAACATCTATCTCACAATATGTGTTAATGATGATGATGTCAATGACATGCTAACACGCCTCTAAATATATATATATATATTCTCATCATAATCATAATCATAGTCATGTTAGCATGTAATAGTCTGCTATAAATCACACAGACATATAATAAAGAACATCACATTTCAAATAATCATGTGCATACCACGATAGGTAGAAAAATCACACATGTACATAACCAATATCGTGGTATGAAAAGGAACATATATATATCAACATATACCGTATATATCACAAATACTCAGTAACTAGAAATCACCGACAACACACACACGAGCTAAACCCACCATCTTAACACCAACATGGGCCAAAACACCTCTACTTATCCAATTAAGACACTACAACATCATATTATTCCTAATAAACATAAAACATAATTGTCTAAAATTCATAATTCAACCATTTATGCTTTACCCAAGGTTCGAACAACATTTTTATACATTAATAAGCCCCATAAAACCATTCAAACCATAACCAATCCTATATCTTTCAGATCCCAAGCTCTTATACAATGCAAAGATGCGGTTCCACTCAAACTCATCACAATCCAACTAAAATGGATACCCAAAGCTTCTTAGCACTACATAACACTTATATAACACCAAGCCAAGAATTTTAATAGGTGGGAATCCAACCAAACCAACCCCTCATACATATATCAGAATTTCAACGTAAAAAACCAAAGAGAAAATAGAGGAGGGAAATCAAGGATCACCTACCAACAAAGATTGAAGCTCCAAAAGGCTAGAAATCACTCGCAAGGGCCGAATTTCTTGAACCCTAGTGTTATTCTTCATTTCTCCCTCTAATTTTTCTGATATGCTTCTATTTTAAATAAATTCCATAACTCTCACCACGGCACCAGCAAGCTCGTTGCGGTGCCAGTGCTCTTAGCAAAAAAATTTTTCATGTTTCCACAAATGTCTCACCACAACGGCCCTGCATCTCTCCATGACATGATCCTTCTTTGTTTCTTTTATAATATTTTGTCCTATTTAGAATCGCTCACCAGTCCTAGTTCTTTCGGTGCTACACAAAGCACAAGGCAACTTCTTATTAGCTGACGACTAAGTTCGGGATAGTATAATTAGGGTTGTTACAAGATATGATATGATATGGTGATAGGATGGAACATCCCTACCACTAAATTCTCTCCTATGATTAGGAGATCCAGGTAGCAGTAAATTGTACCTTCCTTAAATCATGATCAGATTGGGTGTTCCAGGGGATGGAGAGCCACAGTCCAAGTATTAGTATGACCTTTAGCTAGGTGCACTAGTGTGAAGTGAGCTTGGTGATATCCTAGAATTAGTCTTCATCAGTTGTTGGAAGGGAATCACCTATTTGAAATATCTTGTGATGACACCAGCTCATGGTTCTTGCCGTATATGAGGGAGACATGCATACCATAGTATTCTACATTGCATTACATCTTTTTCATATATGTGTGGTATTAATGATATTATCGTATGTGTGTGTTTGTCCTGGTTACTGTGACTTTATCTCACACCCCCCATGACTAACTTTTCAAGTGAAGACTCTGATACTAGTTTGAAAAAGACCAATGAATCGTAGCCTTCTCCATCATCAAGAATATTCAAGTTAATCGATAGTTTTATGTTATTGTTTATGTCATGAATTGTGCCAAGTATTGTAGTGTTGCATATTTTGCTTGTGGCTTGGATCCTGGGAGCATAGAGAAGTATGTGGTTAGGTATGTTTGGTAAAGTGATGATAAATGTTATGGATATGGCAAGATGTTGATGAATGTTACGATTTTGATGCATGCATGAATATGAATGTTAAGTTTGGATGGCCATATGTGTAAGCCCAAAGGGGGTTTTGGGTATTGTATGTGTGTTTTGGGCATGTAGCCCATTGTGTGGAATTAGGAGCCAAAGGGGTTGAAACTTGAAGGAGTGGGTTCTTCAAGGTGAAACCTCCTTGGACAAACTAGTTGTATCATTTAAGACCTATATGGATGATCCATAGTTAACAAATCACCTTTAGTGGCAATTGGAATGGTTAAGAAGTGAGTTTTGGCTAAAAGTGACCAAATAGGTCATGGGTGCCTATAATCTCTATACAGAGATAGATTAAGGTGAAACTGGTGTCTATGGATATATTGGGTCAATATTGACTTGTAGGAGTTAGAATCCGGTCAATCGGAGATCAGAGCACAAAGTTGTGCGTATAGGAAGTTTGCCCAAAAAATCAGCAATTTGCTGATACATGATTTGATATGGGAGCTGTGGTGTCAAGTGGTTCATCCTCTCCTAGGCCATGGCTACATTGTAACTCATTGTGGCTCAGCTCTATGTTGATTTCGTTCAAAGTTTTTTCGTGTTTTTGATGCAGTAGGAGTTATTTAGGGGTCTCTGGAGTAGGTTGTTACATTTTAGTATCAGAGCAATGGTTCAAGCCATTGTTTCTACTTAAGGTAATACTTAGCACAGTTTCATTTACATGAACTTGTATATTCCATTGTAATACTAGTCCAGAGTCATATAACTGAACATGTTACTACTAGCATATAAGGGAAAGTTGTTTTACAGGGGGGTAAGCAAAACGATGGTGATCTCATGAGAGAGACGCACGAGATGTTGGCTAGATTGAGTGATTGAGTTTACAATCGGGGAGGAACACTTATTAGAATGCAATCGCAGTTAAGCCAACAGGGATAAAGTGAAGTGGTGAAAATAAATGTGATTTTCCTTCCTCCCTTTGCTTGGTCAAATCATTTGGTTCAACTTCTAACATTATAGCTTCCTTCCTTGACTCCTATGCTAATGTTTCAAAGAATTACAAGAAGGTAGAGACAAATTTATATTTCTTACAAATGCTGGAAGCATGTGTATTACATGGGTTCTTCAAGAATGCAAGGAGCATGCTTGGATTCAATGGTGAAATCCATATAAATCACAAGACGACACCCCATTCAATTACTGGTGCATAGAGAAACTTGAGATCTAAAGCTTATTGTGGCTGATACAATATGTGGATTTCAAATTACCCTAGTTATAACAACATGCAAGGTAATGGATCCAGGTGTGATGAGCCTATCCCACTTAGCATCACCATCAATAATTAGCTGCAAAATGGATACCTTTCAACATTTTGAAGGGAAGGCTAAATGATAGAGGAGGAGTGCTTTGTTAGCACAGAAGTATACATTCTTGGAAGACTGGTGTACAAAGATCTGCTTTCTATCTCAATGAATGCAGGAGACTAAGGAGAAGAAAAGAAGCTCAATCATCTGTGCTTTTTTCATCTGGGATCCCCAAGAGGAAACTAGCAAAGGAAGTTAAATAGCTCTAATTATAGGATAGATAATGGTAAGTTGTCATGTAGTATAAAGTGGTAGGCATTGCAAGGATTCAGTATGGGAATGACGATTAAACCCTAAAGGTGGAGTGTTAAGATATTTCTGAATGGTGGAAAGCTAGTGAGAATATTTAATTAGTTGTTTTCGGATATGTTGAACTTAATGGCTACAGGTAGTGGACTGACTAGCAAAGTTGTATTTAGTGTAAAGGGTCTTGGAGCTAAGGTAACATCAAATAACAAAGGTGTTAGTAGTGACAGTGATAGTGATTTCAGTCCTATCAAGGAAGATAGTGAAAAGGCGGTGACTATCATTAAGAGTGATATGTTTACAAATTATGAAGTAATAGTTGGATATCTTGCAATGGAAAGGAAGGTTGAATAGTGTTGGAAGAATATATGTAATTTGGAGGATACTAGGTTCTTTGTATTAAATTCAATTTCAAGAAGAGACTCTTATCTATTTTTTGGTTGATAAGAGTTCAGAAGGAGGTGGAGCTGAACTATAAGGTAGAAGGATTACTTAAGAATAAGCATAGTGATAAGTTTGAAATGTGAAGTATGCACCAGTGTTGGCTTGGAAAAAGATCATTATGTTGTCCAGTATGGCACAATATGTGGCAAATGAGTTAGAATTAACTTGTAAGAGGTCAAACAAGAGTTTTACAATTAGGAAAAATTGCAGGAGATACTTGGGCTATGATCAATCTAGGAAGTGAATGTCAAGTAAGAATTCTGAAGTTGATGGAAGAGTTTATGACTCTCTCTCTATGACTTAAAGTAAGGTCTATATGAGGAATGTGTTGTCGACTTATTGAGGACAAGAAATTGCCTTATTTGGTGATAGTGATTAGTGTAACAGTTTAAACATTGAAACGTCATGGATATGGACTAAAGTAAGTTTCTTTCTTAGTACATCCCAAGGTTATAAGATGAATTGTAGGATGCCATATTACAAGTGTAATGTGTTGGCTATTCTCAAGAGTTGTTGGGCTAATCTCTTTCTATATGCTGTTGTTTTTAGGTTTTCCTAATAACAGCTTTAGAGAATACGTGGGAAGTCATTGCCATTAAGAAGAATGAAAATCCTATATGATATTGAATCACAAGTCTATAACTAGAGGTTAACTAGTTAAGGCTTAATGTCGGCTGGCTACACTTTGGATGCACTAGTTACTTACGGTACGAGGCATTAGTGGACTAAGAGTGAAAGACTTGGTGATGATATCAAATGGGAACCCAGTTTCGCTTGAATTCATGATCAATTTGATGTTTATTTCTGAAAGATTGATTGGGTACAACTGATCAATTGATCCATACAATATAGTAATTCACTGATCATGAGATGGACGGTTCTTCATCGAATAGAAAAAATTCGAAATCTTTAATGAATATGAGAAGGAAAAGGGGATTAAAGACCCAAAAGTAGAACTCGTGCAGAATTCATAAAGATCTAAGTAGGTAGTTGTATTGTAATGGTTGAATTGGATCAGAAGGAGAAATTTGACTCGTAAGAAGGAACCCCAAACATCGTCAGTAAAAGATCAATAAGTTATAAACATGGTGTAATAATGAGCGATATGTAGTGGCTTTATAACTTTTTACTATAGAGTGTGATGACTATAGGATTTGTAGTGAAAATAAAGTTAGAATGGCAACATGAAAGTTGGATGGTGATGTTCATGGGTAATGCAAATGTATCGTATGACCTTATATACAAGAATGAAGGAATCAGAGTGTGCATCAGAACCAAATTTAAGGAGTATATGGATGGGGTATTGGAAAAGTTATAAGCCCTCGAGATTAAATGGGTCTACCCATAAGCAATATCATCAGAGAAACGTAGCGTAAATATAAAGCATGTGGAAAAGAATGGCATAAGACAAAAGGATGTGTTTAAAGGGAAACAAGAATATAGTGTTAAAGATGAAAAGAGAACTGGAAGGACTCTTCTAAAGTATATGAGTAGTTAATGATTGGCTTGTTAGTACAGAGGTCATGTGAGGTCACAAAAATATTTGGAAGGGTGGCCCTACCAAAACAAAAATATAATTAGGATATTGGTGAAATTGTTTTGATGATAATGAAGCTATGGAAATTTTGTGGACTTTAATGATACAATGGTTCTGCATATGCCTTTAGTAGTGGTTGAAAAGTGGATGATCTTCACTCTAAAATGAGTTTTAATATAGTGTGGGCGTATGTACAATGTAATGGGATTAACCTTTGAAATGCCTAGTGATGAATTTAATTTGGATAATACCAAAAGTATGGTAAAGCAATTTTTAGGAGAAACGATAAACGTGGTTAACCCAGTGTATACTAGTGAATTAGCGAGGGTTTCGTAGTAACAACAAACAAATTAATACTTAAAGGAGATGTTGATTTGGAGATCAAAAGGTAATGATATGAGTTTTCTAAATTGTAATCCATATAATAGAAAAAGTGGTAGTGAGAAGTTAGATTGTTTGAATTGTTACTCATGGTGGTTATTGCTCAAGGAAATCTCAAGGTTAATGTTATGGAAGGAGAAGGTTGTCAACTAAAAGAGACATAGGAATAAAGCAAGGAGGAGGTTTGTTTAACAAGAATTATCAAAAAGGATCAATACGTAAAGGGTCTATATATGAAAGGACTATATCTTGCAGTGGGATTTGGACAAATAGTTGGTATTGTGAGGAAGTTTTAAGAAAATGAGGTTTTCCTCTTAATATGGTAATAAGGAATGAATTTTGGATATTATGAAGTGATGAAGGAAAGTTATAAAAATTGGTGGTATTTGATTAATGAAGCCTCACTAGTATAAATATGGCAGTTGGTGTAATTCAGATCCTGAAAAAATGATTAGCCATTTGAGTAGACAAAGTGATTATGTAGACAAGTAAGAGAGAAAGTCAGAAGTTAAGGAAAACGGTCGTGTGCCCTAGAAGTTTTGCTTGAATAGTTATATGAAAAGGCTATTTTGGGGCAAAGGAATTCCCATCGAGATGTATATTTGACTCATCTTACACTTAGAAATATAAGAAAGATTCAATATTAAGATTGATTTCTCGATGTAAGTTGCATGGATTGATAAAGGTAAAGGTGAAATAGGAGAGAGCAGCTTGCTCACAAGAGGCATTATAGAAAGTTTATGTTAAGAAAAGCAACTGAGAAATGGAAGAATTAAGGTGGAAGGAATATGTTTGTTCATGGTTGAGGTTAGTGTTTCCAAATTTTCGAGGATGAAATTTCTTTTAAGGAGGGGAGAAAGTAACAACCCTCAACATCATGCCTTAGACTTAATCTTAAGCTAATGAGAAGCGTAGTCTTTGGATTGTGCAGTGCTAGAGGAATCAGGACTGAAAGAAAGATGAAATGATAGAAGTTGGGAAGAATTGGGATAAAAGCTCTTACATTGCGGCCTGAAACAGGGGCATCATAAAGAGCGATACAGAAATTGATTAATATTTTCAGGCAGTAAGGCTCCATGCTATGGTGAATTTATCTCCCGCCATGGTGCCAGACACTAAATTTCTATAAATCAAAAGCCATTTCAGTCGATGGAACAAGAAGAATCGAGGGAAAAATAGAGGAAATTCACTAGGGCTTCAATTTTCCAACCTTTAGAGTCAATGTTTGGATTAGAAAAGCTTCAATCTTGGTTATTATGTTAATCTACACCCTTCCTCTTCCTTTGTCTTTTTGATTTAAGTTGATTTTCATGGGCGTGTGTGGGAGTCCCATTCTGGTTGATTTCCACATATTGAAATATGTGTAAATGGATTATTAAAGTATGGTTTAGTGTTATTGAAGCTTGGGTGTGAGTTTTAGAGGGACTATGTATGATTTAATATAACCCTAGGTTGAAAATAGTTAAAGGAGTTGAGAATCCAAGATGTATGAGGGTGATTATAATGTAGATGGTTAATTGGAGCTCATTAATGTGTAATTATGTTGTTGAAAGTATGGGTTAAGCTTGAATGGCTAAATTTTAGATTTCAGTTGTTGTGAGTATTAGGCCAATTAAAGGTATCATGATGTTATAGTGATTGATTGACTAGTTGGAAGTGTATGGTTCATGATGGGTATTTCGAAGGTTTGTCAAATCCCCCATGTGTATGGTGTTAGTAATTTGAGGTAACCAAGTGTTTATTTTATAATTGTTGATTTGTATTTATATATGTATACATATATATATATATGCATGTTTTCGTTCATACCGCGATATCATTATGTGTGTGTTTGGTTTCGTATACATATCGTAGTATACACATGCTTAGATGAGGTATGAATCCTGATCCCTCGTATTTGTATATGATGATGATAAGTATGATATTGTATATGTATACCTGTGATTTTACATCTTCCCTATATGATCAATTGCATGCTAGCATGACCATCATGATGACCATGATGATGATTATATTATTAGAAGTATGTTAGCATGGCATTGCCATCATCACCATTTGAAGCATATTGTGTGGTGGATTGGGAGGTGATGATAAGATATGATATAATGATGATATGAGATATGATACGATATAATAATGATGTGATATGGTGATAGGATGGAATATCCCTGCCACTAAATCCTCTCCTATGGCCAAGAGAGCTAGGTGGCAGTGGATTGTACATTCCCTAAATCACCATCAATTCGGGTGGTCTAGGGGAAGAAAAGCCACGGTCCAAGTATTAGTGTGACCTTTGGCCAAGTGCAGCAGTATGAGGTGAGCTTGGTGATGTTCCGAAATCAGTCTTCACCAGCTGTTGAAAGGGAATCACCTATTTGAAATGTCTTGTGATAACGTCAGCTCATGATTCTAGCCGTGTATAAGGAAGACATGCATACCATAGCATTCTGCATCGCATTACATCATTTGCATATATGTGTGGTATTGATGATATTGTCATATATGTATGTTTGTTGAGGTTACTGAGACTTTGTCTCACACCCCCCATGACTAAAATTTCAAGTAAAGACTCTGGTATTAGTTTGGAGAAGACCAATTAATCGTAACCTTGTCCATCATCGGGAATATCCAAGTTAACCGATAGTGTTATGTTATTGTTTATGTAATGAATTGTGCCAAGTATTGTAGTGTTACATATTTTACTTGTGGCTTAGATCTTGGGAGAATAGAGATTTATGTGGTTAGGTATGTTTGGTAAAGTGATGATGAATATTGTGGATATGGCAAGATGCCAATGAATGTTGCGATTATGGAATGTGGTATGATCTTGACTCAGGTATAGGTTAATGTCTTATGATGCATGCATGAATATGAATGTTAAGTTTGGATGGCCATATGTGTAACACCTCTATTTAAGACCATTTTCCATATATTAGGTCTCATTAAAGACCAACTATACTTAAATAGTAGCTTGAATTACAATAAAATATTATAATAAATTTAATGAATTTTCCATGGTACTATTCATTTAATCCCATTTTTTTCTTTTTCAGCAAATTTCAGAAAATCATAATTATTTCAATAAAAATCATATAGAAGTGGTTCAAGTCTCTATGGATAGCTTAAAAGAATTCCTACATGCAAAAAATATCAATCAGAGCAATTACTTGGCTAATTTACACGGTAAAGTTTGTGGACATTTACTGTTCATTTGGTCATTTTTCTACCTTCCAGTTTTTAGACCTCAAATTTGAAAATTCATATTTCATTCTATTCATAACCAAATCATATATACTCTCTGTCATTTGAAATCTATGTATGTCTACTTATAGACATATTTTTCTTACATATTTATTTCATTTATATAGGGCATAACATTAATTTAAATTGTGAAAGGTCACAATACTACTATTACTGGGACAATTTTGGGAAAACTTACATATCTCTTATTCTATAGCTCCAATTACTTCCAAATTAGTGGAATATGAAACTTAAGCCATAGATATTTTCATGAATTTAAACCACTAAATTTTTGGAGTTCTATACGATTTTATATTGTCTTTTGAATTTTCCAGTACCTAACTTCCAAATTGCAGTTTTCCCAATCTTGCCTTGTTCTAAACCCTAATTTTGAAAATTCACCATAAACTGTACACTTATCCAATTTAGGTGTTCGTTAGCTCTATGGAAAGATTTTTCCATCTACTTTAAAGCATATAAATTACTTAAGCTAATTGCCCTGTCTTAAATAAACTGTACCTACATTCTCTCAAACTACTTAAGATGAGCCTTTCCATTCCTAATTTATCAAAATAAGCTTCCTAACCTTTTCACATCTTCATCAATTGCACCAATTCCATACATAACATATCCTAGTACTTTAATAATCATAATAGCATAGAGATACAGACCACATGGCATATACATGATTTTTCATAATATCCCTAAATACAATGTCATAGCTTGAATTATCAATTCAAGCACTAATTCCCTTTTCTTGCTCCATAGCTCCCTTGCTTTCAATGCCATTACTTGTACCTAATGGAATTTTCATTTTGGAAGGGTGAGATTCATTGAATCTCAGTAGTAATCATCATTCATGCAATCATATTATCACATTAAGCATAAAATCATCATAAAACATCAACTGAATACTTTTAAACATTTATACCATAATATTTTATAAAAATTTTGGCAGAGTTTCATTTTGTATTTTGGACATCCCAGGGTATCAAAACCCCTCAATTAACTCAGTCAACATTCTCAAGGCATCACAATACATCATATCAAACAACAGGCAAGTCATCAAATTCATTGAAATCACATGACAATATAAGGCAAGAATAGGTAAATTGCTACCTTCATGCTTTCTCGTACTCCTCAACTTGATACCAATGCTCCCACTAGCTTCCTTGGGCTTCTTCAAGTCCTAATGCATTATCAAACAACTACTCAAGCTAATGGTTCCATGACTTTCTTAAAAAAGTGTTCATGAAACCCTAATTCTTCAAAAATTCACCAAAAATTCATTCATAACTCAAAAATGATGAATTATACCTCTATTCCATGTAATTTTTCATGAGGAATCCAAATATGGCCTAAAAATTACCAAATTCCATCTTAATATGAATAGTATCAGGCCAAAATTCAGAGGAAATTAAGAAAAATTTATATGTTCCATAATACATCAAACTACTTCCATATTCATGCTTTAAATGACTAATCTAGAATTTCCCCTAAGTTTAATGGTTGAACAACTCATTTTCTTGCTAAATCAAGGTTTGGCTGAAACCCTAAGAGAGTGAAGAAGAAAAACTACTCCATGAATCATGCTCTAAATGCTACCAACAACAAGTCTAAGGTGGTAGATTAACTTACCAAAGTTTATGTTAGCAAGGCTGACTTCCCAAGAGGGGGGTGAATTGGGAAGATTGAAATTTTTCTGCATAAAGTGAAATGGGTGAAGATAGCACAGTGTAATGGAAGCAACGTATAAAACAGAGCAAGCTGAAAAGTAAGGATAAGGAGAAGAAGACTCAGTAATTTATCCTGGTTCGGTCTATCCACTTGACCTACGTCCAGTCCCCAAGACAACTCTTGAGATTTTTCACTATATAGCAAAAATTCAACGGGCTTCTTGCTAATGCCACAGTACAACGAGTATGCTCTGTTTCTGGAGCTTTCTCAATCTCTCTAAGCACTCTCACAATGTGCTTTCCAATTCCCTTGTGATTTCCCCTCACAAGTAAATCTATCTTCCAGATGAAGAGTAGATTGTTTACAAAGATATAACTCTCTTGAATAGAGTAGATATGAAGGTTAAAGTACAGATATTGAAGTTGAGAGGGTAAAAGCTTTTGAGAAGAAGATTTGGCAGAAATTCAGTATATACAAGTTTGATTCGTTACCCACAATTTCAAATGATGTTGTATTTATAGATTTTGGTCTTAACTATCCGTTAGAGACTAAATCTATCTGTTGGGGAAGTTATCCAACGGTTACTCTGAAAAACTATCCATTTACCAACCGTATTTAATGTTTCTGACATACTGAAATTCGAATTTTGGTTGGTCAACAGACGAATTTCGAAGGAACCGAAGGTTAAACCTTCCAACGTTACAGCACGAAGTTCGTCTGTTCATGAGGTGAAATTCAAATTTTGAAACTTGTAAAATGTTTTCACATTGTGACATACGAATTTTCAAGAAGAAAGTTTTCTGATAAGTATGAACAGTGTTTTCAATTTTCTACAGTGCCCTCGAAATTTGAATTTTGAAACCCCAAAATTCGTCTGTTCCTAGTACGTTCAAAAGGCACAGTGTTTCACTTTCTTCGAAATTTGAATGTTGAAAGAGTGAAGTTCGTCTGTCAGAGAGACTTCTCTTCAGACTTACTTTAACATTCAAAGTTGAAAACTCTGTTATTCGTATGTCATCATTTCATTTCAACAGACTTGTAATCTTAGCTTCTGAAATTCGAATTTCAATGTTCAAAGTTCGTCTGTCAGAGAGCAATTTTGAAACTCCAGTAAATCTTGATTTCAGATGAACTTTATCATTGTTTCAGACGAATTTCTTTGGTTTTCACAAATTGCATTCTGTTTGAAATTCGAATTTTGAAGACTTGAAGTTCGTCTGTCACAAAGGGCTTCTTTCAAACTCATATGAAAATTCAAATTTTGGAGAATCAAAATTCGTCTAACAGAGGAGCATCTCTTCAAACTTATTCATTTTTAGCCCGAAATTCGAATTTCCAAAGGCAAAGTTCAAATTTCTCATATGACAGTTCAGTTTAAACTTCTTAAACTTCGTCTGTTTGTGGGTGTTTTTCAAATAAGTCAAGATTTAACATAAAATCAAGGTTTAAAACACATCTTTTCCTCAAATCAAAATCTTTTACCCATTCATAACTAAAGCTAAAGATCCTACAGTACATCTAGCAGCAATTACTTAGAAATTCTTCACTTGAAACACTTTGAGCTCCTTTGATATCTTCTATCCAAGCTCTTGAGAGTTGATTTGGAATCATCAAAACTTCTTGATTCAACATTCTCCCCCTTTTTGATGATGACAAAACAACTTACAAATTGGATTAGTACTTGGGTTTGCTTTCACAAGCTCCCCCTCAACATATGCATTATATTTCAAAAGATATCATATACAGCAGATTAAGTGAAGATATTTAAGGAGTAATAGACACACAACATTGCAACCAAGAAATTCAATCATTTAATCAAATGTTGCAATACATACATCAATTAAAGATTAAATACATCAAGGATCAGTTCTTAAAATATAAAGTACTAACAACAAACAAACAAACAAAACACAACAAGAGGATTCAGCCTAAGATCTAATCAATCACTTCTTCTTTGGCTTAGTCTTCTTGCTGTACGTCTTTCCTTTTCCAGATGGCTCAGCAGATTTTCCATCTTGCTTAGTCCCAGTTTGCTTCGTCTTCTCCCCCTCTTTGGCATCATCAGGAAGGCCAACAAAATCAGCAAGAAGAGGGATCTGAGAGACAGGAATAGCTCAAAGTGGGACAGGAGCAAAAGGAATTTCTGGTTCAACTGGTGCAGGAGGCTCAGGACTTGGTTCTTCATCATCATCAGAGACCTCAAGCAACTCCTGCATTGCCTGTCTGGAAAGAGCCAACTGAGCTCTTTGTTCCTCTGAGAGCCCATAAGCAGTGAGAGAAGAAGGAGCTGGTTCAGCAAGAGGAAACATTTCTTCAAGCCTTCTCCTCTAAGCTCGCAGCAGGGCATTATGAGCAATGGCTACATAATCAACAACAGGTACAATGCTTCTCTCTTCATTGCTCACACCCTCCTACATAGAAGAGGTTGAAATGGCTACAACCAGTCTTTCAACTTGCTCTGATTCTTGAATGGACAGAATTGAATCATGAGCATCTTCTTATATAGGCTCATGAGGACTTGTTTCTTGAAGTCCTTCTTCTTCCAATCCATAGTCCAAGGGTGGACCAGGACTTGGTGTCCTCATTGCACTAGCACCATCTATATCATCATCATGGTCAGAGGAGGCAATCTCGAATGGGCTTGGAGGCTCAAGAGTTGGAGATTGGATAGGCACAGAGGACCCTGGCTGAGGTGGAGCTGAAGTGGTAGGGATTACACTTCTGATATCTTCATAAGCATCAGTAACCACTTTCATGTTCATAGCCAACAGATGGATCTGATCTTGCAGATGAGCAAATTTGGCATTTTGCTCATCCCGGATGCTGAGAATGAGTGTAGACAAACTGTCATACAACTCAGTGATCTTGGTTGGCTTGGCCCGTTAGGAGGGAGTGGATGGAATATGAGTGGGCTTGGAGGGAGATGGAATAGGCACAGAGGGCTGAGTAGTAGGTCTGGCAGGAGCCTAAGAAGTACCCTCTTGCTGTAGAGAGGCACCTTCAACAAAGAATAGATCCTCAGTTCTTCCTGCTCCCTTTCCAACCCATCTTCCTTCATCCTTTTCAATGCCCATCCTTTGCAGTTCTTCCTCCTTGAAGATCTCAGTGGGCTTGCCCTTCCCCTTCTCAAGATGTTGAATTCTAGCATACTACAGAATTCTGGAAATGATAGCAGCATAGGGGAGTGTGGAATCCTTCCTTTGATCTCTTGCCTTGATCATGCATTAAAGAATGATGTGTCCCATGTTAATCAGTTTCTCACGCATGATTGCAGCCATGACATGTGCCTCTACCCTTGTTATCAGAGTGAAGCTGCCTCCTTTGTTGAATATGATCCTAGACACTATGTAGTACAGGATCCTCACTTGAACACTGAGGTCTGTGGGCTTCAACACGTTTATGGATGGCCAATTTTCCCTCCTTCTGAATAATGTTCTCAGAATCGTACTCTCCTTGTAGCTCAGGAAGGGGCCACCTTCTTCATCAGCAGTATCTGCCTCATCCATGTATCCAGAGGTAGTGGTGTCAATCTTGAGGCCATCCTACCCTGGGATCTCCAATACTTCATTAAACGTCTCATCAGAGAGCCAGATGGTCCTTGATCTCAGATTGACTGCCCATTTCTTCTTCTTGCTATTGTACTTAAAGGAAGCATACCATGTCTTCACTACCTCATCGTCATACCTCTCCAGAATTTCCAACAGATTCTTGTATCTTAACAACCATATCCCAGCATCAAAGTTGTTAGAGATCAAAAACTATTCCAAGTTTACACAATGTGGCTTGATTACCTTTTTGTTGGCAAACTTGGTCGAATATTCTTCTTGAATCTGAGGAGTGCTCCATAATGGTTGAGTGGTAAGTTGATATTCTCCAGATTGAGTACTGAAGGATGAAGTGGAAGCAACAACGGCAGCTTCTGAAGGGACTAGAACCAAAGGTTCTGCATATTTCGGTGAGGAGGGTCCAGCTTTCTGAGAATCTGCTTTGGATGTAGTCTTTTGGCGTTTGGAAGGTGTTGCCTTGCTAGATTCGACCTTTCTCTTTGATTTCTCTTCTTCCTTCGAGGCATATTGTGATTTAACATTCCTCTTTAGTCGGGCCTCTCCTTTCCCAGCATCAGGATTTTTCACTCTAGTCATTTCTTCGGATGAATGTTGCAGAATGTGGCTTAGAATTAGTTTATAGGATGCGAAAGGAAGTTTAATCGGTGGGAAATGACGGTTTTTGGGCAGGATTAAAGTTGATGAGAGGATCAGAACAGACTCAGAGGAGTTAAGAATAGGGTTGCGTCTGTCCTTTCGAAAACCGTCGGGTTTAACGTAAGTAACCGTCTGACAGACGAATTTTGAGAGGTCAAAATTCAAACTTCGGGCAGTTACAAGTTAAACCGTTCAGCAAAGCTTACTGACAGACGAATTTTCTTCTGAAAGTTTGTCTGACAGTGGCTTGGATCAAGATATACAAGCACAACAGACGAATTTTGTTCAAACAAAGTTTGAATGTTGAAGAGAAAACAGCAAGCAACAACCAAAACAACAACCTTTAGATGAATTAAGCATGCAGAACTTCATCTTTCAAGTATTCAACATGAAGAACATGATTCAACAGACGAACTTTAAACTAAAAATTCGAATTTTTCAACTTTTGTAAAGGTTGTCCAACATTCGTATGTTAAGAAGTGATAATTCATATAACAGTGATGGACAAACATATCTTTGAAATTTTTGTTTTTGAAAATTCGAACTTCCAAGATTCAACAGACGAATTTTGAGGCATCACTGAGAACTGTTCCAAAGCATAACAAGTCGAAGTTCGTTTGTTGGTCAACTAAAATTCGAATGTTGACCACGTTGACCAGTTCAAAAACACAGTTTATGAAGAAAAATACGTCTAACACACATTTAAAATACGAATATCATCTTTAAAAACTTACAGAATGGATCCAGAACTTAGGATTTTCTTCATTTACTTCACTTTCTGGTTGTTCCATTCTGGTGTGCTCCAAACTTCAAGTTTATTGCCATTGAATCTTGTGAGGAGCACCTATAGGTTAAATTAAACATACTCCAATGCTAAAGTTAGAATTAACCTTTGAAAACAAGATTGCACGAGAATAACTTATAGTTCATTGGGATTTACCATACCCAATTCTCTCCTGATTTTGTAATGCCTGTCTTCTGATAGAGGCTTTGTGAGTATATCAGCAACTTGATCCTCTGTTAGGATGTACTCCAGCTTAACTTCTCCTTTCAGAACATGATCCCTTATGAAGTGGTGCCTAACTTCAATATGTTTCATCCTTGAATGCATGACAGGATTCTTGGTGATATTTATGGCACTTTGGTTGTCACACATGATTGGTACCTCTTTCATTTTAACCTCAAAATCTTCAAGATGCTGCTTCATCCAGATGACTTGGGCACAACAGCTTCCAGCTACAACATACTTAGCTTCTGCAGTGGATAGGGCCACATTGTTTTGCTTTTTGCTAAACCATGAAATAAGGGATCCTCCAAGAAACTGACAAGTTCCACTTGTGCTTTTTCTGTCAGTTTTGGATCCTGCAAAATCAGTATCAATGTATCCTTTGAGATCTTCTCCATTACCTTTTGGATACCAAAGACCCATCTGTGATGTTCTAATAAGATATCTGAAAATTCTTTTCACAGCTGTTGCATGGGTTTCTTTGGGGCATGATTGGAACCTTGCACACATACAGACACTAAACATAATGTCAGGCTTGCTGGCAGTTAAGTACAACAGGGATCCAATTATTCTTCTGTACTGAGTAATGTCAAACATCTTCCCATTCTCATCCATGTCCAGTTTGGTTGCTGTAGCCATAGGTGTTCCCATTGGCTCGGCATTCTCCATTCCAAACTTCTTTAGCAGCTCCTTTAGATACTTGGATTGACTGAGAAAGATACCATCATCAAGCTGTCTGATTTGCAGTCCAAGGAAGTTGAGTTCACCCATCATGGACATCTCGAATTCTCCCTGCATTAACTCAGAGAATTTCTTGCAAAGAGCTTCATTAGTAGCACCGAAAATAATATCATCAACATAGATTTGAACAATTAGTAAATCCTTATTTTCTTTCTTAGTGAATAAAGTTGTGTCAACTTTGCCTCTATTGAACCCCTTTTCAGTTAGAAAATTGCTCAGTCTCTCATACCATGCTCTAGGGGCTTGTTTTAAACCATAAAGAGCTTTCTTCAGTTTATAAACATGGTTTGATTTTGTAGAATCCTCAAAACCTGGAGGTTAATCTACGTAAACCTATTCCATGATATATCCATTTAGAAAGGCACTCTTTACATCCATTTGATATAATAAAATATTTTTCATGCATGCATATGCTAGCAGTATTCTTATAGCTTCTAATCTAGCAACTGGTGTAAAGGTTTCTTCAAAATCAATACCTTCTTCCTGATTATACCCTTTAGCAACCAATCTAGCTTTATTTCTAATTATTGTTCCAGATTCATCAAGTTTATTTCTGAAAACCCATTTGGTACCAATGACAGGATGATTTTTGGGCCTAGGCACTAAATCCCAAACTTGATTTCTTTCAAACTAATTTAGTTCATCTTGCATAGCTAAAATCCAGTAATCATCAGTTAAGGCTTCTTCAGCACATTTGGGTTCCATTTGTGAAATGAAAGCACAGTTTAGCATTTTGTCCCTTAACTGTTTTCTGATTTTGACTTTCTCTTGAACATCCCCTATTACTTGATTAACAAGATGATTCCTTTGATATCTCCAAGCTCTAGGGAGTTCTTGAGATGTTTCTTCATTATTTTCTTCATCAAACTCTTTCTCCTGGATATCTTCCTCTATGTTAACAGATTCAGATATCTTTGGAGGTTCAGTTTTACTTTTATCAGAAATGCCCAGTTTTTCAAAATTGAAAGCAAGATCATCCTCATTGGTAACATGTTTTGAAACAGTTTCATTTTCAATGAAGACCACATGCACAGATTCTTCTACCATATTTGATCTTTTATTATAAACTCTATATGCCTTACTCCTACTAGAATAGCCTAGAAATATACCTTCATCGGATTTGGCATCAAACTTACCCAGATTTTCTTTCCCATTGTCGTGAAGGAAGCATTTGCATCTGAACACATGGAGATGGGACAGATTTGGCTTTCTTCCCTTATACAGCTCGTATGGAGTCTTCCCATGGATTGGTCAGATGTAGGCTCTGTTTATGATATAGCTTGCTGTATTCACTGCATTAGCCCAAAACACTTGAGAGAGTTCCTTCTCATTCAGCATAGCTCTGGCCATCTCTCCAATAGTTATGTTCTTCCTTTCTACTACCCCATTCTGTTGAGGGGTCCTTGGAGCTGAGAAGTTGTGGTCAATTCCATGCTCATTGCAGTACTCCAGGAAGTATGCATTTTCAAACTCTCCTCCATGGTCTGACCTGATAGACACAATAGAAATACCTTTCTCTTTTTGCACTTTCTTAGTTAAGGTTACAAATGCATCAAAGGTATCACTTTTAGAGGATAGAAATAATGTCCAAGTGAATCTAGAATAATCATCCACAATTACAAGCACATACAGATTACCACCAAGACTTTTCACCCTAGATGGTCCAATTAAGTCCATATGCAGCAATTCAAGTGGTCTAGTTGTGGTAACTACATTTTTAGATTTAAAAGATGATTTAGTTTGTTTCCCTCTTATACATGCATCACATTCTTTGTCCTCTTCAAAAGATATTTTTGGCAGGCCAGTTACTAGCTCATTTTTAATAAGTTTAGACAATTGATTCATGTTAACATGAGCTAATCTCCTATGCCATAACCAACTATCATTATCCTGACTAATTAAACATACAGAATCCAAGGGAGGAAGTTCATCAAGATCAATAGTATAACAGTTACCATCCCTTTGAGCTTTGAGGATTACTTTGTAATCACTTTTTCTGATGACCAGGCAAAACTTTGAGTCAAACAGCACCTAATTTCCTTTATCACAGGTCTGACTCACGCTCAGCAAATTGTGGTTGAGGCCAATCACAAACAGCACCTCTTCAATGGATGTTTCCGGATTTTTGCCCACAATGCCAATACCAACAACTTTACCATATTGATCACCTCCAAAGGTCACCTTTCCTCCTTTCTTGTCTCTAAGGGTGATGAACTTCTCCTTATCACCAGTCGTGTGACTTGAGCAGGCACTGTCCATATACCATTTGTTGCTCTTCTTAGCTTTGAGACAGACCTGCAAAACAATGTTTATGTTTTCCTTTTAGGTACCCAAATTTGCTTGGGTCCTTTTCGGTCAGTAGATTTTTCCCTAGATGCAGATGCAACTTTGGGAACCCTTTCAACTTTCCTGCCAAGTCCATTTTCTTCAAAGCACAAGAACTGGAAATATGTCCTTTTTTGTTACAGAAATGACAGGTAGTGAAGGGACTGCTAGATTGAGAAGCAGGAAGAAAACAATGCAGATAATACTTTTATCTTGCATGCTTTGGTTGAATATATGTTTCAATGAGAGATGACATGTGATCTTTCTTTCTGTTGCTCTCAGCATGCACAAAATGTCTCATGTATGCATTCTGGTTTTTCTTCCTAATCTTTTCCTTGACAGCACATGGATCATAACCAAGACTAACTTTTCCTTGTGATATTCTTTGACTCTCCATCAAGGCAAACTACATATCTTTACCTCTAGTGAGCCTAGACATGCTTTTTACTAAGTAATCATTAGTTTGCTTTAGTTTAATGCATGAAGTACAACAAACAGATTCAGCAGTAGGTAGAGAGGTAATTTCAGAAATGTTGCTTTGAGATTCCAGTTTATTAATCTTTCTCTTTGCTAGTTTTAGTTCTTTAGCAACTTTAATAAACTCATCATGAAGCTCATAAAATGCATCAAGTAACTCAGAATGGGAAGGTTCAGATTCATATACCTCTTCTTTCTGATCACTGCTGCATGAGGGTTCGGCTTCTTCCGAAGCAAGTGCCATTAGGCAGATGTTGGCAATCTCATCCTCATCCTTTTCCTCCTCATCTGAGCTGTTGCCCCATATTGATGAGATGTAGGCTTTCTTCTTATTCCCTTTGTCAGCAACTCTCTTATCTTTTTCTTGCTTTTTGAGGAATTGAGGACAATCCCATTTGATGTGTCCCTGCTTCTTGCATTCATAGAAAGTCACAGGCTCTTTGGCCTCTTTCTTGCTTTAACCAGCTGCTCCCTTCTTGAAGAATCTCTTGTTATTCTTCTTGCCGTAGAATCTTCCGAATTTTCTAACCATTATAGCCAGAGTTTCCTCATCCAGCTCATCTCCTTAGTCAGATTCTTCTTCCTTTTCATCAGCAGCTTTGAGGGCAAGGCCTTTCTTCTTTCTGTCCAGCCCAGCTTCCTTGAGAGCTTTGATTTTCCCTTCATACTCCTCAAGGCTGCCGAAGAGAGCTGTGACAGAGGCCATTGATTCTCCTCTGGCTTCTTCTATTGCTGTCACCTTGGGCTGCCATTCCAGAGGGAGAGCTCTAAGTATCTTTCTTACTTTTTCAGATTGAGTGTACTCCTTTCCCAGGCTCTTCAATTGATTCACAATTAGAGTGAATCTCTTTTGCAACTCCTTTATAGTTTCTCCTTCAGTCATTCTGAAGCTTTCATATTCTTCAATGCATGTGTTTAGTCTGTTCTGCCTGACCCCAGTTGTTCCTTCATGTGCAATCTGCAGAGTGTCCCACATCCCTTTTGTAGTGGAGCATTGTGAGACTCTGTAAAATTCATCTTGGTTCAGGGCACTGACTAAACAATGTTTTGCTTTGAAATTTAGCAGGACTCTCCTTCTGTCTTCATCATTCCACTCTACTTCTAGCTTCTCTTTGTGTCTTCCATCTTCAGTTAGAGTCATTGGGACGAAATCTCCTTTCTCAATGACTGACCAGATATCAAGATCAATTGATTGGAGGTAAATCTGCATCCTCATCTTCCAGTACCCATAATATTCTCCACTGAAGCCTGGTGGTCTATTAGTGTTGTTCCCTTCAAGAAGTATACTTTCTCCAAAGCCAGCCATCTTAATTCCCGGACTGTGAGATCCTTTGAATGGGAATCCGGGCTCTGATACCACTTGTTAGCAAGGCTGACTTCCCAAGAGGGGGGTGAATTAGGAAGATTAAAATTTTTCTGCACAAAGTGAAATGGGTGAAGATAGCACAGTGTAATGGAAGCAACATATAAAACAAAGCAAGCTGAAAAGTAAGGATAAGGAGAAGAAGACTCAGTAATTTATCCTAGTTCGGTCTATCCACTTGACCTACGTCCAGTCCCCAAGACACCTCTTGAGATTTTTCCACTATACAGCAAGAATTCAATGGGCTTCTTGCTAATGCCACAGTACAACGAGTATGCTCTGTTTCTGGAGCTTTCTCAATCTCTCTAAGCACTCTCACAATGTGCTTTCCAATTCCCTTGTGATTTCCCCTCACAAGTAAATCTATCTTCCAGATGAAGAGTAGATTGTTTACAAAAATATAACTCTCTTGAATAGAGTAGATATGAAGGTTAAAGTACAGATATTGAAGTTGAGAGGGTAAAAGCTTTTAAGAAGAAGATTTGGCAGAAATTCAGTATATACAAGTTTGATTCGTTACCCACAACTTCAAATGATGTTGTATTTATAGATTTTGATCTTAACTATCCGTTAGAGACTAAATCTATCTGTTGGGGAAGTTATCCAACGGTTACTCTGAAAAACTATCCATTTACCAATCGCATTCAAAGTTCGTCTGTCAGAGAGCAATTTTGAAACTCCAGTAAATCTTGATTTCAGATGAACTTTATCATTGTTTCAGACGAATTTCTTTGGTTTTCACAAATTGCATTCTGTTTGAAATTCGAATTTTGAAGACTTGAAGTTCGTCTGTCACAAAGGGCTTCTTTCAAACTCATATGAAAATTCAAATTTTGGAGAATCAAAATTCGTCTAACAGAGGAGCATCTCTTCAAACTTATTCATTTTTAGCCCGAAATTCGAATTTCCAAAGGCAAAGTTCAAATTTCTCATATGACAGTTCAGTTTAAACTTCTTAAACTTCGTCTGTTTGTGGGTGTTTTTCAAATAAGTCAAGATTTAACATAAAATCAAGGTTTAAAACACATCTTTTCCTCAAATCAAAATCTTTTACCCATTCATAACTAAAGCTAAAGATCCTACAGTAGATCTAGCAGCAATTACTTAGAAATTCTTCACTTGAAACACTTTGAGCTCCTTTGATATCTTCAATCCAAGCTTTTGAGAGTTGATTTGGAATCATCAAAACTTCTTGATTCAACAGTTTGTGCCTTTGATTTCCCTTGAGCTTTCGTCTTCTTCTTTCTCTCTTACTCTCTTCCTTTCTTGTGTTTTTCCTTCTGGTTTTGCTGCTCAAAATAACGTGTTGAATGGTGAAGGAAAGAGAGTAATTAAGGACTTAATGACTTGGCTAATTAGGATTAGTTAACTAATCTAACCAAGGTTACTTTTTGTGCCAAAAATCCATGACTTTTAGGAAAAGTTTTTGCCAAAAATTGGCTGTCCCTTCTGCCCAATTTTAGCTGCCAATGAGAGAGGTTTGAGTGTCCAAAATCGCTCAATTTTTTCTAGTCCAGATATATCCTAAACCGGGTAATTTTTAACTGTACCGATAAAACTGCTTTTTATGGTAAATTAGCATTTTTGGGCTATAGGACTATTCTAATTTTATTTTTACATTTTTATAATTATTCTATGCCAAATGATATCTATGTATGACCCATATCCTATCTCGATCACCTTTTAACCGTCCGTAGGGCCTACAATTTACTTTATCGGTTTACTATTACTTTTAGACACTCGACACTAATTATTTCCTTATTCTTGAACATTTACCCTTAGTGCCATATACCATTGGACTTCTCTCAACGAGGGCTTCGTTCTGATAGAAATTTTATATATTTAAAAAATTACCCCTGACTCGGGGTTAAATTATAATTTCTGAAATTTTTGGGTCTTTAAGTGTAATTTGTCCCAAGGGTTTTTCTCTTTCTTCTCCACAAAATTCTTATAAATTTAGGGACAAGAATGTCATTTTTGAATTTCTTTACGGGGAAAAATATAATTTTCTCATTTTTGGTCAAATTGGGAAAAATGATCTTTTTACCCTTTTTCACACAAAACGGTGTCTATCCATTTTCATGAATTTCCTGTACATTTCATATTATTCTTCATTTCTTACTCTTTCATTATTTAGTATTCAGTAAAATTTTGGGATATTACAATATGTGTGAGCCCAAAGTTGATTTTTGGCCTTGTATGTGTGTTTTGGGCATGTAGCCCATTGTGTGGAATTAGGAACAAGGGTTTCAAAACTCAAAGGAATGGGTTCTCCATAGTGAAATCTCCTTGGACAGACTAGTTGTGCCATTTAGGACCTGTGTGAAACGTCTATAGTTACCAAATCGCCTCTGGTGGCAATTGGAATGGTTGAAAAGTGAGTTTCAGCCAAAAATGACCGAATCGGTCATGGGTGTCTAAAATCTCCATGCAGAGATGAATTGAGGTGAAACCAATACCTATGGATAAATTGGGACAAGATTGACTTGTAGAAGTTGGGATCAAGTTAATCGGAGATTAGAGCACAAACTTGCGCATGTCGGAAGTTCACCCAAAAAAAAATTAGCAATTTGCTAATACAAGATCTGATAGGGGTGCCGCAACACTAGAAGCTTGGCTGCAACGCTAAGTGGTTCTGCCTCTCCTAGGCCACAATTGCACTGTAGCTCACCATAGCTCGGCTCTATTCAAATTTTTTCTATGTTTTTGATATAGTTGGAGTTGTTTTGTGGTCTCTAGGAGTAGGTTGTTACATTTAGCGCCACAATTTCTAATGGACTTACTCCGTGAGAAAATAATGGGAAAGTGGTGCCAAAATGCTTCTTGCGGATGTAGTTTGTGAGAAAATTCTCATGGGTATGAAATCTATGAGAAGCGTATAATGAGAAATTGAGAGCATTACACCAAGTATTAGGGGCCAAAATGCTTCTCACGGATGTAGTCGTGAGAAATAAAGTTTTTTCTCATGGAAATAATATCTATGAGACTTCTCACAGATGTGAAAATCTGTTAGAAGTGTTCTCACAGAGTTCAGACACCGTGTTTTTCATGAGTTTATGCAAACCATGAGAAACACTACATAAGAAGAAAATACGACTTTTCTGTCTACCTGTGAGAAGCTAGTATGAAAAATATATCAATTTGGCCATATGGGTATTCAAATTCGAGACTTGGTGTACATATAAAAAATTACCTAACCGCTGAACCAACTAGTCAATTGTAATTTATTGTGACACAATGTAATATATAAATAATGTTTATAATTTAAAAAATATTGCAATGGCTTGCTGAGTAGGGATTTGATCCTCAAACATGTTATAATTAAAGATGTTTCTTTGACTGGTGAACCAATTACTTTTTTGTTACAATATTTGACATGATATAGTATATAAATAATACTTAAGCTTTTGGCATAAAATCTGGAATTGGCAAACAATTCCATGTCCGTTGGCTCCAAAATATTTTTCAACCCCAAACTTTGCTCCAAAAATCCCTAATTTGAAAAATCACTCACCTTCCCAAACATTTACTCCAAAACCCCAACTTTAAAAATCCTCATATCTCGTCATGCTTGTTTCTTCAGTTTGGTGGTTGTCAAGGTAGAACTTTGTGGTTATCAATTTTGCTCAATGCTTTTGCTGCTATTTGGTCATTTTAGCTCGATGGTGGCCCTTAATCTCGTGCAAGTACTTGTCAACTTCTGTAATCTCACCTTTGCATTCTCATTTCTCGTAGCTAATTAGAAATATGTTGAAAACGACTATGACATTTTCTATCCTTCTCTGTAAGGAATCTGAAATAATGAGGCCAAAGTATGTCTTTTCCATTCCATCAAACTATACTAACTTGTAAATACAATTACATCAAAAGTCTTGTTAAGTTTTAAAGTTGATTGCAAACCTCTGACTTAATGGTTATGTTATAGTTTATATTTATATTTTCTTTAAGAAATAGATGAGGGAAATGATGATATAGTGGTGTTGAGTGGTGGGTGAGTTGTGAGGCTACGAATTGAGGAAGAGAATGATTAGGTGGATAGACTAAAGAGAGATGACAATTTCTAAAAATGAAGCCAACAAGAAGCTAAATGACAACCACAAAAAAAAAAAGAAAAATGATATTATTGATGTGATCAGTAGTAATAATAGTTGATAGATGGGGTAAGTGCCTTTTGTTCTAAAGGATTTAGGGAATGAACGAGCCATGGACCTGGGTGGCTCAGGTGGGTCAGACCAATTGGATCAACTAGCTAACACTTGTTCTCTCAATGAGGTTCCTAGTATTACCTGTAAAACAAATAGGGTCTCCTTTTTGAGTGAACCTATTTTAATCTCTGACTAACACATTAACTGAGATTTTCAAGTGCCCATTATCACACCCTTGGGTTGATTATTATTATGTACTTTGATCCTATTTTTTGCTTTGCTTTGGCCCACCGTTTTATCACAATAATGCATCTCACGCACTACTCACTGTCTCCTTTGAATCAATGTACATGCTAATTTTTAATTCTATCTTATTCACTTTTTCATTCATTTATTATTTATTTATAAGAATTAAAAATATGAATAAGAATGACAATGAGAGTACAAATAAAATTTGATATGTGAAATAGAATAGTAATATGTTATAAAAGAGAAACGTATATATATTTCATTCTAAGTTAACTGAGGAACAAAGTGACTAGGTAGCTAGGTATGTTGAATGACCTTGAACTATATTCCTATTTATTTTTCGCTAATCAAATTTATATGTTCTGCTACTTTGCATAACCCTTTTTTTCATTTTCTACCAAGAAATTTTTCTTTTCAGATCTCCCTATAGTAGTAGAATGAATTGAATTAAATCTAATTTTATATAAGTAAAAAATTAAGTTACTGCTTTCTTTAAGTAAGTTTATCATCTTTTGCTTTCTCCTTTATTGTGATTTTTCAATTCCTTTTCCTGTAAGTGGTCCTTCATTTTGTATATATATAGCATCTCATCAAAGAAAAGTGGTTTATGTTAAAGTTTGAACTGATTAGGTGCTATGCACTAAAGTCATGCTTTATTATATAAGATTAGTAATTAATGCACAAAGATTTATGCCACTCTCAAGTGTGTGTATGATAGGCTTTGATTGACTGCTTAACTTATCATAAGGTCTAAAAATTGATGGTTTGATTTTTGAAATTATTAGTGTTAGCTATTTTTTTAAGTGAATTTTACTACTTACAAGATAAAAATAAGCTTTGTGAAGAACTTGAAGGCCATACAAGACTATCTCTGCATGTTCACATTACAGGTATGTCAAATGTGCTTTCCTATTAGTTTACCTTTGTTTTTGTTGGAGATATATGTGCTCTTTTAGCACCTTAATTGCTCCCTTCTTTAATGTCTTAGAGGCCTCCTTTGTTACAGTTACTTTATTTGGTTTTTATTAGAAGCCTCTTTTGTTATAGCTACTTTATTCGGTTTTTATCTTATCAGTTAGTTATGTTTCACTAGGACATGTCTTTCAATTTATAAACATTGTTTTTAGATAGTTCATTTGGGTATTAGGACACTCCCATGCGAATATCTCTTACCAATACAAAAAAACATTTCTAGGAATGCATTAAGGATATACCTGGCTTGGGGAATAACAATTGTACAACTGTAAAATGGTAGTTACTGCTATATTATGCATCCTATTTCAATAAGTGTAGTTAGTACCTATTAACCTCCAACATTGATATTACTTTCTTGTCTTCTCCTATTGTAGCCGCTTTCTTGTTTGGATTATCACTGTGCACAAACGCGTGTTTTAGGCTAAAAAATACTCACTTTTCTCCCACTCTTATCTAGAGTAAGTATCATATATTATTCCTATTTCATTGTAGTAAATTTAATGTTCTAAGTTTTCAAAGAAAGGAAAGTGACAATAACTTCAAGAATTTAAGTTCTACAATTAACAAGACTTAGGTTCTGAATTTTCAAGTTTGCATGATCATGTTATCACAATGACAAAGGCACAAATTATATGCTTTCTTTTGACAATTGGTTTGTTAATTTGTTAGGATATTTGCTGAAATTTATTCTTCTTTGCATCTTTTTGCAAATCTTATTCTTATTTTGAACAATTTGGTAGGGTTATCTTTGAGGGACATTCATAAAAAGAAAACAAAGGGCAAATGGTTACCCGAAGGAGTTTGAAATGCCTTGGAAGAATATCATAAAATTCATGAATTTTTGGCAAAGTCTGCTCATAGTCAGGCAAATCGTGCAGTTGATAATGGCAAATGTGTCCATAGAGGTGGTAGAATTACTTTTAATGAACATAAGAGAAGAATGGTAAGTGTTATTTGAACATGTCATGCTTATTAATTTAATTAATTTCATTTTATTTTATTATCAATTATTGTAATTTTAACGTTTTTCTTTCATGATATAGGAAGTTGAATTAGGAAGACCATGTGAATATCTCGAAATTTATAAGAAAATTCAATATGATGAGAATAAAATTCAATATGTAAGTTATTCATGGTTATATTGTTCCTTTTTAAAACTCATAAATTCAAAAACTAAACTTGAAAATTTTTCAATGTAAAATAAGTTCGAGCAATTGAAAAAGAGTCAAGAGTCTGACTCAAATGTATGTGACTCATATTTATGGTTTAAGGTTGTGGGTGGCAAAAATAAAAAAGGCCATGTTTATGGACTCGGATCTCAAGCAGACCTCATTGCTTCTGACAACTAACACATAGGAAACAACCCTAGGGTGATTGTACAATTGAAAAAACAAATGGAAAAGTAGAAGAAGTTCTATGAAGAAAGCCTTCAAAAAAGTTAGGGCTGAAATGAAGGCTAGAGATGAAGAATATAAAGCTCCAGAGTTTAGGATGGAACAACAAATCAAGAATATAAAGCTTGAGAGTCTAGGATGGAATGGCAATTTCAAATGATCATGGCTCATCTAGCTAACACTAAGGCCGGTATTACCAAGTATCCACGAAATGATGATAGTGATGGTGCTGATTATGATGGTACTGATGAGAGCGATAATGCTGACAGTGATGGTACTGATGATGATGAAGGGAATAAAAATTAGTTATAGGGCTATGAATTTGATACTTTTGTTTCTGGTACATTCATTAAGACTTGATACTTTTGATTTCTTGTGTTGAAATTAAAAGCTTTTTGTGATTTTTAATGTTAAATACAAGTTGAATTTCAAATTTCATGTCTTGTGTTTGTTTGTTTGCATCTATTGTTTTACAGGTTCAATTGAATAGGGATTGAAAGAAAATTGATAATGGATTGACTTGTTTTGTAAACTTCTCACTGATTTCTCATTGCATATACCTATGAGAAATGTCTTAATTTTCTCTTAAGGATGTTTCTCATAGACTAGATTTGTGAGAAATTTTCTCACCTACTAAAGCCGTTAGAAAATTCTAAAGTTTACATAACCCTTAGGAAATCTTCTCACATATTGAATCTATGAGAAGATTAAGGACATTTCTCATAGACTATATCTATGAGAAATTTTCTCACAGACTATATCTATGAGAAATTTTCTCACAGACTATATCAATGAGAAATTTTCTCACAGACCTAAACCGTAAGAAAATTCAAAAGTTTCTCACGCATCTAGGCTATGAGAAACTTTCTTGCAGACCAAATATGTGAGAAGATTTTGTTCACAATTTTCTCCCACTCTCAATCTTTCTGCGAATTTCAATTTCACAAGAATGTTTCTCACGAAATTGATACATGAGAAATGGTTTCTCGCGCCTCAAGGCTATGAGAAAATATTTTTCCTTCAAGTTGTTTTTTGATCAATGACTATACAAGAGAAAATATATGAGAAATAGTTTTCTCGCAAATTATAGGGGAAACTCTCACAGCTTTAGTTTGTGAGAAAATCCCTATTTTGGTGTAGTTTTTATGGGTATGAATTATATGTGTTGTTGTATGGTAAATGCAATAACCCTCTTTACACTATCCGAAACTTAGTCTCAAGCTAAAGGAAAGTGTACTTGTTGACATATATAGTACCAAAGGAACTAGGACAAAGGAAGAATAAAAAGGATGAAGAAGTACTCCACACCACGGCCAGAAGTAGAACTACCGTGGTGAACAAAACTAGGAGCCTCAGTATTTTTTTAAATAGAAAGGCCTCGTCTCAGCTCAAGTTCCCGAAATTCTTTAAATTGGATAAGATTCAGTCGAACAGAGTGGAAGAAATCAATGGAAATCAGAGGAGCTCTACTAGGGCATGAAGAAGTTGACCTTGGGAGGCAAATTTCAAACCTTGAAAGCTTATATTTTGGTTGGTGAGTCATCTCTCGTCTCGTCTCCTCTCCTTTCTTTCCTCTCAGATTTTAAGGATAAAATTCAAATACATGCTTGAGGGGTTGGTTTGGTCATATTCCCACCTCTTAAAATACTTGTATTAGTGTTGTTGAGTGGTTGTTAGTGTTCCCAAGGTATGAGAATGGGTTTTAAGGTGTTGTGGTGATATATATGCTTAACCGTAGGTTGGAAATTTTAAAGTAAAGTGAGAATTTGAATTATATATGTTTTTGTATGGTTTGAGTGGTCATTTGAAGTTCATTGATATGTGTTTATGCTGTTGGAACCCTAGGTCAAGCTTAAATGATTAAATTATGGATTTTGGTTAAATTATGCAATGTGTTAAGTGAAGGTATTGTGATATTGTAGTGGTTATTGGGTTGAACGAAGCCATTTGACTTGTGAATAGTATTGAGACAACTTCCAAAACCCATGTGTTTGATGTTGGCAATTTGAGGTAACTAAGTGTATATGTAGGGTATTAGTTGTTTGTTATGTATTTATATATATGCATGTTCCTTTTCATACCCCGGTATTGTTGCGTGTATGTGGCTCTTTTCCATATCGTGGTATGTCCATAGCTTGATAAGATATGTGTATTTCGATCCTTGATACTTGTATGTAACGATGATCAATATGATGTTATATATATGTGTACGATTCTTGAGCATTCCAATATGGCATATGCTAGCATGATATTGATAATGATTACATAGCAATATAGAAATAATGACATGGCTTGGAATATCATCACATAATGAGCACAGTGAGATATGGTAGATTAGGTGATGATAATGAGATAAGATATGATGATGATATATGATATGATGATATGATGAAACATCATTACCACTAAATCCTCTCCTAGGACTAAGAGAGCCAGGTGGTAGTGGATTGCACCTTCCCTAAATTACCATCATTTCGAGTAGTCCAGGGGAAGGAGAGCCATGGTCCGAGCATTAGTGTAACTTTTGGTTGGGTAGCATTAGTGTGAGGTGAGCTTGGTGATGTCCCGGAATTAGTCTTCACTAACTATTGGAAAGGAGTCACCTATTAGAAATGTCTTGTGATGACATTAACCCTAGGTCTAGCCGTGTTTGAAGGAGACATACATACCATGACGTCTTGCATAGCGTTACACTATATATATGCATTGACTTGTTGTTATCTAATGTATGTTGCATATTCTTCCCTATTACTAAGACTTTGTCTTACATCCTCCATGGCTAACATTTCAAGCGAAGACTCTGGTATCAGTCCAAAGAAGACCAAGGAGACATAGGCCTCTTCACTTTCAGGAATTACAAGTGTAACTAGTAGTTTTACCATTCAGTTTATGTAATGTATTATGCCAAGTAGAGTAATGTTTCTTGTTTTGCCTATTGTAAGTATTCCTGAGAGTATAATGATATATGTCGTTATGTATCGTGTGATGATATTGATGGAATGATGATGATGGTGTTTAGTTTTATGCTATGTGTGGCTTATATGTATGCAATATGATGATCTAGACCTCAGTAATGGTCAATGTGGACTAGTATTTGTCAATTTGAGTTTGTTATACCTGGTTAGTTGCTTGTGAGCCTAATACAGTTTTTGGGCCTTGTATGTGTGGTTTGAGGCATACAACTCATTATGTGGAATTGAGATTTAAGGGGTTAAAACTCGAAGAAGTGGTTTTTCCAAGTTGAAACCTCCTTGAACATGTAATTTTTGCCAAATAGCACCTGTGTAAATGGTTCATGGTCACCAATAGTGGCTGATTAGAGGTGTAAGTAGTGAGTTTTAGTCAAAAGTGACCAAATTGGTCAGGGGCATCCAAAAGCTCCATACAGAGGTGGATTCAAGTGGAATTAGTGTCTATAGTTAGATAAGGATGAGAACGACCTGCAGGAGTTAGAATCAGGTCAATCGGAGATTAGAGCATCAAGTTGTGCACATTGGAAGTTGGCTCGAAATATTAACAAATTGCTGGTATTGTACTAGTAGGTGGTATCGTGGTGCCAGAAGCTTGGCCATAATGGCAGTGTAATAGTCTTCGGCCCAGCCTTGTTCATCATGTTATGTCCTGTTTAGCTAGTTTTAGAGGTTTTAGGTGATGCTTGGGATGATTTACGAGTAGGTTGTTACATTTTGGTATCAGAGGAACAATTCAAGCCATTGTTGTTGTTTGTGCTAATACTTGGCACAATTTCATTTGCATAGACTTGTATATTCCCTTTTTTAGTACTAGTCTAAGGTCATATGACTGAATATGTCGCTACTTGTGTATAGGGAAGATGTCTAGCAGGGGAAGGCTGAGTAACAGCGATCTGATGAGGCAAATGCATGAGATATTGGCTGGGCTAAGTGACCAATTGAATACACAAGGGAAACACTAAATATAATGCAAGAGTAGTTGAATCAACAAGGGTATAGTGATGTTAATGAGGAGGCCAACATGTATGTGGATTTGAACACTGGAGATGACAGTGCTAAGGATGAGGTAGAGCCAGAGAAGGCCCCGAGGACTAGAAGAAAGGGTATCTCCTCTCAACTAAAGGATTTACGAAAGTTTAATCCTCTGGCTTTCAAAGGTAAGATGGATCCTATGGTGACTAAAGAATGGGTGGACCAACTTGAGACCATCTTTAATTTGATGGATTGCACCTCTGAGCAAAGGGTGCAACTAGCGATGTTTAAATTGGATAAAAAAGCTAAGTGGTGGTGGAGGAGCATCCTACCGTGTATGGAGGCAATGGATGCTGCAAAATAATCTGTCACTAATTTTGGATTTAGTGATGGAAATTTCCGTCACTATGTCCATCACAAATATGGAGTCACTAATTCAAGTGAATGATATGTATTTGTCACTAATTTTGTAATGGACAAATCTATCACTAATTAGTTTTTTTTAAAAAAATATTTATAGTTTCATTACTTGCTTTTAATTATTATTATCCTCCTCTATACCAAACTTACTATCATTCTATAGTCCTAACACTCCTACTTTGTAGTCTCATTATCTCTTACATATTTTTAAAATTATATGCACCCTCTCAGGCTTGAACTTGTGACTTCCAAGACCCATGAATTGCTTATATGCTTTGCTAGTTAAGCTACAAGAAACATTTAGTCTTTATACTCAAATTTTAATATATATACACAAACACAGATGATTACATACACCAATTCTTGGACTTAGCCAAATATTCCACCTACCTAAAGAATAACCTAGATGACATGTGGAAGGCTCAATGCTTGTTTAAAAGAGCCCGCCTAGAAATCAAGGAGTGGTCAGCAGTGGTTGAATTTACATCCTTTGAGGACTTATGTCCAAAGAAGCATGCTTTATCCCAGCAAATGTGGGAGACCAAGGAAGAAAAAAGAAGTTCAGTGATTCGTGTCTTTTCCCATCTAGGACCTACCGGAGACATTAGCAAGGGAAGTCGATTTGGTAGCGGTAGTGGTAGTGGTGGTTCTAAGTTGGGTAAAAGGCCAATACAATAGAAGCCGTTTTGGCAGAGGCAGAGAAAGATTTGGCTAAGATCAGTCCAACAGAGGCCAGTTTGGTAGAGGGAAATTCCACATAAGAGGTTTTAATCAAGGGAGCTCTAGTAAGAGTAAGCTTGTAAGAAGGGATTTAGTTTTGTTGAATTAGAAATTTTGATGATTCCAAACAACTAGAGCTTGGAAAGAATAATATCAAAGGAGTATGAAATGACAAAGTGCAAAAATCCAATGAAGAACATGTGAAGATTTAGTTGTTAGGATTTCTCACTATATACACTAGATAAAAAGCTTTGATTCTTACTTATTCATGTTACCACAGTACTTAAATGAGTAATTTCATAGTTATCCTATGCTAATATATGTTAAATTTGAAAAATACTAACTAACAGATGAATTTTGTTATTAACTCGTGCATTTTGTGCAAAATTCAAACTTTGTTTAGTGAAGTTCGAATATACAAAGGTTTCATCTCTAACAGACGAATTTCAGTTATGAAATTCGAATTTCAGGCTAAGCACTGTTAGTTAATGTGTGCAAAATTCATATAAAACTTAGTCGAAATTCGAATGTTGGTGAAGTTCAAAGAGAGTTCAAAGTCACCTCCTTTGACAGATGAACTTTGGACTTCAAAATACGAATTTCAAAATGAGAACTTGTGAGTCTTGTTAGAGCATGTCTCTGACAGATGAACTTTGCAGTTCAATATTCAAATTTCATAGAGGAGAACTTTAGCACCATGTTGAACAAGCCTCTGACAGATGAATTTCAACTTTTGAAATTCATATTTCAAGTGTACTATTAAAACACAAGACAACTGTTCAAACTCAACAGATGCACTTTTAATATGAAACTTCATAAATTCTAACATGAGATATCTTTGACAAACTTAAATTTGAATGTCACATTTGAACAAATGAATGTTGAAGTACAATGTTGAAATCCTTAACCCTCTGTCTCTACAAAATTTGTCTGTTAAACCCTAAAATTCAAATTTTGGCATATCAAACGCAATAAAAGCAGTAGGTGAATTGCTATTTTTGCAAAGTAACTGTTGGTTAAAGTTTCTAACGGCTTGATCTTGTGTTCAACGACTAGTTAAGTTACAAATCTATAAATAAAACTTCATTTGAAGTTGTGAGTAACGAATTTGAGCTTGTCTTTGCAATAGCTCTGCTAAACTTCTGTGTCAGCTTTTTCACCCACATACACTGTTTATTGCTCCTTAACTTTCATATGCACTCTATTCTAGAGAGTATTCAGTCTGTACAAAATCTTTTCTTCATTTGGAAGAAAGATTCTTTGTGAGGGGAAGTACAAAGGATATGGGGAAATACTTGTAACAGTGTTGAGTGTAAAGTTTGAGTGTCTTTAGAATAGAGCACGAGACTGTAGTGAGGCATTACAAGGAGCCCATTGAATTCTTGCCGATAGTAAAAATCTCAAGTAGTGACTTGAGGACTGGACGTAGGTCTAGTAGATTAGACCAAACCAGGAAAAATTTCTAAGTCCTCTCTTCCCATATCTTGCATTTACATTCATTTTCACTGCACTCTGTTTTTTTGCAAGCTTTTGCTTCACTGTCAACTTACATTTTTGTAGAAAATTTTCAAACTTTCCAATTAACCCCCTCTTAGGAAGCCAGTAATCCTCACAAGTTCCCTCTCAACCAAGCTCCGATGGTGTCTCAACTCCTTACTCAAAATGCGGAATGAATCATGGCGATCAACCTTGCTTGATATGCTACAATTGTGAGAAGTCGGGTTATACGACATGAGGTTGTCGTGAGCAAAGGTATGATGATGCAATGAGGAAGCCAATGATGCCTGGGCAAGTCCTTACCATAACTCGACAAGAGGTGGATGCAGCACTTATTTTGATTCTAGGTAAACTCAAACTTAATGGTTTTACTATTCATGCCTTGTTTCATTCTAGTGCATCACATTCCTAGTGAATTTCTTGTACAACACACTTGCATTAATCTATTTTAGACCCAAGAAATCTATTTTTTGGGTGAAAATCATGAAATCCCTTTCAATCTCAAACCCTATATAGGCTAAAAATTAAGATAAATTATAGAAAATTAACTAAACATACTTGCAAACCAATAGCATCTTCTTGTACCTTAAGACCTATAATCCCTTTTTAAAGTTTGATTTTCCCATGGCTTCACTTTCTCTCTCAACTTTCTCTCTCTTGGAAACATTTTTAGAGACAAAAGGAGAGAAATACTTCATGAAACACCAAAATACTTAAGCATATCCAAGATAGTAGCCATAGAAACCTACCTTGGAAGTTTAAGGACCAACCTTGCACTTTGGCTTCTCCTTTTTTCCTCCCTATTTCCACAACTTCCTTCCTTGTCCACTAGTTCTATTGTGAATGAGGCTAAGGAAGATGAGTTAAATGGCTAACTTGAGTGATTAAAGGAAAAAAGTAATAAAATTAACCCTAGGTAATTAAATTTTTAACTTTAGTTATTTTTTGTAAATAAAGATTTCCATTTGACTTAACTCATCGAGAGCTTCATTTTGACTATAGTTTTTTTTATTTTCAAAATGACCCTTGACCCTTGGGTAAATTTATAATGTTTGAAACTTTCGAATTATTAGGTTTAATT